>CP045890.1:18587919-18619648 GCA_013387185.1 Caligus rogercresseyi
AGTGCAAAAGGGTTCCTAAAGGGAAGGAAAATCTCAGACATCGCCCGGAATATACAGAGCGTATGCGAAATAGTCAATGCCAAGGTTCCTCCTATGGTGCCCTAATAGCAGTTACTTTTCCAAGCTTTCGATACGGTTCTGCATACTCACATCATGAAAGCACTAAAAAGTTACTTCCTAAGGATTTCTTTAATCCCATCAGAGCTTTATTGTTCAATGGTACCTCCTCCTTATCTTAGGGGGTGTAGAGAGTGAGGCCAATTACTTTGAAGAGGAGTTGTCGTCAGGTTGCCCCACAGCACCTCTATTATTCGCTGCTGGACTAAAAGACTCAGTGATAACATCATTAAAAATATGGAGGCTTTGGTGTCAGTTTTGGCAATTCAAAACCATTATGGACATGTATGCGGATGACGTAACGCTTTCTTAGAAGGTAATTCTGAAAAACACTGATAAAGCGCATTCAAGTTGTTCTGAATTTCTTCAAAAAATTCGGTCAAAGATCCGGTTTACAAATAAACGTAAAAAAACTGTTGCTTTTGCCGATTGGAAAGTTGTTTCCTGACAAGGATTGTAAGCTCCCTAGCGTAATAATAAAAGAAACCGTGGACGTATTAGGAATTACTTGGGGACGTTATGGTCCTACAAGTAATAACTGGTCTACCCTTAAAAACTTTGTAGACGGGAAAATTCCTCAAGGAAAATTCAATCTACAAAAAAGGATTGACCTGTACAATTACCGGGTGGTTCCTGCTGTTTTGTATAGATCTACAGCCGTTCCGTGGATCGCAGAGAAGGCACTACAGGAGGAAAGCATCTGGCTAAATAATCTCTTTCATCGAATCTATTTACCGGCTCTTAAACGTCCGAAATCAGATTTGGGGGGAGGACTTGCCCTGTTGTCTAGGATAATTCCCAAATATATACTAAAGTTTTAATTGACCTCTCTAAAAATCCAATTTGGAATGGAGGAATCATATCGCTTCTAGCCCGGCCTATAATTGGATTATGTAGGGACAGACGCAACAAATGGATTCCTAGAAGATTTTTCCACCTCATTAGCTGTGATTCAGAGAATAATATGGAGAGGAATACCAAGTTTTATAATTCCTCAACTATTGACATTATTCGTCAAAATAGAGATAAAAAGTTCTTTTTTAAGAATCTAGACGACCCGAAAAATTTGGAAAGAATGGCCTTATCCTCCAATATCCTCACAATACATGATCTCACGAATGACTCTATCTTCAAGTCCGGAAAATTTGTTTTTAAACTTCAAAGGGCGGCAGAAGAGCACATGGTCCCCGTTCCGTGGCATCTAAGAATGTGTTTTTCTCCAGATACGAAAGCGGAGGCGGAAAGAATTGTCGACAAATACATAAAGAATTGGATTTGAAGATATCGTGGAGGAGTAGAATTCTGAGTTCGATTTCCAAATTTAGCCATGGAAAACGCTTCTCTCTGCCCAGTTACAAATATCCACGGGTTGTATTTACTTCAACGCTCCATGTAAAGACTGTGGCAAAATTTTAACTCAATTATTCATGCCTTTTCGCAATGTCCTTTTCTTAAAATCGTGAGGGACTTTATCAGCCTCAACATTCATCGAATCGACGACAAAATATTTCCCCCATTCTTCTTTTCGGTCTCACATCTAACCTGCGATCTGCGTCGGAGAAAACAAGAGCAATAGAGTTTGCTCTATCAGCTCCAGAAGTTATGTAGCGAGCACCTTGCGTCGGGCAAGTCTATCGAAACGGAGGAATTAAGATCCATTCAATTTCCGCTGCTGCTCGTTACTCTGCGCTGGAGATCAAGATTCCAGGACGTGCTGATTCCCAGTGGAGGTTCGCGGGAGACTTGTTTCGCTACTTTCCCTCATTCTCGGACAAAACAGTGAATGATCTTAAAAACTCTTACGAACTTATAGAGGTTTTATCAAAAGACATTTTTGTAATTAATTTACCATTTTTATTTTTATTGTCACTGTGACTTTTTTACCGTTTTTACCGCATTGTTTTTTATTTAAAAAATCCTTTTTAACGACTAGAATGTTTTGTCTATTGAAATTGACTTTTATATTTTGCGATTGAATTTTTAACTAAATGTTTATTTATATATATGTAATTATATGTAACTTCGCTAAATAATAAGGTCGAAAAAAAAAAAACTCTTTTTACTACTCTTAGCAACTAAATTCAACTCTTTAGCACCGTTTTTTCATAGTTACTAGCCCTTTAGAATATAACACTATGCACAAATCAAAAATGACGTCATCACACAATTTATTTGCTATTACTCGGTTGTTTACATTGTTCACGAATCATTTTTCTTCTGTGCAATAAATTTTAATCTTTTCAACTACTCTTAGCACTAAATTCAACTCTTTAGCACCCGTTTTTTCATAGTTAACTATCCTTTAGAATATAATATGCACAAATCAAAACTACGTCATCACACCAATTTATTTGCTATTACTCGGTTGTTTTATTCAGTGTCCAGTCAAATTTATTTGCGGTTGCTGTTTTAAATATATTCGACGAATTTTGATAAAAGATTATATCTATTAATAAATTACTTAAAAGCTAATAGGATAATACAAAATTTTGATGATTTTGATCTATTTTCCATATTAATTTCTTTGGCTTTATTTTGTATTATTTATTACTCTGTTATCTATGGACAACCATTTTTAACATAGCTGTACTGTAAATTTAATCATTTTAATACCTTTTGCAATATGGTTAAAACTCTCTTATCTTTATGGAGACGAATCTTCTACAAATTTATATGCAAAAAAACAAATTTACTAATCATGAATTATTTCATATTTACATTACATTGATAAATTATATTAAATTAGGTAGAAATAGCTGATACATTTACCACCTAAGAAGAAATGGCCCGGAAAAAATGGACCAGAAAGAATTGGTCCCACAAATAGGCAAAGATAACAAGTAACGTCCCAAAAAAAATGAAATTACAAATTATAGTAATATAATATTGGAGTTCAATATTTTTTTCTTTTGTATTATATTGAGATGTCTGAATCAATTTTATAAATAGTTCCAGTGGCTTAGAAATTACAATGATTTTTTACTCCTTATGGAAGGGTCGAGAAACCTGAACTCATTAACATTGATTTTAACATAGAATTATACTTTAAGATGTTCCTAATAATTTCAGCACAAAATTATTATGTGTTGAAATTATATAATGGGTAATATTAAGTTTTGGAGTTCTATATACCACTTTTAAGGTTCAATTTGTAGCATTCTTCATTTAATTTTACATATTTTGTAAACAAATTAAACAAAAGTGAAGAACAGCAAAAGAGATGATGAAAAGAAAAATACAAAAGAGACTTCTTCCATGATAACTCTTCGGAAAAAATAGAAAAGAAAATCCAGTCCAAGAGCCTCGAGATGCATTGGCTTTGGTACACATACCAATACCACAAATCATTGGGAAATGATATCCTCTCTGGAAAGATCGTTGGGAGAAAGGAGTCATTATGGATGGAGGAACATGAGTTGAATATTGTTTAACTATAAAATCGAGTCCTTCGATCATCCACGAATGAATATACCCTTGCCTATTGGTATCCAACGGTACCTATGAAGATGCAACAGACTACCAAATTTCTCTCGATTTCCATGTGTTCGATCTTCTCGAGGAGACCGAAATAGTTTTAATAAATTTATTTTTTTATTATACCTTGAATAAAGTCAAATTTATAGTCCAATCAGTAGTCAATTTAATTGTCCCTTATTAACGTTAGAGGGAACTTTACTTATGAAAAATATATATTTAAAACGATTAATATTCAAAAATTATTAAGAGGTTACGTGACAAGGAGGGCTTAGTGATTTAATTGAGAGCATGATTGTTTATTTAAGTCTACGCCAGCAAACGTAGAACAGTTGACTTATAAATGTGCATTGCAAAAGAGAAAGAGGATGTTTTTGCGACGAAAAAAGACGATTACGCCCATCCGTCAACAAATATTCGTGATTATCCTCGAAAGCGTTTCCATCGACCTTTCTCAACATTTAATCCAAAATAGGTAAGAAATATGTTTTCTTTAAATTTCGTGTACCTACCTACTGTATATCAATAATTCCCTTCGAATGAAATGTATCTTAGTTTAGATCAGTTAAATGAAGTATACCTTCGATTACAGGTTTCTTGTCCAACCGTAGAACGACGATAAATACTTTTTCAACCAAAGGTGTTTGGTATATTACGATACCCTTTATCAGGATTGTCAGAAGTGGGGAGGAGGGCATAGGGTCTCCCCCCACCATGCCTTCTACTAGTGTTGTCCATCCGGGCGCGATTTTCAAGCCCGAGCCCGCCAATAAGACTAATAATTGAGCCCGAGCCCGGCCCGATCCCGATTAGTTTTGATAGGCGCCCGACTTGCGCCCCGCCCGACCATGGGAAAATATAATTAATAGAAGAAAGAAATTCAATTCACGCGATCCGATAAAAAGTGAGGACGTTTTTTTTTAGAAAGATCTCCGGGAAGTGATGACTTTTTTTTTTTAGAAAGAGTTTCCGAGGGAAAAAAAGGGGTCACGGACACTTCGTCCTTTCCATTTTGTCCCTGCCCAATCGTCCCTGCCAAATTGTCCCTGTCCAATCGTCCCGTGCCCATTCGTCCTTGTCCAATTCGTCCTAGACCCAACTCGTCCCTGCCCAACTCGTCCTCACTATTTCCCAGAAAGAAGACATACCCCTAACATTCATTCATCTGAGTTCCTTAGCTTCAGGAACCCTCGTCCAATAGACTCTCGGGTTCCGTCAAACACAGTGATAGGGTATTGAGGTTTCTAACCCTCGGCCAATGGACTCTCGGGTCCCGCCAAGCACAGTGATAGGGTATTGGGTTTCTAACCCTCGCCAAAGGACTTTCGGGTCCCGCCAAGAACAGTGATGAGATATTGGGGTTTCTAACCCTCGGCCAATGGATTCTCGGGTCCCGCCAAGCACAGTGATGGGGTATTGGGGTTTCTCTAAACCCTCGGCCAAAGGACGTTCGGGTCCCGCCAAGCACAGTGATGGGGTATTGGGGTTTCTAACCCTCGGCCAAAGGACGTTCGGGTCCCGCCAAGCACAGTGATGGTTATAGGGGTTCTAAACCCTCGGCCAAGGACTCTCGGGCCCCGCCAAGCACAGTAATGGGGCATTGGGGTTTCTAACCCTCGGTCAATGGACTTTCGGGTCCCGCCAAGCCCAGTGATGGGTATTGGGGTTTCCAACCCTCGGCCAATGGACTCTCGGATCCCGCCAAGCACAGAGATTAGATATTGGGGTTTTCTAACCCTCGCCATGGACTCTCGGGTCCTGCCAAGCCCAGTGAGGGGTATTGGGGTTCTAACCCTCGGCCAAAGGACTCTCGGATCCCGCCAAGCACGTGATGGGGTATTGGGTTTCTAACCCTCGTCAATGACTTTCGGTCCTGCCAAGTACAGTGATGGGTATTGGGGTTTCTAACCCTCGGCCAATGGACTTTTGGGTCCCGCCAAGCACAGTGATGGTGTATTGGGGTTTCTAACCCTCGCCAAAGGACTTTCGGGTCTCGCAAGCACAGTGATGGGGTATTGGGGTTTCTAACCCTCGGCTAATGGACTCTCGGTCCCGCCAAGCACAGTGATGGGGTATTGGGGTTTCTAACCCTCGGCCCATGGACTTTCGGGTCCCGCCAGAACTGTGATGAGATATTGGGGTTTCTAAAACAAATCCTCATAATTAATTCAAAATTTAATAAGTAGTTTGTTTAAACTTCTTTCTTTCACCAAATGACACTTTTGCCGATTTATAAAATGTTATTTGCGAAATTAGCAGGGACAAGTTCAACAGCAAGTTAGGCAGGGAAAAACGAACGTGATCCCTAAAGTTCCAGAATGCTAGAACACATCGGCTGATGGTTTATAGCCGGGAGAACCGTCGGCGATCCATTTCAAAACTAATAATCCATCATTGTCGCTGGGGGACCCGTGAGTCCGTTGGCGGAAGGTTTGAAACCCCAATATCTCATCACTTTTCTTGGTGGGGTCCAAAAGTCCTTTGGCCGAGGGTTGAAACCCCAATACCCCATCCTGTGCATGCAGGGAACCTGAGAGTCCTTTGCCGAGGTTAGAACCCCAATACCCCATCACTGTGCTTGGCGGGACCCGAGAGTCCATTGGCCGAGGGTTAGAAACCCAGTAATCCTATCACTGTACTTGGACGGAACCCGAGAGTCTATGGACGATGGTTCCCTAAAGCTAAGTAACTCCTCATGAATGAATGTTAGGTATGTCCTCTTTTCTTGGCAATAGTGAGGACGAGTTGGTGGGACGAGTTGGGTCTTGGACGAATTGGAGCAATGACGAATTGGGCACTGGACGATTTGGACAGGGCCAATTTGGTCATTGGAACGATTTGGGCAGGGACAAATGAAAGGAGAATTGGGCGGTTACGAAAAAAAAATGAAGACTGTTTTGTTTTGAAAGACATTTAATAATTACATATGTAAAAAATGAAAAAAGAGCCCTCCCGCTAGCCCGCCCGATTTTATATATTTCTGCGCCGAGCCCGGCCCGGCCCGTCGGGCGGACGGGCCGGGGACGGGCCATGCGCCGCCCGATGGACAACACACTTTCTAACCACATATTTTTAAGCCGAATGAATTCCATAATCTACGTTCAAAAAAAAGATTTCCACTCTTCACTTACCTATACTTGGTACTCCCATGGAACTCACGTTAAGTAGAATACAGAAAGGGGCTATAGAGAAAGATATTTCTAAGCTGTAGACCAGTGGTGCCATGGTGGCGGCCCGCGGCCGGAACCGGCCCGAATGGACATCTCATTTGGCCCGTTACGTTAGTGGTTGAGAAGTGTTTTTATAAATAAATAATATTAGATACAATATCAACAAATTTAAATCTACTTTGTTTAGTGTTTAGTGTTGCAAGGCCAAAAATGTACCGTAATTTGGCCCCGAGGTCCCACTTGAAAACAGTCCGGCCCCCTGACCGATTTCACCCTGGCATCCCTGCTGTAGACGGACCCACAAACCTCCCACCTTTCTTAAGGCGTGTTCAACTCTCAATGGTTGGGGCGCAGTTTCGAATACTCCCGAAGGGGATGGTCAAGTTTGGTCTACCTCATTTATAATAAGACCCTAGGTTCGTATATTCATTTTAATTATATAATGGCTTATTTATATCCTGTCGATCAAATTCTATCGAACCATCTAGGCAAAAAAAAAAACTCCCACCTTTCTACCAGTGACTACTACTGCCTCATCAGCCCGTTAAAACCGCTAGGATGTTCGGTCACTCCATCTATGATAGTGACATTGACTCCCAATTCACCGAAGAAATGTCAGACGCGCATCACTTTAAATAAATCCGGCGCTTCCCTTTATCAGATAATGGAAGCATCCCATTGGTTTTTGGAGCTGACTCAAAAGATATTTAAGAATACTACCCTTTTGGGGGGCAGGTACATATTTTCACAGTCATGAGAATTTGAATTACAGATCTTACTTTGAGAAAACCTGTTTTGCCAAAAGGGAACTTGTGCAAAACAAAATATCAATGATCCCAATGAGAAGCTCAATGATTGATTGGATTATGGGAATTTGTAATTAAAGGCACCTTATACCTAACTTGCATGCATATAATTATGTGTATAAATATATTATTTTTTGACCTACAATACAAATATAAAAACGGTATTTTTAGATCTGAAATCCAAGATTTAAAAAAAATCATATGTTTTTTACTACAAGTATTTTGATAGATGATGCGTAAAAAACAGATAATAATTAGTCATTGCAAATTTGTCTTGTTTTTTATATTTTTTGGCCAGAGTTAGTTAAATATTTCATAGCATCTGAACTGAGGCCTTTTCCTCCTTGTAATCAAGTAGTACCTATACGTGCACAATATGTATGTTTTGAACAGTGTTCAAAAGAAACGGACCAGGACGAAATGACCCAAGATAGAAAAAAAAATGATGACTCATGGAAAAATGGACCAAATTCTTGGGTAGGCAGTATTTGAATGTAATAGACCTTAGTATTGTACAAATACTATTTATCATATAAATTGAGTAAATAATGGCTAAAATAGTATAATTTGTGCTTTATAGATCCATGATTCCCTTGTTGTTGATATTAATTGAGCAAAAATTTATTTGGGACACTTTTTTCATGTGTCATTATTTTCCTATTCTATCTTGGGCCATTTTTTCTTGGGTTATTTTTACCAAGGCCATATTTTCCTAGTCCGTTTCTTCCTCATATCATTTTGAACACTTTAGTAAAGTAAGACACTATATTATTATTATTATTTTGCTTTATACCAGATAGTTCAATCCCCATCATTTTTGTTATTTTAGCCAATTTTTGAAGTCATTTGGACAAATCCTAACCTGCAAGAATGAAAGTTGTGCCCTAAGGAGAGGAGGAGGATACCTAACAATAAGCAGTCCTACAAAGTTTGACAAAGGGATTTTAAGTTGGCAGAACACAATAGAAGGTAAACAAACAATATCCCTACAAACATCATCGACTCATTCTTCAGACTTCTTATATCTGCTGCTATTCAAGATTATTAATTAAAAAACATTCAAAAAGAGCCTCCAAAATAATAGAGTGCCGAAGTAACGAACAGTAGCACTCAATATCAGACTATTTGTGTGTCTCCACATAGAGATATAACGATAGCTATAGATAGCTATTCCCTTCAATAGCAGAGAAACAGCGTTCAGCTGTATTTTTGTGTCCAATATAAACAAGTAATTTGACTTACGTATCGTAGCTGATCATAGAGTAAAAGATTTGTTTAGTTTGGACACACACACACGTATTCTCTGAATAATCCAATAAAGCCTCTATCTTTATATATCTAGGGTTCTCCATTGTTGAGAGGGGAAAACAGCGACAGAAAGAAGAAGAGTGAGACTTTTTTTCATGATAAAAATATAAAGATATTTACGTAGTTACTATCTTTCCCCTCAACCAATGGAGAGCTAACTAACATCCCGATATATTACGCATCATTAAGTTTCTTCGCACAAATGCCACTTTTGAACGACACACCCCAAGCAACAAAAGGTGTACGTTCGAATGTACCCTAAAACAAAACACTACCGTTCGGAGAATATTCCCGAGAACTACTAAGGGAACGTTCGCTGTTAGGTATCCTCCTTGTCAGGGAAGCTACCGAGAACTAACGAAACGGTTTGGTTTTGTTTGACAATAATACCCAAGATATAGATATATAGGGTCTAGCTCAGGCAAGCGCTATTGGTTATTATGTTACTAACGCCACTTTGAGGGCGCTCCTATTACAGAAAGATATATATTTAATTAATACGAAATAATTTACATCGTCCCAAGCTTCCCGGGACTCTTAGTAGTTGTTAGATTATTTCTCCTTTCTGTAAAGAGGACGCCCCAGTTGTCGTTAGTTGACATAATCATCACCAGTCGCGCCAACAAAATTTGTCGCGGGTCTCTAGTTATATTACTCTGGTAATACTCTACTAGTACTGTAACACGAATAAAAACAAACCAAAGAGACGAAGATGGTCAGAGAGGATTGTCTCTTTCATTCAGTTGTGAGTGCAAATAAAGCAATTCGAGTGTGTTCATATTGTAATGCGTAATTTAAACTAAAATGTTATCATGATTATTCGCATTAGCAGACATTATATAGTATTTCCTTTGTTTAATACATATATATCGGAAACTGTGTCAAAAAAAGCATCTAGAATTATACGAAAAGTGTAGTGCTCCGGGACCAAATGAGGATGCTTAAGGCCAATATATATGAAAAAAATATATATATGTTTAAGTATATCTCTCTATTGTTTCTTTTTTCGCTGTTTCAACCATAGAGATATAAAGAATAGAGAGCGTATTCCCTTCACTAGCAGAGAACTATTCGTTCAGCTGTCGCCATTGCCCAATATAAACAAAGTACTTTGACCTCTAACGTCATCGTAAGCTGATCATCAGAGCAAGGAGTACTAAAGAGATGGAGGGAACCCCTAATGTTACACAAAA
The DNA here is from genome assembly GCA_013387185.1 of Caligus rogercresseyi. Taxonomy (NCBI): domain Eukaryota; kingdom Metazoa; phylum Arthropoda; class Copepoda; order Siphonostomatoida; family Caligidae; genus Caligus; species Caligus rogercresseyi. Next base: position 18,597,988 of record CP045890.1, read on the forward strand.
TAATTTGTACCTATGTAGTCACACTTTACACAGTTTTATACTACTACTAAAAGAGATGAAATTAAGTTCTCAACGACGATTTCCAAAAGCTTATAGACTCACGGACTGATTAGTCACCGGCACAAATCCTCAACTTCATCCTTAGGGGGTTGTAAGTAGACGTGAGTCCTCTTCCTCTTTTTTGGACTCGAATGTCGTCGTTGAGAAACTTATTTCATCTCTTTTAGTAGTATAAAAACTGTGTAAGTGGACTACATAGGTACAATATTATTGTTTACATTAGGAGTGTTCCCTCCATCTCTTTAGTACTCCTTGTACAGAGATACATATTTGTTTATATGGGCAATAGGTGACTTACTTCTATCAATAAGCCTCTATGTATTTATCTCAATGGTTTCAATTCCATCAACAATGGGAGCTAACAAATACTCCGATATAATATGTATAACGCGAATCCATACGTTCCTTCAGCACACTCAATATTCACTAAGCCACAAACATTTACGTGACACCCAAACGCATTTATCCATTAACATATATGTTTTCATTATAATCATAGCTAATATACAATGATACAATAACAAATGTGTACAATTAAAGGGCCATTAATGTATGTAAACTTGTTAGGTTCAGCAAATTTCTTTAGCTCCGTCTTAAATATACTATAACTTTAGCCCCAATGCACTGTTAGGGTGTATTTGAAATAGGTATTATATAGGATGTCAATTAAATATATTCTACAGACAAACAACAAACAGGAAAGATGTCAAAATGTTTTTTAGTTCCATAGAATTGCATCCGACAGGATATAAATTAGCATTAAAATAGTCACTCGAACCTAGGATCTTCTTATCAATTAGGTAGATCAAACTTGACCATCCCTCTCGGGAGTATTCGAAACTGCGCCTCCAACATTGAGAGTTAAACGTGCCTTAACGCACATGGCTATCGCACTCCCTTTTATTTTTTAAGGTTATCCTAACAGAGTTTATTTTCTTCCAGAACGTGATTATTTGTATGAAAAGAGGCGTGAATAGTAAAAAGCATGCGGTACTATGGAATACTTCCTCCAAGTACTCGGGGCTGTTAAAGTATGAACATACAGAGAATATAGATTGCCGAAGTCAGGACTCATAGCGGTGAAATTTGGGGTATTTCTGTGCTCACTTTGTTGAGGAAAAAACAGGGACAGAAAGAACTTTAATTTTTGTCTCATTATGAAGAATGACGTCGAATCATTCTTCATATTTCATTATGAAAAATATAAACTCCTTCTGTTGCTGTCCGTCCTCCAAATATGAAAAGCTACCAAATTCAACGCTCCAGCCGTTGCTTAGGCCTTACGCTCGATAAGACGTATAAAGAGGATATATATATCGGTGAGCGTGAGAAAACCATCATAACATATTATTCAACATTAGTTTATCAAGATACATATCCTCAATACAACGGACATTAAAATATAAATATTTATGCGTTTCATTTTTTAAATTTAAAAAAACTTTTGGAACAAAATGTTCTTATAAAGTAGTCCTATTAGGCCCTGGATTTGTAAATTAATTATAATCAGCCGCCTTCAATTATGACTGTATGAATTCAGATTCGAATCACATTCCATGACGTGTACATTCTTACTTAGGGAAATGTAAGTATCAGACTTGTTGACGTTCGCGAAAAATTGCCTTTCGTCGTTCGTTTTTTGTTCACCAAAAGTTATCGTTCGTCGTCATCGTTCTGAAAAATTGACGGTTTTTAGAAAACATTTTTTCTCGCCATTCTGAATGAAAAATCTTCTTTTTTCGGTGCCAAAAACGAATGACAACAAATGAACGATAAATCTACAAGTTAGGTATTAATGTAAGTAGTAATATCAATATCATTTATTTAATTCAAAAAAATAACAACTCAACAAGTTTTGAATATATAATAATAATAACTTAACATCATACAAACAACCATATTTAAATTAATGGAAGAAACAAACAGTTGACTAAATTTGGAAGAGAGAAATGCAAGAAAAAAGAAGAAAATATGGGGGGAAAAAGGTCCTAAATTATTTTGTTGTATAATATCTTTAAATGGGGTAATTATACAGGGACCCTGAAGAAGAAAAAAAGGAAAACTCATGAGGTTTATGCTTACATATGTTTTCAAACAATAAGAATTTTTTAAAGTATATAGAAAGAAAATTTGTTAAATACAATCATATATTTTTTAAATCTTTCTTTGTTATTTGATTGTCCTCTTTTTCTAGTCCCAAAGGGCTCACACAAACCAGTGAAGGAGCTAGAATCTTCAACAGATGTAGAAACAAATAATTAAATGAGCATAAGATTCTTTGCAACGCTTTGCCTCTATTTATTATATTGAACCTCCAATCGTAGAGTTCTCTTATATTTTCAGAAATATTCAAATGACTCGAAAACGCAAGTCACTTCCATCTCAAATTAAGATTTTTAAGAGGCCTGTTTGTGTAAATGAAGCGTTTAGTGACGTCATACGGTTTTAAAAGGATTAATTTAAGTAATACCTAATAATGAATGATTGACGTTACACCAACCCCTTTTACGATCATAAATAATGAGCAAACATCCGTTTTCAATTACATCCGAGTCTGCTCATTAATCTATGAAACTTTAATGACGTCACTATCAAACAATATTTTATGAACGCATTACGTCTCACATAGTTTAATGATCATTTATGTTTCGACGATTTATTAATGGATCAAAATGATCACGATTTGTTAATCTATATACCTTGCTTCGGGATTTAAGGACTTCTTATACATGGATTGAAAAGTATAGTATATGAGGTGAATAACTGATGTTATTGGTATTATATCTTCTATTCTGTGATTTACTTTAGATTGTTTTAGATAGTCTTATGTTTCTTTTTTCATGTTTCAATATATGTGAGTTGTTTTAAAGGGGGGGGGGGGGGGGAGAAAAGGAAAAAGATAGATATTTATATAAAAAAGAAAATTGTGAAAATGCACTGCACATAAATTTGAGCTTTTATACCAAACTTAGATTTGTGAGCAAGGATGACTTTTTTAAATAGAATAATAATGTAACTATGTGATAATAATAATAATAATAATGGATATTTCCCCCCATTTCTTTCTGAGCATTATTGAGCTGCGGCTGCCGGGGTGTGGCTCATGACTCCAGAGGCGGCTTCCTCCTCATCCTCGTAGTCGTCAAGTTCATGGGTGCTTGTCAAGTTGGCAGTTGCCTCTGGCAGTGTACTAGGATGAAAGCTGTTGGTCCGACGACTCAGGAAGCCCTTAAATGATAATCATAGGGATGACAGGTAAGTAAGGTATTTAAAAAATCAACCAGTTCACTCTATACAGAAACGAAAAGGTTATATTCAACTCATTTAAAGGCATAATAAAGGTGCATGGTTAATACTATGGAATATCTTTATTTCTTATTATTTAGTTTTCTATATGAAATTAAAACACAGGGAATTTTAAATTAAATTAGAAAATAAGTATATTTTTATCCATTTTTACTGATTTATAGCTATTAAATGTGTTTCAACAATAATTCAGATTTTTGAAAAACTTAACAAACAATTATTTTCTTTCACTTTCAAAACTCAATATTATCCTGTTCCGTATATATATATATATATATCAAAACTTCGTTCATAACCAAGTCATTGCAACACTTTAAAAGTTTGGAATAAGGTAATACCAAACAATTATTTCAGATATTAATATATAAGGTACATTAAAATTATTATTCATTATTCGAATGAACTGATTTGACTCTAGTTAACCTTTGTTATTTTAGCTCCCTTAAGTCACCCTTCGCCCAACTCGTCAATACAGAGATTAACAGTGGGTGACGTCAGAGTACATAGCTTTCGACCCCTAATTTCAAGCCTCAACTTTGGAGGATAATCGAAAGGAGTTAAGTTTCTCAAGTATTTTCTCGAAAACCTTATTTCAACTATCGATCACCATAAAACGAAATTATTAACTTAAAGCGTTACAGATAGAGATGACGCGCATAAAGTCAAATGAATGGATTTCATTCTCATGAAATGAGAAATATAATAATGGATGATTTTTTTTCACCTTTCGAGTCTCCCTGCGAGATGTTTCCTTTAGTATGGAGACCTCGTCCGTGACTTCGTGGTCTACAGTGGACTCATGTGGCATGAGCATGGGCGGTGCCCTGAATATGTAGGAAAACGGATAGTAGAATAGATTGAGAACGCTGGATGCATAAATGTCCGCGTAGCGGGTCAGCTGCGAAGAGAAGAATGTTTGCCGTGAGCCTGAGCGGAAGAGGGACCCCAGAAGACCATAGGACATGTCCATTTCGTGAATGACGTCCTGCATGGAGGAACGGATCTGAGAAATATCCGGCTTGAGCGTCGCGGAGGAGTCCATGTCCAAGTAGATGTCTGCGAGCTGAGCATCCAGGTTGGCCAGCTTGTCAAACAGTTGGCGCTTGTCCGTCCAAACGTGAAGCTCGTGGTCTAACTCAGGAACGATGAGAAACGTGCGCCATCCTGAGAAACAGAACGATGGGGCTTATTACAGTATTTGTACTTTGAATGTAATATTTATATTCAACCTTTATAACGATCGTTGAAGTAAAAAGGGATTCATAAGTGGCACAGCATTATCGTTAGAATAGCAGAAAATATACCATCATTGAATATATTTACAACCAATAATTTTAAATAAAACTTGAAATTTAAATAAAAAGTACTATGAATATCAAATGGATGGACCAATTGATATAAAATTAGGTTTATTGAAGTTAATGCGATTTCGAGGACGGTCATATTGCCATTTGTTTAAAGTAATAGGTCATACAAAAGAGCAAAATAATATATTAATTACAAAACATCCAACTACTACAAGATATATATATATATATATACGGGCTAGTGGCCGTTCAGTTTTTGAAATTGTTCAGTTCACTTTGATTGTTCAATTCGTTCAGTTCACTAAATTGCTCTTTTCGAATTCGATAAATCGTTCACTTTTAATCGTTCATCGTTATATAAATATTTTCCTCAAAGTACACTTTTAATGACACATTTTTCAATATTCATTTGAAATTATCTGAGAATATGATGATCAATAACTTTTAAACATTATTAAATATAATAAGAGACTTGAAAATAATTATATTACATTTTTACCAACGCGGGCGAGCAATCTAAATGAAATAATATATGGTTAAGTTTTTTCTTTCTTTTTTAACTGTGCTCTTGACACCATGTTTCTAGCGCTGGAGAGAATAAGATTGAACTGGATGTAACTATATTAAACGACGTTGTATATCTTTTTCCTGGTTTAATATTATCTTGCTTATATTATATGTAATACAGTGAACAATAAACGATTTTAAAGTGGTTTTGTCGTTTATCGTTCACTTATTTGAATTCGTTCATCGAACGATGAACGAATATCACTTTTGAACGACTATCCACAAGCCTGATATATATATATATATATACAAGAGAGAGCCAATAATGAGTAATAATAAAGATTTTAAAAAATCTGCTATGTTTAAAATCTACATAAATAGACTACAAAATAACTATTAGTTTTCAATCCCTTTGAAAAATGGATTCAGTTACATTACACATAAGCGCTGTCTGATGGATTCTTCTTGATGTGAAATATAAAAAAATGTGGTTTTTAGGAAATAAAAACGCAAGACAAAAATAATAAGAAAATGCTGTTCTTCGATTAATATCTTAAATTTAACATATAGGGTTGAGGTATATTGATAACTCCGTTCGACTCAGTCCCGATATGGAATATGAGAAAACATGGTCTATGTAATCAAAAATAAATAAAAAGATTATGTTTTTGATTCAAAACTCAATTCAATTTATTCTGGGATTAATACAATCAACTAATGAACGGCCCGCTATACCTCTGAGTTTCTTGGACTTGAGTACGTCCCCAAAGATATGATCTCCCACGTATAGGACGTCCTTACCCTTGGCCCGATGAGCTTGGACATGACGTCACAGGAGCCCCAGAGTAGACAGCCCTTCTTTCAAGTCCCCGGTGTGATGTCCAAGCCCAGCTTCCCCGTCTTCACCTGGACCTTCCTCAGACTCGTGCCTTCCTCGAAGAAGAGGGGCTTCTGTCCATCCACGACGACGTAGTGAAAGTAAGTCCTCCACTCCCCCACGTCCGGGAAGTCGAAGAGGTATTTCATGAGAGCGTCCGTGTACCACCACTCCGAATTCGTCAGGAGGAACGTCTTGGCCCCGGATTCACGGATGCGTTCCATGAGCATGGGCAGACGGGGGTCTTTGTTCACGTACTTATCCACGTTCGCAATCGTCTTCTTCTCATGCTTCCGCGACAATGTACGTAGTCCACGGAGCGACGAACGTCTTGGAACACGGATTTGAAGGACATGAAGACCTCTCCACACTTGAATCCCTGATCGGATTGAGGAGGAAGAAAGATATGTTAAACTATAATGTGATGATTTTCATCATTGATGCACTGACTCCACGAAATTATATCCATATTTATATCGTACATATTTTTTAATGAAGAGTTAAAAATAGAATAGACTAAATTCAAAAAACAACTAATGTTAAAGTCGGCAGTCGATTTCAATCCTTTAGAACTTCCGGCGGAATAACCGAGGCTAAGGTGTGCAAAACTCTTAGGCAGGGTATCTTTTCTCCCTAAAAAGTCTAAGTGGTAGATTTTAAACTCCATGGGACCCCCGACTGAGCCCGCGAGATTAAATTTAAAAAAATGAACAACTCCGAAAATAATTTACAAGGAAAAAAGCTTCGCGACAAAAATATTTACGAGAGGAAAACGAGGCGATGAAATTACTGGACCCCACTATGTATATCATATTCATCGAACAGAAAGTGCATTAAAGTTATCAGTCATGATTCGAGTACAAGCATAAAAATAATGACTGTTAGAAATCAAGAGATTTAATTCAATCTAAACTTACGCGATATAGTCCTTTGAGTTCGTGAAGTAGTCCACAATACAGGCCAACATATACGTTTCCGGGAGATTGAACAGAGTATTAAGAACATAAATGCGATTGTCGTCCAGTTGGATCCAGCCATTAGGATACTTTTCACGGATTTCTTGGCTACATAAAGGGGCAATTCAAGTATAATACATATAATATGACAATGAAGGCGCATATATATATATATATAATTCCTTACGATTTCAAAAACCGAAATCCATGAACACAGACGAGAATGTTCATAGGCGTCAACCTTAGGAAGTTTCCAAGGAGTGTGTCGAACCAAAGGCCTCGAGAGGGGAAGTCGGGATCATACTCAAACTTCAGAATGGCCTCAGGGTAGCCTTGCTCCACGAGGCGAGCCTTTAATTCTTCAAAGCCCAGAACCTGCATAAGACATATTTAAAATAAGAAACTGGAATAGATTAGGTATTATATAGTATTATAAAAAACAGACCTCATATTCGGGAGATTTATACTCTGCAAAGTATAGTCCATGTCGAAGCCATAGAATTTAATCTTCTCCAAATGGAGACTCTGTTGACAAAAACACTGAAAGTGTAAAGTTAAGTATGAAAAAAAAATATCAAGAAAAGACAATCAAGGTATAGAAGAAAAATATAAATTAAACACTTCAAACATTGGCTTATGGCTCAAGAGTTAATGTCATAATTAGTATTGTTTATAGAGAACAGACGTTATATCAACTTTAAATTAATATCAACGTGATAAAGTTGAACGTTACATTCTATATTGGTTTAACCGTAAAAGGTTTGATGAAAATGCTTCGGCTTTTAAGTGTTTCTTAAAATTTTATTTAGTCAGTTCGGCATTCCATAAATCGGAATCATTTCGGCCATTAAACGCTTCTTAGTTCATTAAACGATGTTCATTTTGCATTCTAAGTCCGATACCTAAAAGTGGAAGAACAGTCAACCCTGTATTAGTAGTATTTTCTCTATAGTGATCACCAAATGTATTCTGTATAAACAATCTGTGTAGAGCGGCCCCTTGTCTTTAGCGGCCATTTTTAGGTTCCCTTGAGTAGCCCTTATAGACAAAGTTGAATGTACAAGGATATTTTCTCTCTGTGTTTATTGATGTTCCTTTGGACGGCACTTAATTTTATGCTGCATTCACACGCCTTGATTGGCTGTTGAATCTTGTAACGTTAACATTCCTTCCACGGATAAGAAGAAGAATGATAAAAAGATACATTATTAGTGTCCATGCGATTCGTTGATGTTTCATCATGTAACCTAGATTGAATGGTGAGCCTGGTATAAATAAAGAGGGACCCAACACAAAAAAAGAAATCACAAAAACTTTCATGTTAGAAAAATTATTATTTTATAAAATTTGTCAGATTGTATTCTAAATCATGTAGACAAAATTATAAGTCATAAGGGAGACTTTTTAATGTTTTACTCAATAAATGAAAGGTTTTGTGATATAGGTTTATATTATTGATCCCTATTTACTTAGCCCAGGCGGAACATACAAGTCAAAGAGAATATATAGTACCGAAATCACGTATCATAGCGTTAAATAGTTAGTTAGTTAGAAATGTATTACTGTTTACAATAGACAAGCATATACAGATATACATAAACTAAAGTAAAGAACACAACCACACATTGGGGTATCTGTAGCGTTAAATATTGGGGTATTTGTTAGTTCTCCATTGTTGGGGGAGAGACAGCGACAGAAATAACTTAAGGAAGAATAAACCATATGATATAATTTTTTCAATGAAATAGGAAGTGCAATTATGTGAATTAACTCTCCATGTCATGATAAAAAGTGTTATGTAGTCCTTTCTGACACTGGATTTCCCTCAACGATGAAGAGCTAACAAAACCCTCCGTTATTCAGCGTTACCATGCGTGAATTCAGTGGTACTCTATATTCTCCAAGCAAGTACGATGAGGCTTCGGATGGGGAGGTACTGACGTCATGCATCAGATTTACCAGACTCCTACTCCAAGGCGCTCAGGTCTGTCAATCTGTTTGATGACGGAGGAGCCCATCACGCACCTGATATTCTCTATGTTACTAGCCAAGACTCTAAATAGCACCTGTTAATCACAGGAATGAAAACTTAAGAACCATGAGCAGCCAATGACGTGAAGCATTAAATTTAGCCATTTACCACTCCGACCTATGTATATAACAACTGGATGCAGAATATACTGAATAAAAAAAGAAAAGATCTATGACTGTGTCTGCAATTATATTAATCCCTTAAGCCGTCAAATACCAGGTCTTAAGAAACAAAAAAGGGAGAAATGGTAAAAGTAATAGCCAGTGACGTCATTTAAAATATCTACTAAACGATCTATGACAAAGGCCGACATCACTGGACACTTATAGCAGGATTTTTTTTTCTATTCCCAGAGCAACTTGATTATTATTTCATTCCACAATAGGGCAACCATTTTAGCTATCTAAGAGCTGATGATTAAGTGGACATTAAATGTTTTCTCCTGAGTATCCAGATATGACATAGGTCGGTGGTGATTCATGCCCAGATAGGGAGATAAAAAATGTAATTAATTAGTTACCGGTTAGTAACGGGGCGATATCGGTTCTTCATTGTACTCCTGCCATTGCTCGTAATATTAGTCGCCTTGAAAGAGAGAGAGAGAGAGACATTAAACATTAGACTATGGAGAAGGGGCAAAAAAGTTATTCTCACCATATTCTCTGGTGACTCAAAAGACTCGGGAGGAAATCGTTGATAGCAAAAGTTACGCTGAAAAAGAAATAATAGATTGTTAAGGAGTCATAGAACACGTTTAAAAAAAAGAGAGGGACTTTTACTTCTACATACTTGACTCATATTTCAAATATAAATAAAAGCAAGAACTGAATATATAATATATAGAGTAAGGAAATGATGTTAATTGTTGAGGATGAGAAGTATAAATGAATGTTGAATGGAAGGAATTTTTTCTTATTGGGTATATCATCCCAGGGTTCTCTGGGCGTTAAATAAGAGGGCACACGAGAGATTTGATCTAGTACGGACAGGCAGAAAGTAGGAAGGGAAAATAGATATTAACAAGTCAGGTGCAGGCACTTGTAAAAAATCAAAGAGAAAAGAGAGGCATATATATTTTAAGTTGGAATGAATGAATATATATACATATAATAAGATAATATTCTTTTGTCATGTAATAATGATCAAAGATAAATAATACAATGAGATTGAGAAGGAGAGATGAAAACAAAGATCTCTAAGGAGTAGAACTGGAATAAGTATATCAGGATCAATTACTGAGCATGTATTAACAAAACCTTTCATTTATTGGGGATATTGTTTCAGTTATATGTACATAAATTGTCAATCTTTTTTACATATATTTATATTATTTACTAGGATAAATGAGTAACATACTAAACTAGTCTAAATAAATATCTGATTGTGTGAAGTAAATCTCTTGGGGATATTTTCTCAAATCACCTATGTTTACAAATTTAGGCTGTTCTGATGACGTCTCAGCCAGGCTGCCACTGCATTCCTGAAAGAGTATTAATATAGCCAACCTATCAAAGGAAAAGAAAGAGAGGAAGAAGAGGAAAGAGTGATTGACGTCACAAATCAACTATCGAACGTTATCCCTATTGTTGTTCATTTCTCCGAGCCCCTTTTAACTTTGAACATTGTTCTTATTTCATTAACTTATACATCAATAAAGGATTGAGTTATGTATATTTAAATAAATCTCATAATATTTTAATATAGGAATAATCAGTTTATTCATAGGTAAACAATAGGGATAACGTTCGATAGTTGATTTGTGACGTCAATCACTCTTACATCTTCTTTTTCTCTTTCTTTTCCTTTTCTTTAATAGGTTGGCTATATTAATACTCTTCCAAGAATGCAGTTGGCAGCCTGTGTGAGACGTCATCACAACAACCTAAATTTGTAAACATAGGTGATTTGAGAAAATATCCCCAATCTCTTTTCTTTGGAATATTTGCCATTTTCTATTGTAAATAATAACAAAAAGTAAAAGTTATATACATCAGAGACTATTTATTGTCTGAGAATCCACTCTACATATGAAAGGTTTTGTTGATGAACCGCTTTGTTCATGGATCCCGATTTATTTATCCAAGGGAAATAATATATGTAGTAACCAAGGATGTCATCTACCTTTTAATAAAAATATATATTTAAATCGCTGACATATAATGGACGGTCAATACATCTATATATGAAAAAAGAGATATGGAAGAAATATATTGAGCACAACAGGATTGCCGCCCTTGGTGATAATGGTTTCAGTGCATTGAATTTGGACGTAACAACCATCTTTTATGTGATTTTTTGAAAAAAAAAAAAAAAAGATAACGATATTTTTCCTATGTTGAGTATCCAATATTTTTTTTTTTTTTGCCTATATGGTTCGATAGAATTGCAGTATCCGATAGGATATAAATAAGCATTATAATTAGTCACTCGAACCTAGGATCTTCTTATCAATGAGGTAGACCAAAAATGACCATCCCCTCTCGGGAGGTTTCGCCCCCAACATTGAGAGTTGAACACGCCTTCACACGCACACGGTTATCGAGCTCCCTGCCCAATATTTACATAGTTAGATTTGAGTGCTTTCAAGCTTGATACTATTTATTTATGCTCCTTTTATATTAACTAGATTATCTTATTTTCAACTAAAAAATGGGCAACTCACCATCTCTCTACGGGTGAAGTTATATCTTAAAAGTACAAAATTATTGAAATGAACTTAATTTGCACCATAAATGACATACTAAAAGCATAGCGGCGTAGCTGTATATATTTGGGGTTCTTGGAAGAAATAAATAAAGAATAAAATGAATATGAGTGTCCATATTTTCCACCCAACCTCTTCTATAGCTGCCCATGTAGGCATATCTTTTGGAAAAACCCTATATTTAACATATATATGAAGTTAAACGATTTATTGGGTCTCTTGTTTTATTGAGTCGATGTTTTTCTTAAATAAATTTATAGAAGAAACCATGACATAAAATGTTGATTTGCTTCATATGTTAGGTCCATTATGTGCTCACTGAATACAAAAGGACTAGAAGCAGATGTTTTCTTGCTCAAAAGATCAAAATGTTTGATATTTTTTTATATTTTCCCCATACAAAAAATATTTTTATGAGTATTAGTTAATAAAAGTACAATAATAAGCTATTTGGAAGTATTTAAACGCATAAAAATACAATATAATTAATATTTTTATCCTCACATTATGAAGTAATCAGCTCCATAATGCTTTTGTAGTAAAGGAACACTTTACATATAACAATATCGATAAAGTAAGACCTCCAAGACCCGATAGAGTAACAATGATACTTCCATAAAGATAAAAATATAAAGAGTGCTAGTAGAAAGGATATTACTGAAGCTTCGACAATTGACATGCTCATTAAGTAAGTGAGAGGATCAAAGCAAAACCTTTTTGAACTCAATTATAAGCTCAGGTTTATATGATGCAGGCTTTATTTCCCCCTTCTACCATACAATAAGCAGAATATTATGCATTCGAGCATTTTAAAAGTGATTGAATATACAAATTATGTATCCTTTGATCCTCTCAGAATGACAAATAACATTTTTAGTTCTTAGTGTTTTTCCCAATAATAGAGATCATAAGATAGGCGTCGATATTCAGCGCTGGCCAATTTATTGCTTCGGCAGTTTATATTCTATACGATCTTTGCCTTATCATATAGTAAACCAAAGCGACTATATACAGGTTTTACCGAAAAATAAATAATGAAAAAGTACTACAAATACAATACAGAGAGATATAAGGACATAGAGGGCTTATTAGATTCTTCAGAGGAGTTCGTTTTTGTGTCCAATATAAACAAATCTTTCTATCTCTATGATCAGCTTACGATGACGTAGGTCAAATTACTTTGTTTATATTGGACACATGCGACAGGTGAACGATGTCTCCCTGCTATTGAAGGGAATAAGCTCTATATAGTATATTTATATCTCTATGATATAATATGGTGACGTCAGGGAAGAGTTGTTGTTCTTATTTACAATGAGTTCTTCAGCTCCTGGAATGTGGATTGAATATTTATTTGGAACTGTTTTGTGATTTCAAGTGCAAAAATTCATCCTGTCATTCAAACTCCTGAATTCGTTATTATTAATTTAATTATGCGCAAATCATTCAGACCGGATTCCATTTATTATTTATTCATATATTTCTACAGGGTGCAATTGCATTTGAGTGACCTTTTACACGTTGATTTCAACTCAATATATATATATATGGTATTAAAAAACGATGGGCATGTCAAACTTTCAGACGAAGGCTATTTTATCAATATAGAGATTTAATAAAACCGCCGTTGGCCTCTATAATCTCAATGAGGTCACTCAATAGTGATTGCTGTAACTGACGTCGCCATATTTTTAATTATTTAACACCTGTATACAAGGTCTGTATAATACCTTGCCTGTATATAGTCACCTTGTTGTAAACCTTCCCTTTTTACGTGAGGATTGAAGTTTAATAAATCGCAACTTGAAATAACTTTCGTCTCATGGAATAATACTGGAGATACAAATTGGACAGAGGTCATTAGAATGCCGGACCCCTGGAATGCGATAGAAACGCCGTTTATTCACTAAATGACAAATGAAATATGATGAATAGTAATAGTAAGATAAAAGAAGCCTACAAACTCATGTTTGCAAAAATAAAAAACGGGCGCGTGCAGACAAATTAAGAAAAAGAAGATTTTTTTTTCTTATTATTATCTTAGCAGGAGATGACGTCTCTTATTCACCATAGGCCCTAATGCTATGCTATGTACGTAAAGAGTTGTAAGCATAGAGATATAAATATATAGACTGAGTGCTATTCAACTAGACACATATTTAAATAAGTATTGCTTCTCATATCGCGTCAATCAAATCATTTAATTATTATGCAATACAAAATAAATAATAAAGTCAAAGACTTTGAGAGAATTATTATTTAATTTTCTTAAATTGTATTTATTATAAGGAACATAATAAGAGTTTTATCATATTTTTATCATTTATCTGGTTTTTTTAATATTATTCATAGTATAATTTTTATTGTCTTTATGTAAGTGCTTTTATTGATCAAGGTTTTAATATAAATTGTTTATTGATATGATTTTTGCTCATAAGTATTCTCCTTTTTTATATTTGTGTCTCTATTTTGAGTTTTTATTATTAGAAAATCCATTAATAAAAAACATAAAACCAAGATAAATTTTGTGTGAATGCTCTTCAATGCTCGGACAATTAATATTTTTAAAGAATGTTGTGTTTGTACTCAAAAAAAATTCTTCTTCGGTTAAGACTTTTTATTTATCATCATCAACAAATAGTGTAGATAAAATACACATAAGACATTATACGATACTAAATAAAAACATAAAACTAGGCAGTTGCGTAAAAACACTACATAAATGAACATTATAGTTCATAATGTCTGCCTTGTACTCAAATTATTTGAGGATTCAATATAAAAAACAATATTTGCAACTAAACATTGATTTATTTATAAATTGCTATAATATTCAAATATTTATATACGTAGTTGCACCAGTTTTTAATGTATGAAATAAAGAAGGACTTTGAAATGTTATCTTGAAGTTATTATTCGTAATACTTCTTGAAAATTTAAATTAATTGTAATAACAGTCCAAATATGAACTATATTTCATATTTACGAATTTTTTTAAAAGCATAAATGAATTTAACATAATCATTTGATTAATGTTTTATTAAAATAATTACTGAAAATATGTTAAATTTATGTATTATTTTATCCGAAATAACTTGGTTTTGCACGAAAAATATATATATATAATTACACGTACGAAATATTTACCTGCCTCTTGAAATGAAATGTGTCGTTTTGAGCAAAAAAAGTGTACAAAAATTGAAGAGAAGAGTAGAAAGATTATGATTCAAACCGTTTTAACGCACATCTCCCATCCCCATAAGCACACACACTATATATATATATATATTTGCATCTCCATGGGCAATTGCTCTCCTACCTGACGGCTCTCCTGCATCATCAACTCCACTACTTCTCCTTCTTCAAGGAACAAGAAGGAACCTCCACCACTATCGTCAACAAGTTCACAGAAAGGAAATAAACAATTAATTGAATCGGGTGGGAATGAAGAGCGCATAGAGTATACTGAATTGGATAACTATAACGAGGATTTGCGCGGGCCAAATGAAGAAGAAAAAGAGTTTATATCAGTATCTTTGATAAAGGCAAGAGTAGGAACAATAGGTTTTTTTTATTAATTTTTTGGACAAAATAAGTACGCAGAGTTTTGCGATTTTTATATCTATTTACCTTCTTGAGGGCTTCTTTATTAGGGGTTTATCTTTTAAGTATATATCTCTTAGAAATACTACGCAGACAATTGTGCTGAGCCGACTTACTGATTGACAGGGATTCATCGACACTCTATGTAATGATGACACATTAGACAAAGGAGAATAGTGAGAAGAGAAAAAAAAAAAGTGTCATCAAAATACAATGAATGGGATCAAGTGTAGGGTATTAAGAGAGTATTAAGATATATATATATATATATATATATATATATATATATATATATATATATATCATAATCCTAAAAATATATTCTTGTTTCTATCTTCGGCTTTTCAAAGTATATTAAAGAAATCCTTTTTGGGGGGTTCATAGACAGTCAACACAATACTTCGTGTTGGGGTGAAGTTCCAATCATATATATTTATTCATATCGTAATAAAGTTCGTCAAATGACAAATGTGACTCTTTCCCTCTTTTTGATTGGCTCTTCCCAAACTGAGGCTCTTACTTAGAGCTCGGGAGCCTTCATTGAGTCTTATTCACGCACTCACTTGGGTCCTTGAGCAATGATGATGTTACAATCCTTATGAATAAACCGTTCGAGATTCGTTATTTCGTGAAAGGTTCGGTTGGATGCTCCTGACACTCCCCCAAAACAACAAAAAAGGCAACTGCTCTTTCAATAATTAATAATGAAAACAACTTTCTTCCTTCTTCCTCAATCCTTGACAGCTGAGGAAGGAAGGAAGGAAGCAATGTAAGGGCTACGTGAGAGCGCAATGCAAGGCTTATTGAGTAAAAGGAAAGGGAGCTGTTGGTGTAAAAGGGTGGGCAGATATAATCAAAAGAGACATCTAACGGCAGAAAAGGATATTTATATTTTCCATTGAGATGATTCACTCTATTTTGTTCTTTTTAGCTCGGAAATTGGTACGTGTTATAAAATTGAATTATAAAAAGACATAAAGAGAGGATATGATATTACGTTTGTTAAATTATAAATAATACAAAGAATCACACAATCCTCACCCGACATGGGGCGTCTTTGTAAGGTCTTTTAGCGCCCTCTATATACAGTACAATAAACTAATCGACGTATGTTATGCTATTGACTTTATATTAAAAATACTCCTGCGATGTTAATAATCAAAAATGAATAAAACGATAACGGTTTGAGATATCGAATATTTCTTTCCTTGTCGTTAAAATGCATTCATGTGAATTTATGAGCGACATTCATGTCGTTTGAATGACCATGAAATAAACACATAACCTTGTGTTTTCTATGGTGTCCAGAAGAAATGGGCCAGGAAAATATGGACTAGGAAGAAATGGACCAGGAAGAATGGACACAGGTAGAAAAGGAAAATGATGACTCATGGAAGAAACTTGCTTACCTATGTATTTGGTCCATTTCTTCCATGAGTCATTATTTTCCTTTTTACATTGGTCCATTCTTTCCTGGTCCATTTCTTCTCAGTCCATATTTTCCTGGTCCATTTCTTCCTAATATCGTTTTTTATACCTTGGTCCACCACCACATGCATGCTATTTATAAGGATTGACGATGAAGCTTAAAATATAAGTTGAAGTACTAAAGTTAGCAATGCAATTTGAAGGGTATTGCATCATATTATTTATTTTTTCAAGGAGCATCCTTTGTTTATTATTTTCCTACTTATTTACTATTTGTGTACCATTTTCAACAGTCGTAAATAGATTGCATTTGAATTATGTAATGATGATATCCTCCTTTTTTTGCAAATTAATTGATGAGGGGATTGCGTTGAAAGATCAGATTTCGAATGCGCATAGTTTTACGTGCATCATGTTATAATCATGGCTTGAAAGTGTCTCAAGAATGCGCTATAAACACTGCATGCACCTATGTAAACATTTGTAATTTTAAATATGCATATCCGGGAATAGTTTTGATAATATATGACTATAGGGACGATGATTTAAAAGGTAGGAATATCTTTACTTCTAATCATATTTTACGTCTGATATTTCATGGCGTAATTGTTATGTTTGTTCGTCTAAATAATATGAACTGATTATTTACTTAGTATGTTAAATAAAACATTTAAAATACGTGTATTTGTATAATCAATGCCTCGAATACATATATGTTTATGCCTTATGTGTCTAGAGGGAAGAGGACAAAGTTACGTGACATGTGAGGACGGAGTGTTTAGCTTTGGAACGGGCAAAAGATGGGATATTTTTCCAGGGTCTCTATGCCAAGGCGTAAGTAATAACCAATCTGAGATTAAAAGATAAAGACCTGCCATTGGCTCAGGCCCGGCGGGACGGGCGGGTCTGGGGGGGCCACTGAGTAACGTTGGCCCGATTTTTTATGAATGTGCCAACTGTGCCCCCCCCCCCCATAACAACTGTAGGCCCCCCAACAGCCTGGGTCTGCTGCCAGGCCTGCATGAGCTATTGACATAGAGAATGGAATCAATCTTCTTTGATGAATAGCCTGCAAAAAATAGCGTTAATGACAAGGGACGAGGGAGTGTTTCTGTTTCTCAAATCCTGTCAAATGAATAACTCTGCAAACAAGAAGGTAATTCCGTAGCAAGGTTTTTCTTCATACTAGAATCCATACTGAGATCACCATATATTTTGACCACATTGGCATTCTCCATGATGTTATTATCAAAGAAGATAAATTGGTTATATCAGGGGTGATCCTAGGAAGGAAAATTGGAGGTCCTGGCAAATAACTCTTTTGAGGTTTCAAGGAATCTCTGTTTGGACAAGGCCCTGAACCATTGTAAGTAGGTAGAGTATGATAATGAACAATGAAGTACAAGAGTACAATGAGTTTTTTTAATACATATATATTATATATATATATATATATATATATATATATATATATATATATATATATATATATATATATATAATATATATATATATATATATATATATATATATATACAGTGGTTTCTGCGATAACTTTTTTCTCAACTTGCGATAAACGATAAACGGTAAAAAATAATTTCAAAACCCAGCTTGCGGTAAGCGATAAAACGATAACGATAAGAGTTTCCAAAAAAAAAGTGATGACGTTTTTTTTAGAAAAGAGTTTCCAAAAAAAAAGAGATGACGTCGTTTATCGCTCATTTTATCGCACGCGGCAACCATATTATAAATATATATATATATATATATATATATTATATGATATATATATATATATCTATATATATCTATATCTATAGTATATATATATATATATTATTATGTTCTCGTACATTTTATATTCTCGTATATATTCATTCCGTAGACATACAAGATATTCGATTCCAATTATTACTTTGTTGAAGAAATATATCAATGATAAGAAATAACAAAAATAAATAAAAACTAAGTATAAGCATAACAAGAACGACTCTTAAGTTATAATAACCTTTTGATAACTCTTTTAAACCTTACATGATTTTTTTTAAAAGCCACAATAATTTGATGGAAAATACTCCCCTGGAATTGTTGTGGCCAATGAAATACATATATGCTTTGTCTAAGGTTCTTTTGTCTTCACCTACCGTTTCTGAAGGCTTTGAATATTAGCTCTGCAGTTGTTGACCTCCTTCGAATCCCGATTTGATATTGACAAACAAAAAAAGAATTTGTTCTTTCTCCCTTTGTACTCAAATACAAGCTATAGCTAATACTTTTTTAAGGACTTATCAGTCTTTGTCTGATCATATCTTTTTTCGCAATTGATATTGTTGCTCTCAGCAATACAGAGAATGATATCGTCAAGGACTGCTTCGAACAAACTTCCTTGAAAGCATGCTCCAATGAAACAATGTTTTGCGGGGTTGTGTAAATCATAAAAGTAAGACCAGAGAATTGCATTTTCTAGAGATCCTTGGTGTCTAACCCTTGAATATGAAAATCGAATTCAATGTTGATGGTTTGGGCGAATAAAAGAATACCCCAATAGGTTTATTTAGAGTTTAGGACCACCCCACATACTCCGGATTAGCACCCCCTACAATCGTCCCCCGGGCTTTTACCCCCCGTGACTAATATTTTTCTATCTTCTCAAGTTCACTATGAAGTTACTATGCTTTCTTTATGGCAAAATTACATTCGTGTTTAAAAAACTATGTTCCTAATATCGATCATATGTTTTATATGACCGATATTAGGGCATAGTTTTCAAACACTAAAGCAAATGAAAACATAGTTAATTTCATTTATGGACTTTAAAGGATAAGAAATATTAGTAACGGGGAGTAAATGACACGGGGGGAGGGGGGGGGGAAGGGGTAAAAGCCGGGGGGTAATTGTCGGGTGACGATTGTCTGGTGATTGTAGTTCGGTTACGGTTATTATGAAGATTTGGAATAAAATTATGTAATTGACGTACTAAAAACTACTCATTTTGAATGTTAAACACCAACAAAGGAAAAGAAACCAGGACAACTACATCTCTGTGGTTTTTAAATTTGATAGTTGGAAAGAAAAGGAGAGGGAATTGAAAATCAGGGCGTAAAAATGATAAATAGACTAGAGGCATATATACACTCAGAGAGTGCAAACCTCCGCCGTCACGGGGTCCTTATGAACCTTCCGAGGCAGATTTTTCACGACTGGGGCGGCGTAGAGGGACGGGGGAGGTTCCCCTCGACGGAAATTCCGAGAGGAGACGCTCCCGGCACCACCCGATTTCACAGCACAGCGACATCTATTGGCAGAGTAGGCTAACTTGAAATATTTATTAGTATATAGCTCGTTTTGCATCTTAATTCTGCACTCAGAGATGCCAAAATTAAATCACTTGTTCCTTTTGGCATTTCCACAACTTCACAAAGTTTCATCCGAATCCGTTCGTACTTTTGAGTTATCCTGCTGACAAACAAACCAACGCCAGTGAAAACAATACCTCCTTCGGCGGAGGTAATAACCCTTCATTCGCAGCTGTTGATGAGTGAACATCAATTAAGGGAGAAGAAATGTATGCTTAAACATACTAAATGTCTCTTCTGGATGAGCCTAATCCCTGTCATTGTCAGATCCTTTGAATGGAATCCTTCTATTCCACCTATGAATATTATTTTAATAAAGAGCTCCTCACGGGGAAAAAATATATTTTATTTCATCATACCTGCCGATAAATGGACCATCACTCTGATATTTGACGTGGAAAAATAAACAAACTAATATTTTCTTAATCCCAATCCTACAACAAATAAGCATGATACACATTTCCATATTATGAATATTAACAATAGCATTACATAATTAATATTCTTAAAAACGCGTAAATTTAGAGCCCATGACGTGACGTCAACGTGCAGCTAGAAGCACCGGCAAAAACATCACTTGTCCCCTTCCATTTTCCTTCTGTCTTAATGCGCAGAAAGTATCTCACAACACATTCTCTATATTAATTAAGCGTAAAAACGCTTTAAAGTATGTGTCATAAATATTGTATTTGGCCTATGTAAATTTAACTATTTCATAAATAAGGCACATAGTACAAAGTAATATAACAAGTTATTTGTTTACATAAAATAAGTCCATGACCTTAGAGTTGACCTTCCTTTTGAGAAAACATAGATCATGACATTATTCTCAAGATTATGTCCCATATACATTTGTATATAAAAAGAGTTTTGTATAAAAAAAAATAAAAATATGCCATCAGAGCTGGGATTCGGTAGAAAAATATACGGTTGGTATTTCAGTCGATGGCAATTGTATTGTACATATTATAAATGTAATTATTTGAAGTGTGAGAATAAATTCTACCTTCATTAGTGTAGATCTACAGAAATACCGTTAGTTAATGGGTAGTCTCAGATTGGATATTTTTGGTTATGGATGGCATTCGGACAGACTTTCAAGTCCGTATTTGTAGAGCCCAGAACTCAACAACTATAAGTTAAATGCATTATTTATTTAGGACCTCAGTTGTGACAAATTTTATGAATCTTGCAGCTAATCTAACGAAGTTTTAACTACAACTATTTTTCTTTGTGAAATATCTTCTGAGAGATTTGGTTATCAATATATCTTTTTAAATATATAATATCACATATGATATATATAATATATAATATATATATATATATATAATATAATAAATAATATATATATATATATGATATATATATATATATAAATACAGGAACAGAGTGGGAAGAATTTAACCACCGGGACAATTACCCTCGCCGGCCTTATACATGCCCCAATATGCCATTGGGAGGCTGTCAACGGCCACTGGCCCACCGGAATAGTCCCGGTACTCCCGTTGGCCACTTCGCCCCT
>CP045890.1:18619748-18635842 GCA_013387185.1 Caligus rogercresseyi
GTATTGGGGTTTCAAACCTTCCGCAACGGACTCCCGGGTCCCACCAGCGACAATGAGGATTATTAAAGTTTTTGAAAGGGATTCGCCGACGGTTCTCCCGGCTATAAACCATCAGCCGATGTGTTCTAGCATTCTGGAACTTTAGGGATCACGTTCGTTTTTCCCTGCCTAACTATTGCTTGTTGAACTTGTCCCTGCTAATTTCGCAAATAACATTTTATAAATCGGCAAAAGTGTCATTGTGTGAAAGAAGTTTAAACAAACTACTTATTAAAATTTTGAATTAATTTTATGAGGTTTGTTTTAGAAACCCCAATATCTCATCACAGTTCTGGCGGGACCCGAAAGTCCAATGGCCGAGGGTTAGAAACCCCAATACCCCATCACTGTGCTTGGCGGGACCCGAGAGCCATTAGCCGAGGGTTAGAAAACCCAATACCCCACACTGTGCTTGCGAGACCCGAAAGTCCTTTGGCGAGGGTTAGAAACCCCAATACCCATCACTGTGCTTGGCGGGACCCAAAAAGTCCATTGGCCGAGGGTTAGAAACCCCAATACCCATCACTGTACTTGCAGGACCGAAAGTCATTTGACCGAGGTTTAGAAGCCCCAATACCCCATCACGTGCTGGCGGGATCCGAGAGTCCTTTGGCCGAGGGTTAGAAACCCAATACCCCCTCACTGGGCTTGGCAGGACCCGAGAGTCCATTGGCGAGGGTTAGAAACCCCCAATATCTAATCTCTGTGCTTGGCGGGATCCGAGAGTCCATTGGACGAGGGTTGGAAACCCCAATACCCATCACTGGGCTTGGCGGGACCCGAAAGTCATTGACCGAGGGTTAGAAACCCCAATGCCCCATTACTGTGCTTGGCGGGGCCCGAGAGTCCTTGGCGAGGGTTTAGCCCCCTATAACCATCACTGTGCTTGGCGGGACCGAAGTCCTTGGCCGAGGGTTAGAAACCCCAATACCCCATCACTGTGCTTGGCGGGATCCGAAAGTCCTTTGGCGAGGGTTAGAAAACCCCAATACCCCATCACTGTGCTTGGCGGACCGAGAATCCATTGGCCGAGGGTTAGAAACCCAAATCTCATCACTGTTCTTGGCGGGACCCGAAAGTCCTTTGGCTGAGGGTTAGAAACCCCAATACCCTATCACTGTGCTTGGCGGGACCGAGAGAGTCCATTGGCCGAGGGTTAGAAACCTCAATACCCTATCACTGTGTTTGACGGAACCCGAGAAGTCTATTGGACGAGGGTTCCCTGAAGCTAAGGAACTCATGAATGAATGTTAGGGGTATGTCTTCTTTCTGGGAAATAGTGAGGACGAGTTGGGCAGGGACGAGTTGGGTCTAGGACGAATTGGACAAGGACGAATTGGGCACGGGACGATTTGGACAGGGACAATTGGGCAGGGACGATTTGGGCAGGGACAAAATGGAAAGGACGAAGTGTCCGTGCCCCCTTTTTTTCCCTCGGAAACTCTTTCTAAAAAAAAAATGTCATCATTCCCGGAGATCTTTCTAAAAAAAAACGTCCTCACTTTTGTATCGGATCGCGTGAATTGAATTTCTTTCTTCTATTAATATATTTTCCCAATGGTCGGGCGGGGGCAAGTCGGGCGATTATCAAAACTAATCGGGATCGGGCCGGGCTCGGGCTCAATTATTAGTTTCTCGGGCGGGCTCAGGGCTTGAAAATCGCGCCCGATGGACAACACTAGTAGAAAGGCATGGTGGGGGGAGACCCTATGCCCTCCTCCCCACTTCTGACAATCCTGATAACGGGTATCGTAATATACCAAACACCTTTGGTTGAAAAAGTATTATCGTCGTTCTACGGTCTGACAAGAACCCTGTAATCGAAGGTATACCTTCATTTAACTGATCTAAACTAAGATACATTCATTCGAAGGGAATTATTGATATACAAAGTAGGTAGGTTACACGAAATTTAAAGAAAAATATTTTACCTTATTTTGGATTAAAATGTTGAGAAATGGTCGATGGAAACGCTTTCGAGGATAATCACGAATATTTGTTTGACGGATTGGGCGTAATCGTCTTTTTTCGTCGCGAAAAAAATCCTTTTTCTCTTTTGCAATGCACATTTATAAGTCAAACTGCTCTACGTCTGCTGGCGTAGACTTAATAAACAATACACTTTGTCTCTCAATTAAATCACTAAGCCCTCCTTGTCACGTAACCTCTTTATAATTTTTGAATATTAATCGTATTTTAAATATAATTTTTCATAAGTAAAGTTCCCTAACACTAATAAGGGACAATTAAATTGACTACTGATTGGACTATAAATTTGACTTTATTCAAGGTATAATAAAAAATAAATTTATTAAAACATATCAAGGTCTCCTACGAGAAGATCGAACACATGGAAATCGGAGAAATTTGGTAGTCTGTTGCATCTTCATAGGTACCGTTTGGATACCAATAGGCAAGGGTATATTCATTCGTGGATGATCGAAGGACTCGATTTTATAGTTAAACAATATCAACTCTGTTCCTCCATCCATAATGACTCCTTTCTCCCAACGATCTTCCAGAGAGGATCTCATTTCCAATGATTTGTGGTATTGGTATGTGACCAAAGCCAATGCATCTCGAGGCTCTTGGACTTGATTTCTTTCTATTTTTCCGAAGTTATCATTGGAAGAAGTCTCCTTTGTATTTTTCTTTTCATCATCTCTTTTGCTGTTCTTCACTTTTGTTTAAGTTGTTTACAAAATATGTAAAATTAAATGAAGGAATGCTACAATTTAACCTTAAAAGTGGTATATAGAACTCCAAAATTACATATTACCCATTATATAATTTCAACACATAATAATTTTGTGCTGAAATTATTAATATTATCTTAAAGTATAATTTCTGGTTAAAATCAATGTTAATGAGTTCAGGTTTTCTCGACCCTGCCCTAAGGAGTAAAAATCATTGTAATTTTCTAAGCCACTGGAACTATTTAGTAAAATTGATTCAGACATCTCAATATATACAAAAGAAAAAAATATTGAACTCCAATATTTATCTAATAATATATTTGGTCATTTTTTTGGGGACGTTACTGTTTTATCTTGCCTATTTGTCGGGACCAATTCTTTCTGGTCCATTTTTTCGGGGCCATTTCTTCTAGGTGGTAAATGTATCAGCTATTTCTACCTAATTTAATAATTTATCAATGTAATGTAAATATGAAATAATTCATGATTAAGTAAATTATGTTTTTTTGCATATAAATTTGTAGAAGATCGTCTCCATTAAGAATAGATGAGTTTAAAACCAGTTGCCAAAGGTATTAAATGATAAATTTACAGTACAGACATGTTGAAAATGGTGGTCCATAGATAACAGAGTAATAATAATACAAAATAAAAGCCAAGACAAATAATATGCAAAAAATATGGACAAAACATCAAAATTTTGTATTATACTAATTTGTTTAAGTAAGTTATAATATTATAATCTTTTATCAAAATTCGTCGAATATATTTAAAACAGCCAACCGCAAGAAAATTGATGTCTTTGAGTTTTCCACATGATAAACAACCGAGTAATAGCAAATAAATTGTGTGATGACGCATTTTTGATTTGTGCATAGTTATATTCTAAAAGGGATAGTTAACTATGAAAAAGGCGTGCTAAAGAGTTGAATGTAGTTGCTAAGAGTAGTAAAAAGATTAAAATTTTGGCACAGGAGAAAAATTGATTTTTTTGGAACAATGATAAACAACCGAGTAATAGCAAATAAATTGGGTGAATGACGCCATTTTGATTTGTTGCCAGAGTTATATCCTAAAGCTAGTACTAAAACAACGGGTGCTAAAGCGTTGAATTTAGTTGCTAAGAGTAGTTGAAAAGATTTTTTTTTTTTTTTCGACCTTATTTTATTTAGCGAAGTTACATATAATACATATATATAAATAAACATTCTAGTTTAAAATTAAATCGCAAAATATAAAAGTCAATTTCAATAGACAAACATTCTAGTCGTTAAAAAGGATTTTTTTTGTAAAAAACAATGCGGTAAAAACGGTAAAAAAAATCACAGTGACAATAAAATAAAAATGGTAAATTAATTACAAAAATGTCTTCTGATAAAACCTCTATAAGTTCGTAAGAGTTTTTTAAGATCATTCACTGTTTTGTCCGAGAATGAGGGAAAGTAGCGAACCAAGTCTCCCGCGAACCTCCACTGGGAATCAGCACGTCCTGGAATCTTGATCTCCAGCGCAGAGTAACGAGCAGCAGCGGAAATTTGAATGGATCTTAATTCCTCCGTTTCGATAGTTTTCCCCGACGCAAGGTGCTCCGCTACATAACTTCTGGAGCTTGATAGAGCAAACTCTATTGCTCTTGTTTTCTCCGACGCAGATCGCAGGTTAGATGTGAGACCGAAAAGAAGAATGGGGGAAATATTTTGTCGTCGATTCGATGAATGTTGAGGCTGATAAAGTCCCTCACGATTTTAAGAAAAGGACATTGCGAAAAGGCATGAATAATTGAGTTAAAATTTTGCCACAGTCTTTACATGGAGCGTTGAAGTAAATACAACCCGTGGATATTTGTAACTGGGCAGAGAAGCGTTTTCCATGGCTAAATTTGGAAATCGAACTCAGAATTCTACTCCTCCACGATATCTTCAAATCCAATTCTTTTAAGTATTTGTCGACAATTCTTTCCGCCTCCGCTTTCGTATCTGGAGAGAAACACATTCTTAGATGCCACGGAACGGGGACCATGTGCTCTTCTGCCGCCCTTTGAAGTTTAAAAACAAATTTTCCGGACTTGAAGATAGAGTCATTCGTGAGATCATGTATTGTGAGGATATTGGAGGATAAGGCCATTCTTTCCAAATTTTTCGGGTCGTCTAGATTCTTAAAAAAGAACTTTTTTTCTCTATTTTGACGAATAATGTCAATAGTTGAGGAATTATAAAAACTTGGTATTCCTCTCCATATTATTCTCTGAATCACAGCTAATGAGGTGGAAAAATCTTCTAGGAATCCATTTGTTGCGTCTGTCCCTAACATAATCCAATTATAGGCCGGGCTAGAAGCGATATGATTCCTCCATTCCAAATTTGGATTTTTAGAGAGGTCAATTAAAACTTTCCTATATATTTTGGGAATTATCCTAGACAACAGGGCAAGTCCTCCCCCCAAATCTGATTTCGGACGTTTAAGAGCCGGTAAATAGATTCGATGAAAGAGATTATTTAGCCAGATGCTTTCCTCCTGTAGTGCCTTCTCTGCGATCCACGGAACGGCTGTAGATCTATACAAAACAGCAGGAACCACCCGGTAATTGTACAGGTCAATCCTTTTTTGTAGATTGAATTTCCTCCATTGAGGAATTTTCCCGTCTACAAAGTTTTTAAGGGTAGACCAGTTATTACTTGTAGGACCATAACGTCCCCAAGTAATTCCTAATACGTCCACGGTTTCTTTTATTATTACGCTAGGGAGCTTACAATCCTTGTCAGGAAACCACTTTCCAATCGGCAAAGCAACAGTTTTTTTTACGTTTATTTGTAAACCGGATCTTTGACCGAATTTTTGAAGAAATTCAGAACAACTTGAATGCGCTTTATCAGTTGTTTTTCAGAATTACCTTCTAAGAAAAGCGTTACGTCATCCGCATACATGTCCATAATGTGTTTTGAATTGCCAACACTGACACCAAAGCCTCCATATTTTTTAATGATGTTATCACTGAGTTCTTTTAGTCCAGCAGCGAATAATAGAGGTGCTGTGGGGCAACCCTGACGACAACTCCTCTTCAAAGTAATTGCCTCACTCTCTACACCCCTACAGATAAGGAGGAGGTACCATTGAACAATAAAGCTCTGATGGGATTAAAGAACTCCTTAGGAAGTAACTTTTTTATTGCTTTCATGATGTGAGTATGCAGAACCGTATCGAAAGCCTTGGAAAAGTCTACTGCTATTAGGGCACCATAGGAACCTTGGCATTGACTATTTCGCATACGCTCTGTATATTCCGGGCGATGTCTGAGATTTTCCTTCCCTTTAGGAACCCCTTTTGCACTAAACCAAGTTTAGAATTCAAAATGGGTTCGATTTTTTGAGAGATTATCCCCGAAAGAATTCTATAGCTTTCATTTAATACTGTTATAGGTCTCCAACTGTTCGGATCCAAGAGATTGCCTTTTTTAGGAATTAAAGTTATTCGGCCTTTGGTTAGAGCTTGGGGTAACCTCCCGTGAATTTCCATACACTGACCAAATTTGAGGAGGTACGGCACAACCTCTGTTACACAGTGCGAAAACAATTTGCCGCTAATACCATCCGGACCCGATGCTTTATTATCTCGAAAAAAACTTCTTAAATGGTTGGAGATGACAACTTCGGAAAAAATAGATGGAGCTATTTTTAATGGACGAGGAAATTCCTACGTTCGACTCCGAGAATCTGTTGAAAGCGTCTGTGAAAGCAAGCCAAAATTTCATTTTTGTCTTTAATTCCCTTCCATTTTCAAAAATTCTTCGAATTTCCACAATGGGTGGATGATCCATTTGAGAAAGAGCTTTTAGTCTTGTTGTGTGGGCTATTCTCTAACACTTTTTTCCTTTCCATTTCAAACTCCTTAATCTCAGCAAATCTAAAGAGATTGGTTGTGTCCGACGTAATCGAACGAGCAAAAATTGGAGCATTGTTGAGGACATCTTCCAGGTCTTTCTGAAGCCTAGCTGCGTTTCGCCTCTTTTTCCTGACGAATTTTAAAGATGAAGTTTTAATAATATGGTTAAAACTATTGAGAAGGTTGTTATAACCGGCGGAAGGATTAAAATATTTTAAAAGCTTGTTTTGAAGTTGATGTAAAAATGCGGAGTTATCAAATAACCATGATGGAGTTTTAAAACGACCTTGGGGCTTAAAATATTGGAAATCTAAATCTATTAATTTATGATCAGACGCCGGGTGTAAAAAGATTAATTTTATTGCACAGGAAGAAATTTGAGTGGACACTGATAACAAACGAGTAATAGCAATAAATTGTGTGATGACGTCCATTTTTGATTTGTGCATAGTTTATTCTAAAGGCTAGTTAACTATGAAAAACGGGTGCTAAAGAGTTGAATTTAGTTGCTAAGAGTAGTAAAAAGATTAAAATTTTTGCACAGGAAGAAAAATGAGTGAACACTGATAAACAAAGCGAGTAAACCAAATAAATTGTGTGATGACGTCATTTTTGATTTGTGCATAGTTATATTCTAAAGGCTAGTTAACTATGAAAAACGGGTGCTAAAGAGTTGAATTTAGTGCTAAGAGTAGTAAAAAAATTAAAAAATTTGCACAGGAAGAAAAATTGAGTGAACAGATAAAACAACCGAGTAATAGCAAATAAATTGTGTGATGACGTCATTTTGATTTGTGCATAGTTATATTCTAAAGGCTAGTAACTATGAAAAACGGTGCTAAAGAGTTGAATTTAGTTTATAAGAGTAGTAAAAAGATTTAATTTTATTTCACAGGAAGAAAATTGAGTGAACACTGATAAAACAACGAGTAATAGCAAATAAAATTGTGTGATGACGTCATTTTTGATTTGTGCCTAGTTATATTCAAAGGCTAGTTAACTATGAAAAACGGGTGCTAAAGAGTGAATTTAGTTGCTAAGAGTAGTTAAAAAGATTAAATTTTATTTCACAGGAAGAAAATTTGCGTAAAACAATAAGAAAGAACAGAATAATTTTATTTTTGAAGAAAAAAAACCATGAATCGTCGATAAATCTGCAACATCCAACCGGAAATTCATTTTTTTTACTTCGGGAGGAAAACAAAAGGTGGCAGCACCTTCGTTTTAACATACCTATACAAAGTCTCTTTGGAGAAAGAGAAAGAAACGTCTGTCATCCCATCTGGTGACGTATTCATATAATAAAAGAATGGAAACGGAGGAACAGATAGGAGCAGAGGGACAAATACGAGCAGAGAAAGGGAGAGCTGTCCGCTAAAACCCTCCCATTCATTCATAATGAGAAGATCCCGATACAAATAGACTGTTAGTGTACGCTTTTTTAAATAAATACATTGAAGGTACTGCTCCAGTCATCAGTCAGGTCTGTTCAATCAACTGTTTTCCCACAAAATCATTTTAAACATAAACTAAGCTCAATTATTTGGTTTGGAGTTATGTTATGCCTTTATCAGAAATCAAAATTTTGATTTAAAAAATGTGTGTTCACTTTAAGTCTACCTCTACCGATCAACACTAGTCTTGTAATGAGAAACGGGTATCGTTAGTTTTATCAACAAAAATAAAATAAAATCGTCGCAAAATCTTCTATGAACTCTACCGATTTAATGGAATACAGAATATCAACCGGTAGCTCTGTCTAAAAGTAATCTGTGACATTGAACCCAATTTTTCTAAGTGATTCAAGGGATATTAGAAAGAAATGGTCGAGGAAGAAATGGCTTTTAAAAATGGACCTGGAAATGTGTCCCAAGATAGAAAGGAAAATGATGATGCATGGACAAATGGCCAAAGTAAATCTTAGCTCCGTTTAATGACAATAACAAGGAACTCATTTATCTATAATTGCTAAAATAAAATAATATTATGCCTATTTATGATATGATAAATGATATGTATTTATAGTATATATATATTATATATATATATATATATATATATATATATATATATATATATTATATATATATATATATATATATATATATATATATATATATATACTTCAGTTATTTCCTTCATAGACATGATTGTTTGAATGATGAGCTCCTTTTTCTCTTCTTCTCCTTCTCTCTTTTCTCTTTTTTTTCTTGAGTATAAGCTTCCTTTATCACTATGGACTTTTAAAGTGAATAAAGGAGTCCCTGGAATAGGAGCCAATTCTTAAATAGTGCCATATATATATATTTTGTATTCCATTCAAATACTTGCCTACCGTGTATTTGGGCCATTTTTTCCATTACTCATCATTTTCCTTTATATATTGGGCCATTTCGTCCTGGTCCAATTTTTCTTGGGCCATTTCGTCCTGGTCCATTTTTTCTTGGGTCATTTCTTCCTAGGCCGCATTTTTCTGGTGCATTTCTTCTGGACACCGATTCCGGGATTCAATATTATTTTATTCTAATGTAATATTGAACTGTATTTAGTTGGCTTTGAATGCGAAAGATGTTCACTTGAGGAATGTTTTGTCCCTCTTTAAATGTATAAACTTCTGTGTATGGACGATTTGAATTCTCTATAAGGCAAGAAGCATAATCTAATGTAAATATTATGACATTTATGTATTGTGCTTAGCAAGATTTACATAATACAGGGTATGTTTATTCCATGCTTCATGGATAATTAAATCTTATTACTATTATTATTTTTTTAGACGAAATCAAAAATATATTCCAATATCAATCTTCCCGCTTCTATTTGATATATTTATGTTAAAAATAATCACGATTTTTTCAGTTTCTAACAGCACGCAAAAATTATAAGCAGGGGTGAATGGAGTGCAAAGATATTGTCGATACCCATCAATTTTGGTCTTTATTATGTAGGGCACTTTTTAACGAGGTTTCATGTGTGGAACTGACCTTGAATTTTTATCGGTACTTTCGCCCCAAGATATCAGAAGTCTAATATATATCCCTTCTTGACTTTCAGAGTTTTAAAGAAATGGAGAAAATCATTTTCTCTCAGTTTTTCTCCCTTTGTTTTTTCTTTGGTTACTTTGTTTGCATTTACGACATTTGATATGAAAACATGTGGCAAAGCTTATCAAATATTATCCTACAAACAGCTCTCAACTTTTGCTCGCATGTTTAATAAAAACATACTTCAGGAAGGTATTAAAAGTATAACTATTGAAATAGTTTAGATTTTAATTGTTGATTAATTTCAAAATGATAAAAAATATTTACTTAAAATTATATTAAAATTACAACTATTGAAATATGTTAGCTTACAATTTAGTTTTCCTAATGCTCTTTGTTTGTTGAGTGTATTATATAAATTTGGTATATAACTCCAACAAATCTAACCTAATTTTATACAAAGCCACTCTGAATCTATCCAATTTTATATAAAACAACCCTGAATCCATTCATTGTATATTAAAAGAACTCTGGATCCGACCAACTTTATTCTAACCGTCTAATGTATAATTATTTTATAAAATTACTTTGAATAAAGCTTTTTTTTTGTATAAAAATACTTTGATGGAATAAGTTTTTTTGTACAAGACTACTCTGTCAAAAGTAAGAAAAAACCCTTCTAACTAGTATATCTCAGAAGCTAGGAAAATCCCGTCAAGTAACCCATACATTTTCTATCTCAATGTAATTACTCCTAATTCTATCCTAGACGCAAACAACTTTTCAAACAGTCAACAGCAATTATTTTAGGATTATGTTTGTAGGGATGAATCCCCCCTCTAATTGGCTTCAGGGCATAAAAGAACTACTTAGAGAGGGATCTTACTGCCTTTTGACTAACAATGCTATGATTCTCCATGAAACAATACTCAGGAGTCGATTGTTACTCTGTTCATGAATAGAAAAAATCTCCTTGCATGCACTGGCTCAATTACGTGGGCCATATTTATTGCTTTTTGCAGAAGGTTGAAGTAACTCCTCCTTTTAAGATGGTGAATGCAAGTCAGTTGTTGTTGATTACTGCATTGTTGCTTATAAGATTTATAAAATGGAGTACGTTTCTCTTTTTCTAGTAAGGGGCAACATTTAGATATTTAGAATCAAAATTGTGATTGAAGCTAAGAAAAATAGTATCAATATTAATGCGAGGGATTCAAGGTGATTGGATGAATGGATGAAATAAGTAAATAAAAAGCCAATCAGTTGACACTATATCTATTAGTGGGTTAAAAAATAAACTGAAATATAAAAAAAACAAAATGATTTTTAATAAAATATGTTTAATTTGTTATAACCGTTTTGCAAAATACTTTTTTACAAATCTCATTTCGACTACTAAATCATTATAAAGTCAATTGGCGCCGCTCTAAACGGCCCATGCGACAGGCCTTCCAGGTGCCCAAATTTAAAATATTTTTCCTGTCGATTATTTAAGCCTTGGAGAACCAGAAACTTATGTATTTGAATGTTTTTAAAGAAAAGTTTTAAATTTGAACTAGTCTAATATAAATATATATATATATAGGTATATATATGTATATATATACAGGGCGGAATGGGAAGAATTTATCCACCGGACAATTTTGCCCTAGCCGGCCTTATACCGGCCCCAATACGTACGAACTGTATACTGTCATATTTTTGTGGCCTTTGAAAGGTTATATAAATATAGATTATACGTTCTTTTATCTATTTACTTTTGTGTAAAAATGTATTATTAAATTTTTAGTACACTATTATGTTCTATTTTTAACTGCCGTTCATTGGCGTTATGGTACTGTCATTTTTCATGCAATTTATAACATAACAATTTATGAGGTGACTTTACATTTGTGACTAATTGTTTGCCAAGTTCATGACCTCTTCTTTACAATAAGTAAGGGCTTCAGGTTTGCACAACAATACTTTGTTATATTTTTTGTCCAACCAATTCAGGTGACTCTAAACACCAGTGGGAAAGCGATCGTTTGTAACCTGGATCATGCTGAACATCTCTCACATGTTAATTGAGTAGTTGACAGAGTAAGAAGACAAAGTCTGTGGTAGGCGTCTATGAATAAATTGCACTGTGACAAGATGACACAAACAAATTCTTGCATATCACTATGCAACAAAAAATTGCCAACGGCCAAAACTTTCAAAATTGATTCTATGGAGTCCATCCAATGATAAATTGCTATTTCGAACAATGGCTTTTGTTTTTCTGGCCACAATTAAATTTTAAAATTTTCATGTTTTAGGCCAACGGTACATACGGATCTATGATTTTCAGGGACAAGGCAGCAATTAACATTAATGCATTACCAATACAATTTCAAAGAAAGATCCAATAAATCTATTGTTAAGTAATATTTCCAAAACTCTGATTATGTAATGAGATAATTGCATTATAGTCGTAAAAAATGGGACAAAACGGACACTTTCACGTTATGATAGATATATCACTTATGGAGAATTTTTTCAGCTGCAAAGTTATATTTACATACGTTCCAGGCTTTAGAATAGCCATCGAGACCATTAGAACCATTAAAAACGACTTTATTATCGAATATTGAGCAAAAATCATTAGACACCTATGCTTCTCATATCTATGATCATCGTTCTAAAGGTTTCGTGGATTGATAAATTTTCTTCGTTCCGTACAAAGGATATAATATCAATATAGGTATAATACATTTTCATGTTAATTATTCGAAATAAAGATTTATTTATAAGTATATCGATATGAATCCTTTGTTACGGACAAAGAAAATTTTAACAATCCACGAAACCTTTCGAACGATGATCATCTCTATAAGTTTCGTGGTGGAATAAACTTTTTCTTTGTGTTCCGTACCAAAAGGATTCATTCGATATCGTTATGGTGGGTCTAAATACTTTTTCGAATATAATTTTCAATATAAGAATATGTTTGTATTTATATTTTCCCCATTAATAAAATTTATTTGTAATTTTAAGGACATTTGTAACTTACTGAGGTAGAATACATGGCAAAAATGTATCTATATATTTGATATTAATCCTTTGTTACGGAACGAAGAACATTTTCTCAAATCCACGAAACCTTTAAGAACGATGATCATAGATATGAGAAGCATAGGTTGTCTAATGATTTTTGCTCAAATATTCGATAAGACAGTCGTTTTTAATGGTTCTAATGGTCTGCGATGGCTATTCTAAAGCCTGGAAGTATGTAAATATAACTTTGCAGCTGCAACAATTGTCCATGAGTGATATATCTATCATAACGTGAAATTGGCCGTTTTGTCCCATTTTTTACGACTATAATGCAATTATCTCATTACATAATCAGAGCTTTTGTAAACTATTACTTTAACAATAGATTTAATTGGATCTTTCTTGAAATTGTAAAATTGGTCATAATCATAGATCCTATGTACCATTGGCCTAAAACATGAAAATTTTAAAATTTAAATTGTGGCCAGAAAAAACCAATATCACGACTAAATAATCATATATCGTAATCCCCATTCTCTAAATTACTAGATTCATTTTGTTTTTTGCGTTGGCAAGACAAAAGTCATTTTTTGTGTGGCATAGTGTATTCTGCAGTTAACACATTTCAATTGTGGACCTTCCACATTGCTTCACCCATTCCCTTCTCCTTCCTCTTTGTCCTTTTTGGGATCTTCTTCTTCTGAGCGCCTTACCTTGTATTCTTCAAGGGCAAACAGATTTAATCTCTCCCAGTGGGTGGCTAAGCTCTTCAGTTTTGTTTATATATATCAGCAATGGCTTGGTCATTAAATGCCATCAAATAGCTGCTAAGATGGGGCATTGTAGATGACGGAAGTCCCTTAGTCTTTACTTCAGGAGGTTCTTAGTATGGAGTCTGGAAAAATCAGAGGAAAGCTTTCCACTAGCTCTAAAGCGCTGATGAATGCTTTGGGGTGATGGTGTCCATGATGAGACTAGTGGACATTCACCTTAAAGTCACTCTCAGCTGCATTCAAGGGCTCATCTTCTGGAAGCTCTTCAGGCTTGCTTTTCTTTTTCTTCTGTGTTTATTCAGGAAGGGCTATCTCCACCTCAATCTCTTCCTTGTCCAGCAACTCACCATTAACCCATTCCACGAAACCGGTCTGCAGCTTCCTTCCCACCACTAAAGTCCCACACACATTTCTTAAGTACATCCTCTGTTCCCATCACAAGACGATGTGCAGTCAGGAGGTCAATCCCACTGGCTTAAATATATTTTGACAGTGGTCAGATCTATTAAAAATCTTCAGAAAAATATTGGACTATCAGCACTGTCTCACATTTGAGGATACCCTCAATGTAGCCTTTCACTTTGGTCTTGGCCTTGTTACATAACCAGCAGGTGTCAGACCACGTCCGCATATAAGACCCCTGTCTGGATTTCCAAAACACCAAACACCTTTTTTGAGCGCGCATCTTTTGTCCACCACTGTGTCTGGCCTATGGGATGCAGCCTCCTGTGACGCCTGTCGGTGTTGGTTTGCTCCCACGTCTCATCCTTTTGTATGATTCTCTAATGATGACAGCAATGTCATTAAGAAGGTTTAAAAGGTGTGGTGCTCTGAATGACACTGCCTGTTGTATCTGCTAATCCCAGATTTAGCACTGTGCATAGCACCAAACTGTATTGGTTGGATCTTCTTCTGAGAGCAGAGCAGAGAAGCCTTTGTAGGTGGCCCTTCATGTTGACCGCTCCTTCGGTGGCACATCCTACACAACAAGACACATTCAGGTTTAGGGCTGCAAGTGAGTCTTTTCTACTAATTGCAGACACCATTGGTTTCCATATAAAATGTACTTAAAACAGAGCTGTAGAGTCAGACTCGCTAATTTTTGAATAACTAGTGAGTCTAGGATCAGCAAAATACTTTTTACCCCTAAGATTCATACTATGCACATGACATATAAGTTATTGTTTCTCATTTAACTTGTATAAATTGAATTTATAGAAGTATTTAACCCATTAGAGAGAACGTGGTATGGGCTGGGCCTTGGGAGGCTGTTTAACGGTCATTAATGTTTCTGAGGACAGCGGCCCACCGGGAATGGTCCCGGTACTCCGGTGGCCACTTCGCCCCGTATATATATATATAAATTATTTTTAAAAAAAACTAATACCCCATATAAATTACATAATAAGTAGCAAAACAAATTACTCTAGTGACCTATTTTTTGAATTGCAAAGTCAGGCACAATATAAAATATACACTCAGAGAGTGGCAAACCTCCGCCGTCACGGGTCCTTATGAGCCTTCCAAGGCGGATTTTTCACGACTGGGGCGGCGTAGAGGGACGGGAGAAGGTTCCCTCGACGGAAATTCCGAGAGGAAGACGCTCTCGGCACCGATTTCACAGCACAGCGACATCTATTGGCAGAGTAGGCTAACTTGAAATATTTATTAGTATTTAGCTCATTTTGCATCTTAATTCTGCACTCAGAGATGCCAAAATTTAATCACTTGTTCCTTTTTGCATTTCCAACAACTTCACAAAGTTTCATCCGAATCCGTTCCGTACTTTTTGAGTTATCCTGATGACAAACAAAAACAACCAACAAACCAACGCTAGTGAAAACTTGAGGCATATATACACTCAGAGAGTGTGTACCTCCGCCGATCCCCACAACATTCCCATTCTAACATTCTCCCTTTCAACGCCCGATTTTCAATCTCTAATCATTGTTTCCTCTCTGTTAGCTCAATTTGCATATTAAAAAAGCACTCATAGACGGGAAAGAAGGAAGTTTAAGCTACGTCACTGGGTTAACATAGTCCTGAGGGCGATATTGAACAATAATACGTCAATGAATATTTTTTTAGCGTTTGTTCTTTCCTACTCCCTGAATATGACCCCATTTCATTTAGTATTTTGCTCATTTTGCATATTAAAAAAGCACTTAGAGATGCCAAAATTACCACTTGTTCCTTTGGCATTTTCAACAACTCCACAAAGTTTCATTCGAATCCGTTCAGTACTTTTGGGTTATCCTGCTGACAAACAAACCAAGCAAACGCCAGTGAAAACAATACCTCCTTCGGCGGAGGTAACAATACTCCTCCGGCGGAGGTTAATAAAGGGAAACATAAAATACAAATTAATTTTAAACTAAAATGTTTATTTATGTTTTTTACGCATGAACATCATTTTAATACATTCTCTTTTTTGTGCTTATATATATTGTTCTGAACTGTGGAAAAAAAATATTACTTAAATGAAAAATATGTTATGTTTTTGCAAATAAAATAACTATTAGAAAAAATACATTTGATATTCAATACTAATGATGTCTTCAAAGGTACGTTCAACAGATTTATAGAGTTGGAAATAGACTTCTTCTGTTCCCTTGTATTAAATTTTAAACAAAAAAAACAATCACCCTCAATATGAAGCAAGTATGTAGTTCCAGGCCCCCTTCGAAATAGCAAATTTGCAAATC
>CP045890.1:18635942-18655333 GCA_013387185.1 Caligus rogercresseyi
TTATAAGTTAGTTAGTTAGAAATTTATTACTGTTTACAATAGACAAACATATACAGATATACATAAACTAAAGTAAAGAACACAACCACACATTGGGGTATCTGTGTTACGACAGTAAAAGTAAAGTAATCATATTTATATATTAAAATTTTCATTATAACATTTTTCATCTTTGTACATTTTAAAAACTTGATTATTTTTGTTTCCTCATCCTCCTCTTGCGAAACTAGGTGCCTTTCGTAGGACAAAGCGGGGCATTTGTAGATTAAATGATGAGCAGTCTGTGGTTCTTCCAAACAGAGATCACATATTTCACTCGTGTTTTTCCATTTACTCAAATGAGAGAGAAATGGTCCATGTCCGGTATAGGCTTGGACAAGAAGTTGGGCATCTTGATGTCGGTGTTTGATGGGTTTTGGCTTCGGGGTTTTAAGCATGGAGCGTGTATGCTTCATCTTTTGGTCATTTCTATATCGGTGACACCATTTGTTGTAAAAGAAATCGTTAAGTGTTTTCTTTATATAACTTGGAGGAACACCGACATTTTTCCGGATTTTGCTCACACTTCCATTTTTTGCTAGATGATCCGCAAATTCATTTCCCGTTATGTCATTATGACCTTTGCACCATTCAATGTGAATATTTTCTTCTTTTTTCCTTCAATCAGGACCTTCTTACAGTTCTTCACTACCTCGCTAGTTGTAAGTGGGTTGAGAAGAGCTGCAATCGCTGATTGGGAGTCTGATCTAATTATAATATTTTTGGAGAATTTTTCTTGATTAAGGAGATCTTCTACAGATCTTGTAATTGCCACAACTTCTGCTTGAAATACTGATGCCTCTGTGTTCAGCGATACCATTGAGTGGTGTAATGATATGTCACCCCTAGTAATTGCCCATCCAGACCCAGTATTACTTTTATCATCTTTTGAACCATCCGTGTAGATAATTGTATCGGGATTGGGGATTTCAAGGTTGTCCACCCAAATGAATTGTCCCTTAATGAAGTCACTTTCATGGTTTGTGATGGCTTCCTCCAAAATTTTGTCGCTAGAGAACCTATGTCCACGACGTGTTGGAAGGATGCCAATACCATCCCAGGTGTTCCGCAGAAAATGCCTTGTTCTCCATCTTGATTGTGTTGCTTGCACTTGGACATATATATCTAGAGGAGTTATACCCAGTACTGCTTCCATCCCTGCAGTCGGTGTTGAGCGAAGTGTATGGGTTATTGACAGAAGTGCTTTTCTTTGAACTGAATTTAGGATTTTAATCCCGTTTTTCTTTGAAGTAATAGAATGTCCCCAAGTAAGGCACCCATATGTGATGACTGGTCTGACCATTGCTTCATATAGCCATAGGACTTTATCCGGAGTTAAGCCCCATTTTTGGCCTATGATTGCCTTAGACATGTTCCATATACGAGCACACTTTGCTGCCTTTTCTTTGAGATGTTCTGTCCAGGTTAGTCCTTGATCAAAGGTTAAGCCTAGATATTTCATTCGTGGTGAATATTCAATTACTTTACCATCTATTTTTAAGCATGGGAAGTATTTAGACCGTAGTTTGTATGCTTTAGAGAATACTATGGCGTTTGATTTGATTGGATTAAAGGTAAGGCTATTTCTTCTTCCCCACTCAACAACCGTGTTGATTGCCTCTTGCATTGCATTAGCAAGTGTGGTGGGATTTTTTCCACTTACTAGTAATAAAATGTCGTCAGCATAACCAACCACTTTGATTGCACCTTTTTTAAACTTCGCCAGTAGGGTGTCCATTATAGTGTTCCAGACTAATGGGGATAGCACTCCTCCCTGTGGGCTGCCACACGTTGGATTGACGATGACCTTTTCGCCTCTCAACTCGGCTTCAACTGTTCTTGTACTAAGAAGATTTTTATACCATAATCTGATACTCTCTGGAATTCTCAGTCTTTTCATTGCATAGTCCGCAGAGAGAAATCTTACGTTATCAAAAGCACCTGTGCAGTCAAGACTGACCGCAAGAGTACATTCTTTTTGGAATATGGCTTTCTCTATTATGTCTGCGGCTTGTGATAGGGCGGTTTCTGTTGATAGGCCTCTTGTGTAGGCGTGCTGTGAGTGAAGTATAGGGATGCTTTCATCAACCTTCCACTTCACAATTCTTTCAAGTCCTTTAAGGAGGAAGTTCGATAGGGTAATTGGTCTAAATGACTTTGCCAAGCTATAATCAGCCTTACCAAGTTTTGGCAAAAATCTTACTTTCATTTCTCTCCAGCTTTTTGGAGTGTAGCCCGTGCTGACAATTACTTTGTAAAGGTCCGTAATGTATTCCACTAGTCTACTACCAAGTTGTTGAAGTACAATAGGCTTGAGTCCGTCCGGCCCGGCGCTTTTGTATGGACTAAACGAATTAAAGGAATTCCTGACCCTGTTGCAATCAACAAAGTTGATGTCAAACTTATTTATTTGTAAGGGGCTTTCATAGTTGACATTGAATCTACAGTTAGGAAAATGTGTCTCCATGAGTATTCTCAGGGATTCATCAGGTGACTGTGAATATCCAGTTTTTGTTGTAGAAGACCTATAGAATAATCTATCGCTTTTTGACATCTAATTAGTTTGGCAATGTCCTTTGTGCTTTCAGCGCTGGTGCAGAAGTTTTTCCAAGATTCTCTTTGTTGTGTTCTTAATGAGGCTCGGTATTCTTTTCTAGTGTTTTGGTAATCTTCTCGAAAAGAGCTATGATGACGTTTTGGCTCGAGCTTTCTAAGTTTTTGTCTCAAACTAGCAAGATTTTTAGTCCACCATGGCACTGATTTAGTATTAATCATTTTTTTTAGTGGACAGGCTATATCAAGCCCCTTATTTATTACTTTGATAAGCATCTCGGCGCATTGATCAATAGCATTTGCGTCGGGAGAATTTTTGGTAGTGTCATCATTTCTGTGTAGTGCCTAAAGGAGTTCCAGTCTGCTTTTCTAAAGTTTCTAGATAGTTCAGCACTTGGTTTATATTTTCCAAAGGTGAATACTATGTATCGATGGTCAGACATAGATGGCCTAGGATCCACATGCCATCCCTTGATTTCAAACTTTCTGAAGGCGTGTTGGTTCATAATTGTGATATCAATGGTTGAGCTGGCACGTTGAGTGAGAAAAGTAGGCTCATTTCCCTCGTTCACAACGATAAGGTTGTTTACCTCGAAGATATTTTCCAAAATTTCTCCCCTTACGTCAGTATCCTTACTACCCCAAAGACGATTGTGAGAGTTGGAATCCATGGTAAGTAGAAGCGGTTTCTTGGCACATTCACAATGTTTATAAGTTTTAATAGTGTCTCATTTTCAACAGCTAATAATTGATCTAGATATGCTACACATATATAC
Organism: Caligus rogercresseyi; assembly: GCA_013387185.1. NCBI lineage: Eukaryota > Metazoa > Arthropoda > Copepoda > Siphonostomatoida > Caligidae > Caligus > Caligus rogercresseyi. The sequence continues at coordinate 18,639,311 of CP045890.1, forward strand.
GTTAGTGATTCTTCTATCTTGATACATATTGTGCATATATCTCTGTCAGAGAATTCGGGAACAAACCAGGCATTCAAGTGATTCGCGGTGCGAATGCAGGCCCTTGGTTTTGAACCCGGTTGACAATGAATCGTATATCCCTCAAGTTCAGGCTTTTTGTTGAGTTTCTATAGATATATGGTTCGGTTATTAAGGCGATCCCATATTTTCTTAATTTAAGCTCTGAGTTAGCTGTTTTGGAGTGTTGCGTATTGATGTAAGCACAGCTAATCATTATTGTTTATTTGTTGGTGGTGTAGGTTTAAGAAGGACACTTGCTGCATCACAGAAGAACCTGTTTATTAAATACCCTGTTTTTATTACATAAAAAAGTGCCGTTTTGGATGTCATAATTCCTGTTTTTTAGTTTAAATTTCTTGCTCTGGGGTTGAACGCACAAAATAAAATAACACATAATATCAGGTAAGGCTATGAATTTAACACAATATTTTTTTGCGAAGCAACTATTAATAATTTTAAAAGATGAACATAATAATGTAATTAAAAAACATAATAAATTATGCTAAGTACTAAAAATTACTGAATCTTTTTGAAATTATTTTTATAAATCTTTGGTGTTGGATGGAGAGGCTTGGATAATACTTAATTATCCTTCCGGCGGACGTCCACGTTCCTCCTTCGTCTGGCGAGGGGATTTCAACGATAATGCTGCATATCTTGCCGCCCTAGATATAAATATGCTTCTCAGCTCTTGAGGATGGAGAGGTTTGTAGGAGGTCAGCTTATGACAAATCAGCGACTTAGAGTTCATAATATGAAGGTCAACGCCTTAGTTTCCGGAGACTTGTTGCTTTACCCAAGGCCAAAAAGGATACTGCCTTTCCAAGCATTCGAGGACTCATATTGAAGGGTAGGTAGGTGAGCAATAGGAAGTCCTTAAGAGTTTTAATGCACGACATTCAACAAATAAATGAATTGTTGGGTTAAACAAAAGACCGCAATCTTTGCACGGCCTGGAAAAAAAATAAAAGATCAGTCGAAATCATCAGCGGAGCTGTGAATTTTCTTCCGTCGTGGATACCTTGCAAAGATTGTCGAATCAATTGTTCCAAACCGAAGGGGGACCAAGTATTTTCAAATACTTATCACTTATTTTTTCTACCTCTCTTTGATGCGATGGAGGAGACATTTTTAAGTGCCATGGCTTCGGAAGAATGTGTTGCAGAGAAGTCCTCGTCTTAAGGATACACAAATCTCCCATCAGAAAATACGTCTTTGCAGAGATCATGAACTGTAAGAATTCTTGACCTAATAGCCATTTCCTCCAGAATGTCCGGTCGAGGTATATTTTGAAAATATAAAAGCTTGTGAGCGTTTTGTCGAATGACATCTACGGTCGTATTGGTGTCGTAGATAGGGTAAAGTTTCCATAGTATACGTTGAGATGAACCCCAGACCCGAGAGAGTTGTGAAGTTAAATGGTTAGTTAAGTCTGAGCCGAACATCAACCACCAGTAGATTTCGTCATAAGCTACAGATCTTCGCCATTCGATCGATGGTTTTTTGTAATTTCATTAAAGATTTTCATATACACCTTTGGTATAATACAGCTCAAGCGAGAAATACCTCCCCTGAGCAAACGTTTTGGTCTTAGAATAGATGGAAGATAATGATGAGGAAATAAGGCACGAAGCCGTTTTTCCTCCTCGAGATGACTTTTTCGACAATTAATGGATGAGAGGCGCCTTGTATAACATTAGAGGAACAACTTTCAAATTATAAAAGTCAATTCTTCTCTGAATGTTGAACCTCCTCCATTTTGCTATGTTTCGAGGGATCATTGAAAATGCATTCGTCCAGTCTTCTTATCAATTCCTTTATTATTCCAGGTAATTAATGTCCACTTGGTTCCTAATTTGGCACGAAGTAATTTCACTTTCTTTAGGGTTCCATTTTCCAAGGGGTAGAATCGTTGTCTTTGCCTTGTTGATAGCTAGGCCTGTTCGTATTTTGAAAAAAGTTTAAAACGATATCTACTCTTTTACTCAGTTGAAGTTATGAATTTCCTTCTACCATAAGAGTAACATCATCGGCGTAGAGGTCTATTAAATGTTTGTGCCTTTGACGTCCACGCAAACCCTCCTTACTTTTTCAAAACCATCCGAATTAGATCCTCAACCTGCTGCAACAAAAAGTAAGGGAGGAGATGGGCATCCTTGCCTACAGCTATTCTTAAGGTGGATGGGATCACTTTCCATTCCATTAATTGATATTGTCGAGGTTCCATTTAGCAGTAATGCCCGAAATTTTACTTTTCTTAAATTGGTGTTCATAGGAGTCATAATACTTATTAAATTCGTCGTCCTGGGACAATGCAAGGATTTGAGCGTGAGCAATTTTTGGTAAATCAATGGAAACGGGAATTTCTTCAACACTCTCAAGCGGCCGTGATAAATAGTCAGCGACTATATCATCTTTAACTCTAATATAATGCACGTCTTCCACAAATTCAGTAATAATAACCAAATGACGGCTTTGACTATGAACAGCTTGTTGAAGAGGTTTGTGATCAGTAAAAATAGTTACATTTTGGCCTTCTATCAAGTGTTTAAAATTAAGAAACAGCTAGATAGGCTCCTAAAATGTCACGATCAAACGTTGAATACTTGACTTGGGATTGATTGATCTTCTTTGCGAAAAATCATACTGGAGAAGGCTTTTCATCCACAATTTGATGAAGTGCCGCACCCACGGCGTAATTCGAAGCGTCAATCACTAAATGAAATAAATTACATGTAGGATTAAGAAAAGGTACGCGACAAATTTCATCTAACGTATTTTTGGTGTTTTCAAATGATAAGTTTTCTTTCTTGGTCCAAATTAAGTCTTTTTTGTATCCGATGTACGAATCAATTCAGTCAAGGGCAAATCTAAATCGGCGAATTTGGGTATAAGGTGTCTATAAAAACCAATCATTCCTAAGAATCGCCTTAATTCTGAAGGGGAAACGGGTTTCTGGAAAGATTTGATTGCTGAGACTTTAGTATTTGATGGCGCGATACCATTTTTGGTAATTTCAACACCAAGGAAATCTATACTCTCCTTAAAGAATTCACATTTGTCCACTGAGACACGTAATGTATACTCATATAATGTTTTTAATACAGACTCCACGTGCTCAAAACGGTCTTCTTCAGTTTGACTGAATATAAAAATGTCATCAAGATAAACAAATGGGAAGGAAAATTTGCATAAGATCTGGTTCATAAATCTTTGGAAAGAAGATCCAGCGTTCCTAAGCCCAAAAGGCATATAATTAAACTCATACAGATCGAATGGCGTTGTAATTGCTGTCTTGTGTTTGTCTTTTTCGTGGAGAGGGATGTTGTAGTATGCCTGGCAAAGATCGACTTTGCTGAATATCCTCGAACCATGAAGACGAGTAGCAATGTCATTCATGTGAGGAAGGGCTATTTATCAGGAATTGTTTTGTCATTCAATGCGTGGTAATCCCCATCCATCCTCCACTCCCCAGGCTGTTTGTTCTTTTCAAAGTGCAGAAGTGTTGCCCACGATGAGCTAGAGGTATGTATAATTCCCGCCTCGAGAAGGGAATTGAGAATCTCACGGCATACTTTCGTCTTTTTCGGGTGACAGACGGTGAAATTTAAAAGAAGACGAAGGAGAGCTTCCTGTATCGATCCTATGATGTACGTCCGGAGGAATTTCGATTGGGGCGTTGCTAGGGCGAGATACAGTAAGGTAAGGATATTTCAAAAATAAATATTTTATATTAGACTGCGAAATTTCAAAAGTCTGTCCTATAAAATGTATGCTCTCTTTTGAAACATGTGTTCCTTGAGCTACGTAATTTGTTTTAGGGTCAGTTATTGTGCCTCTCTTGCAATCAATGAGAAACTCATAATAATGGAGAAATCAATTCCCAGAATAGGGTTCTTGACATTTGCCACTACAAAAGTCCAGGGATAATTTCTTCTAAGAGATTTAATGCCAATAACTGAGGTGATCTCCCCATATACATACATTAATTGACTCCCCATTAGCCGCGACAAGCTTGTCATGTGACGGAGTAAGAGAGTTGATGGACAATTGATAAATTGGCAAAAGGGAAATTGTTGCTCCTGTATCTATTAAGATTTCTAATTTAAAGTTTGAATTTATTTGAGCTGCACTTTTGATAAAGGGCAAGGGACCTGCAGCTATATGTATATATATATATATATATATATATATAAAGCATAAAACCATCAACAAAATTCTTTGACTCGTGTATCATATATATTTATTAGGCTTTAGAAATTTTACTTTCGCAATAGTTTTCGCCTTATATTTCTGTTTGTAAATATTGTTAGTTTTCATGCTATTAGTGATGTCGGAATCATATATGGTGGTGGTTTTAAAATTGCAAAGATAAGTATGTGTACTTATGTTTTTACGTATTAACATCATTTTCTTCCTACAGACTTTAATCTCGATCATCCTTTTACTGTCGTAACTTATTTTTTAATTGCTAAGTCAGGTACAATGTAATTAAAGAGAAACATAAATGCAAATAAAAGTTGAAAGTGCAGATTTTTTTAACAAAGGTCAAAGATTTAAAAAATGCCATCATTATGGTTTTATTTATTGATATCCAAATAGTGCATAAAATAACTTTATATGCGTCATTGGCCATTTCTTGTTATTGTCACTTTTTACTTATAAATTTCTTCATACCCATGTGTTATTATGTTCTTATGTTATTGGCCTAGCAGCATTTAACCCTCCAGTTGCCTTCATTTCCACTATATACCTTTGGTCCTTTTGGATCATTTTGATCCGTCTTGACTGTACCATTAAATAAATGTAGATTTATTACATATATTATATTATTATATATATATATATACTAATAAAAAATAATTCTGTTCGTTCGTTCGTTCGTTTCCCTGTATCTCCCGAACGGTTCATTAGATCTTGACGAAATTTCAGTGAATAGTGTTGAGAGCTCAGGGAGTGTCAACTCCGTAGAGTTCGTCATCGACATGCTTAGCTTATTCGCCAAAACGTTTTTTGGCGATGTTTAAAAATTGCCAAGTTAGATTTTTTCCAAATTTTCTGTGAATGAGTATGAGGTAATAACACGTGCTTATGTTTTATTAAGTGTTTCCCTGAAAATTCGTTTTCTACATGATTACTTAATTTTTTTTTCTATCCCTGTATGTCCCTCCAAATTGAACTTTTGTGGAAAATAACAAGATTTTTTTATATTGCAACATAGTGCTAATCGAATTTTAATAATGCCTAGAGAGGGAGAGTGATGTCAATACCTAGCCTTAAGGAATACAAAATAGAAAAAATGGCAATGACGATGAAATGACGACTTTTGAAGGAACTACTTTTCATTAGAAAATAACATTAGCACTCTATGAAATGGCTTAAAAATAACTTCTTTTTATGATATTTAAATACCCAGCCTTAAGGAATACAAAACGGAAAAAGTGGCAATGAAGACCCAAGGAAAACTTTTAAGGAACTGATTTTAATATGAAAAGTTACATGTGATGACATCAATAAAATTATTCGTATGATCTTTTTCTATTCCAAAGAGTATTGTCAAATTGGAAAATCCCGAGCAGCGCCGGTAACATCACTAGTATACTAATAAAAAAAGAATTTCGTTCGTTCGTTTCCCTGTATCTCCCGAACGGTTCATTAGATCCTGACAAAATTTTCAGGGAATAGTTTTGAGAGCTCAGGGAGTGTTTTAGTGGGATTGTCAACTCCCGAAGAATTCGTCATCGACATGCTTATCTTATTCGCCAAAACGTTTTTTGGCGATTTTTTTAAATTGCCAAGTAAGATTTTTACCAAATTTTCTGTGGATGATTGTAAGGTAGTAAGACGGGTTTTTATTTTGTTCAGTGTTAACCGGAAAATTAGTTTTCTACATAAATACTTAAATAAGTTTTTTTATATCCCTGTCTTTCCCCCAAATTTAAGTTTTGTGGAAAATAACAGCTTTTTATGACGCAACATCGCGCTAATCAAATTTTGATAATGCCTAGAGATGGAGATTGATGTCAACCACTCTCACTTTTCTTGATAAATGTATGAAGTCGTACTCTCTCTGAAGTTTTTGCTGTTTTCCCCCATCAACAGAGATCAAACAAATACTCTGATATTCAGCGCTACCTTACAAATATTCGGTAATCTATGTTTCCTGTGAAATGATTCAAAAATGACTTCTTTTATGAAGTTTAAATACCCAGCCTTAAGGAATACAAAAGGAAAAAATGGCAATGAAGACCCAATGATAACTTTTTAAGGAACTGATTTTAATATGAAAAGTCACATGCGATGACATCACTGAAATTATTCTTGTGAATTCTTTTTTAAGATGTTTAAATACTCAGCTGTAAGGAATACAAAACGGAAAAAGTGGCAATGAATACCCAATGATGACTTTTTATGGGACTTATTTTTATATGAAAAATCACATGCAATGACATCATTAAAATTATTTGTGTATTTTTTTTTCATTTCAGACTATTGTCAAGTTGGAAAATCGCTAGTATATACGGGTGTACAAGTGAAACTTTTACACTCGTATTTAGTTAAATGCTAGGTTTCGTGATCTTCTCAGCTTCTTTCCAACAAAATACGAACAAAAAAATGGCTCATCATCTTTCAAACAAAAGAAAGTAAATAAAAAGCGGTCAATCGACTCCGAAGAAAATGTCTCTATAACGTGATGTCCGAATTCGTTTCCATGCGCTTCTGGAAGAGGTGGACCGTGGATCCGGTGCGAAAAAGGTGCAATGACTGTTATCTGAGCTTCGGGGACGTCGAAAAGAACGTGAGGACCCTCACCACCATCAAGCATCCAGCCAGCGTGATGTCCTTGGGCTTTGTGGCCTCGAACGGGAAGGCCATGGATCTCATCTGGTTTCTGATCGGCTACAGGCTTACCGCGGCCAACTACATCGATATCCTGAGGACCAAGTTCATCCCTGGGTCTGGGAGAACTTCCCCAGTGGAAATGTGGTGCTCCAGCAGGATAGAGCGCCCGCCCATACGGAGAGGGCCACGCAGGCGTTCCTGGGACAGGAGATGGACTTTTGGGCCAAGGACTTGTGGCTCCGACGCCAACCCTTTGGACTACGCCTTCTGGCCGCACATTGAGTCCAAGGCCTGCAAGCTTTGCCTCTCGAACATCGATGCTCTGAAAGCCGCCGTCAACCAAGAGTGGGCGGCATGTACGAGGACTTCGTGTTAAGGTCTGCCAGGCTTTTAGGAAGCGCCTCATAGCCATCGTGGTCGCCAACGGGCACATCGAATAAAAAGATTTAAAATATACCTATGTTCTTTCATACTGTAAAATTGGGATTCACGAAATTCTTCTTGCTGCTGTACTAGATCTCAATAAAGTTTGACTTGTTAAGTGTAAAAGTTTCACTTGTACACCTGGTATATATATATATATATATATATATATATATATATATATATATATATATATATATATATATATATATATATATATATATATATATATATATATATATATATATATATATATATCAAAAAATGACTTTTATCTCGATTTATCTTTATCTTCTAACTTACCTACAAAAAAAATATATAATTATAACTGACATCCTGTCAAATAAATATTTAGACCCAAAAAGGTAATTTGAAAAATCAATTTTATCCTATATTTTAATGCTATTTTCCAATAAATAATTCAAACACCCACACAAAAAATGAAAAAAATCCTTGAAATATTACAAATATATTATTTAGGTAAATAGCAAAAGTTGAGCAATACAAAAGAAAACAATCTTTCTAAACATACTTGTTGCATCTATAATATATATCCCTAGTCGAGTCACACACCGCAGAAAACAGCTCCCGGGCAATCACCCCCCGTGCCATTCACCCCCGAGGCTTTTACCCCCGTTACTAATATTTGATATATCTTAAAGTCCACTTATGAAATTACCTTTGTTTTCTTTATTACAAAATTGCATTAGTGTTTTAAACCTATGTTCCTAATATCGGTCATATATTTTCTATGGCCCATATTAGGGACATAGGTTTTAAATAATAATGCAATTTTGTCATGAAGGAAACATTATTAACTTCATAAGTGGACTATAAGTGCGTTTTCAGGATCCTCGAAAAGCACCCACTTTGGAGGAGTGGTGAAGAAACTAAGGATCTGGAAATTATAGAAGAAACTGAAGGAGGAAAAGAAGAAATAAACTCTGAAGTACAAACTCAACAAGGAAAAGATTATGACAACTCCAAACGACAGCAACATGGAACAGAAGAGAAAGAAGGTCCTGAAGAATTGAGAGATGATAAAAACACGGATCCTAAGGACCCAAAAACTCCGGACACCCAAACAGGAACGCCATCAACAGACACAAAAAATCCTGTATCGGGAACATCAGGTAAAAAAAACAGCTACTAAAAAGCAATCTAAGATAGACAAGTTCTTTGAGTCAACAGCGGAAATAATTAAAAGGGTCGTATTGTTTTGATTCCCAAAACAGTGAAGGCAATTGAGATTGGGGACTGGAGGCCTATCACGGTTTTAAATTAATCGTACAGGATTCTGGCTGGAGTAATTGCTAAGCAAATGGAGCCTCTGCTTAATAAAAAAATTGGATGTCACCAGAAAGGCTTTTTGAAGCAGCGCAAAATCTCCGATATAGCTCGGAACTTACAGTGCGCAATAGATTTGATGGATTCGAATAAAAGATTTGGCGCAATTATAGCCATTGACTTTAGAAAGGCTTTCGATACTCTCTATCATCGGTGTATTCTTCGTGCAATAAAGCGATTACTTCCTTCCCGTTTCTTCAACCCAGTCCGAGCTCTTTTACTTAATGGAACTTCGACCATTACTTTGGAGGGTCTCGAGAGTCCGCCAATCCATCTTAAGCGCGGTTGTAGACAGGGATGTCCCTTAGCCCCTCTTCTGTTCGTGGCTGCAATTGAAGAATTTGCTCAGAGATTGAAATACAAATATTCGGGCTTTGGAATCAATTTCGGAAAATTCAAGCATCTTCTTGACATTTACGCAGATGATGTCACACTTTATGTGGAAGGAAACTCTGAGCTTCAGGTGTGTAATAGAGTGGCCATTCTAATCTCCTTTTTTAAAGATTTAAGAAACACTCTGGACTGGAAATCAACTGCAAGAAAACTGCTATCCTCCCTTTGAGACAGTGGTGCCCGAAAGACAATACACATATTATGGGTTGCCCAGTGAGGAACAGTCTAAACATACTCGGTATTGAGTGGAAACGCAGTGGAGATTCGGATTCAAATAAAAATAGTTTGGCCAACTTAATTAGAACAAGTCTAATGGAGTGGAGAAAATACAATCTTCAAACAAGAATTGATTTTTACAATGTTAAATTAGTTCCCTCAGTTCTCTACTTCGCAAACGCTTTACCCAAAATTGCCCTTTGGGTGATAGAGGAAGAGGACTCTTGGCTCCAGAAACTCTTCCACAAAAGTTATCTTCCATCCCTGAAGAGATCTAAAAAACAACTCGGAGGAGGCTTGGTGCAACTTTCCAAAGTGTTGCCAAAAATCTACAAGAAAATCTTCATCGATCTTTCGTGCAACCCAGAGCAGGAGTGGAGGTCAACAGTCTCTAATAGCCATATTTACTCCATTTTAATGATGGGTACCCTAGCCTCCAATGTGCTATTAAAAAATTCTCCGATATGGGCTTCATGTCAAAGAATATTATGGAGTCTTACGCCAACCTACGACTTTTCCTCTACTGTAGACATTATTCATCATAACTCCAAGAAAAGGGCCTTTTTTGGGCAACATGCAACTCCCCAGAGCTTGGAATTAGACGCCTTTAGAACAGAAACTTTCACCATCCACGATTTAAAAAAAGATGTAGACTGTGGTCTTAGAGCGGGAAAGTTTTACTTCCCACTTCTTAGAGCAGCTAGGCTTCATACATCCCCTACTCCTTGGCATATTAAATTAAGTACAAGGCCCGGACCCGACGAGGACGCTAAGAAAATCTGCCGGGTTTTTATTCAAGACCTAAATCTTCCGCAAAGATGGGAAAAAATAATTTTGGAATCAACCAACGTTAAGGATAGCAAAAAATTCACCACACAATTTCAAATCTCTACCGGTTGCATCTTTTTCAACTTTCCTTGTAAGGACTGCGGAAAAGTCTATAATTCGATCATTCACGCTTTCGCTGATTGCCATGCCCTGTCATATCTTCGTGCTTTCGTCACCCATAACATAAGTCATTTATACAGCTCTGAAAATGAGGCTAAGTTTTTATCGGCCTATATCCTATTTGGTAATCCTCTGAGGGCAGCGACTGCATCTCCTGAGTCCAAGGCTCTGAGTTTTGCACTTGCTAGCGCTAAAGCTCACATCGCTGAGTGTTTAACCTCCAATACACTCATTCGTAATGAGTCGTTTAAAAAAATATTTATTTCTGCGGCTGCAAGATATGGAGCCTTTGCCCTCAAGATTCCACATTCTAAGAAAGTGACGTTATGGGACTTCGCCGCGGATATCGTCAAAGTTTTTCCTCAGTGGTCCTGTCATTTTTACTCTCGTTTGAGACTCATTGTAAGAAGATATAAGAGGACTTCAAATGACATCATCGAGGGAGCCGTGCTATAAAGGATGTGCTTATATACTATTTACAATTTTTTTCTTCCTGTATTTCGTGTACTCACTTCCACTATATATAATGTAGATTATGATGTTTTAATGATGTGATGGGTCTTGCTTCAGAGGGTTAATTTTAAACTACAATGTGTATTTATGATTTTTTTATCACAACCCCTCTTGCTTTTTTATTTATTATTGTATATATTATTTTATGAATGATTTTTAAATAAATGACCCATTATTTAAAAAAAAAAAATAATGTTTCCACAAAAGCCAAATCAATAATCGCCATTTGTAATATATGCATGGAGGAGTCTCAAACCGCTAACCACCTAATCAACAGATGCTCATCGCTTTCATATGAGAGATACCAAGTCATGCAAGAGGAGGATGAAGATCTTCGTATTATTAAATTTATTAAATGTAAAAAGATGCAACGAATCATTGATTCTAACTTTAATTTAACTGCTTCATAAGTAGATTATAAAATAATTTCTATAATGTAATACTCAATATCCATTTTTGCTGTTGTAGCACATACCCCTTTGTGTGGTCGTGTTCTTTTGCTGTATGTATGTATTTGCTTTTATCAATGTATAATTGTCATTTGTATGTACTATGGTAAAACAGCAATAAATTCTTAACTAACAAGTGGACTATAAGAGATATGAAATATAGTAACGGGGGATAAAAGCTCGGGGTTACATCCACGGGGGGTGATTGTCTGGAAGGTGGTAGTCCTGTTACGTCCCTAGTCTTATTGGCCTTTTTTCAAGGGGAAAACTGATCTCTTTCTTGGCATAGGCATTTAACTCATCAACGGATCATTTAACGGGAGATTTATGTGATCTCATTTTTTGCTATTAACTTTTTGCATCTCAATTTGTTAGGAAAGTATCAATTAACGATCCAAATAATCGACTCTGCAACTTTTGACTCATCGACTATAAATATTTTAAAACATTCCTGAGATGTCCGCCAACATTAGAGTAGAACATGATTTGCCTTAATGAAAAACATCTCTAGACATGTTTGTTTCTTTGCCTTAGGTAAGCCTTACGGTCATCTGTGAACGTATAGGAATTATATTAGTTTTTTTTTCCTAAATGGCTAGTGAAGCGTAAAGGTTTTGTCTGTCATTAGAGCACTATGAATCATACTTATGAATAACACATAGTGCTATTAAAACGTGGGATGACTTTATATACTTACTTCTGTTGAAAACGTATTTAGATCATAGAGATATAAGGAATACAAAACGGAAAAAATGGCAATGAATACCCAATGACAACTTTTTAAGGAACTGATTTTAATATGAAAAGTCACATGCAATGACATCACTGAAATTATTCGTGTGATTTCTTTTTTAAGATGTTTAAATACTCAGCTGTAAGGAATACAAAACGAAAAAAAATGGCAAGGAATACCAATGATGACTTTTTAGGGACCACTTATAAGGGTTGAAGTACATTGATAGACATTATAATTAAGTTTGCACTCCAACATAAGAATACTTCAAACTTAATTTCAAGGAGGTATTTTGATTCAATGCCGGGTCTGTTAATCACATTAAAAATGACATGCATGACATCATTAAAATTATTCGTGTGATTTTTTTTCAAAAACAAGGTGTTTGTAGGAAAGGACATATGTACTAAAGTTTTGACAATGGACATAAGATGGAAAACAGAACATTGAATAGTGTTTGCAAACCTTGATCCTAAAATAAGGTCTATAATGTATAGCTTTTTAAAGTACTTTGATATAATAAGAGACACAATTATTAGCTTTTTGTTTTGCTAAATAAAATGGCATATTTTGATGTGTTTTATAATGAGAATATTTGCTGAGAGCATATATCTTCCAAAACCTTTTTTGGTGTTTGTCAATACTCTATTTATTCGCATCATTTTATATAAAGTGCTGTGTCATGAACTTAAAATACCCATGTGAATTCATGACCAATAATAATAAATAAACGTGCAAATCAAAATGTGAAACTCGTAGCAACCCTCTCAAACTAAGGAAATACGTTAAATATTACATCAAGCCCCCTAACTTTTATTGATGAAAAATGTTAACAACCAACATTGAAAAATATAGATAAATATTTTAATCGAAACAGTTGGTAGTAAGAAATTTAGGGGTATAACATTATAGTTATTCTATGGTAAATTTTTTTTTCGTCTACAAAGTTGCAGATGAATAAAGCTCAAACATTTAACAGCTTATGAAAAACATATTTATAAAACATATGATAGAAGATACTAGACTTCTATATCAATTGAACGGGAATTTAACATAGGAAACGAAATTCTGTGCTGATACAAATAGTTTAATGCCTCTCGACTCCTCCTCCTCCTTAAGTGTTGGATAGAGTTTGGCCTATAAGAGCCTTTGGGTAAGTTTTACTTTCGTACATCTCGTTTGTGTTTTAGGGACTCCTCACAATACGCATATTCTTTAGACCAAAAGGGGAAAGAAAGAAAGAGACATACATACATTCAATTTGTGAAGGCAAATAGACAGGAGGAAGAAGCCGTTAAGACCCCCCATCCGTCTACGGGTTAAGAAGTTCATTTTCCATGCACGAAGAGCCTTTTTCTTACTCCGGGACTCTTCAGAACGGAAGGAGATTAATTCACTTGTTTCACTCTTAATATTTCTTTCTCCTTCTATATCTTTTCCCTTTTGGTTAAAAAAATTAATAAAAAATGTACCGTGAATCCCTATATATGAAAGAGGTGTACGAAAGTATATAACGTACACAGAGCCTTCAAAAGAAAACCAAAGTCAAAAGCTCGATTCTATTTGGGACACTTTGATTTTTACTTTGTGATATTTCCCTTGCACAAAAAAACAAAACAATAATACAATACATTTTTTGTCAAGAGGAAATAAAAATATGTCTCAATTCCATAGAGACTTTTGAATGTTTTGACAGAAGACATGACATTTTCGGACTAAAATAATGTACATATCTCTCCTTTTAATTAAATTAATACCTACCCTGACGCATCAAGCCGATGTTATGACAAAGAAGATGCTGAAATGTATCATTTGAGGATTGAGTATACTTGCTTCTTTGTGGTCAGAGTTTGTTTGTTTGTTTAGCTCCTAGATCAGCCCCACCACACCGGAACTTAATCCGGTATCAGCCAGGCGTGAACTGTCTAGGAACTACTAATTTTATTTTTAAACAAATTATATTTGGACAAAAAATTGTAACTATTTAAAAGAAATTCCTCCAGCGTCTTCTTCCTCTCTCTGGTTGCCAATATAAGTTCGTCCATTCCAATCCGTGTCCGTGGACAATCGTAGATGAGATGAATTGGAGTTTCATCTTCCTCCTCGCAGAGACGGTACGTTGGAGTTTTCGACCTTCCCATTCGGTGAAGATGTCCATTTAAGTCAATGGGCCACTGGCCATGGAGACAATTCGGGTCATAGAAGCCCTCCTATAATGGTACATTTTCTTCCCAAGATAGGGCTCGGAAATGAAATGTTTTGTCTGCCTGCAGGAACTCATCTTCAGCCAATTGACCTTCCAGATGTGGTCAGAGTTGGACTTAGCTATAGAAAATGTGAGCGATCGCCCAGGGTATAATCTATTTAGGACGTCCTTCAAAAAATGATGATACACACCAGGTGTATATATATATCTAAATCTTTATAATATATATATATATATATACATATATTAATTTATAAGTTTAGAAATTAGATTTTACAAAAAATGTACATTGAAAGCTGCTGTAAATGCAAATAAACTTAATGGGTCGCCATTGATTCAATTGTCATCATAGGGAATGTTAACATTCTAATACTGTTTTGATTGTCGAGATGAAAAGAATGGGATTGTAGTCGTTTGAAAAAAATAAGGGTGTTTTTTCAGGATTTGTTTACGTTTAAGGGATATTTTGAGTTTGCTCAATTCTACTTGTGTTAAAAACAAAACTTAAATAGACATTCTAAAATTTTATCTTTGGAGAAAAACGATAACAATAATAACAAATAATTAAAGTCAAAGAATAAAAAAAAATCTCTTTTATTAAAAAATATAATTTTCAGAATAAAAAAACCGTTATGGCTGCATCTGACAACAAAATTGATCGCTTGTTCGTTGGCTTCGCACACTCCCGCTTTCTTCAAGAGCTTTGTCATTCAACAAGATGTAAGTTACAGCTTTAGAGTAGTTGGAACGACGTTCTTTTCCTTTTTTTTGCATTCCAAAAAGCATGTCCGATTTATATAACCCTCGTTAAAAACTATACAGACCTGACATTAACAAACGAATTTATTAGCAAAGATACAGCTTGGCAAGTCACCAAATGCATGTAAGGTGTTACTTTATAGGCCTCCTGTGTTCTTTTCAATGATTGAAAATCTCTATCTATATCCAAATGAATGCAACTCGATTAACAAATTTTGGGGTTTTAGGTTGGACAGAAATCATCTTCGTATATATATATATATCTCGTCTTTGTTTGTTTCTCATGGAAGAAGAGGGAACTATTTACAATTAGGTAAAAGGTTTAGCTCCGGTAAAATCACTTAAATTATTTTTCTTTATTTGTAAAATTCACAGTAAAAAGTCATTTTAAGCAACTTGTTTAATATAATAAGAAAAAAAGTTTAATAAATTTGAAGTCTGCATGTGAATTTCCTCCTGTCATTTAGGCAACTTTTAATAAACTAACAAATCTCCTTCATATTACAAAAAGCTATTATTATAGTTATTAGATCATATATATTTAACAACAAACCAACCAGACCAAATGATACAAAGGGCGATTATATCGACCCTCTCAGACATTTAATTAGTGCTCCTTGATCCTGACCTGTCCTTCTTGGCAAGCAGAGGCTAAATCCCTTTACTACATAAGAATGCATCATGTTTATCTTTACATAAAAGATGACCTCCTTTCAGTTCGCCTTCTACACTATGCATAATTAAGTTTTCTCAAATGCATTTTCTCCTCAGAATAGAAATAAGAAAATTCTTCCTAGCCTATCAATTGTATTTAAAAAAATTCAAACAGACGTCATTCTTCTCTCTTCTACTCATTATAACGATCTTTATATTTATTTGTCAAGAACATGTATTACAAGTAAATGCAAAACAAAAGTGAACTAAGAACAGATTACGTAACCGCCCAATTCGTCCTTTCCATTTTGTCCCTGCCCAAATCGTCCCTGCCCAAATGTCCCTGTCCAAATCGTCCCGTGCCAATTCGTCCTTGTCCAATTCGTCCTAGACCCAACTGTCCCTGCTAACTCGTCCTCACTATTTCCCAGAAAGAAGACATACCCTTACATCATTCATGAGGAGTTCCTTAGCTTCAG
>CP045890.1:18655433-18694305 GCA_013387185.1 Caligus rogercresseyi
GAACGACGTTATTTTCTTTTTTTTGCATTCCAAAAGCATGTCCGATTTTTATAACCCTCGTTAAAAACTATACAGACCTCTGACATTAAAAAAACGAATTTATTAAGCAAAGATACGCTTGGCAATCCACCAATGCATGTATGTGTTACTTTATAGCCTCCTGGTGTTCTTTTCAATGATTGGAAAATCTTCTATCTATATCCAAATGAATGCAACTCGATTAAACAATTTTGGGCGTTTTAGTTGGACAGAAATCATTTCGTTATATATATAATTATATATATACTATATATATATATATATATAATATATATATATATAATATATATAGTTCTGTCTTTGTTTGTTTCTCATGAAGAACAGAGAACTATTTACAATTAGGTAAAAGGTTTAGCTCCGGTAAAATCACTTAATTATTTTTTTTCTTTATTTGTAAAATTCAAGTACAAAGTCATTTTAAGCAACTTGGTTTAATAATTAGATAAAAGTTTAATAAATTTGAAGTCTGCATGTGAATTCCTCCTGTCATTTAGGCAAATATTTTTAATAAACTAACAAATCTCCTTCATATTACAAAAAGCTAGTTATGATAGTTTATATATATATATTTAACAACAACCAACCAGACCAAATGATACAAAGGGCGATTATATCGACCCCTCAGACATATAATAGTGCTCCTTGATCCTGACCTGTCCTTCTTGGCAAGCAGAGGCTAAATCCCCTTTACTACATAAGAATGCATCCTGTTTATCTTTACATAAAAGATTACCTCCTTTCAGTATGCGTGCCTTCTACACTATGCATAATTAAGTTTTCTCAAATGCATTTTCTCCTCAGAATAGAAATAAGAAAATTCTTCCTAGCCGTCAATTGTATTTTAACAAATTCAAACAGACGTCATTCTTCTCTCTTATACTCATTATAACGATCTTTATAATTATTTGTCAAGAAATGTATTACAAGTAAATGCCAAACAAAAGTGACTAAGAAAGATTACGTAACCGCCCAATTCGTCCTTTCCATTTTTCCCAGCCCAAATCGTCCCTGCCCAAATGTCCCTGTCCAAATCGTCCCGTGCCCAATCGTCCTTGTCCAATTCGTCCTAGACCCAACTCGTCCCTGTCCAACTCGTCCTCACTATTTCCCAGAAAAGAAGACATAACCTTAACATTCATTCATGAGGAGTTCCTTAGCTTCAGGGAACCCTCGTCCAATAGACCCCGAGAGTCCATTGGCCGATGGTTAGAAACCCAATACAATTCCCCCCCACTGTGCAGGCGGGACCCCGAGAGTCCTTTGTCCGAAGGTTAGAAGCCCCAATACCCCATCACTGTGCTTCGGGACCCCCGAGTCCATTAGCCGAGGGTTAGAAACCCCAATACCCATCACTGTGCTTGCGGGACCCGAAAGTCCATTGGCCGAGGGTTAGAAACCCCCAATACCCCATCACTGTGCTTGGCGGGACACGAAAGTCCATTGGCCGAGGGTTAGAAACCCCATTCTCTCTCTTTGCTTGGCGGATCCGAGGTCCTTTGGCCGAGGGTTAGAAACCCCAATACCCCATCACTGTGCTTGCGGGACCCGAAAGTCCTTGGCCGAGGGTTAGAAACCCCATATCCCCATCACTGTACTTGTCGGATCCAGCACACGAAAGTCATTTGGCCGAGGGTTAGACACCCCAATCCCCATTACTGTGCTTGGCGGGGCCCTGAATCTAAGGAACTCCTCAATAATGAATGTTAGGGGTATGTCTTCTTTTTCTGGAAATAGGGAGGACGAGTTGGGCAGGGACGAGTTGGTCTAGGACGAATTGGACAAGGACGAATTGTGCACGGACGCTTTGGACAGGGACAAGTTGGGCAGGGACATTTGGGCAGGGACAACATGGAAAGTACTAGTGTACGTGACCCGACGAATTAATTGTAGTTTTCATTTTTTTCAATATTTGCAAGCATACACATATAAATGGATCACGTTTTATCCATTGGAACGCGGGCTAAACTGTTACAGTTTGGGTTCACATCCATCGAGGGGAAGGTGTCATTAGTCAGCTCATGAATATATATATATATACTATAGTTAATATAGTATATATTATATATATATATATAATATAATCTATATATATATATATATATATGATATATATATATATATAGATATAATAATATATATATTATATATAATTGTTTTAACCATTTCTAGTGGCTTTTTACATATAATCTCGATTTTAATGGTACCTTATTTATTTATTTGCGTTTTTAACTATGTAATCAGTTTAATTTTAAACTATAATGTATATATTTTTATATTAAATATGCCATTTCTTGAAATATACAAACTTACAAAAAATATGTGAGCCCTATCATGGATTTGCAGAAATTTGTGTGGCCTTGAGCAAATAGGCATTTGAGAGGAATTTTTAAATTCACACTCAGTTTAAATAATAAATTTAACAATAAAAACCCCTGGAGGGTTGTACGAGGCAATAGGCCGACCTTTGCTTAGTAGGTTGAACCAAGGGTATATTGAAAAACTTTACCAATAAGTTTAAAATGTCCAATGCTTACTTTTTTATACTTTTAATGTACTTTGAGTATATATTTGAAAATATAATTATTTATATTTAAAAATCGAGTATTCGTTTACATATTTTTATTTGTTTTAGTAGCTAACTCAATCTAAAAAAATAATGTGGGGAATTTTATTCGCATAAATACTTTAATAAAGACATAGGAAAACTTTTAGAAAAGGGAACGTAAATAATTCCTTTTTTTGACATACCTAACTGTATGAAAATATTGTCGCCGAAAAAAGTGTTTTCAAGTTGATGTTGAGATGTTAACCAATACCTTAATATTTAAAACCCAAAAAACTGTAACCAATTACAGCATCTGTATATATATCTAGTAGTATACAGGGTGATCACTTAAATTGAGATTCACATATTACAACTACAATCTTTGTATTAAATTTTACTCAAAATTTTAAACAAATGCTAGCACATGTGTAATTACAAAATGTATTTCATTAAATTTCCACATATCCTTCTTTGGCCTTCACTACAGCTTGAACCTCCTCACGGTTGGAGGCAACATAGGCAGGAATCTCTTCCTCAGACAAAGAGGCCCAGGCCTGAATCACTTCTTCTTTAGAATCTCCACCGATGGTCAGGACTTGCTACACACCTTGTCTCCAGAATGGACTATATTCCGAAGTCCATTGGGTTCAGATCTAGGGAGGAGGGGCCACAAGTCTTTGTACCAAAAGTCTGCAAACATATCAGTGCAGAAGCTTTGAACCAATTTGATGGTATTGGATGGAGCTCCATTTTGTTGGAACAGTAAAAGAGCCGTAGGATACTCTTTATGTACCCATGGGAAGACCTCCTCTGAAAGAAGATGCAGGTATACCGCCTGTCGATCTTCACGCCCTCCTCGACAAAGAAAATTGGGGCCTTCTTCCCGTCCGACGACTCACTCCCGCCCAGACCATGACTGAGGGGGCTTTTGCCTTCTGAAGAGAGCCTCAGCTGCACGGGATGTCTTCCCTTTTTTTCTAGATAAAACCCGGTCATTCTGACTGTTGTGGTTGCCTGGACCGTGAAAATCTTGTCTGAGGAGAGATTCCTGCCTGGTTGCCTCCACCGTGAGGAGGTTCAAAGCTGTCTGAAGTCCAAAGGATGATGTGGAAATTTATTGAAATACATTTTGTAATTACACATTGTGCTATCATTTTTGGTTTAAAAATATTTGTGTAAAATTAATACAAAGATTGTAGTTTGTAATATGATGTCTCATTTAAGTGAATCACCCTGTATTATAATATATATATATATATATATTATATATATATATATATATCTATATATATTATATATAAATATATCTATATATGTATATATAATTAATTGTATATAAGCACCTATTCAAACAAAATTAATAATACGCATTATTTGCATATACCAAGGATAATCAAGATAAAACCAATTATAATAATTTTTAAAGAATGGAAGCCAGGAGCTAACATGATAGTTCTTATATTCTCCTTACAATGGAACATATCACTTGCTAACCTTTGTGCAATATTGCTCCTACAACTCGAAAAGATACTCTTCCATATCACGCGATTTAATTTAGAAACAAATAATATATTGCCCAATATTACCCGTCTCAGATCTTTTAAAGGGCAAATCAGTTGTTGATATCTTTTAGCTCTTTTATGTGGATCGATGAAAATTTAATAATTATTTTTATAAAATCAAGGCATGTAATATATTCTAGGAAAAGTTCTTCAAGCATCTTATCAGGATGCCAGGGTGAATCGGTCAGGGTGTCTAGATATTTTTCTAGTGGTACCTCGGGAGGCCAAATTACTAGTACATTTTTTTGGCCTGGCGACCGAACACTAAAAGCCTTAAGATTAAAAAAGTTGATTTCAATTTGTTGATATTGCATCATAGTATTATTTATTTTTTACAAAACACTTATCAACCACTGACGTAACGGACCGAATATGATTCCACCATGGCACCACTGATATATATTTTGTATATTTTACCAATAATTGAACTCCACTTGAAGCTTTAAAGGATGCATGTCGCAATGAATAAGGCTGTGCACAAACGTCTTGAGGGTTATCAAGTTATTTTATGTCATTTCCATTGTTTTTTAGCAAAAGCATTCCTTGTTATATACTTTGAACAATAAAGTGGGGCTAGCCTGACCAAAGAAAAATCCATTGCACATAGTATTTAAAAAATTCTCTTTGATCCTCATATTATTGTCAAACCTTTTGAAAATACGTCACCTTCAAGGAAAAATCCCTTTTTACAACTTCTTATTATTAACGAACAAGCTTGCACAAACACGATTTAGCATAAAAGCTGTTGCTCCTTTCTTCGTCCTACACTCTCCTTCCTCAACTAATTTTTAGGACAGGCATGTCCACGATGACGATCTATTTTGAAGCTAAATCTTAAGACACGAAAAAATTACAGGACAACAACACAAACAAAAAAAATTATTTTGCCAAATTATTGTATATATTCCTGAAAACCTGTATGTGGGAGAATGAGTTAACCTTTTATCACATACTTATTTGCAAACACACATGCAAATGTTTGTACAAACAATTCATAATCAGAAATGCCACTGGGATTTTCCTATTGGGACATGTCATTGTGACTAGATAGATATTGTATTAAATTGAGGGCGTAAACCTTCCTATTTAGTGATTAATTACATCATTTTTTTTCAAAGATACTCTACAAGATGGGTGTTTGCAGCCTCCCCATAAATGACTTTCTTTTTAGTATCTTGAATTTATTTCGCAAATAAACATTACAGGACAATTATTCAGACATACCTACTACAATGCAGTAGATTAGTTTTCGTATATGGTATTAGCGGACATATGATTCCATAACAAACGAACACACATTACGGGCTAATAAACTTAGCCATGAAAATAGAAGTAATATGGTACCTTTAGAAATTGCTTAAATGTGTCCATATTTCCCCCACCGAGATTAAAGTTGACTATCCTGAGTATTCACCTCAATTGTAATTCCTGCACCATCAATGAATTACAGTCGTCCCTCGTAAAGTCGCGACGGCCT
Organism: Caligus rogercresseyi; assembly: GCA_013387185.1. Taxonomy (NCBI): domain Eukaryota; kingdom Metazoa; phylum Arthropoda; class Copepoda; order Siphonostomatoida; family Caligidae; genus Caligus; species Caligus rogercresseyi. The sequence goes on from CP045890.1 coordinate 18,661,057, forward strand.
GGATCCCCTACACGACCACCGCGATATATATGAGGGTCGCGATGTTGATATATATTGAAATTTAGAGATTTGACATCACCCGGCGTTTCAACCTACCGCCATTTTACCTGTTGTTGTTGTACGTGCGTCTGAATACATGACGCGGCCAGACCTTTGTTTGGGCCACCATCTAGCTTTTTCAAAGATTTACCAGTAGTTTTCAACCTCAATATCTTTAAAACCACTGAATATTTCTTAATTTAGTACCCCCACATTGTAGGCCATGCTGGAAATTACGAATTTGGGCATTTTTGTGAAGAAATTTACATAATTCAGTGAGATTAAGGTGTTATAAGTTGTCGGCATGTGTTTTAATAGGTAACAGGGCAAAATATTGAGTTCATATGGGGACGTTTTGCCGTGAAAAAACGGGAGCCAAGCCATCGTCGCGTAGTAAAAGAACTGCGAGATGTCGAGGGCGAAGGGCGAGGCCGACTGTAACTATCTAACATTATTTTACTCTATTTTTTATTTATCATATTGGTAAAATTAGTATTCAGTGCATTCTCGACTTGGACTCAAAGAGATCCCAAATCACTCTATATAGGTTATTTCTTCAAATTTATGTTTATTCGAATATACTGGACTAAAATACAGCCTTTATGTCACTTCTCAGAACTGATGTATAAACTATTTACATCTAAATTTGATCCATTCAAGGCTATTCAAAGAAGTAATATATACTTTTAAAAAATGATAGTTTGTTGTTGGATGCTGATGAAGTATATTGATAATTTGTCTGTGTTGCTACCGTAGCATAATCCTTGTACATGACTAAGTGAGTGGCATCAATTAATGATGATATTATAAACTATTCGTCAAAGGTTATAATTTTTTTGCAGAATAAATGCTAAGTAATTTAAAAAAATAGATTTTGGATTCAGATCTCCTAAGTCAAATATGCAAGACTAGCCTTGATATCAATATAACTTATCTGAAAATCTAGTTTCTCTACTTGTTTCAAGCACCAAAAAGATTGCCAATCATGTTCAAGCTCGACTCGTACAACTGTCGACAGGGTCATCAAAGTTATCAAGCAGAGTTAAAATGCGAGAAGTGTCTATTTCTTTGTGGGTCATTTGTTGGAACGACCAACCACTGCTGTCACTTCAAAATCTGTAAACTGGGTGTCATGACCAGTGAGATCATACTTGTATATTCATTGTTGATCCAACAGTTTACACCCTACACTGTATAAATAAAGAATCCGAGGCTGCAGCAGCCAAAGGAGTTTCTTATTGGATGAATGCCTTCACCCCAACTTGAAGTTGACATACATTCAAGCTATTATACTCGTAGCATCAATGAAATAAACTCATCACTGGTGCGTTAACATCTATCTAGATTGGACAGTAATTGAAATAAAAACAGTGGAAGTGGGGGATTGAAACAATTCAAAAATTAGTTCAAACCTTAATAATAGATGCTTGAGGTACGACAAACACCTTAATAATTACATGATGCTATGTAGCACTACGTATCACATTGATAATAGATTTATAGTACGTATCATGGCTTGAAATAGATTTATAGTAATAGTGTATATGTCTTATGAGAAGCCAAAATATATGAAAACCAGCCTATGTGGTATTCAGCGTTATAACTGCATTGGGTGTAGTGGTCTCTTGAACTATAACATTGATTTAATCTTTTAAAAAGTAGTGCTTGTCTGCTTATTCCTGCTTCAGAATCAAAGAAACGGATTAATTAAATTAAGGAGCAACACGAGCCATGATACAAAAAATATATAAGAGCCGAAACTCATCATACATCGACTACTTCTATTCTCTTCAATCAATCCAAAATTTTATCTGGTATGTGGATCAAAGATGGCTGAGGGACTTGTTCGCTGAACGGTTAGAAAAAAAAACTGATCCCTTTCACCTCCTTGCCAAATCCACCTTAAATAACGCCCAGAGGCTCTTCCACAGCATCCTCTAGAGCAACCACAGTCATCATATCATATCTCCTAACACAATATATACATGGCGTACATATCTTTTGCACAGGTTCAAACTAGACCAGGCTCATACAATCCTTATAAACTATGCTTTATATATGTATAAGAGAATATGTCTCAATAATATATATATTTATGTATATATATATCAGGAAACGACCGGGACACTTTTTTCGCCGGGACCAAACCGAGCTGCGACTTTGAAATATTCGTTCCTTCGTTATTCTGGAAGTCACGACACTTTTTTAGAAAAGATTTTTCCTATTAATTTTTAAAATTTAAAAATTATTTTCCAAAAGTAAGTGATGACGTTTTTTTTGGAAAATATTTTTTTTTTTTTAGAAATTATTTTCTAAAAAAGTGTCGTCACTTTCAAAATGACGAACGAACGAAAATATTAAAGTCCCGGCCCGGTGATTTTTGGACACCGGGGCGGGACGTTCAAAAACAGCCAGGACCCGGGCCGGGTACCCGGTCGTTTCCTGATATATATGTAATATGTATATTATATATATATTATATGTCAAATTTGGTGGATCAACTATGGAATAGAAAAATAAAGAATCGCTTAATAATTTCTCTTAATTTGACCCCAGAATTTATTTTTTTTTTTGCTAAAAACATACATTGCTCATTCCTCTCTTATCAAAGTTCCTTAAAAAACGTACAAAAGTGGTCGATGACTCAAAAGATATTCACAACTTTAAAATAGTAGTCTTCTTCTACGTCATGACGATTTGAAAATAAATTATTATTGTCCTAAAATGATTTTAAGAGTGTTGAAAAGAGTCGTTGTCAACTGTCCATCCCCATCGCATTTACGTAAATCCTAAGACACAGGAAAGGAGGGAAAAATATATATAGGCAAGAAAATGATGTCTTTCCTATTTCGCTGTTGTTTACATATTGTATGCTTTTTACCTTCCTTTTGCCTTGCTCGTGAAAGGCTTAAATGCTTCTGTCTGCCTTCAGCTGCTAGGAATAAGGAGAGAGAAAGGTCAAGCAAGGGAAGACAACCGCCGACTTGCTTGCCGCGGTAAGTCATTTGAGTGAACACATATGATACTTCTTAGTTAGTGTTTGTGTGTAGTTAGTATAAAACTCTGTGGATGACGGAGGGATTAGCGCGAAGGAAGTTCAAATACTTTTCTCCTTCATTGTGTGTGTGTGCGGGTGTACATGTGATTTGTCCCTCAAATTTATAAGGCTGTGGATATACAAGGTGGCCATGAGGTTGTGCCGGGGATTCTACTGAGTGGGAGAGTCGAGAGAAATAAAACAAAACAAAAAAAAGAGACGTTATGGAAGAGGGTGAGTAAAGAAATTTATATGGATGTTGAATGAAGTTTAAAGGAATAATAATATTTTGGGGATTATTCTCCAAGTATCCGAGGATTACTTTTGTCCTTATAAATACATGACATTGTACCATCCTTCATGACTTTAAATAGGCCTAATAAAAGATAAGGAAGAACATAAATGGTATGGGATATCCTCCAGAGCTAAAGCAGATCCCAGCAATTCTTAGGAATTGTAACATTGGTCACTACCTGTTTGGCTTCCCAAGGTAGAATGAGTAAACAACATAGTTAAAGTGGTTGTGTGTTCTAGGGAATGGGCTAAGATCGTAAATTCGATTCCGCCTCAGACTCAAGACTTGACTTCAGTTTGTACTCTTGGATCCTACCCTCAAACAAACAAATGGCATGGTATTAGTTGGCATTGCACCATAATTCATGGCTATAAATTTGGTTTGTTCGATTAAATGGATATCTGTTCAATATATTGGATTACATCTTCTCCATGAATCCAAGGCTTATTTTTGTCCTTTCGATTAAAAGGAAAAGCAATAAAATCATGGTTTATCATATAATTACTCGATGGGTCTAATGTATTGGCTATTTAATACGATGATAAGTCATCTTGGCGTTCAAAATAGTTTATATCTCTATGCTTATATTTGATTGCACCAAAAAAATAATATTGAATTAAGCATTTTTAAATTACTCAACATAGTATCCTTCTTTTTGGCGATGTCGATGGAACATATATATACTTTCCCCTTGATGAATCTAATATGTAACCTTGACATTGACCGTTCAGTTTACTTGTCAATGCGATATGCGTTTCTCACAAATATTGCAGTACAGAAAAGTTATTGGAGGTTGAATGGGTTCCACTATTTTTTACATATACGAGTCCACAATTGTTGAACCATAAAGAAACCCAATTCTTCAAGAACTGTTCTTGAAATCACTAGGGGCATGTATGATTTCTTTAAATCTTTCTTTCCCGCTGTTAGGCGGATTTTATATCTCAACAAATTTATTTCTCAGAATGAAAATATTATATATAATTATCTTTATGTTGTGCAACAGAACAATTGATACTCTGGTTTTCACACAAAACTTAATTAAAGCGTAGTCCATATTTTCTCATTATATAACTAGTTTTTTAAAGCCCAGGAATTCAGGATATTCAAGATGTTGATTCTGTTAATTTGAAGGCGCAGATGTTTTTTTATCTTGTTTATATAGCATCTAAGAGTGGGACACTTTCTAATCCACAATTATGGGGAACCAATTTGACAATTTAACAGGGTTTTTTTGATAAGAGAGTTTTATTTTCCTTTTGCAATAAAAGGATTAAAGAAATACATTCACTAATTATAAAGTAGACATAGGTACAATAAAAAATCACGAGACAGTTATGTAGAGATACATGGATATATATTATAATTTAAAGTTAATATCCAATTTTTAGTTCACTCAACCAGGAGTCAGTCACATAATGTAACTGTTTGAATTGGCTAGCAACTAATATATTACTCCATCAATTACGTGGTTTTTTTTATTTTTCAAACATTCAATTGCGTACATATATAAACATCATAGTAAAAAAATTAAAACACAGTGTTTTTCTTACAGTAATCTGCATCCTTTTTATATTACCAACTGTATGAAATAATTTACTTTTAGTTAAATACAACAATAAATAGTTATTCATTTTGCTATTAAATTATAAGGCAAAAAAATGAGCTGGATTCCATTTTTAATGAGTGCATATCAGGAGGAAATAAATGTTAATACGTCTCCATGACAATTTGCCTTCATGGATTTAGAAAAAGTAAAATTCCCATTTTCAAAGAACAATTTGTATATTTATTATAATTAGTTCTAACGTGTATTGAACTTGTTAATTACTACTTATTTTATTTAGTTAATAATCATAAAAAATATATTATATCTAAATTAATCCAAATAAATAGGGTTTTTTGTACAAACTTAAAACCTGCGCCATTCTCTGATCTTGTCGCAAAGCAGTGTCAGGGAGTTTAAAAAAAAAATATATATATAGGTATATGTTTTGTGAACAATAAACATATATCTAAAAAAATGAAGGAACAAACACAAATTTTAGAAAGTTGTTTATTCTTTTCAAGAAGAAGCGTGTTGCTAGGTCTCATACAACTAAATGTCGATTCTTTTTTTTTCTTATAATTTAAACAAGAAAGTCTTTGCTGCTGAAGAGTTGACTATCAAAACAAATTTTTTCACAAGTACCTAACAGGAAAAGGCACACTTTTTGCCAATTGCATTTACCTAATATTTTCGTGGACGATTCTTGCAATGACGTACATTGCCCAATGTCTTGACCTTGGACAGCTCTCCCAAGGTGTTTGGGGACGGCTGGGGATAATGAGGTCGTTTGCTCGTAGTTTTGTTTGTTATTATTATTATAATTTCCACTTACGTGCACTGGACGGTGGAGGAGAAATATTCTTCCCCCCCCCCTGGGAATCATAGGTAGAGAAGCAGAGGTCATTTTTACCTTGAAAAATAAGAGATGCTTTAGGTCAAGGTCATATTGAGGTGAAAGAAATAAAAAAATTGAATAAGCGTTAGAGTTCTTACTATCAGGGGATTGTCGCCAATAACAGTCCAGCTATAATATTTTTTTATTACATTCCTTAAGTTATTAAAGAGCAGTGGTTGAACTACCGATTGATATTCGGTGGATCGGTAGTAAGAAGAGGTGTTTTTTTCTCAATAGGTACCGATCATTTTGAAATTAAAGAGTCTTCCGATTACATGATTTTTGTGTATCGGTAGTGGTAGCTTACAAAATGCAAATGTGTTAAAATTTTGTTTCTTAAGTATAATTATAAAAAAGGTAGCCAGCCTTTAGATTTTACATATCCTATAGAATACGGTATAAGGTATAAACTAAATATATAAACTAAATATATAAAAATTACATAACATCAAATTGAATCTTAAAACTTACCTAGTGTAAACATATAATGTTTAATAATGTATTTTTTACACATTAGCATCTTAATATATACCTAATATGTATTTGGCTATTTTATATATTCCATGAACTGTGAAATAAAGAAAAAAACTTACCTGCAAACAGTATTTTCAATACCAGTTTTCAAGTTCTATTTAGTATTATACAGATATAGGAGGATATATTACATCTCTAGAAATTGTTTTAGTTAATCAATGACCTTAGGCTCGTCCCTAAAATCCTTAATTTACTAAAACAGTTTGTGATTTATGATAAGCCAATAATTCGTAAGGATGCTCAAATGATAGTTCTCAATAACTGACAACCAGCCACCATTTCTCAGTTGGCAAGCCTTTCTGTACGCCGTATGATGATATTTTGATAACATATTGATCGTAATTGACAATGTAGCCAAAATAAATATATATATTCAGTCTAAAGTTTGAATGTTTACTTTACTTCATAACAAACAGGAAGAATATGATGCTTAGGAAAAAGTTAATTGAGGACTTGCTTCTGTTGATCAAGGCTCATGAAAAGGAATGCTCGAACCACAATAGCCATAAGAGAAATGGTGAGAGAGTATAATATACCGACTTTTTTAAATTAAATTGTATTCTTTCTCTATCAACCAATTACGTTCGAGAACGTCATCTTAGTAAGGGGAGTCTGAAGATTTCCTTTCTGGGGAGCCAATGCCAACATTCAAATTTTCAACCAATCAGATAGCAAAGGAAGAAAATAAATACTATTTGAATAATATAATTGTCCACTCCCTCTTTCATCGTTGTGACCTTCAATCAAGGTCAAGCGTTGCAAGACACTAGAAGACAAATTTTAAGACAATTAGTATGTTTAAGGTTTAAATTGTCTTGGGTAAAAAGGTGTATTGTCACTTACATATATTATGAGCGACTTTGCCCACATGCACTTACACTCATAAAAAAGCTATGAATGCCCTCATAACATCAAAGACATAAATTAGGATGACAATGTCGTTGATTAAGATTCATGAAAGTACTGCAAGTCATTGAAATAGATTATGTTGTGCAATTATGTATTGTCATGAAGAAAAATTTAAATTTGTCTTAAAAATATACGTATACAGTTTTGCGACGCCGGGTAATGTTGCTATTATTGAATAACTGGATTCTCAAATGATGACGTCAGTCATATAGTTGAAATGGCTGCCATGCGAGGTAAACAATGAAATATAATCTTCATTAATTTAGAATACTGAGGAATAGAATAAGGGAAATCCTACAATAAATTCCAGTGACGTCAGAAAAAGCTGATTCTTTAGAAAAAAACCATAATGGATTATATATCCATATAATTATGTTATATTTTTAACACAATTGTCTATTTTATATCCAGTTTCATCTTTATCGTTTTTTATATATACATACATTGAAGCTGAATAAAGACCTTACCGTTGAATAAAAACCGTAATGTTTGTATTATTACCATTGCGTCACTGGGTTATTTGAAGTTTTCCCCGCTATCTACATGTACTTCAAGGACAATTAGACTGTTCAAGGGATGACAATGATGCTTTCCTTCTCTTCTTTGCTCTTCCCTCTCCTTATTCTGTCGATTGTGTATCCAGTTATTAGTTAGGTCTGTGGGTTGATCTAAAAGACTTTATAATCTCTCGGGAGTCAAAACAGTATCTATATCATATAGAATTGATATTTCTTCCAGAAACAGTAGACTCACTTTTGTTTTTTTGTTATATATATTGAGGGTATGATCCAAGAATACGCTATGAGGTAGAGTCTTGGATCCAAGGTGGAATCGAATACACGATTTTAGCCCCTCTTTTACATAAATCACACAACCCCGTTTATTAACCATGTTGTTAACCATTTATTTCTAACTCGATAAACCGAAGAGATAGTGAAGAATATGATGTTTTTAAAGAATTGCCGGAATCTCATTAAGCTTTGGTTACAACATTTTTGATTCATAATTTATTTAAGACAAAAAGTCTTATCACTCAGGAATAAGAGATTTGCAAAAATTAGAATGAAAATATACATATATATATATATATATATTTCAGGAAATGCACAATATCATGAGCAGTTGATTAATTCATAATTTGTTTGAAAGAATATTGAATTGACATCTTTTTATACTGATCGTACTATTTAGATTAAACTTGAAGGTAATACTGAAATTTAAAGTTCAGCCTATTAATTATTTAGATTTATATTATTACATACGAAAAGTTTTGCTTCTGAAAAAGTTAAAGGATAACATTCCAGGGTTCTTTAACTTGACTGAATACAGGATATGTTTTTATATATTGCATACCGAAAATTTTAAGTTTCGTTTTGAAAGGAGCGCTCTTTTAACCAAAAAATGATACAGTTTCTTTGCCATTCCAGATCCACCTCGACCCACATGGATCAGCTGGAAGCAGAGGCTGGCCTCACCTGGGACGACGCCCTGGCCCGGCTAAAGGATCTAGAAAAGACCCTTAAGTGTGAAATTCAATCCAACATCCGTGAAATGAAGCTATGCATGACATCCTATAAAATAGAGGATGTGAGCCTAAAGGCAGCACGTCTACATGATATTCGTAGGACGCTAGCGAGCTCCAGGGCATTAGTCAGAGAGGAATGCGCGATCATGAAGGAGTTTGAGAAGATCAAAGGGATCCTGGGTACATGCAGGACCATGGACGAAGATGACTGGAGCGACACAAAAAACCAAACGCGCTATTGGGGTGATAAACTAGCGGAAGTTCGACGTCGTCAAAGAAGAATCTCAGGAGACGTTGTTGATTTAGACAGCGTGGTTTCCGATATTATAACTCGAAGTGATTTAGAGAATGACTCCGTTGATTCCCTAGACAATTTATCTTTCCACCTAACAAGCTATCCCCTTTTTAACAGTGCTCCCTATGGGCATCATTTATCCGTGCCGTCACGACCAGGGTCGGCTATGTCTGACGTATCTGCGGTATCCACAGGAATAGCGGGATACTTTAAGGGACGAGACACAACGACAGACATGTCGCAGAGCGAAACGGAGCAGAGTGTTACTCCCACCATACAGAAAAAGAAGCTGTTCACACGATCATCTTCATCGGGCAGAGATCCGAGCTTGGATGGGTCTGAGGATGAAAGAGCTGGGGTATCAATGGAGGAAATGTATATGAAGGAAAAGCATAAGTCTGCTATGGCCTTTAAGAAAAAGGCAGTCTCGGAGAGGGAGGCGAATTTAAAGGCCATTGAAGATCATGAGGATGAAGTGATTTCTGAAGCTGAAGGTTTCTGTGATGAAGACGAAGCAGGAATATCAAGGCCAAGCAGTGTATTATGGAAGGAGGATGATGGAGCTAAAATAGAAGAGGGAAAAAATGAGATGGAGCAAGACCTTCAGAAAAAGATGGATGAACAAGAAATCCAGAGAAGGGCGGAAGAGCAAGAATTTCAAAGAAAGATGCAGGAAGAAAGAAAACTGGAAGCCGCAATGATGAAGGAGCAGGAAGAAGAGAAAAAACGAATCGAAGACCAAGAAAATCAACTGAAGGAAGCTGAAGTCGAGAAAAAGAGGATCGAAAAAGAGAAACTGAAGGAACAAGTCGAAGAGAGGAAACGGATCGAGGCTGAAGAAAAGAAGAAGCTAGCAGATGAGAAGCAAAAGAAGCTCGAGGAGAAAAAACAAAAAGAGGAAGAAAAGAAGATTAAGCTAGAAGAAAAGAAGAAAAGAGATGAAGAAAAGAAAAGAAATTGGAGGACAAAAAGAAAAAAGAAGACGAAAAGAAACAGAAATTGGAGGACAAAAGAAAAAAGAAGATGAGAAGCTAAAGGCTAAGGAAGAACAGAAACAAAAGGCTCAAGACGAAGCTAAAACAAGCAACGATGAAATCCCAAGGACGGATTCGTCAAGTCAACCGGAGAATCAATTTGTTGATGATAGCACAAGTGAAGATTTTCCTCAAGAGGCCGAAAAAATGAATTTTTGTAATGAAAACGAAACTGAGAGTAATGAAAAATTACAAGGTGTAGATGATAAAGAAGAAGCTGCCACGAGCGATGGTAAAGATAAAGGGTCAAGACGTTCTGCATCGCGAGAAACGAAGAATAATAATACAGAGCCACCTAAATCCAATAAAAAGTCTACTTCTCGATCGCAATCAAAAGAAAAAATATATCAAAGGCCGAGAAGAAGGGATCCAATTCGAGGGAGGACAAAAGCTCTGAAGAAGAATTGATTCAATCCAAGAGTCAAACAAATCAAAAATCTAATAACAAAGAGCAGTCCGAAAAACCAATTAAGTCTCGATCTCAATCGAGGGAAAATAAATCGATTACTTTCAAGGATGAGGAGCCTAATAATGAAGTTAGTCAACTGGAGGAGCAGGAATCCCCGAGCCTGACTAAATTAAATAAAAAATCCATAAACGATGAGCAGTGCAAAAAACCGAATAGGTCTCGATCACAATCGAGAGAAAATAAATCCATCACTACCAAAGACGAGGAGTCTACATCTGAATACAATCAACATGAGGAGCAGGAATCCCAAAGTATGACTCAATCAGATCTAAAATCTACGAATAAAGAGATTTGCAAAAAGCAGATAAAGTCGCGATCTCAATCGAGAGAAAATAAGTCCATTGGTGCCAAAGATGAGGAATCTACTAATGAAGCTAGTCAAATTCAGGAATCCGAATCCATTAGTCAAGAAATCTCACAAGGGGATCCAAAATCTACAAATAAAATATCAGATAAGGCTAAAAAACTAATTAAATCTCGATCTCAATCTAAGGAAAACAAGCCTAGTAATCAAAGGAGGAAGCTAAGGATCAAGGAAAAAATCAAAAGGCCCCCAAGTCTCGATCTCAATCTAGGGACAATAAAAAATCTCCTAGCATAAAAAGTAAAAATGATGATTTACAAGGAAATGAGGAAGAAAGTCTTAAGGACAGGGATAAAAACGGACTTGTTCCAGCTGAAAAAAGTTTCAATTTGGCTGAAGAAGACCAATCTGTGCCAACAAGACCAATTAAACCTGATAAAAAGAAGGAGCAAAGTAAGTCAATGAAACCTCAAAGTCAAGATCACAGTCAAGGGATCGTATATCTAATTCTGAGTCAGGCCTAGTTGATTCTAAAAGTCAACTCCAAGAAATCGAAGATTGTAGTGAAATTAGTTCTCCTCAGGATGGTAGTGTTATTATACAAAAGCCTGCCAGATCACGCTCAAAATCAAGATCCAAAGCAAAGAAATCAAATGAGCTATTGCTCCCTAATGATAATTTAAAAGTGTCAGGGTCACAAGAGACAGAGAGCATAGAAGTAGAAATCGAAAAGAAGTCTATCAAATCAAGGTCACAGTCACGAGATCGAAATACAAAATTATCCGTCGAAAATCAATATCAGAATGACAATGCAACTAGCCATGGTCAAACTAGTCTACAAGACAATATTGAACCTGGTATGATAAAACAAATAGACAATATATATGAAGGGGAAATGGTTCAAGAAATCAGCAATGGAGCTCGACAAAGCAGAGGGAAAATAACAAGGCAGCCAACGGTGGTGAGCGAGGACTCTCAAAATGAAGGCATGAAGTCGAAATCACGTTCTCAATCTAAGGAAAAGAACGACATTAAGGCTAAATTATGCGATGAAATACGTTCGTCATCCATAAAATCCCAATCTCAATCGAAGGAAAGAAAGAATCTTGATATGGCAACAGAAGAACTTTTGACTGAAAGTGACACGGCCCCAGTAGTCTCCAAACCAAAGCGCAGTAAAACAAAGCAAATCCCTAAAACACCAAGTGATGATCAAGACCAAATTATCCACGATGGTGAAACATTGTATTGTACAGAAAAAGAAGGAGTCTTTCAAGATGAATGTAGTAAAGAGGATGATATCCGTTCAGCAAGAGGCAAAGTCACGCCCATAACAGAATTTGAGCAAGAAGCAATTCCGGATGAATCACAAAGAACAAAGAGCAAATCTCCCTCTCATTCAAGGGGAAAACCTCAACAAATAGCAACAAGTAATGAAGATGACCCTGAAGAAAGCCTACCTGAGTCCACTCTTCCAATTGTGAAACCCAAACGTAAGAAAGGGAAAAAACAGCCTCCCGACCACATGGATTCTGCACGTGGCCAACAAGAGTTTTGGGAAGAGAACGACCAATTTGTGGACTCGTTTAAGGGTGAGAGCCCTGATTACGCTGAAATTGATTACAGAAACGGTAAGTATATAATAGGTGGAGTAACCCCCGTCACACAAACAATTATCGACTTTTTTCAACATTTATAAAATCATTTAATCACGCTTGACTTAGTATGATAGCTTATCCTAAAATGCATGTTTTGTTTAATTCCATCAGAAATGATTAAGTGGATCCTTATTATTGATTTGACATTATGGAAATAGAATTTTAAAAGTTGGTTGGAAACAACAATTAAACAGATTAGATATTCTCAATTACAACAACTTTAAAAATAATTTGGCCGTTGTTGTGTAGCTTCAAGACTAATTGTAAATGTATAAATATACATACATAAAATACAGTTTGTATAGATGATAAAACTGCAATGAAATTCCTTAAAACTAGGGGCTATTTAAGATTTTATCTTTTGTGTGATCTAGGTGCCAACTTCTAATTGGATTTTAAAGAAACAAGTTGCTTTTATAATTTTATTGAACTGTAAATGACTAACGCTCAATATAAAATGTTAAATTTCAATTTCAAAGACTATATTACTCAAAAATATACATGTATGATATCCGACTCTTCCCAGTGACCTCGACAGACATTTTTTTAAAGTACCAGCTTGAAACAAATTGGATTCATTGAAATAATTTTCATTTGTGAGAAATAAATAATAAGATCTTAGGATTTTTACGATTCAAATATTTTGAAACTCATTCGTCCAGTTAAGTGATGTAATTTTTTATCTTTATATAAAGAATATTTTATTGCAAGAACTTCAATTGAAATTTACTTTCCTTGTCGAAGTAAAGTTATGTCATATCACAAATAAGTATTATTATTATTAATAATAAGTTCTTCTTATTTTTATAGAAAATATCTTAGACCACAATGAAGGCGTTCAATGGTGTCAAGAGGAAAAACCAGACTTGAGAGGTAAAAGAGACTTGGGATACGAAGGAAAGGATTCTCTCAGCAAGGATGTGGGACTACCATCCTCTAACAAAGAACCAGTCTATGCCCAAGTACAGAAAAAGTCTGGAGCTAATCTAATTGAAGAATTGGAACTGCCCGGCTATGCTACGGATAAAGGTGTTGAAAATATGAGGACCACCGGTTTTGAGGAGCCAATATATGCGGAAGTACAGAAAAAGAAAGAATCCTCAAGGACAGCGTCTAATGAAAGACAGAGCTTAATAGAGCCCTCTGATGCTTCTTCAGAAAAGGGATCACGGTCATTGTCTCGACAAGCATCTCGAGAAAGGAAAGAGAAGGCATTGCAAAGGGATAATGAAAATGAATTACCTCAGGAATCTCTTGCCTCCTTCAGTCAAGAGTTGAAATCAGGAAACCGAAGTGTTTCCCGCGAAAACAGAGCAATAAAAAGTGAGGAATATGAGGTCTCAAGGCTTGGACTGCCGGATTTGGAGATCTCCTCATTAACACCTGATAACGAGACGGACTTTTGGCTAAGTGAAGATCAAATGGATGTCTCATCCACAGGGATTCCTGATATGATATCAGTCAAGAAGCCAGTGAGGAAAACTAAAAAGAAAATTATACCAAATGAGTTGTCGGGTAATGAAGACTCTGACTCTGGTATTCCAAGCCAGACGCATAGAAAAGGACGCAAGGGCCTAGCAGCAGACCCTGGACTACAGAAATATCTAGCTCAAAACAAATCTCTAAACTTGTCAGAGGCGCACCCTCTCGAGTTTCAAGAAGAAGGCTTTGAAAGAAGTCAGGACTATCATCTCACTCAAAGTGACTATGATGAGTATGAAAAAGCCGAAGGTTACTTTTCTGAATCTCAAAATGCAGACTTTGATCCTAGGGAACTCGAAACAGAACAAGAACTTGGAGATCTATCATATGAAGGTGAAAGATACGGGCAGGGAGAAATGGAGCGACCCTCTAGTGCCATGGGTCAATATACATATCAAGACGCTTACCCTGAGTACAGTGATGAACTGAGCTCATATCAGGAATCTAGCTTAGTTAGAGAGAAACCCGACGGCATGGATCACGAAGAGCTTCGTCAGCTGGATCCAAACCATTTCAAAAGAAGCAGAAATAAGTCCAAAGAGTCTTCTCAGGAGAATGACAGTTATTTCACCAATTTCACACAAAAAGTAGATTCTGAGAGCTTAATGGACGATGCAATCGACCAAAGGGGCCCATTAGGAAGAAAACCTTCACCAAGGGAGAGGCCTAACAACTTAGACCTCAAGGACTTACAACCTAGACTGAAGGACAGGCAGATCATGGACGGGCTCTTCAGGGATGAACTGCATATGGACGAAATAAATCTTCAGAGCTCAAGAGAACAAAATTGGAAGAAACCAACTCAAAGACGGCGTCGTACGGTATCACAATCCGTATTTGACCCTGATGATATTGATGCTGAAGAGTTCGCTTCTGAGATACAAAAGTACTCAGGACCCCCCTCACTGCAGCCTCCGCCAAGGAAGAATCGTTCCCGCTCAGGATCAGCCTCTCCCTTGCCGCAGGAAAAGGAAAACATCGGACCTAAATTAGAGCGTATGTTTTCGACGGAGGATGATAATAACATTTTAGAATACGAATACGATGACGACGGAGTTAAGAAGATAAAGAAGGTCTCGTTTGCCACAGAGAACGAACAATATGTTCTGCGACCTGATCCCGAGGTGCGATCTATCCCTGGAACAAAGCTATTTAGCTTTGCTCCAAGTAAGACCCATGAGCAGCCCCTTGACGCACGAGGACGAGGAAGAGAAAAGATAAAAAATGCTGTTAAGAAAAGGAGCAGCTCTGCAGATGTTTTGCCGACATGGAACAAAAACTCTGCTCTTAATTTTCTCAAGTCAATGACCAATTTTACTACACCAAACGCACCTCAAAATGCTGAAGAAGAATTGGAATACATGCATGTGCAGCAAATGGACCTTGGGTCAGATCAACAGTTTGAAAGTGCCTTTGCCGCAGCTCAAGCATCGCATTTAGGTCACACAAACGGTGGCCTAGGTCATAATGAATTCATTCAGCCCAAATCAGTGAGCGAAAACAATGCCGTCCTAAAGGACTACCTTGACCAAGTGATGAGCAATGGTCTTTCCTCCCCTCCACAAAGGACAACGACTCAAAGCCTCGATAATGTTAACCTTAGATCCTCTCAGTTTGACACTTCTCTTCCCAATAGGCCGTGTAGCACAGAGCCAACTTCCGCATCATCAGAGAAAAAACAGTCTTCCCTATTTGGTAACATCCTTAATCGTGCCAAGTCCTTGTCTCGAAGTAATTCCCGACAAAACTCTGAAGAGCGGTCTATTTTTAAGAACCTATTCCAGCCGAAATCCGCTTCATCTAAGAGACATAAGCGATCATTGAGCTTTGATGGATTTGCTAGAAAAATATCTGGAGGGAGCAGTAATAAAACAGTGCCCTCAGTAGTTAGCACAGAGGAAACCCTATTTATGGATCCCAGGAGCAGGAGTTTACCACCGCCGAGTCTGAAAGCTCCATCATAAATCGTCTCAAAACTAAAAAGGTTTCGAAAGCCCCAGTCGACAAAACAGACTTCGATAAGCTTTTTGCAAGGGGCTTGGCGCTAAGTGCAGAGAAAGAAAAGGAACTAACGAAGCTTGAGGCAAATTTGTTGGACCATCGCCCTACAACACCCTTTGAAGTGTACAGCAAGGATGAGGTCTTCAAAAAGAGTCAGCAAGGTGCTGGAATTAGCTTCGAAGAAAAAGTAAAGTATTTTTTGGATGATTTGTCACATCAACCTCACACATCCACATTCCAAGCACCCATGAACTGCTCCCCCGTCGCCGCAGCAGCTGCTGTGGCAGCCATGGCTCCCCCGAGAAGTACCATATCACCTGGGGCAAAGAAAAAGAGTCTTCTAGCTTCACTTACAGATCCTTTGCTCAAAACAGAGCCAAAAGAATCCCCCCATCAGTTTCTTAGACGAGCCGAAGAATTCGTTAAGTCAGCAGAAGTCGACTCTGAGTATTCTCAGCCTGTCTGGCCAGCAATCATTCAGTCTCCAGAGGATCTTCCTCCCCCAAAATCCCCAATTGCTTCATTTCCTAAGCCTTTTCTCAATTTTGGTAACTTGTCACCCAACACACCTGCTCCAAAACCCGCCGAACCTAAGAAATCTACTGGAGGAAGTGTTCTGCGAAGTGCCTCAATACCCATCGAGGTATCCCAGGCTCTGGCCCCGATGATGGCGTGTATGATGGAGATGAAAAATAACAGCAAGAGCCCAGATATGCGGAGGGACCTCAATGTCCTGACTCGCTCTGCCTCATCCACCGACCCCTTCCCTGGATCCTATAGAACGGATTTGGGTCGTGCTGAATATGGAACCCTTACGCGTAAGGACTCCAAGAACTTTAAGCCACGAGCCAGCTCTGTTTCCGCCCGCCTCCCACAAAGAGACAATAGCTTGGACCGTGTTCAGAAGCTGAGACGCTCGGGCTCGAGAGACATGGAAATCAATCACAGGCGACGATCTCAGGAGCCCTTGATCCTTGATCACTCAAGATGCGACTCTCGGCTGAGCAGCTACTCTGCGGATGTACCGGATCTGGAGGACGCAGAAATAAGTAATGCCCTTATGATGAAGACCAATAAGGCTAAAAAAGACGAGGATTCAACACCGGGCAATGATTTTTTGAGACCTTCGTCCGGTATTCTTCAAAAGAAGGAAAAGTCCTGGATGAGATGACAAAGGAGAAACTGGCGCTTCAAGAAGCTAAATGTAAGTTAAAAATACATTTCTATACATTAAATATTTCCATCCACTTGGTTCTCTAAAATCAAGAGAAAAGAATAACATCCCTTTGTCTACAAAAGTTCCTATTTTTAGTGTAGGGAAGAAACGGTAAAGGGGAAAATGATCCAACAAATGAATATTATAATAAACAGAGTGATTTTAAGGAGATAAGTATACATTTATAAGAAATATACTGAATTAATTGTATTGTTTTTATTTTTCACGATCTCAAAACTTGAAATAAGTCATTTGATATAAACAACATTGCCTATTACGTAATATCAATGAAGAAGATAAGAAAAATATCGTAATTATCATTCACTAATTTTAAATAAACTCATTGAAGGCGTCAGTGATTCATAATATTGTAAGTACACCTAATTTATTTATTTTGTAACATTTTTCTATACTAAATCAGTTTTCTTTTTCTATTTTGAACATTTTTCCCAATACCATTGCTCCTAATATTTCTATTTTCATATTATTAGTAACTTTAATTTCTAAAGTCAACAATATCCAGACACATTTCAAATGGCAAAACGGTTTTGTTGTTTTAAATATATATATATATATATATACCAGACTTGTTGACGCTCGAGAAAAATAGTCGTTCGTCATTCTGAAAAAACAATTTAGAAAGGAAATTTTTCCCATGAAAATGAAAAGTCTTTTCTTTTTTTGGCGCCAAAAACCAACGACGAATGATAAGGAATTTTCCTTGTCGTTCGTCAAAAACTTTGTCGTTCATCGTTCGCGAACACAACAAATGAACGATAAATCAACAAGTCTGGCTTATACTGTCTCCATTGCATATACACACTTATTATTATTATTATTCTTCTTTGTTTCAGCCTGGCTTCAAACCGTGATCCTCATCATACTCTGTATCTGTGCCATTATATTTATCCAAACGGAAAGACGAAATGCATAAATCTATTTTCATCAAACATATCTCACCTTGCTATATGTATTTTATCCCAGCCTTGATCAATGAAAACCCCCGAAAATTGCACAAACTTAGGCCCAATTATGAAATTCAATCCCAGTTGGTATATAAATTTGTGGTCCTCCCAGCTAAAAAAAAATATCCACCTTGCATTCCCATTCGAATTGTCACAAATATAAATATTTGAAATATAGAGGCTCTTTATTTAACTAATTTTTTGAACATCCCGTCCCGGTGTCTAAAAATCACCGGGCCGGGACTTTAATATATTCGTTCCTTCGTCAATTTGAAAGTGACGACGTTTTTTTAGAAAATTATCGATTAGTGTTACACTTTTTGATGGGAAA
Organism: Caligus rogercresseyi; assembly: GCA_013387185.1. Lineage (NCBI taxonomy): Eukaryota > Metazoa > Arthropoda > Copepoda > Siphonostomatoida > Caligidae > Caligus > Caligus rogercresseyi. The sequence continues at coordinate 18,679,595 of CP045890.1, forward strand.
AAATATTTTTTTAAAAAACGTCGTCACTTTCAGAATGACGAAGGAACGAATATATTAAAGTCCCGGCCCGGTTTGAGCCTGGCTTGACAAATTTAAGTCTCGGCCCGGCTTCCGGCGAAAAAAAGTGTCTCGGTCTTTTCCTGATATATATATAATAAATTTATTGTAAAACTGATTCCTTACTTTTGATATTTGTAGAACATTATTAGGGTTTAATCAAAATTTTAATGAAAGATGCATACTATGGCTAGTATACAGTGGTGAGTCCATGCAAAGACTTTATCAGGTTGCAGTAAAGGGACTCTTGAGTTATTCAGACATTTTTAAAATAAAACAATATAAAAATAATGAGCATTTATTGGTCCCTTGGGCGATACACAAGAGAAAAAAACACTGATTGGGTATGCATAACATTAAGTAATATTATTCTTCCCGCCTAAGTCATCAAAAATCTCTTTCTACAATAGATTTTTGATCGCGTAAAGTATAATAATAAGATACCTGAGGCTTCACACTCCATGAAAAGATGAAATAAACATACTTTGTATTCTATATGCCTTGGGTCCATTAATAATGTTGAGTGGCTAAACTATATATTGGCTATAAATAACGTAATCTTAGTTATATACTCGACCATAATTATAAGCTGAGGGATGGACTGACAACTACCAAAAGAGTGCAATTGCATATATTAACTAGAGGCATATAACTTTTTTCTATTCCTAAATAGAAATAATGAAAACATCATAACTAGAGGAGAGTCAAACCTCCGCCGATCCCCACAAATGAATAGGGATTCATTTGAATCACTTAACGGAATTTAATCCAATCATATATGACATAAGTAGGTGTGTTGGTGATAATGAGTGAGGAGGAGCCATCCTAAAAAACATCCATTGACGTCATACTTGTTATTGGTCCGAATACGTCACTGGATGTTTAAACTCCTTTCTTTTCTTCATCATGCTCTTAATATTAGCGTTATTATTATGTTATGTTATTATGGGAGACGGGTAGAGGAAGAAGTTTAAGCTACGTCACTGGGTTGACATAGTCCTGAGCTAAATGAACAATAATACGTCAATGATTTTTTTAGCGTTTGTTCTTTCCTACTTGAATAGAGACTCATTATATTAGTAGTAGTATTTGCTCATTTGCATATTAAAAAAGCACTTAGAGATGCCAAAATTTAATCACTTGTTCCTTTTGGCACTTCTAACAACTCCACAAAGTTTCATTCGAATCCGTTCGGTACTTTTTGAGTTATCCTGCTGACAAACCAACAAACAAACAAACCAACGCCAGTGAAAACAATACCTCCTTCGGCGGAGATAATAAGTATTACGTTGAAATCATCCAACAATGATTCATAAGCCTCATGAAAAAAACTAAGAGTCTATTTTACTCCATCCCTGGCCCTATAAGTCAGTTTTTGTTTGTTTGTTTGTTTTTAGAGACTTTATTGATATAGAAATATTACATATAAATCTATATATATAGAAATAAACATTATAGTTTAAAATTAAATCTCTAATCTAAAATCTAGCATCACTATATACAAAAATTAATTATAAAAAACATTAAGGAAGCAATATTGTAATCAAAAATACCAACATAATAAATAATGTTGCAAATAATAAATAAAACACTAAAGATTATATATATTAATTTGTTTGTCTTTTAGCCTATTTCTGCACTGCCTCATAATCCGTTGCAGAAATTGGAGATGTCAAGCGGAGCAAGACGGATAAAATTGTACCGGATCCCCCTCATATTTCCACGGAATGGTATTGATTGTAGGGATCTTCACTGTAATGGCCAGGTACGGCGCTGCCGTCGAAATCATGATGGCCCCAGTTTTTTATATTTGTTTTGTCTATTTGGTTCGATGGAATTGCACCATATGAATAAGTATTAAAAAAAGGAAATCATGAGGAGGGTCAAAGATGATTCGTAATGTATATATATTATATGTTATGAAATAATCATATTCTCTTAAAACTTTCAAGAATCAGAATAAGGCGAAAAAGTAGTGCATTTTTTTTCATTTATATTGAAGAATTATTTTTAAGGATAACAAATGGGGACATTTTTCTGGAAGGTGATTCGGTAAAAAAGTGGAAAAGTGGCAATGATAAAAAACAGTGGCAGTATTAAATAATTCAGCTGTTGAAGTATGAACATCCATTCAAAATTAAGATTTCCATTCTTAAAAACGCCAAGTGTCTTTTCTCATGGATCCCTTTCAATTCCAATGTCGAATCCTTTGAATGGACTCCTATATTTGCACACAAACAAATTGTTTATTATCGAGGATAAATTGATCGTCAATCTGACGATAAGACGTAGGTAAAGAAGGAAATAAGGGTAAGTAATCGGGAAAAATATTGTATTGGTAAATCTGTAAGAACTCTTTTTTATTATTTCACTGTCGTTCAACAAAACAAATTTGTTATTTCCTTAGAAAGGTATATCTATGTAAGTATGTGTCAAATCTACAAAGGTATTTACATAATTGGATGATCCGTCTTCGTCTAAATGTATAAGATGATTTACTCTTTGTTAAAGAACCACTCATTGTTGCTCAGTTACATTAAGTATCCTTTTTTAAAAACGACGTTTACTCAAGGCGTTGCTGTCTACAGAATCCCATCCCTTTCTTTCTCCCTCTGTCTCTCTTATCAAACAGAATTATTATTATTATTATTATTGTTGCTATTCCCACTTACCTGTGCCTTCAAAAGTATTCTTTCTTTCTTTCTTCAATCTCCCTTGGGGTATATATAAGGAGCTCAAAACGGTCTTCATGCCTGGATTCCTTGCTCTAAGTTCTAAGTAGAACCTTCCCCTTTCTCTTTTCTAATATCTAATTTTAAAAAACCATGATTTGGCGCCAGAGTCTTTCGCATGTCTCCATTCTTTTTCTACTCTTTGCAATGGCTTTGAAGCTCTCCGAGTCTCGATTCCTGGAGGATCCATCTCCATCTTCGTCAAGCTCTTCCTCTACCGTGAATGAAAACCTCTCTGACACCTTTCAGTATTTGAATGATCTCCAAAGGATGTACTCAACCTTCAATCGACCCAAGTATTGTTCTTTTTTCTACATTATCTTTATTTTGTTCGGCGAAGCCGAATTGCAATGTCCAATTAGAATATAAATAACAAAATATTATTTATACAATTAGTTCATCATAGTAATATCAACGACATCTGCAATCAACATTCATACGGGTTTGAAACCGCCTCAACTTATCTACGAAACTTCTCTTTGTTTTCCTCCATTAAAAGGGTTTTTTTCAACATGATCTTAGATAGACCACAATTGAAGTCAATTAAAGGGAGCTCGATAGCCGTGAGTCTTAAGGCGTGTTCAACTCTCAATGTTGGGGGCGCAGGTTCGAATACTCCCGAGAAGGAATGGTCATTTTTGATCTACCTCATTAATAAGATCCTAGGTTCGATAAACTAATTTTAATGCTATAATGCTTATTTATATCCTGTCGGATACTGCAATTCTATCGAACCATATAGGCAAAAAAAATAAAGTCAAGTACTGAATGGTTCACGAAAAAGCTTACGCCATTTTCATTTTTGTTTAGCTCCAAATTGAACTCATCTGGCTAAAAATTGATACTCTATCAACCGGTAGTAATTGAAAATAATTTATATATATATACATTTGCAAGTTTCTTAGTGTGCGTAGTCGTAGTAATCTCAGGAAACACATTATGTATATCTACATTTAGTCTAAAGTTACGAGGATTAATAAATATGTATACATAAATATACCACAATTGTTGAACTTTTTTTAATAACAAAAACAAAAAAGTGACAAATAAATATAAATGAGTTAATATTGGCACTAAAAATATATTTCCATATTTTGTTTGCTATGTATTTGAGACCTTGAACATGGAAGTTTATTGCAAAACTTTAACATGAATGGACGAACCTCAGCTTTCTAGATCGTTGCAATGAACTGTAGAGCCAATGATTTTGTTATAGAAAAATATGTTTAATAAGTTTGTGTTTTCATATTTTTAGTCGTCTTGGCGTTCTTCAGATGATTGATTTTAGTCAAATAAATAAAGTTATTTTATGGATATCTATAATGACGATACTTATGTAATATAAAATTCGAAATATATATTTATTCCTCTGGGAGTGTAAATGCAACAGTTAACAATGAAATAATGAGAGAAAATGACCAGTTTTACCATTCAATTGTTAGTCACGACTTTGGAAATATTGACAGATCTTGTCAAATTCTTTTAAAAGTAAAAAATGTCTTTGTTTGTAATCTCTTGCTGGTTTAACTAACAAGAAGCTAAACTGAAAGTGTCTCACAATTAAACCTTATGCCAACATTTATCATTGCCGTTCCACTTTTATATTTAAGTCACCAATTCACTTACTACAATGATGAACTAAAACACCTTTTTAATCTATTAAAAGTTGGAATAAAAGTTATTTTTTATAATTGTTTTCAGACAGCTTCTACATAATTAAACTTTTGATTGCATGAAGTTTTGTTTTGTTTGTCAAGGTCTCAATTAGTGTTAACTACTGTTGTTTAATAACATAGGATAAGTCTTGGATAAAATATTTTCAAGAAGTCGAGAAAAATAAGGTCAAAATACTTTAGCAAAAACGTTACTCAAGGATTGCAATGGATTCTGGAAGCCGATGGTATCATAATATAAGTAATTTTTTTAGATACCTCCTAAAAACTACTAAATTATTGGTAAACAAATATATTGTTTGTTCTATATTTATATTTATTTATCAATTAAATAATCCTCTTAAAAAGAATATTAAGATTTTTGTATCTTTTAAGGGAACGTCGAGTTGGAAATAATATGGCGTCGGCCCTGAAGAAACTATCACAAATCAAGGACTTTTACAATGAGGCTGGGAGGCCAAGGTAAGGATCATCTTTTCAATGGACTATATTTTTTAAACTCAACGATTCATCTTACTTCATGGTAAAATTAAGAAATAATACGAATGAAAAACATGAGATACTCTGAGATTAATCATATTGATAAATATTAAAAATAAAATAATCAACTATAACGTACGCTGATATATATATATAAATTAAAATAATAAACTTTAACGTACGCCGATATATATATATATATATACGCTAGTACTATACGCCTATATATATATATATATTATATATATATATATATATATATATATATATATATATATATATATATATATATATATATATATATATATATATATATATATATATATATATATAACTAAGTTTAAATAAATATTCTTTTAAATGTTATTAATGAAAAATATGTTTTAAAATAATAAACAAACGTAAGAACTCACATAAGATTGTTCTCTAAAATTGTTATACAATGTATATATATTTCAAATATATAATATATTCTATAATTAACTCTTGAAACTTGGATAAATGAATTGACATAGACCAAAATTATCATTTTTATTAATGTTGTAGGGTTCTATAGTGTGCCGATAATGGCCATTATTGGTTTTTGGCTGTTCAAAATGCTGTTAAAGTTATTTTTTACATTTAATAGAAAATCAAAAAAAAAACGTCCATTAAATGGGTTTAAACTTGTAGAAACTCGGCACACTTTATTTGACGCAAAATAATATTATTTAATGGACAAATTAATTGTTATGATGAGTAAATAATTTTTTTTTGTGTTTGAAAAATGACTAATATTACCAAAAAAATCTTTTAAAACAGCAGAATATTCTTGTAATCAAATTATCCAGGATGGTTGATGGTATTTTATACACATTCCTGGGGTTTTTCGATGGAATTGCAACCGTGTGGGTATGAATAAGCATTATATATTTAGAATTAGTCCATGGAGCCTAGGATCAACAAATCATTATAATGTACCGTCTTTAGCTGCCTCCCAAAAAAAAATTAAAAATATTTTCTTGAAAACTCGCTAGAAAGTTTAAAAAATATAACAGTTCAACAGTAATTGTACATTTAGTTTGTTTATGTATTGTTAAAAATAGGCTGTAACTATATTTACGTCAATTGAAATCAACCATTTTTCTAATATGCAAATAATTTATTTACGTTTTTTGGAGTTATAATTATATGACCTTTTTAAAGTCCATAACTCACTAGCGATAAGCAAAAGATTAATAAAACGATATCCATAAAAAATACTCTTAAAGGATTTCAAATTACAATCTAGTTGTTACAAAAGTCGTCATTGTATTAATCGTGCATCATTCCTCTTTGTGTGATAAGTGATGAGCTGTAGCTTTTTAAATTAAGTGATATTTATCTATTTAAAGTTTTAAGTAAGCAATAATTATCGTCCATGACAAATATTATGGGGTTTTCAGAATTTCTACGAAGGAGTTATATTTTTATTTGCTTTATCAAAACATTTATATTTCAAAATTTCGATATTTTAATGTTAAAAATAAATCATATAATTCTAAATAAATGCTACCATTGAATTATCTTATTTTATGTCCCTAGATTGGAAAGCGATCCGGCTCACATGAGGATCTTCCCTGGCCAGCCTTGTAGTCTCCTGGGACTCTCAAAATCAATTCACTCCGAGAGGCTTCGGTTCATCAACCTACATAATAAAGGGATATATTTTTTAAACTTCTGAAATGCCTTGCAAACTTTAACAAATGAAAAGATGAACTTTTCGATTATCGTCTATGTGCTGAGTCGCTTATATTATACTTTGAAATATATACTTATTTCATATGTAGTTAAACCCTATTATTTGGAGTAAAGGATCTCTTATTTCATATGGTGTATAAATAAAGTACAATTATACATCTCAGGGAAAAATTTGAGATCAATACTCGATAAGTATCATTTTACGTGATAATGTTTTGGGTGTTTTCCTCTATTCTGTCAGCTAGGTATTTGATACATAAAACTTATACGTCGATGATGATATGTTATTATAATAATATATTATTACCTCCGCCGAAGGAGGTATTGTTACCTCCGCCGAAGGAGGTATTGTTTTCAGTGGCGTTTGTGGTTTGTTATTTGTTTGTCAGCAGGATAACTCAAAAAGTACTGAACGGATTCGAATGAAACTTTGTGGAGTTGTTGGAAATGCCAAAAGGAACAAGTGATTAAATTTTGGCATCTCTAAGTGCTTTTTAATATGCAAAATGAGCAAATACTAAATGAAATGGGGTCTCTATTCAGGGAGTAGGAAAGAACAAACGCTAAAAAAATATTCATTGACGTATTATTGTTCATCTATCAGCTCAGGACTATGTTAACCCAGTGACGTAGCTTAAACTTCTTCCTCTTCCCGTTCTGAGTGCTTTTTAATATGCAAAATGAGCTAACAGAGAGGAAACAATGATTAGAGATAGAAAATCGGGCGTGTGAAAGGGAGAAAGTTTGAATGGTAATGTTGTGGGGATCGGCGGAGGTACACACTCTCTGAGTGTATATATGCCTCTAGTTGGTTTTTTATAATATAGTTTGTTTATTTTATTATCTATTTTGTCCATCTAGTCATATAGAATTACATCCATGTCGATAATAAAAATAATTATAGCTTCAAACATTAGTCTATTCAGTCGAGTGATTTCATCTATTTTTTAAATACATAAATAAACATTAGATTTTCAAATTAAAGATGCAGAAAACAATTTCACGTCAACAAAACACAAATAAAACAAATAATGCTTACAATAAAAGGAAGCTATTCAATTAAAGCTTATGAAATTTGTAAATATATCAAAAACATTTTAAATTCTAATAAATATATTGTTTAATTTTTTAATAGTTATTTTTATAACAAGAGTCATGCTTAGAAGTTAGTTAATATTTTTCGATTATAAGGTTCTTTATTTTGCTATCTAAAAAAGGGTAAATAAATACAACACAAACCATCAATAAAGTATTTTAGATAGATGTTAAGCATGTTCAACTTTCAATGTGGTGTGCGCAGGTTCGAATCCCGAGAGGAGATGGCCATTTTTTGGTCTACCTCATTGATAAGACCCTAGGTTTGAAAGACTTATTATACGCTATAATGCTTATTTATATCCAGTTGGATGCAATTCTGTTGAACCATATAGACAAAAAAACAAAAACAAAAAATATATATAATAATATATTATAATGCAAAAAAATATATTAATTAATGCTTCTCCAACAATATTAAAAGTTCTAATGTTCAACTAAGGAAAAGTCTATTAAACAAAGAGGGAATACATGGATCCTCAAACCCCAGCGGTTTTCTTGCCATGGAAATTATTTTAAATAAGGACATTAGAAGGAGTATTGATAAGTTTAAAATGGAGATGGCTAAATCTCAAACAGACTATGCAAAATCACACCAAGTTTATCAGTGAAAACAAGGCTAAAATGATACATTGATGATAAAGATATCCTAGAGGCATGGATATCTTCATCAACAATATAGCTCAGATTAGCGACATCTAGCCTATTTACCAACCAGTCAAAATACAAGAAGAGGAAAGGGCCTGTCGTATTCTTGAAGCACCTCCAAATCATCATCATTTCCCTTTATTCTACTGCCAAAAATAAACGACATTAGACAACACGTGGAGGACAGAATCCTAAATACTTACGGAATGTCCTTATCCGAGACCTACTTGTGGCAAATGCCCAGAATCAAGGGGCCAGCAGAAAATAATATTTCATACACTCTATCTAGATATATGGAGCACGGCAGACGGGGATTCTTCCTTCACTCAGGGTCTTCTCAAGGATGGTGGAGGCGATGGATGTTTTTCGTGACCACCATCATATCCCGCAGCTGATATTGATTGTATCTCGTGCTTTATATTTTTTATGATTCCACCTATTTTTTTATATAACTAAATATACTCAATTGTTTAATTATTGTCTTTTTAATTATTGTGCTTATTTTTACGTCAACTCTCTCCCTTTTTTTATTATTGAAAATCATCTCTCATAAACTTCCCTGAAGTGACCATAGAGATATAAAGACATAGATAGCTTATTGGATTTCTTCAGAGAATATATCCAGAATACAGCTGAACGACGATGTTTCTCTGCTAATTGGAGGGAATACGCCATAGAGATAAAAAGATATATAGAGAGCTTATTCCTTTCAGATGTATTTTTGTGTCCAAAATAAAACAAAGTAATTTGACCTACGTCATCGTAAGCTGATCATAGAGGTAGAATCTATCTCTATGATCAGTATACGATGACGTAGGTCAAAGCTCTCTATATCTTTATATCTCTATGGATCTACTACGAATTGACCATAGAGATATAAAGACATAGAGGGCGTACTGGATTCTTCAGAGAAATATGTCATTGTGTCCGAGTAAGCTGAACGACGATGTTTCTCTGCTAATTGGAGGGAATAAGCCAAGGTCTGTATAATAGGTCTGGGCAATACAAAAAACAATATAGCAGTGTGACTACTCAATGACGTCACTGGAGAACGATTCTATCTATCTATATTCTATCAATCTCTCTATAAAATATATATTGGTTTTAGGAATATTTATATATAAAACTTATGCACAAAGAAAATCTGATAAAGCAATTTTTTGTTGGGAACTATTGATAGAAGGAATTTTTCCTTAACGACACTTTTGTATAAAATGCATTTTTAAAGGAAACTACTGACTTTTGGGCCCAGCTTATTAGTCAAATAGCTTTATTGAGCATTAATGAGCACATTTGGTTAGTTTTATTTTATAAACTGTGCCCATTTTGAGTACTTTTTCGTTCATATATAAAGGAAAGGATAAAGGAAAACTTACTACTATCAATAATTCCCAACAAAAAAATGCTTTAACAGATTTTCTTTGTGCATAAGTTTTATATATATGTAAATATTCCTAAAACCAATATATATATATATATTTATAAATAGATAGAGAGATTGATAGATAAATAGATAGATAGATATTATCCAATGACGTCATTGAGTAGTTATACTGCTAGGATTACATGTTTGTTTTTGTATTGCCCAGACCTTATTATACAGACCTTGGAATAAGCTCTCTATATCCTTATATCTATGGATTCTTCAGAGAAATACGTCATTGTGTCCAGAATACAGCTGAACGAAGATGTTTCTCTGCTAATTGAGGGAAGTAGCACTTTATATCTTTATATCTCTATGGAAGTGTGCAACATCAGAGACGACGCAAGTTTTAACTTTGTACAAGGAAATCCAGTTGATTAGAACCGATTAAAATTTAATGTATCTTGTATATGTGTACTGAAGAAGTGGAGAAAAATATGAATAATAATAATAATTAAAACAATTAAAACATCAACAAAAAAATTAATAAAGCATAAATGTAATATTATTATTAAATTAATTTATATTTTTCTTGCATTATTTATTGTTGAAAAAGTGTCGGTCCGAGCAAGGTATATCCATATTTTCCAAAAGAGATGACTTTTCACCTGCCACAAGTTTTAATGACATCAGGAAGCAAGGAGGAAGAATAACTTTAGTAATGTTATTCTTTCCACTCACGTCATCAAAATATATTATCAAAATAGATTTTTGAGGACATAAAAGTTATAATATTTGTGACCTTTCACTAACCCTGAGACAGTATTTTTGCCAATTTGTAATAAGCCAAAAAAAATGCTATATGCGATAAATGATACGTGTATGTATAATAATAGCACTGAAAATGTTATTAGTTATAACATAATAAAAATATACAAAACTCGTTTATCTTTCATTTAAAACAGCATACCCTGCCGCCGCCGATAGGTGTACCGGCCTAATCCAGCTATGCATAGGGCTCCAGAATAAATTTGTTCGCAATTAAGCTTTTTTATAACAGTTAAATACATTTCATTTTGTTTGTTAGAATTTAAACCTTAAACACATATACGTCCTATTACTGCACTTTCTTTTGCATAATGCTACGGGCCTTAATTTTTAAAAAATATTGATTTACATCAATCAATTTAAATTAATTAAAAAACAAAGAGCATACTATAATCGATCATTGTAAGGACAATAACCAAGTTAGTATTTTTCATGATTTGTACTTCCAACAGGACTATCCCCCCCCCCAGACAATCACCCCCAGACAATCACTCCCGGGCTTTAAGCCCCTGTGCCATTTACTAATATTTCTTATCTTCTAAAGTCCACTTATGAAGTTAATTTTGATTTCTTTGGCATTAGTGTTTGAAAAATTATATTCCTATTACCGGTCATATAAGACATATGACCGAAATTAGGAGCCTAGGTTGAAAGCACTAATGCAAATTTGTCATAAAAAACAAGTTAACTTCATAAAAGACTTTAAGAGATCAGAAATATTAGTATCAGGGAGGTAAATGGCACGGGGGGTGAATGCACGGGGGTTACTAGTCCGGGGGGTGATTGTCTGGGTGGTGGTAGTCCTAGCTCATCTACTTCATATTACCAAGGCTTTATTCGCCAATCTACTCAGAGTCACATATACTCTCTTCTTGAAGTCTTCTAAAAGGAATATGATATTTTTCTTTGCTGTGAGAAATCAATAATACCATATTTTATTGGCATGATTTGTTGTGGGCATGACTGGATGCGTCATGCTCACCTCAAACGGATATTATTATTAAGAATTAAATTCACATTAGTTTTGTTCATTGTGGCATTGGATAAAGGAGCTTAAGAACTAAGATGGAGGGGGGGGGGGGGGATATTACCTCCATTGGGGACTTTCAATTTATGAATACTTAAGATACCAGACACTTCAAGTTACTAAAGTATTTCAATTAATATTCCAATTGGAATACTTATACACATAATTAATAGGTCGGCTGATAAGTCCCGAGACTAACTAAGAATAAAACATTTTCTTCGATTTTTTATTCAACTTAGTTGCCTTCGAAGGCGATACAGCGATTATAGCGATCTTTCAATTTTCGATTCCACTTTTATAGTAATCTTTCGTTTTATCCGAAAAATAGGCTTCTGTCTTGGCGATTACTCCATCATTGTCCTTAAATTCTTTGCCAGCGAGCGTTCTCTTCAGGTCTGCAAACAGAAAATAGTCGCTGGGGGCCAGATCTAGAGAGTACGGTGGGTGGGGAAGCAATTCGTAGCCCAATTTATTTAATTTAGCCATGGTTTTCATTGACTTGTGACACGGTGCATTGTCTTGGTGAAACTAAACTTTTTTCTTCTTCAAATGGGGCCGTTTTTCAACAATTTCATCATTCAAACGCTCCAACAAGGCTATATAATAATCGCTGTTGATTGTTTTCCCCTTTTCAAGATAGTCAATGAATATTATACCGTGTGCATCCTTAAAACAGACGCCATAACCTTCCCAGCTGACTGTTGCGTTTTTCCTCGCTTTGGATTCGGTTCATCATATGCAGTCCACTCAGCTGACTGTCGATTGGACTCGGGAGTGACGTGATGGAGCCATGTATACAGGTTAAGAAGTTCGATTTTATCCTTCCTGCGAACATCTAATTTTTTTATAGATTGTATTCTAGTTTTCCTTTTATTTTTTAGGAATTTTGTAAATTAACTCACGAATGGTATTGGATATTTTTTTAATCATGGAAAAAAAAGGCGAATATCTATGATATTCATTTATCACAGCATATTTTTGGGGCACTTTGTTCTATTTATTATATTCTACTCCTTGCCTGCACGCTAAAGTGAACCCCTTGTGATAGCTTCATTATATATTTATTCCCGTGCATCACTTTCTCAATTCCTATGCCTTTGTAATATAGACTTTTGAATAAAATACTTATTATTTAATATTTTTAATGAAGATGAATTACATTGATATATATACATACATATATATATATAGTACTTGGCAAAACCAATCCAAGTTTCAATTGAGCTTCTACAGAAAGCACTGATCTTAAGTCTTATACAAAACGAAAGGAACTATAGTAGTTAGTTAGTAGTTAAGTGAGTTAGTGGACCAATGGTTAATTTAAGGGTCATATATTACTCATAATTTATCCCATATAATTATGAACTAGAAAGTTTAAAAAAAAACAACTTTTTAAAATTATTAAACAACACATTGACATTTATTTCAAACAAAAAAATAACTTAAAGTTTTACTCGCTAACTGTGTTAAAAAAACAGCACTACATTGACTACTATGACCCCCCCCAAAAAAAAAATCTTATTCAAGTCTAATTTCTGGAATATTTTTGTATTATAATAACACATATATGGAATCAATGAAACATAATAAAAACATTTTTTTAGTTAAATCTTTGAAAAAAGCAATATGTAATTATTAGTAACTAAATATGGCAAACCCCCGACCTCTATTTGAAAAACTATTAGTATTTTAAATTACCCGGTGTTTCATAATGAAAGAAACTGAGTCTTCAACTATTATGTTTATAAAATACTCTTTTTATAAGTATATATTTGAGCTCTAAAATATTCCAAGTAATTACATAAGAATATATATTTTAGTCTTAAATTATTTCTGCGGAGACAAACAACAACGATTATAACAAGGACTAAAAGTATTAAACAAAAATAACGATTAAAATGCACAATACATACATTAAAAAATAAAACTATTCTCAATTTAAAAAAAAATACTTCATTTTGAAGTTTTCAGAATCCGATGAAAATATTTTAATGAGATAGGGAACTTGATGAAGCAATGGTCAAAAAATTGTTGCCAAGTGACAGGAATTTCAAGAAAAAGCTGTATTTCTACTGCAGCTGATAACAAATTGCTTGTAGGTCGGTTGGCTTCACACACTCCTGTTTGTGAAAGAGCTGGCAATTCGTGCTCTAGCGTTCAACACGACGTAGTCTATAGCTTTAGAGTAGTTAGAACGACGCCTTTTTCTTTTTGCAGTCCAAAAAAGCACTACTGCTTATATATACATAATTTATTTAACATAGAGAGAGTCTGGCAATCCTTGGAAGGCATGTAAGGTGTCAACATATAGTCTCCCGAAGTCCTTGCCATGACCAGGAAAAGATAATGCAGTTTGAAGAAATTTGAAGTTGGCTTGTGAATGTCCTCCCGTCATGATTCCAACTAAGGACAGATTTATTCTTGCCTCCATGTTTCGGAAGATTAATAAACTGACAAACAAATCAGTCAGCTCCTAAGTTTCATCGCTAAAATTGGGATTATATTTTGAGGTGCCCAACCGTGGTATTAAGTGATCTAGAGCGGCCTTTCTTAGACGGAATTATACCTTCCGTCATCAAACGTATATAGAAAGAGAGTGTAAAAGGGATATTTCATTATTAATCAAAGCTTTTTCTCAAAAAATGACAAAATTTCTAATTTTGGGAAAAAGTATTTTTTTCGAGTAATTCCCGAATGATGTCCACTGTTGAATCACTGAGAAAATTGAGCTCACACTTCTATATTATTCTCTTAGCTGCCGCCAAAATGGAAGAAATATGTGGAGTCGTTTGTGAGATCAGTTCCGAACATTAACCTCATACAAAGACATACAGAAAAGACAACTCAGCCTAAGAGCTTAACACACCTTAGTCTTGGGTTTTCCGTCGGGGAGGTACTCTAATTTTAAGGATTGTGCCGGCCTCAACCGGGTTGCCCATGCTTTCGAAATCTACCATAGACCCTTCTGGTCGTAAAAAAAACACACTCAAAAGTTTTTAGTACTAATTTCGTGGTTACTGTCTAATGTATCTCAGGCTTGGTGTTTTCCCCTTAAGAGGGTCGGCGATGTATTTAAAAAATGTGGTAGA
>CP045890.1:18694405-18719440 GCA_013387185.1 Caligus rogercresseyi
GACAACCATTTGTTGTAAAAGAAATCGTTAAGTGTTTTCTTATAGAACTTGGAGAACACCGACATTTTCCGGATTTTGCTGCACACTTTCCATTTGTTGCTAGATATCCGCAAATTCATGCCCGTATGTCATTATGACCTTTGCACCATTCAATGTGAATATTTTTCTTCTTTTTTCCTTCATCAAGGACCTTCTTACAGTTCTTCCTACCTCCTATGGTAATGGGTTGAGCAGAGCTGCAATCGCTGAGGGAGCTGATCTATTATAAATTTTGGAGAAATTTCTCTTGATTGAGAATCTTCGACGATCTTGTAATTGCCACAGCTTCTGCTTGAAATACTGATGCCTCTGTGTTCAGCGATACCATTGAGTGGTGTAATGATATGTCACCCCTAGTAATTGCCCATCCAGACCCAGTATTACTTTTAGCTCTTTTGAACCATCCGTGTAGATAATTGTATCGGGATTGGGGATTTCAAGGTTGTCCACCCAAATGAATTGTCCTTTAATGAAGTCACTTTCATGGTTTGTGATGGCTTCCTCCAAAATTTTGTCGCTAGAGAACCTATGTCCACGACGTGTTGGAAGGATGCCAATACCATCCCAGGTGTTCCGCAGAAAATGCCTTGTTCTCCATCTTGATTGTGTTGCTTGCACTTGGACATATATATCTAGAGGAGTTATACCCAGTACTGCTTCCATCCCTGCAGTCGGTGTTGAGCGAAGTGTATGGGTTATTGACAGAATGCTTTTCTTTGAACTGAATTTAGGATTTTAATCCCGTTTTTCTTTGAAGTAATAGAATGTCCCCAAGTAAGGCACCCATATGTGATGACTGGTCTGACCATTGCTTCATATAGCCATAGGACTTTATCCGGAGTTAAGCCCCATTTTTGGCCTATGATTGCCTTAGACATGTTCCATATACGAGCACACTTTGCTGCCTTTTCTTTGAGATGTTCTGTCCAGGTTAGTCCTTGATCAAAGGTTAAGCCTAGATATTTCATTCGTGGTGAATATTCATTACTTTACCATCTAGTTTTAAGCATGGGAAGTATTTAGACCGTAGTTTGTATGCTTTAGAGAATACTATGGCGTTTTGATTTGATTGGATTAAAGGTAAGGCTATTTCTTCTTCCCACTCAACAACCGTGTTGATTGCCTCTTGCATTGCATTAGCAAGTGTGGTGGGATTTTTTCCACTTACTAGTAATAAATGTCGTCAGCATAACCAACCACTTTGATTGCACCTTTTTTAAACTTCGCAGTAGGGTGTCCATTATAGTGTTCCAGACTAATGGGATAGCACTCCTCCCTGTGGGCTGCCACACGTTGGATTGACGATGACCTTTTCGCCTCTCCACTCGGCTTCAACTGTTCTTGTACTAAGAAGATTTTTATACCATAGTCTGATACTCTCTGGAATTCTCAGTCTTTTCATTGCATAGTCCGCAGAGAAAAATCTACGTTATCAAAAGCACCTGTGCAGTCAAGACTGACCGCAAGAGTACATTCTTTTGGAATATGGCTTTCTCTATATGTCTGCGGCTTGTGATAGGGCGGTTTTTCTGTTGATAGGCCTCTTGTGTAGGCGTGCTGTGAGTGAAGTATAGGGATGCTTTCATCAACCTTCCACTTGACAATTCTTTCAAGTCCTTTAAGGAGGAAGTTCGATAGGGTAATTGGTCTAAATGACTTTTCCAAGCTATAATCAGCCTTACCAAGTTTTGGCAAAAATCGTACTTTCATTTCTCTCCAGCTTTTTGAGTGTAGCCCGTGCTGACAATTACTTTGTAAAGGTCCGTAATGTATTCCACTAGTCTACTACCAAGTTGTTGAAGTACAATAGGCTTGAGTCCGTCCGGCCCGGCACTTTTGTATGGACTAAACGAATTAAAGGAATTCCTGACCCTGTTGCAATCAACAAAGTTGATGTCAAACTTATTATTTGTAAGGGGCTTTCATAGTTGACATTGAATCTACAGTTAGGAAAATGTGTCTCCATGAGTATTCTCAGGGATTCATCAGGTGACTGTGATATCCAGTTTTTGTTTGTAGAAGACCTATAGAATAATCTATCGCTTTTGACTCTAATTAGTTTGGCAATGTCCTTTGTGCTTTCAGCGCTGGTGCAGAAGTTTTTCCAAGATTCTCTTTGTTGTGTTCTTAATGAGGCTCGGTATTCTTTTCTAGTGTTTTGGTAATCTTCTCGAAAAGAGCTATGATGACGTTTGGCTCGAGCTTTCTAAGTTTTTGTCTCAAATAGCAAGATTTTTAGTCCACCATGGCACTGATTTAGTATTAATCATTTTTTTTTAGTGGACAGGCTATATCAAGCCCCTTATTTATTACTTTGATAAGCATCTCGGCGCATTGATCAATAGCATTTGCGTCGGGAGATATTTTTGGTAGTGTCATCATTTCTGTGTAGTGCCTAAAGGAGTTCCAGTCTGCTTTTCTAAAGTTTCTAGATAGTTCAGCACTTGGTTTATATTTTCCAAAGGTGAATACTATGTATCGATGGTCAGACATAGATGGCCTAGGATCCACATGCCATCCCTTGATTTCAAACTTTCTGAAGGCGTGTTGGTTCATAATTGTGATATCAATGGTTGAGCTGGCACGTTGAGTGAGAAAAGTAGGCTCATTTCCCTCGTTCACAACGATAAGGTTGTTTACCTCGAAGATATTTTCCAAAATTTCTCCCCTTACGTCAGTATCCTTACTACCCCAAAGACGATTGTGAGAGTTGGAATCCATGGTAAGTAGAAGCGGTTTCTTGGCACATTCACAATGTTTTATAAGTTTTAATAGTGTCTCATTTTCAACAGCTAATAATGATCTAGATATGCTACACATATACGTTAGTGATTCTTCTATCTTGATACATATTGTGCATATATCTCTGTCAGAGAATTCGGGAACAAACCAGGCATTCAAGTGATTCGCGGTGCGAATGCAGGCCCTTGGTTTTGAACCCGGTTGACAATGAATCGTATATCCGCTCAAGTTCAGGCTTTTTGTTGAGTTTCTATAGATATATGGTTCGGTTATTAAGGCGATCCCATATTTTCTTAATTTAAGCTCTGAGTTAGCTGTTTTGGAGTGTTGCGTATTGATGTAAGCACAGCTAATCATTATTGTTTATTTGTTGGTGGTGTAGGTTTAAGAAGGACACTTGCTGCATCACAGAAGAACCTGTCTATTTTACCCTGTTTTTTATTACTGGTAAGTGCCGTTTTGGATGTCTTTCCTGTTTGTTTGTCTGGAGTTTTTTTGTCTTCGGGATTTAGACCACCACTGTTGTCCCTATCCAAATTTTCGCATGTGTCTTCAGAAGTCGCGCTCTTGTTTTGGCTAGGTTCTTTTGTGAATTCTTTTCCGTGTTGCCCTTCTTTAGGATTTTTTTCTTCTGTCCCTTGTTTCTTTTCCTCTTCAGATCCTTGATGTTTGTCCTTACGCGTATTGTCTTCTTCATCCTCAGTCTCTTCTTCCTGCTCCAAGATGGGCGCATTTCGCGGGTCCTGGAAACGCACTTTACCTGCAGAAGCAATTTGAGTGTAAAGTCTACAGTTTGGAGGCCTTCAAAGGATTGTTTATCTAGACAAATGTGAAGAACTTTGCCCAGTGTTGTGAGTTCTGATCTTATAACTTCAACCATGCCTTTTATTCCTAGAATGGTGCACTGATGTGCAATAATTTTACTGAGAACTTCATCCCCAATATTGCCAGTAACTCCGCGAATGAATCCTGTGAGTCTCTTTTTCTCCCTTCGTTCTTCCCTCATTCTCTCAGCCTCTAGCCAAGATGTGGATACAAAGGGGTATGCTTTTAATAATTCTTTTTATATATTGGCCAGAAGCTTCATCATTGACGTAAATTATAGCCCTTTTGTTGGTATATTTACGCCCTTCGTAGTTTGGTAAAGACTCGTTTGGGGCCGACAAGCAACGAACGTAGTCCGTGTCGAGAATTGGATGACTTTATTCCATTCCCCAATGGAAATGTGATCGCCGTTCGTCCGAACAATGACGATTTCATTAGCCTCTTTTGCAATTTCAGCGTAGAGGAATTGTCTTTTCTGTTTAGGCTTTTGAGGGCCTTGGGTTCTCTTAGAAGGAGGAGTCTCATTAGAATGACCCTCTCTCCTTCGTTTTTTGTCACTAGGACCATTTTTGACTGACTGCTCCCCTTTTGTGGGAAGCTGCATTTTGAGTTTTTTTATACCCTTTTGGGATTCTTTACAGCCCTCCTTATGGGGCACTTTTGTTTCCTCTATTTGAGGGTTTTTGTTTGTTTCATTTGGGGCTCTAATTCTTTTGCCCCATTTATTGTAAGCAACAGTCTCCCATTGCATGCTGTTGTTTTTATTTGGATCTTCCAGTACACCCGGATCCCACTTGGAATGGTGTTGGTGGTTCTCCATCATTTTATTTTAAAAATAAGTATATAATACTTATTCACTTCACCTCAAACTTCATACACATATATATGAGTATAAATATATGTATTAAAGTATTAGAGGTTGAGCGACTTTGATTATATATTTTCTTCCGCTTCTATTTTGTGATGAAATGTATTTCATGAAGGAGAAAAAGGATGATGAAAGAATGACTCTTATCTGTAATTCCAACGGCTTTCGATCCTCGAAAAACAGGAATCCAGACAGGTGAAGAGTGTCTTACGTCCAGATGAGGAACCCAGTGTCTCTCACAAAACTATTTAAAAGAATAAATAGGTGAGAGAGCACCTGTATCCCTGATAAACTATTTATTTTCCAAGACGACACAGAAGACGTGTTATCACTTTCACTTATCATTGATTACCCTTCATATTAAAAACCAATAATAATACAGGCCTATTCTCACTCGTGAGTGTCGTTTTTGTCAGCAGAGTGATGAGACGTCTACTCACATGTTGGCTGAGTGTGATTTCTTTGTCTAAAGAGAATGACGGCTCAAAAGCACCAACATCCTCCAGAGCCAAAGCAGATCCCAGCAATTCTTAGGAATTGCAACAATGGTTTCCTGTTTGGCTTCATCCCGAGGTTGATGATGAGACAACAACATGGTGTAAGTCAGGATGCCAGGGTGAAATCGGTCAGGGGGCCGGACTGTTTTCAAGTGGGACCTCGGGGGCCAAATTACCGGTACATTTTTGGCCTTGCAACACTAAACACTAAACAAAAGTAGATTTAAATTTGTTGATATTGTATCATAATATTATTTATTTATAAAAACACTTCTCAACCACTAACGTAACGGCCAAATGAGATGTCCATTCGGGCCGGTTCCGGCCCGCGGGCCGCCACCATGGCACCACTGGTGTAAGAGGTTGTGTGTTCTAAGATCGTTAATTCGATTCCGCCTTGGATTCAAGACTCGACTTCAATTCCTAGTACTTTTGGATCCTACCCTCAAACAAACAAAAACAAAATACTGGCCTCTAAGAGAAGAAGATCACCGGAAACCTGTAATTTAGTATATGAAAAGTTCAAAAAATAAAGAGTTAAACAGTTATAGTTATAATTGATTCAAAAGTCTTTTCATCATCTGAATGAGTAATTTATGGGTATACTTTTTATCAGTGCTTTAGAGTAAAGGAGTCAGAACGCATGACGGCGGATTCATAACTTGGGGTTCACGAAAGCTCATAACAAACAATAGATATAAAAACAAAAAAGGTTTCGTGATCTATGAAGGACTGTCCAACTTACGAGTAGAATCTGAAGTACAATAATAATTGTCATTCAACGGATGAATGCTCTTTCTGCGGAGAATAGTGGCAACATCTTAAAGTAATACAGTTTATAGCAATGGTGTAGGGTAGTGACTGCGGGCCCGATGCAAATTATGTAGGACAGTCCCTATCAAAACACAACAAAAAAATACACGCGCCCACAGTTTTTTGGGTGTCTTAAAATTGGTTTTGGTTGAATTTCAAAGAATGAATCATTTAGTAATTTGTTCAGTTCAAAAGTGAGCCGGATTGGATTATGATCCTGAAGTCCCAGATGAAGTATGTTATTATTCTCGTTTTTCTGATGTCAATTAAAGAACCTAAAGAATAATCCTTCTGTCACCCGTTGATTTTTCCAAAAAATAACCTACACGAAATTCTAACTCACTGTAAATGGAGACATATATCATGGCTTTCAACTAAATATTTATACATTTATATTTCTTTTTTTCCATCTCCCTGTCCTATAAACGTATTCTTCTCATGTTGTATTTAACTTCTGTTTTTTAATACCAGTACAAAAAATACGTTAGATCATGTCTTTTTATGTTCCAAGCGATAATTAATTAGACTAATAAAAATGTACATACATATAAAGATTAATATGCATTTATATTCCTAATTTATTGAATTATATTTTATTTTAGTTTTCTGTACTCTTACCCCATAATTGTTTTTAGATCACTGAAATAAATATTTAAAAACATACACGTCCATCTTACTGACAAAGTGAATTAGCTATCTATCTCTCTCTCTCTCTATATATATATATATATATATATAGGTATATATATATATACATCTATATATATATTTATACATATATTTATATATGACTTGTTGACGTTCGTAAAAATTAACGTTCTTCGTTCACCAAAAGTCAAAAGTTATCCTTCGTTATGCTGAAAAAATTGACAACGTTCTTTTTAGAAAAATAATTTTTTCTTACCATAGAAAGGAAACTTTTCCCATGAAAATGAAAAATCTTTGTCCTTTTTTTGGTGCCAATAACGATCAATAAGGAATTTTCTTGTCGTTCGTTAAAAACTTTGTCGTTCATCGACAATAAATGAAAGATAAAGCAACAAATTTGATAAATATATAATATGCCGAAAGCAGGGTTATGGTGAATCTATCCTCTATAGATTCACCATAAGCATATATGGTGTCCAAAAGGAACTCCCTCGGCCCTCCTTTTCCCTATTGTTGTTACATAGGTAGTTTAATTTGACATAAAAGGATAGAGTTCTTATTCTAGGTTGTAGTATCTCCTGTCTAATATAAGGTCTTTCGGGAAGGAGAAATATAAAATGGGTCCCTGGTATTCTATGGTCCGTGGTCTGAATGGCATCCTCAAAAGATCGAATTGAAATTTTGTTGCATGTTCCTAATTGGAATTCTCCCCTTTTATTTTTACGAAGGTAGTAAAAAATTGACCTAAAAAGGAGGGAGTTCCTATTCTAGGTTATTGTATTTCCTGCGTTAGACCAATATTGGGTTTTATGTCATTGTTAAGAAATAAAATAACAGTAAGGTAGCCTCCTTTTACTCGTGACTTAAACACTTAATAGATCCATGTTTATATAAGGTAAACTCTTCACTCTTAACACGTCTTAGTCAAGGCCCCAATTTAAATATTGGAACAGATAAGTATTCAAAGCAATGAAACGCCTCCTCTACTACATAATGTTACAAATATATGCACAAAGTTTGAATGACTAAGAGTAACGCAATTGATTGCCTAAGAAACAAAGTAATTGTCACGGTCATATTGAAAATAAATTAATCTTTCCTCAAAAACGTATTCATTTGTTAGAAAATGCTGTAACGCACTTTTGTAAAGACAATGATGGGTATACTATTAGGGTGTGTTCATTGACTTACTTTGATTGGATATTTGGCCTTAATGATAAATCAATAGGCACCTTCGCCCTGAAAGCTCAAAGAGTAGATGTTCACTTCATGGGGCATGGTGGTCACACAAGGGACACCCTGGATGATTCTTATTACCTCCGCCGAAGGAGGTATTGTTTTCACTGGCGTTGGTTTGTTGGTTTGTCAGCAGGATAACTCAAAAGTACCGAACAGATTCGGATGAAACTTTGTGGAGTTGTTAGAAGTACCAAAGGAACAAGTGATTAAATTTTGGCATCTCTGAGTGCAGAATTAAGATGCAAATGAGTTAAATACTAATAAATATTTCAAGTTAGCCTACTCTGCCAATAGATGTCGCTGTACTGTGAAATCGGGTGCCGGGAGCGTCTTCCTCTTGGAATTTCCGTCGAGGGGAACCCTCCTCCGTCCCTCTACGCCGCCCCAGTCATGAAAATCCGCCTCGGAAGGCTCATAAGGACCCCGTGACGGCGGAGGTTTGCACTCTCTGAGTGTATATATGCCTCTAGTTAGCACATAGTGTTGACGAGAGTAAGATGGTCGATATCTACTTGTTCACAAGAAATTAACAAAAGGCGAAAAGACACATCCCTTAAGTAAACATTGCGTTTTGTTATCGATTGATAAAAAAGGTTATGTGATTTGATCTTTGTTGACACTTGCTTTCTTCCGGCCACAATTATGTATATAGTGGTACAAAAACACACCACTAATGGGCCCATGGATTCCGCTGGTTACAAATTAGGGTTAACTCACCAATGTCAATGTACCCTCGGGTTCTATCGACCACAATCATGGTATAACAAAATATTATCGCTATTGTTAAAATTATGGCCGGAGAAAGTCCAGGGTACATTGGCAATGGGAATGTAAGCTCGATAGAACTCGAGGGCTCATTGATGACGGATATGTTACCCCATTTTTCTATAATTGTGACGCTAGAAATAATAATCGCTTTTACGTATGAACTGAACTAATTGTGCGCATAAATATATCGAAGAAAAACATACAGTTAAAAAATAGTGCCGCGTTGGCTTATAATAAATATAAATTTATTTTTTTTCCCATAGAAAGACAAAATACGACGCAGTTATTTTTCACCGCTAGTGAAACACTACATACCCATAATGCTACTCTATCTTCCGTAAGAAGCAATGAAAACTTATGACTTGCACCCCTTAAAACCCACTACCCGTTTTCTTAAAGAAAAAAAAACCCAACTCCGGATGGGTAACTGGGGGGGCACCTAGGAGCTACCCACTACAACCCTGCTGGTATTTTGTCTCCTGTCAACGCCAATACGCTTTATATGATGACCGTGGCGGGATGTTTGGTCATTGAAACATTATGAAGTTCCTTGACGAGTCCTTGAAGCAGATGATTCCGCTTGTTAATCACTGGATCAACTATGTACGTCTTCAGAGAAGAAAATAATCACTCAGTCACGATTGTGCTTGAAGGGTTTTAGAAGATGTCGATGATAATTTTTTGTAACTTGTTGAGAAGGGGACTTTCCATGCCGCCTTGAAACGTGCCATCAGTTTACCTGCAGATAGTCTCACAGATTTCTTCGTAGCGAAATCAGTCAAGATGATGTGGGGTTCCATCTAAAAACACCCTTAATGCGACTTCTGTAATTATTTTTATATATAGGTACATGTTACTTAAATTTTATGATTATGTTTCATCTGTGGAAAAAAGATCTGCATTAGAAATGATGTAAGTTTAGTATTTTTATTACTTAAGCCTATGTAAAATATTTGGTTGGCAAAGAGTTATAAAATTTCATAATACTCCGATCAAATAGCTTAAATTTGTTTAATGGAAATTAAAAATTAGTTTTATATCATGCACCTAATATTTTCATCCAAATATGAATTGTTTCTTGTGAAGTAAATAATGCCAACATCAATTATTGAATCATGAGAACACATCTAAAATCATCAACAGAACAAAAAAGTATACCTTCTAAATATAATATTAGATTTATGGATTTAAATTTTTAAACTCTCCAATATTTATTTCTTAGACTATTGAATTACAATTCATCACTTACATAAGGAATCCTGGATCATTTATGCTTAGTATATAATTTACTTAAGGGAATTTTTTGGCACGCCTACATGGACTTTACGACTGCCGCTTTTACTTTAAAAATAACACCAGATAGCGTTGATGGGTTAGACAAATGAATGAAATGAGTTCAGCGATATATCATTCTTAAAGTTGTCCAATCCCATTACATGCATATGTTTAACGTGACTTCATATTAGACATAATTTTTCTTATTATATATATTTTTTTAGAATAAGATTGAGTGACTCCTCGGAAGACTGGACCAACGTTTCCTTCTCTTCAGGAGGGACGGAGTGAACAAAGAGCGAGCAGAGTCGTCTTACCAACTGTCCAAGGTCGCTCAACTGAGGCACCTCCCATCAGAGGCCCCGTGAGTTATTATACTTCTAATTATGATTACGCCTTTGAAGGGCTCCAAGGGACTATTTAGCTTTTGCCTCTAATTTCGTTCGACCTTCCCTGATTGAAGGGTTTACTTAGTCATTCATTTGATAATTGATTAATTGACCGAAAATAACAAACATATGACGTCACTTTAATAGAATTGGATACCTGCCATGGACGTATTACTGGTTCCTTTTATTATTTTGAAATTCGTTAAATGTTTCCAAACAATATTCACCTTTATTAATCAAAAATCAGTAGAGGCTAGTGCCGAAATTTAAAGTAACTTTTTATGAATGATACATATTATTTGTATATTATTTTATTTGGGTAACTACGCAAGAATGAATTGTTATTAATTACCTCCGCCGAAGGAGGTATTGTTTTCACTGGCGTTGGTTGTTAGTTTGTTGGTTTGTTTGTCAGCAGGATAACTAAAAAAGTACGGAACAAATTCGGATGAAGCTTTGTAGAGTTGTTGGAAATGCCAAAAGGAACAAATGATAAATTTTGGCATCTCTGAGTGCAGAATAAAGATGCAAAACGAGCTAAATACTAATAAATATTTCAAGTTAGCCTACTCTGCTAATAGATGTCGCTGTGCTGTGAAATCGGTGCCGGGAGCGTCTTCCTCTCTAAATTTCCGTCGAGGGGAACCCTCCCCCGTCCCTCTACGCCGCCCCAGTCGTGAAAAATCCGCCTCGGAAGGCTCATAAGGACCCCGTGACGGCAGAGGTTTGCACTCTCTGAGTGTATATAGGTATGCCTCTAATTGTATTCCAGTTAGCTAAACTTCACGTATTAATTTGGGACCCCCAGGTCGGCTCACAAGACGGTAAAGTACCCATATTATCTATTAAATTGCATTAAGAGACACAAAAGATTTGCAAGCATTTAAAAAATATATCTGATGCGTCAATTCAACCTTGTCTGGAATTTCATGAACAACAAAGCTTAATTAGTGCATGATATCATGTCCTATGAAACCCACCAAGGCGTTCTTATTTATGACATGCAAAAATAGAAATTAAATACTTTGAGTAGTGAGGGGAAATAATGCAAGACGTAGAGACTCGAAACGAATAGGATTCATTTTGAGTTATTGCTTTCTACATTGCGCGAAGAGTTGTTACGTCACATCTCACACAATGGAGATATTTGGCATTCTGTGAATAAACGCATTTGTCTTTTAAAATCAACAAAAATACGGATGTCAAAGGAGGTAGGACCCTTGTGCCTAACTATTTATTCATTATTTGTACGTAGGTATCCCGGAAGTAAGTATTCTAATTTTTTTATAAGTATTTTTTTATCAAGCAAAAGTCAACGACATATATATATATATATTTATATATATATATATACATATATAACTTTAACATAAGTACCCTGTTATTTTTTTCTTTCTTAAAACTATAAAACAACCCTAGTAGGAGTTGTTATTTAAAAAAAAATCATTGGTAAGTAAGCACTTATGTTCACTTATTGGTACTAAATATAATTTGACGAAAATTGCAACAAATAACAATTCATGAATTGATCATAATTAATTTAGTAAATTCATATATATATATATATGTTATTTATGTATGTATAGCGCTGTTCTTATTTTTCAAATGTTTGAAATGTTAGCAACATGTGGATTTTCTGTTTCTTTGTGATAAAAGAAGACGACATACAAAGTTTGAACAAAATCGGTCAACATTACGGGGTTGCACACGAGGTCAAAGTTTTAAAAATTAGTAAAATATAGTTTCGCAATTTCTTGAAAAACTAATAAGAGCCGTAGCCTTGCGTGTTAAGGCGTGTTCAACTATTTTTGGGGGCGCAGGTTCGAATCCCGAGAGGATGGTCATTTTTGGTCTACCTCATTGATAGATCCTAGGTTTCGAGACTAATTATAATGCTATAATGCTTATTATATCCATCGGATGCAATTCTATCGAACCACATAGGCAAAAAAAAAAAAAAAATGGTGGACGTTACAGACTTCAATAATAATTATTAATTTAAAGGAAATCTAATTAACTACTAGACGTATGTTTGATGTTTTTTTACTAAACAAAGTTTTCTGTAAAAACAAAGAAAAAATGGTGTGTGTAATGTTAGCATATTTCATAGCTTTTTGTATCAATTAACTTCACTCACCTGTAGAAGATGACTTGTTCGCTTCAGAGTAAAATAGTATTTTTAAGCTTAATAAACCTTTGAATGATAAATCCAAAAATGACCGTGGTTGCATTCTATCAATTCAGAATCCAGTACAATCTGAGTTTACATCATATGATTCGAAGACTGTATTGACCTATAAGAAATCGATTATGAAAAAATCATAATAATGAGTTTTTTAGATTTGCGTCAAGGTATCCTCTCAAAATTTTACTTTGTGTCTGACGCATTTATAATCGATTATATGCGTCATTTGTACGTGAGATATGTTTTTTTTATGTACATATAACTCGTCTTCTCTTATCACCAAGAAAATGAAATCTATAATTTACTAACATTTGAAAAATAAGAACAGCCTAATATGTATATATATTATGGACCATTTTTAAAGCTTTCATATTATTTTTTCATATCCAAACTGATACAATTCCATCCTACCAAATAGAAGAAATGGAAATATAGTATAAGATAGCTCTAAAAAGCATTTACGTAATTTTGCATGTAATTATTATACTAAACAGTATAATTATGTTTTGTTTCAACAAAACGCCATGACTTTTTAAAAATAAAATAAATGAAATAAGAACAAAAGGGATTGTTGGGTGAGCCTTGTACTCGTAAACCATAAAAGAGAGAGAGAGAGTCTTTGGGAAAAAGTTTTGATTGGAAATTCAGTTCTATCTATTGACTTTTATTATTTGGTTTAAAAAAAAGTCAGAAGGGTAAACAAAGAAATAAAAACTGCAAGCACGTAGCCTGACTTAAATATAACTCAAGAATCAGGATTCTTTTGCTCTTTCTCTTAATTTACATATTCAATGAATAATATATATAGCTATTACATCCTAGACATGAATTTGTAGCCTCCCATAATGTATGCATAGATTCTTATTGCATTATCAGGTGTAAAAAATAGAGAATATCTATGACATATATGCATATAAAATCGAGCAAGATTATATAGTATTTCAGTTTATTGTAAGTACAAATGTGCTCTCAAATTAAGAACAAGTTGGTTTACATGGACCCTACCATACCTTAGAAGTGCTAGTAACAATAAAAAGTTGTAATATTTATAATTATTTAGTATCGATAATCTTATTATTTGTGAATATCAGTCATATTTCAATTGCATACGTAAAAAACACTCATTAGAATACATGATTTCCTCGTCCTCCTGGTACAAAAATAGTCACATTTCCCGGGCAGAATACAAAAATAATTTGATAGTGATATAACGGATTAAAAGAAAGGGATATTTTCTCAAATCACCTATGTTTACAAATTTAGGTTGTTCTGATGACGTCTCACACAGGCTGCCAACTGCATTCCTGGAAGAGTATTAATATAGCCAGCCTATTAAAGAAAAGGAAAAGAAAGAGAGAAAGAAGAGGAAAGAGTGATTGACGTCACAAATCAACTATCGAACGTTATCCCTATTGTTGTTCATTTCTCCGAGCCCCTTTTAACTTTTAGCATTGTTCTTATTTTCATTAACTTATACATCAATAAAGGATTGAGTTATGTATATTTAAATAAATCTCATAATATTTTATATAGGAATCATTTATTCATAGGGTAACAATAGGGATAACGTTCTCGAGACGATTGATTAATCTTAGTCGTGAATCTTTATGTATTCAAATACAGATAATACTGGTCATAACTTTCTTAGATATCACCAGTCATTGTCGAACAAATTTCTCACACCGAGAGTGTCGTTTTTGCCAGCAGAGTGATGAGACGTCTTATCACGTGTTGGCAGAGTGTGATTTCTTTTGTCTTAAGAGATGATCGCTCAAAAATGCTTTAACCAACATCCTCCAGAGTTAAAGTAGATACCAGCAATTCTTAGGAATTGTAACATTGTTACCTGTTTGGCTTCCCGAGGTAGAATGGGTAAACAACATGGTTTAAAGTGGTTGTGTGTTCTAGGGAATGGGCTAAGATCGTAATTCGATTCCGCCCTGGACTCAAGACTCGACTTCAATTCGTACTCTTGGATCCTACCCTCAAACAAACAAGGGATAACGTTCGATAGTTGATGTGTGACGTCAATCACTCTTCCTCTCTTTTTCTCTTCTTTTCTTTTCTTAATAGGTTGGCTATATTAATACTCTTCCAGGAATGCAGTTGGCAGCCGTGTCAGACGTCATCACAACAACCTAAATTTGTAAACATAGGTGATTTGAGAAAAATATCCCCAAAAGAAATATGGATCGATATGGAACGAGAATTCTCATCTTTTTTCTGAGTGGTACATCAGTCGTTTAAAGAGATAAGTAAAGCACGATCCCAAAGAGTCAAGGCTCATGCCAGCAATTTTTGTGTTTACAATGATGACTGATTTGGCTTCCACACGTGAAATAAAAAAAGCTATGATTGTAAATAATAGAGCAGAGAGGGATAATATCGTTTTTCTAAGCTTTTTTTTTTGAAAAAGTTACATTTATTTAAAAAATATAAACAAATACTCACTTAAGTTGAAACTAAAAAACAAAAACCTAACACACGAGTAGAAGAACAACTTTAGAGGAATCATAGATCTATAATGTCGAAAGATTTTGGAAAAACTTTAATATAATCTTTAATAGCATAAGCATCCTCTTTTTTTAAAGAACGTCAATTTTATTTATTTTTTCTCTTCAGCAAGGTCTTTATTTCATTGTTTAATATATACGACATACACAATATACACATATATATATATTAATAAAATTAAAAAAGGAAAATTGTGCAGTGTTGAAACAAACATAAATAAACATTGTAGTTTAAAATTATTTTCCTCTTTAAGACCTTAAAAACATCAAATTACATAGGAAGTATAAAAAGCAATACTAAAACAAAACAAGCATAAAATCACAATAAACGAACAAGACGTAATATTATACAAAACAGAGAAAAATATTAAAAAGAAGCATTAAAACAGAAGACAATCACTGGTTTTTGGAGTTCTTAAGCTTTTTGAACTTTGAGATGATTCTGGCGAGGACTCCAGCAAGACGAGGTGAAGATGAGGGGAAATATCTCACTACGTCGGATCCATAGTTCCAAGTAGGACCATTGGTATTAGGAATTTCAGTGACAGAGCAGAGTACCTTGCTTATTTTTTAAACAAAACAAAAAAGAGAACAATTAAAAACTTTGTATGTAAACGAAGTAGACAACAAATAGCAGTATTGGTACGGCGTAGTCCTCGCTCATTGTCCAAATCGGGAATCTTATCAACAAATGCTGATTAAATAAAAATCTGTCTCATTTCTTTCATTTTTATAAAAGTGCCAATTGACAACTTCTCTGATATATATCATTTATTCACTTACTCCTTAGATCTGAGACTGAGCCTTAATTTTCACTCGGAACGGACTCTTCAATTTCTCCCACAAAAACTTTCATTTCCGTATATTAGGGATATTACATCAATAATAATGAGAGGGGTAATGTGATTACAGAAGAACCAACCAACACCACCTCATGAGGGATTGTTTTAAAAATGATAATACCGTGAAACAACAAAGCCAAAGAAAATCTCGTGATGAATGCCGTGTCAGAGTCAAGGCGTCTTTCAGGAAATGTTCTCTTCCATCAAGTCATTGGAGCAATTACACAAAGTAGGTATTTCAAGACATTTCCTCAAGTCCGGGTAGGATTGACGTCAAATATGTGGAGGGTGCCTTTAAACAAAAGTTGAGTTTAAAGAAATATTTAGGCTTTATGAAAAGGAACTTGCAATTCAACTTGCAAAGGAAATATATCAGGAAGATATCCAGCAAAGTAGGACACTTTTAACAATAAAACTCGTTATATATATATATCTATATATATATATATATATATATATATATATATATAATATATATATATAATATATATATATATATATATATATATATAATATATATATATATATGTATACAGGAACAGAGTGGGAAGAATTTATTTACCGGGACAATTATGCCCTCGCCGGCCTTATACTGGCCCCAATATGCCATGGGAGGCTGTCAACGGCCGTTTATGTTTCTAGAGGCCAGTGGCCCACCCGGAATAGTCCGGTACTCCCGCTGGCCACTCCGCCCCTGTATGTATATATAATATATATACCTATATTTATATATATATATATATATGTATATATAACAGCATTCACTGTGCACTACATCTTCTACGGGGGAAAATGGAGTAGGCAGTTGCTTACCATAATTGCAAGATCTGTTGTGACTTAATATCGATCCATACATAAGGAGCACTGGATTATAAGGTGAATGTTTAGCTTTTGAAGAAAAAAATGAAAGGTCCTTGGTAAGCTTTATAGTGCGGAAAATACCGTTTATATATATATATATATATATATATATATATATATATATATATATATATA
The DNA here is from genome assembly GCA_013387185.1 of Caligus rogercresseyi. Classification (NCBI taxonomy): domain Eukaryota; kingdom Metazoa; phylum Arthropoda; class Copepoda; order Siphonostomatoida; family Caligidae; genus Caligus; species Caligus rogercresseyi. The sequence continues at coordinate 18,711,045 of CP045890.1, forward strand.
TTATATATATATATATATATATATATTTTGCATATATGGTTCGATCGAATTGCATCGATAGGATATAAATAAGCATTATAGCATTAAAATTAGTCTTTCGAACCTAGGATCTTATCAATGAGGTAGACCAAAAATGACCATCCCTCTCGGGATTCGAACCTGCTCCCCCAACATTGAGAGTTGAACACGCCTTAGCACGCACGGCTATCGAGCTCCCTTATATATTTATGACGTTCATTTTTTTAATCTTAAGGGAGTATATCTTTCCTTAGTGGTGTCATATATTCATTTAACAGTGTATTCTTTTTTCTAGTAGATCCAAGGATTAAAGCTGTTTCACCTTTGAGTCCATTGTAAATATATACAATATGAAAAAAAATATTTAATTATAACCTTTTATCTTTGATGACATAAACTTGAACATTTATTGATGCCCTCTACTGCTACAAAAAAAATTGCGTTTATAAACATCTCAAAAAGCCTCATTTAATGGATGTAACATAAAGCAGGGAACACCACAACCATGAAAATTAGGAACTCCGTCCTTTTGCCTTTTCTTACAAAGGTAGTTAAACTTTTACATAAAAAGGAGGGAGTTCCATTTCCAGGTTGTTTTAGTATTCCCTGCTATAAGACACATTATGCCTAAATGGATTGAATGTGTTTATTATTTTAAGAATGAGTGAAGCCTTTTAAGTATATTAATTATTTTTAAAACTACCATGAGAAAAAAAACTCTGTTCATGCTTGCAAAGAAAAATGTTATGTCATTGCCATATATTTACAAATGAGAAAAAAGACGCGTGGGATACTTTTAAAACAGATTAGTGACTTTATCCTTATTTTTGTAATTTAAAAGATAGATGGAAGGTAACAAGAAAGGATTTTAAATGGCAATATCTAAAAAAATATTGCTTATTTTTGTTATAATAATAATATCACGCTAAAAGAACCATAAAAACAAATAAATTTACAAAAATGACAATTACTAACTAATTGTGAAATGGTATGAGATATTTAAGCTGTTACTAAAATATTCATTGTCCTTATATTCACTATAAGATAGTGGGAGCAGTCTGTGGATTGATATACTTAAAATAACAGGCATCCGAAAACGGATTTGTCCGTGCGATAGTAGTCTAGGTAGCTTGACATCTGACGGGAGATTAATTGTGAAATTTGCATTCATCATTGTTCCATAGCACGTACCTTCTTTTACAATATTTAATTATTGCAATTTAACATCATTGAAGCTTCACAACCATCTTTGGAATTTTTTTGTTCTTATTTTTCGTTTGTCTTATCTTAAAGTATTATTTTCCCCAATATATGTATTTGCTATAGTTTAATCATACTGTTGCCAAAAGAGAGTATTATCTATAGTTTGCTTCGTTCGACATCATACTTATGGATGTCATGATATTCCAAGGCAATCGTATGAAACACACAACACTCTAAAAAAAGTATTTCCACAGAACCAACTTAAAACGAAACTTATGCTGTGTTATTCGTTCCTCAAAATAAACAAACTACTACACATAGTTCGACGGTCATGTTGAATGTCTGATCTACGTCTTAACACATCAGTCATAGGCAATTCGTACTTGTGATATAAGAAAAACAGTTTACTAGTGGTATTTTACATCCCATCACCAATGTCCAACTGCCATAGAAAACTATTTTTGTATGTAGCATCTTATGCCACATTAAGTATTCGCCAGTGATCTTAGTTCTGCCTTGTAATGTTTTGATGAATGACGAAATAAAAATTGGAGCAAAGCTTTCATAATGAGAATTTGTATTAGGGGCTCTGCCAGCCCCTAATTCAGCTACCTTATTATTATTATTATTTTGGGTTCGATAGAATTGCATCCATTTGGATATAAATAATCATACTAGCGTTAAAGTTATTCAATTAAACCTAGAATCTTATTAATGAGGCTGATCAAAATTGTCCTCTCAGGAGTCGAACCTGCACCCTCAACATTGAGAGTTGAACACGCTTTAACAAACTGAGCTATCACGCTCCTTATCAATGCTGGGGGCATTGGTTCGATTCCTGCCGAGAGGGGAAGGTCAATTTGGGTTTGCTACCTCGTTGATAAGGTCCTATGTTAGATTGACTATTTTAACACTATCCAGTCGGATGCAACTCTATCGAACTAAATAAGAAAAAAAACAGCTGATTGAAAGACTTCACCTCATGAGAATTTATCGTAGGGTTGCCTGTAAGGATTCTATTTTGAGGACTAGTTGAAGTTGGCTGACTCACTTTTGTATGATGTCAAGGCTGAAGAAATTGTGATATTAATGCGTAAGAGGTCTTCAAAGTTCTTTGGCTTTTCATTTGTTTGTATGGGTCAATGTGAATTACTATTTCTTGTTTGTTTTTTAAACCTAAAATATATTTGAATTAAAAAGCAACTTGTTAACCATTACTAGGTCTAGGCAAATAGTGTGAAAATAAAAATCTAGAATCAAAACATATTTTTCATGATTCGCATATATAGTTGTTTAAAAAAAAAATACCCGCATTTAGCTCATTTTTAGCCTCGTTGATTGACGAATGTAGGAAAGAAGTGGGCAGTCGACCCGTGTGCATTTTATTGTTTGTAACTGTTGATAAGTGCTTATACAATTATATAATATACTAACCGCTGATTCATTCTGATGAATCATGCATAAAAACAGAGGTAACGAGACAAATCTTCCTACGCTCCTTCCTTCATACGTTTCCCATCAGTGAGAGCCCAATGCAGAAAGTTTCTAACCCTTCTGCGATGATGGACAAATTGGCGGCCAGCCGTGTGGAGCTCCAATGCCAGGACCATATGTCTTTTATGCTAAAGCTTAAGACGTGCATGCATTATACTGCTAAGAGAAGGTGCCAGCAGGAGGACTTTTACACACCACCTGGAGATCGAAACCAAGGAAACTTTTGTCGGTACAAAAGAGGTAATTTGATGCTGGCCCTTTACTTGTACGAAAATTATCGGACGAAGGTAGCAACTTGTAACACAGAACACAGTATCCTAAATATGTGGCACAACATTACATAATATGACTGCAATGCCTTACGGAATAATAATACAAAAATACAAAATACGTACGAAATAATTTGTAGAATAACTCTGTTGCTTGTACTCACATACTGATTTTAAAAATTCTAAAGCTTTTAGGTCAGAGTAGTTATGTTCCCAAGTCTCGGCAGGAGTTCTTAGCCAATCAAAAATTATGTCCCAAAGCATTAAAAAAGTGCGATTCAGGTACGATAAGGTCTAAGAAGGTTGTTGAAGGTTTTCTTTTCTTGTGTTTCTGGCTTTTTGTTCTTGATTACTTTATAGCTACTTTTCTTTAGCAGTCTCGGTCATACTTCCGTGTGAGCTAAACAATACAAATACTACTCTTTACCTGGGTGAGGTAACAACGGTGGTACTTTTGCTTATGAGAACAGAAGTTGCACCTTCACTGTCTTGATGAAAAATATTGAAGCATGTTTTTGAAAAAAAATGAAGATCTTTTATTGGAGCATCAGATACTGACGTAGATGTTATCCAGTTGCTACTATAAAACAAGGCCAATAATTTGTTTAATTTCTTTAGCTTGGAAGTATTGTAGTATGAATATCTATAGATCCGTATAATAAGCATCCTTAAATCACTTTTCCGTACTTTAAATATTGTTTATATATAATCATCATATTGCTTTCATATTATTACTTTATTACCTCCGCCGAAGGTTGTTTATTGTTTGTCAGCAGATAACTCAAAAAGTACTGAACAGATTCAATGAAACTTGTGGAGTTGTTGGAAATGCCAAAAGGAACAAGTGATTAAATTTTGGCATCTCTAAGTGCTTTTTTAATATGCAAAATGAGCAAAATACTACTAATAATAATAATGAAATGGGGTCTCTATTCAGGAGTAGGAAAGAACAAACGCTAAAAAAATATTCATTGACGTATTATTGTTCATATATCAGCTCAGGACTATGTTAACCCAGTGACGTAGCTTAAACTTCTTCCGTCTTCCCATCTCTGAGTGCTTTTTTAATATGCAAATGAGCTAACAGAGAGGAAACAATGATTAGAGATAAAAATCGGGCGTGTGAAAGGAGAATGTTTGAATAGGAATGTTGTGGGGATCGGCGGAGGTACACACTCTCTGAGTGTATATTATTTTCTTTGCTCTCTCCTCACTCATTATTCACCAAACACACCTACTTATGTAGACATATGTGATGTATTTTCTTAAAATGACGCTTGAGGAAAAAAGGAGAAGAAGAGAAAAACGCCTTTTTCTGTTTCTAGCTATTTTTACTTCATAAGAAATGACCATATAGATATTATTCCTCGAAATTTGACCTCTTATCAACAACTGACCAAATGAATCACAACACCGTACTATAAAAAAATGCTTATATTTTCATATTAACCCTTTGAATAATGACAAAAAGCTTCAGAAAATGCGCAATTGGCCCCTAAAGTTGTGAAAGATTGTATTTAGCCTCATATGATGAGCATTTACTGATGTTGGTAACCGTACATATCAACTGCTTCTCGTCTGTGATGTTTTTCTTTTTACTCAGAAAGAAGAAAATTATCTCTTTTAGTTACTGTCATCCCTCTTTTTTTCGACTCTCATCCCTGCAATGAGTATAATGACTAGAACCACGGGACTTCGACGGAATTCAATGTGCAACACCTGATCAATTCATGTTTTCCAACCTGCTCTTTTCAACCTCTTTGGCGTAAAGTCAATCCTCAGGAGTTCCTCTTCAGACTCATAATCTCCTACAGCTTTGATCCAAAGAACTCTTCCAGTCTTCTCTCTATAGTCCACGGGGACCCACAGGATTCAACCGAGGGCGTCTTCACGCACTGCCAAGGTCGGCCGGGAAGAAGGAAGACCTCCATGACAAGCCATTCGACGGACTTTGGCTGAAGGTACTGGGAGCCCGTTCCCCTGAGTATCACCTGTGATTGAAAGAGACAGCAAATCAGATGTGTCCTTGGGAACTCCGGATGAATAAACTTTAGCTGAATGCCCTACGCGATCTGCTAAGGTTGAGATGGAAGAAGTCATCCGTGGCAGGCCATTCCAGAAGGCCTGTCTCTTAGATAAGCGACAAATACATCCATTTCTTCGTGGGTGACGTGGAGTTTCAGGTGGACCTGACTTAGAAGGGACCGTATAAGTGCAGGACTAAGCTCTTCCGTCGTGAAGCATTGTTACTGTGCCTCACGATTTCAGCCTGAGACGGTCTCCGTGAGGACTGAGAGGTCGTTGAGGAATGGAAGGAAGTCATATAAGGATTTTAACGAGCGAATCCTTCTAATACTAAATGATTTTTGTAAACCTAATCATTACACGCAAATATTTTTTGAGCTACCTTCCGAATAGCACATCATGAGTTGCCAATTTTAAAATATAATTAATGTAGATAAACGAATTGTCCCTTGGCCCAACTTTTACCCACTCCTTTTCAAAGTTTATATTTTATATTGTATAAAAAAGACAATATCGACAGTGTAACAAACACCCTCTTTTTCTATACATTTGTTCTTTTTTTAATTGAAAAATTGTATAGAAAGAGGGTTTTGCCATTTTTCCAGGATACGGCACAAATGAAAAGTATATATCAACCTATTTTACGTTAGTAATTTATGTATATCAAATCATTATAAATAGAGTTAACATTATTTTAACTATATTTTTCTGATTATCTTATCACTGATAAAACTTAAAGAATGGTTCATTGTTACGGTATAACTTCTACAGAAAATATCTATATTTGCCAAAAAGTTTTTATTCGATTGATACTTGTTTTGAATTATTTTTTGCTACATTTTTTAATTGTCTAGTTTTATGTCTACATATATCCTTATAGAAATCAATAAAGTATCGCCTTATGGCCAAAAAAACTACAACTATAAATTGTAATATATATTATATGTATGAAATATAATTATTCCTGAAGATCTATAACGTATAGCACAATTATTTGAATGAGGAATCTTATATAATGAAGAATTACTTATATAATTTTTGGTAGATTAATATATTTTTCACGCAATTACTAGTTAATAAAAATGTTCAAATATTTTTAAAATAATAGCTAGCACGAATTCGTCATAAATTTATCTATGTATGAAATATAATTATTCCTGAAGACCTATAACGTATGGCACAGTTATTTAAATGAGGAATTTTATTTAATGAAGAATTAATTATATAGTTTTTGGTGGATTAATATATTTTTCAAGCAATTACCAATTAATAAGTGTTCAAATAATTTTAAAATAATAGCTTGCATGAATTTGTCATAAATTTATTTACGTTCTAAAATACATATAAGTAAAAATATATGTATTTAAACTTAATACAAATAAAAATAGTTTCAAGTTATCCCTCGAAAACGAACATACGAATATAAATACTATAACACAATAACGGATATTAAAGGAAATCACTTAAGTAAGTAGAAAAATAAAATATTTTTTCGGTATTTTAGAGAAACCAATGCGTAATAAACATCTTTTTGCTATGAAAATATAGAGATCATCTGTATTAATTATTATAATTTTGGACTATAAATATTTTTTAGAAATGAGTTTTCGTAGACATAAATAGATTTAAAAAATAGGTCTTTGGAGGAAACTACTGTATTAGAGTATAAGTAGTTATACTTATACCCCAAACATGTAAGTTAAAAGGTTGCTCGCCATAGGGTTTATCCTTTATGGCCTTTTGGAAGGAATCAAGACTATTCCTTTTTTAATTCTTAAATTTCACAGCCTATATAAGCAAATGTTGAAGCATATCCACTTGAATAAAAAATATTTATTTTCATCTTAATGGTATGAAGGAAAAATACATAATAGATTTTCAAATATTTAACAAAAATATGTTCCGTTGAATGACATACTCTTAGTATTTTTCAAGATTTATTTAGCAGCATGTAAGCCTCCTTGAAAAGCTTATGGTGTGGATTGTCAGGTTCCGAGGTTCGACGAATGGTAGTTTAAGTTCCTCCTTAAGGAATCTCTTAGAAATTCCTCTCTCTGTCCAACATGGGAAGGCTCGAAGTTCAGATCCAATTGTGGCTCCTCCGTGATTGTAATTCAGACTAGGAGACGTCCTTGCTCAGAGTGGACAATATTTATTATGTCAGTCGAATTTTAGTAATTAAGGCTGCAATAGAGTCCCTTTTCGTTTCCTCCAAAAGGCCTGATGAAATGGATTCGTTCCTTCGACTTTTCCAGGAGTGAGCAATGATCCTATCCATCTTTACAATGGAATTTCCAATTGTCCCATTCCTTTACTGAGAGTGCATTAAAAATTAATTTTCACAAGAGGAGGCATATAGACAGGCGATTCATTACTTACTATAGGAGTCTTCGCATCCTTTTTCTATTGTGTTCTCGTCATCTTTCTCCATCTCGGACTAAGGGCTAAGAAGACATCAAATCGATCACTGGATGATGGTTTTCAAATAAAGATTAGACGACGACTTATTCCTCCAGAGTCAGAACATTTTTACAATATATATTCATTTTAACACCATCTCATAATATTTATGTTTACATTTGTGTATGAAATGCTTCAGCTATGGGTACCAACTAATGAAGCTAGATATATTTATAAGGCATGATTTAAAGACCATTAATTGTTGAAAAGCGCATTTTCTTGTGACTTAATCGAAAACATGCAATAATAAAAAATGAAGTACATCTTCCATAGAATAACAAACGCTTATTTTTGGTACTTAGTAAAGAATGCCTATGCTTTAGTTTAAAAAAACTCAGCTCCATTACATTATTCCTGTAAATTCTACCTTTTATCATCAACTGACAACATCTATCATAACGACAAACTATTAAAATAGATATATATTTTAATATTAAACTTTTGAGTAATTAAAAAAGATCCTAAAAATGCGCTATGAGTCTATGAAGATATTGAATTCTCTACTTAGTCGTGAGATGATCAAATGTTACTGTTGGTAACTCTAGCATATCAACCGGTTCTTATCAAACATCTTCATACTGTTATCCAAAGAAAACAATATTTTCTTTGCCCCTCCTTTTATTCTTCATATTTTTTGTGTATGAAATGCTTAAGCTACGGATACCAACTATTGTAGCTAGATTTATTTTTAACGGGATTTTTAAGGATGATTAAATGTTCGAAAGCGCATTTTCCAGTGAATTAATCGAAAAGTTGAAATCATAAAAAATGTAGAGCATCTCTCATAGAATAGCAAACGCTTATTTTTCGTATTTTCTAAAAAATTGCCCATGCTTCATTTTAAGAAAATACATCACATATATGATTGGATTGTAATTCTGTTAAGTGATTCATTAGGTGGGGATCGGCGGAGGTTTGCACTCTCTG
>CP045890.1:18719540-18747433 GCA_013387185.1 Caligus rogercresseyi
TTGTTTTCCGTTATAGTTTATGGGTTCAAAAGTGTGACTTGTATATGTAACAAATTAAAGAAAATAAAGTGCATCTCTTGGAAAAATGGACTCCCTCTCCACTTTTTTTCCCGTGGCACCAGGACTGTATCATACATATATCAAAGGAAGTATTTTTTAAAATTCGGTTACAGAATATCAGGTACTCAATTAGCTTTCATATTCTGGTCATTTAGAATAGCCGTTTTTATAGCACGGAATTGTTTTAAATCACTTTATACATATGGCCTGAAAATATAAAAATATTTCAATTCTTACAGCTTACAACTATATGCACATTTGAACTCGTAAGATACCTGCATATTTTAAAAGCAGAATTCAAGTGTTTAACAAGGAGTTGATATTTGAAAATATATGTCGCAGTAGAGATGGAGATCCAGTAGAGTGTTGACTATCCTGGTAGAGATCACAATCGTATTCTATCGTAGGAGTGACTACGATCGTGATCTTTATCAGAAGAATCAATGACTCTGCTAGAAGAGATCAGGAGTGTTATTCAAACTATTGTTATCATGACTGATTTTTTCTCAGATTGTGTATCAAATATATTATTATATAGGTCGATGATATAGATGCAATGTTAGTAAAACATTGCGTCGTATTTGCTTCCTTGACCACAAAATCATTTCTACCAAAATATCGAATAAAAATCGTAAACGAAATAAATAGTTTGTACACATGTAAATATTATCTCCATATTTAAGTTGTCATCTCTCCTATAAAAGATAAGGATCGTAATCTCTACTAGGACACTCAACGTTTCTACTGGATCTCTATTAGTGTTGTCCATCGTGCGGCATGCCCGTCCGCCCGACGGGCCGGGCCGGAGTCGGGCGCAAAAATATGAAAGTCGGTTGAGCTATGCGGCGGCCTTTTTTATTTTTTCTATTTTTTTTTTAACTGACCTCTTTCTAAAGAAAACGTCTTCACTTTTTTCCTCAGACCTCTTTAAAAAAAAACGTCCTCACTTTTTCTCGGATCTGTTGAATTGATTTCTTTTTTCTATTAATATATTTTCCCAATGGTCGGGCGGGTGCAAGTCGGGCGCATATCAAACTAATCGGGCTCTGTCTCGGGCCGGGCTCGGGCTCAATTCGGGCGGGCTTAGGCTCGAACATCGCGCCCGATGGACAACACTCATCTCTATCTCTACTGCGACATATACATGTGAAGACCAAGGACTCAATTTGATTTTAATATAAAATATATATACATCCCTTTCAAATCGTATATTTTTATAATTGTTGTGTTAATGCTTTTATCTTCAGAAAAGAATCAATGCGTATGTCTTGGTCTATAGCCAGAGGGGACGTAGGGTGGGACTGTGGAAGTTGAGACACTGACGTCATCATGTAAACCTGAGTGGTGACGTCATTGGTCCAGTGCCTCCCTGTTGGTTATTGACTATTTGAAAGCATTTAAGACGTATTTATAAGAAAGAACTCAAATTTTGGTGGTTCAAAACATACTGTTGTTGAATATAAATCAGTTTAAAACACTACACATTGTATCCTGTTACTTGAAATAAACAAAGCCCAAGTGAAGGCTGTAAAAAAAACAATTAATCTTCATAAATCTCGGAACCACTTAATATAATAATAATCATTTCCTCGTATATTCCTCTCATGTCTGAACATATAATAGAATAATAATATTCAATTTATGTGAATAAGAACCATATGTTACAAATATTCATAGATGTATTATATAAATTAAGTGATTGTGTTTTCCTTCTCATTTTTTCTTATTGTTTTCTTTCCCTTTCGTCTCTGGATGACTCGAAAACCAATGCTGTGGTTTTTACTTTGCTCCCTCCATTCAGCGATACGTTCCAAAATAAATTAAAGCAGAGCAATCACCAGTTGGTCCTCACCCTTGTGTCGAATAAGATTGCCATGAAAAATGTCTACAAACAATAATAATAACTAAGTGAATCACTAAATAATAAATATATATATATATATTAATCAGAGGAAGATGCTTTCAACAATGTTTCATGTTGTCTTCATATTAAGCACTCTCACGCATGGAATTGTATGCAGTGATGAAGGAAGCGAGGGTTTTCTGCACGACTTCTTTGATCAATTCCCTGGTGCTCCCTTCGGCTATCCAAAGTCGTCTCACTTTGACACTCTGAACTACAATCCAAGGGGTGAATGGACTATGAGGCTGAAGACGCCATTGCTCGACCTTCTGGAAAGGATTTGGGGCGGCATTCCTCAGAGTATCATCAGCGACATGGGACACCCTACCTATGAGGACTATAATGATGATAACTCATATATCAAATCTCTTCCGAGGAGAAACCCGCATCATCCTTCATCCTACAATGAGGCCTACCTCCGAAAACAAAAGTAAGTATTGTGATTACTGCAAATAGAGTTTTAAAGAATTTGGAAGATGAAAAGCTACACATGTTATTACGAGAATATATATTTATTCCTCTCAGAAAATAAATAGGACTCCACGAAAGTAAAAGTAAAATATTTTTTGAGCAAAACACTCTTAAACAGTATGTAAATACCTCTACCTACCAGAGCCTTTAGCGATAGATATATGTGATATTTTGTTAAATCTCTACAAATGGCGTGTCATGTATTATTAGAATACCGATCTCTTTCAATTTAAAAGCTACCGAAGACTCATGCTAATTACAAGATTCATCCTGATAGTCGGCGGTAGGTTTTAAAAAACAAACATAAATGACCGTTGACTTACTCTTAAATAAGCTTAAATTTTTAATTCTATATATTATATGAAATCAGTTTTGTGTACTAAGATTGCACTTAGCATCATAGGAGTGTCTATCGAAACTATTTGGCCTTATTATATTTTTTTTATTTGAAAAAACCGTAAAACTCAAATTTCCTATATGTATATTTACATAGGATAACTTGACACTAGAACTTTATATGAAAGGAGAAAAAGTCTGTATTATACATACTTAACAGGTGAGATGATATACTGAGTTATGTTACCTTGTTATTTACTAAAATAAAAGGCCAATGAGCTTTGTAGAAACCTTCATTTAGGCTAATAGGATTTCATACTATGAATAAATTTAATTTCTTTATATGGTGTGTGGTTCATTAAATGTATTATTACATTAAAAATAATAGAAGGTTGCACATTCAAAATGTACCAAAATATAGAGAAGTTTTAGCAATATAAATGTACTCAACAACCAAATATTATGTATTTCTAAAAATATACCTCTTTTCACAAGTTGTGGTCTGATTATTTGAGAGTTAACTCTAGCCTTTGTGGCTACTGATAATTTAAAGAAGAATAAAAAATATGCTATAGAATTAACAGAAAATTAAAATAAGAAGAAAAACAATATATGATTTAATATAGCATTTAACAATTTGATAATAAACTGATATAATAGGATTCAAAGATTTGCTGGATTGGGGAATCTAAATGTAGTTTTTCGGGAGCAAATGACCATCTCTAGGTATATTGTCTGGACTTATAAAATAGGTATTTATCCCACATTCCATAGTCGATATAAATTATTTTTATGTTAGACTATCATAACGTTCAAAAAACGGTTTTATTACCTGTGTCATTTTAGTGTTGCAAAATCAACAATGTGATTATAAACAGAGTGGTTGTCCATTACTTTATTCCTACATATTTTTTGATTCATAATTTATGGAGCTATACATCTGGTAGTAGCATCGATATTGTAAGCCTGGAAAAATAGCTAGACTAGGGGTCCCTAAATAATAACAAACGAAAGTGTTGTTCGGCCAGCCAGGGATTTGAAGGCTTGGCTAAGGCGGCTAATCTTCCAAATTCCCCTCTCCGCGATGTTGTGCTGTAGCTCGGACACCAGGAAAAGAGATGAGATGAGTGATCTCAGGGGACCTAATCTATGGGCTGCACTGCTGTGGTCAACATGGCGAGAATATGAATTCATCTGCGGAGCTGAGACAGCCAACCCCCTTTCAAAAGCAAGGCGAGAAGCAAAAAAGCTGGCAAGGCATTCGAGACATTTAAAATTAAATCATGAAAAGAACAAACGATTTCGTTCTTATTCAATTTTTATAATTTATTTATTCTTTTTATATTTTGATTATTTTAACTATTTTATCATGTACTTTTATCATAACTCTGATGCTAGTATCAAATCGACACCAGTATATATCATGACACATACACACTCCATTAGGGATTTATTTTTTGACATGACACTTCTTTTTTATCTGGTATATATATTCTACTCTTAATAGATATTGTTGTATGATTACTTATTTGATTTGAGTGTCAGATTGGTTACATACAGACACTGAATGAACTACTAGGTACTTAAGGTTATTTTACACTACAATCATAACATTATGATGTTACAGACCATTGCTAAGGATTTTTAATTGGACCTGTTTAAATTTTATTTGAATACATTGGATACTAAAAAATTTGAAAGGTCCTTTATAAAATAATATGAATATCAATATATATATACTTTTATATTAGATACCATCTTCCTCATCCTGTCTATGGTTCCACGACATCTGCGCCCTACAAGCGACGACCAGAGCCAAGTTTTGCCCACATCCCAGGTCCTCCATACGAGTATTACAACCTGGACGAACCCTACCGACTCCCTCACTCACAATTTTGGCCGAACGCCATTAATGATGAGGAAGAAGACGAAGAGCCTTCTTTTCTGAAGTCTTTTGAAAAGGTCAGAACCCGTGTAAACAGCTACGACTTTAAAAAGGAGACACGAAAAAGAAAGAAGAAGAAGCATCGTCGACGAAGGCCAGGGAAGAAAGCACACAAGACTACAGCCACGTCTACTACTACTACATCGCTTCCGACGACAACACCGCCCCTCGTGGTCTCCACTCTGCCTCCAAGGTCAACTCATCGCCCTGCCCTTAAGTTTGTGGATAGAACGCCCTCCAGCATCGTTGTCAACGTTCGTGCACCTCCTCTCCTCCTCCACTCTTTCCCCCAAGACCCATTCAATTTGAAGAACCCCCAAGCCTGCCCTTAATTCAACACGACATGAATCCTCTCGAACCAAAGAAGAGGAGGATGAATCCGTGACCCTTAAGCACGTTGAGCAATTACTCATTGCCATTCTTGACCACCAGCAAAATAAATCCAAGATGGAGGAAGAGTCATCAAGGCCTGACCCCATTCTCCGGAGAAGAGTCAATCCTTTATTCAGAATATTAAACAAACCCTGTGATTCGCGGAGCTTTTGGAGTGCTAAGCACAAAGGCCAAAAGACTGGAAAAGTTCTTTTTCCGGCTAGTCGTCGACCTCGGACTCATCAGAGTAAACCTACATGAGGTCCCAAGGAAATATTGAATATAAGACTGAAATACTTCATGAATATAATATAATTTTATATAACAATTTTTTTTTCTGAATAAATAAAAATTGACTGTTATTATGTTTACTCAAGATAAAACCAAATCAGTAGCACAGTATGAACATTGCAACTAGATATATAGGTAGCACTAAAAAAGAAGACTATGGTCCTTCTATCCCTCTCTTATCCCTCTCTCTTTTTCATGGCCTTTTCACGGCTAAGCTCGTTAAAAACTATTTTGGTTTAGAGTTTATTCACAAATCATTTATTTATAAAATACATTTAAAAACGGATAGAACATGTAGACATGGCAGACGATAGGGTGTTAAATGTATTATTTAATCATCGATAACTCCAGTTGGCTTCGTCCTGATTGCTTGTGCAGTGATTCCGATCCTTCAGGTATTCTTAAAACTCCTTCTCCTCAGAATGACGGTTGATGAGCAAATCTCAACAAACAATAAATCATATTATTAATTGCGCAACGCCTCTCAATCTTGAGGCTCTTTTAAGAGAAAAAATAAAGAATGAAGTGAATATGATTACTAGGAATGGAAATATGGAACTTAGCCTTGGTGTTTACAGATTCTATACAGATTCTATGAGGGGTAAAGAGAGGGATAGAAGGAAAGAGAAAGAGGGGGAAAGAGAGGGAGAAAGAAAAAGTTTCTCTCTCTCTCCTTTTCCTTCTATCCTCTCTTTTTCACGGCCAAAAACACTTATAGAATCTGAGAACACCTAGGCTAAGCTCCAGATTTCCATTCCTAGTAATGATTAACCAAATTTTTCCACCAAAACCTCTTGTATAGCTGTTTTGGTAGGCAAAACTTGTGGAGGAACCCGATTTGTATATTAAATAATTGAAGACGGACATTTTTAAGAATTTCCCTTTGCAAAAAATGTATAATATGTGTGTGATATCAAAACACATCTAAATTATACATCATCCTTATTGGTTTCCCAAGTGACTCATTAAAAATCTAAATTGGATTTTTGTAACAATGGACGATGAAGGAGTATATAAAACAATATAAATTTGGGCCAAACTCCTAATTGCAAAAAAATATAATGGGGATATAATCAGAGAATGAGCCACCTTGAAAATGTTTATCTGCTTCCAAACGTGAAACAACTCAAGTTGAAAACGCTACGATCAATATATTTCATGAATTTTGATATTCTTATACAAATACGGTTTATAATTAATAGGAATGGAAATTTGGAGCTTAGCCTGGGTGCTTACAGATTCACTGACTATTTTGGCCGTGAAAAAGAGAGAGGGGTAGGGATAGAAGGAAGAGAGAAGGAGAGAGAGAGAAAAAGGGTGAAACTTTTTCTTTCTCCCTCTCTTTCCTCCCTTTCTCTCTCTCTCCCTCTCTCTTTCCTTATATCCCTCTCTTTACTCCTCTCACTCTCTTTTTCACGGCCAAAAAAAGTCAGTGAATCTCTAAGCACCAAGGCTAAGCTCCAGATTTCCATTCCTAATTATTAAGGTGTGAGCTGCATAAAAGGCAATATAAAACCTGAATGTAGATTACGAATGGGAAACCTTCGTTATTACAATGGAAGACTCTGATGGAAATGCGTTTAAAACGGACAAATTGAAGCACATTGAAGTGTACGATATGGCTATGGAATTCGGATTCCATGAGCATGAAGTGGCTGGAGCAAACCCCAGATTTGGTTTAGGACAATCTTGTATCTACACAAAGTTTCCTATCGATGTTAGATCAAGACTTTCGGACCTAAAAAAAGAATTGAAAATAAAGACTATAAATAAAGACGGCATTTATGAAGAGGCAATTTGCAAGCTCAAGGGAATTGATAAAATATCTCTTGACAAGAAGAAGAAGTTCACCATTACTCTGGTTAATACATTTAAAAGAGTTAACGAAGGCCTCCTAGTCAAGTGGCTCGAACAATTTGGGGAGATTAACAATCACTATCCCAAAAGTAATCCTTTTGA
Source organism: Caligus rogercresseyi (assembly GCA_013387185.1). Classification (NCBI taxonomy): domain Eukaryota; kingdom Metazoa; phylum Arthropoda; class Copepoda; order Siphonostomatoida; family Caligidae; genus Caligus; species Caligus rogercresseyi. The sequence continues at coordinate 18,726,878 of CP045890.1, forward strand.
TAAAAACGCGGAGAAAAAGTATCAAAACTATCGCGAAGTTTGGAGGGATAGTGATTATATTGTGGAGATCACTGCAGATCCTTCCAACATTCCCCAGATAGTACCTTTCCAGGGTTACTTAGTTAAACTTAAGTTTCTGGGTGTTAAATTGCAATGTCAAAGGTGCTTTAACTTTGGGCATTTAAAGCAATATTGCGACCAAAATAAAATGAAAACTACTGAGTATGAACGGCTATTGAAAAAAAATTAGATGAACGTATATTAAGTAATGAGGCCAATTCTGCTGGAGAAAAGTCTGTTCCTCAACCTGAGGAGATCTCTAATACAACAGAATCGCAGAAACAACAATCACCTGCTCCTGTAATAAATATTTCCGACTGTGAAATATCTATCCCTGTCGAGGATGAAGAAGTCTGTGGAGGAAACATAAATGGTTCTACTGCAACATCAGTTCAGGTCCCTGTTGCTTTGGCGACTTCTGGGAATGAAATTCTGGAGACTAACGTCGAGGATAGTGTGTATGGGAATAGCATACCTCTTGTCAGTGAGGAAGCTCCCGTTTCTATACATGTCTCTGAGACTCAGGCCAAGGATTGGTCAACGAATCCCCTCTGGCTCTTTCCATTGAAACTGCGACAAATTCGGACACTAACATAGTAGCCACAAATACACCTCAAACAGCGAAAACAATTCCGAAAAATCAGCGTTCTCACCTGGACACGAATGCTATTCTGTTGGACAGGACTCGGTCTCAGTCATCGAAAAGAGTAAGATCTTTCTCAGGTCCATCACCCGACAACAGAAAAAACCCGACGAAAATAAAAAGAAACTAATCTTAACTTCGTATTCAGCCAAGATATGAGTGTTTTTTCAGGTAAACATTCCCAAATGAAGATCACCGATTTTTTCGAAGATAACTCATCCAACGAAATTAAAGCAAATATGGGCATAAAAAGAATCATATCACTCAATACAAGAGGTGGTATGAACAGACTAAAGAGACATGCTCTATTGAACTCCATCTTTGAAAAAAATCCCGACATTGTTTGCCTACAAGATGTAAAATGTGAGGTGTCATCAACATGTCCTCCGAACTGTTGGTTATGCAAACCTCGACGCTTCAAAACGTTCTTTACGGGTAATAACTCAAATCGAGGGGTTCAGACGTTTATCTCGAAAAATATAAAGACGGCGAAATCTGTTAAAGAAGCATCCGAAATGAGTGATTGGCATCAAATATATATTTCGACAAGTGGTATGGCTTTCTATCTCATTAATGCTTATGGTCCCAATGTGCAATGCTCGGACTTTTATGAATCCATTGTTGGAACCCTAACGGACAGTGTGAGAGCAACCAATCTACCAGTCATAATGGTTGGAGACTTGAATGTGGATTTGGACAGGCAGGGTGCTTATTACTCTAATAGGAGAAGTCTTCAAACGGCTATCAACATTTTCAAACTTGTGGATATAATGGGTCGATTCTCCCCTGGTAGTTTTTCGTGGTCTCGAGGTAAATATAGATCAAGAATTGATCTGGCCTTAGCTTCTCCTAGTATTGTTAAACTGATTAAAAATGCCACTTACAAACCAGAACCTTTCTCGGATCATAAGTTAATTGATTTGGAGCTACGCCTAGGATATCATCAACGCCGCTTCAAGCTCCCTCTTCAAGTTCTTCAGGACGCCAAGCTTAAAAAAAGTTGCAATCACATATAAGAGAGGCGTTTTCTCCCAAATACTCCGCGGACACGGCAATGAGGGTTTTCACAAAAACTATTCAATCCACCACAACTTCTTTCTTGAGAGAAAAGAGAGAAGCCTCGAAAAAGCGACAACAGGATATTGAAAACATTCTTAGTTCGTCTTCAATTTTTGCCCAGTCCTTAATGGCGGATACATTCAACGCATTTAGGATGTCCGAGGTTGTGGAGGCTGAAATGGAAGAGAAAGTATCTCTCGAAAAAAGTGCCTCCCAAAGAGTTAAACTTGTTTCAAATATTGAACAACGACCATCTCCTTTCGTTAATAGAATTATTGAGGGTGGGAAGGTCTTAAATGCCCCAAAAGACATTCTTCGATATTTCCATCAAAAATTCCAGTCTATTGTGGGAGGATCACGGAAAAACTTTCCTCGGCGGAAAAAATGGTCAAGGATCGGAGAAAATAAAATATTCACCAAGGAATCAATAACAAATTATATTCGTCATAAACTTAATTATAAAAAACATCAGGTCCAGATGGGTTAAGTGGTGGAGTTTTTGTTCACTTTTTGGAGGAAAGCGTTCCATACCTATTAAAAGTAGGTAAATCCATGGAATTAAAGGGCAAGATGCCTATGGAACTTACAAAGGGTAGGATCGCTTTAATCCCAAAGAAAGGTGATGGGTCAGACTTTAGTCACTGGAGGCCCATCACCATTCTCAATTATTCATATAGAATATTATCGGGAGTGCTTGCCCAAAAAATGGAACCCATTCTTAACACCAAGATTGGCACTCAACAAAAGGGCTTTCTCAAAAAAAGAAGAATCTGTGATGTCTCCAGAAATATTCAAGCTTGCATTGATTCAGTGGAAGAAAGGGAAACTTTCGGAGCAATAATTGCTATTGATTTTCAAAAGGCCTTCGATTCTATATCGCATATTCACATTATGAGTGCGGTAAGAAACTCTTACCGAAGGAATATTTCAATCCCATTCGGGCATTATTGCTAAATGGAACCTCGACAATATCACTTAATGGAATGGAAAGTGATCCCATCCACCTTAAGAATAGCTGTAGGCAAGGATGCCCATCTTCTCCCTTACTTTTTGTTGCAGCGGTTGAGGATCTAATTCGGATGGTTTTGAAAAAGTACGGAGGGTTTGGCGTGGACGTCAAAGGCACAAAACATTTAATAGACCTCTACGCCGATGACGTTACTCTTATGGTAGAAGGAAATTCAGAACTTCAACTGAGTAAAAGAGTAGATATCGTTTTAAACTTTTTTTCAAAATACGAACGAATATCAGGCCTAGCTATCAACAAGGCAAAGACAACGATTCTACCCCTTGGAAAATGGAACCCTAAAGAAAGTGAAATTACTTCGTGCCAAATTAGGAACCAAGTGGACATTCTGGGAATTACCTGGAATAATAAAGGAATTGATAAGAAGAACTGGACGAATGCATTTTCAATCATCCCTCGAAACATAGCAAAATGGAGGAGCTTCAACATTCAGAGAAGAATTGACTTTTATAATTTGAAAGTTGTTCCTCTAATGTTATACAAGGCGTCCTCTCATCCATTAATTGCCGAAAAAGTCATTCTCGAGGAGGAAAAATGGCTTCGTGCCTTATTTCACCATCATTATCTTCCATCTATTCTAAGACCAAAACGTTTGCTCGGGGGAGGTATTTCTCGCTTGAGTTGTATTATACCAAAGGTGTATATGAAAATCTTTAATGAAATTACAAAAAATCCATCCATCGAGTGGAGAAGATCTGTAGCTTATGACGAAATCTACTGGTGGTTAATGTTCGGCTCAGACTTAACTAACCATTTAACTTCACGACTCTCTCGGGTCTGGGGTGCATCTCAACGTATACTATGGAAACTTTACCCTATCTACGACACCAATACGACCGTAGATGTCATTCGACAAAACGCTCACAAGCATTTATATTTTCGAAATATACCTCGACCGGACATTTTGGAGGAAATGGCTATTAAGTCAAGAATTCTTACAGTTCATGATCTCTGCAAAGATAACGTATTTTCTGATGGGAGATTTGTGTATCCTTTGACGAGGACATCTCTGCAACACATTCTTCCGAAGCCATGGCACTTAAAAATGTCTCCTCCATCGCATCAAAGAGAGGTAGAAAAAATAAGTGATAAATATTTGAAAATACTTGGTCTTCCTTCGGCTTGGAACAATCGGATTCGACAATCTTTGCAAGGTATCCACGACGGAAGAAAATTCACAGCTCAGCTGATGATTTCGGCTGATCTTTTATTTTTTTCTAGGCCGTGCAAAGATTGCGGTCTTTTGTTTAACTCAACAATTCATTTATTTGTTGAATGTCGTGCAGTTAAAATTCTTAAGGACTTCCTATTGCTCAACCTACCTACCCTTCAGTATGAGTCCTCGAATGCTTGGAAAGGCATTATCCTTTTCGGCCTTGGGAAAAGCAACAAGTCTCCGGAAACTAAGGCGTTGACCTTCAGTATTATGAACTCTAAGTCGCTGATTTGTCATAAGCTGACCTCCTACAAACCTCTCCATCCTCAAGAGCTGAGAAGCATATTTATATCTGCGGCGGCAAGATATGCAGCATTATCGTTAAAAATCCCCTCGCCAGACGAAGGAGGAACGTGGACGTCCGCCGGAAGGATAATTAAGTATTATCCAAGCCTCTCCATCCAACACCAAAGACTTATAAAAATAATTTCAAAAAGATTTAGTAATTTTTAGCACTTAGCATAATTTTATTATGTTTTTAATTACATTTATTATGTTCATCTTTTAAAATTCTTAATAGTTGCTTCCCAAAAATATTGTGTTAATTTCATAGCCTTTACCTGATATTATGTGTTATTTTATTTTGTGCGTTCAACCCCAGAGCAAAAATTTTAAACTAAAATGTTTAATTATGTTTTTATTACGCATTTGCTCTGGTTTTTATGTATTTATTTTATTTTATTTACATAATAAACGAACATGATAGTAAAAAAAAAAAATCCAAACTTTAATTATTCTATGTCAGATTATTTTTAACAGTACTGCCAAAAAGTCTTCACTAAGCAGATAATTAGAAGCAATTCAATACTTGTATGAAAGTATGATTTCCTTAAGTCTTGAAGGAAAAATATAATCTACCAAGAAAGGATATAATATTTATTACTCGAAAGTCAACGAGTAAAACTGTTTTTATTATGAGAAATTGTATACAATCTTTCGGAAATGGTAAAACAGCTACTCAGAATACAGACAGCAAATCGCATGGAGCCAAAAATGTGAGCGATCGACCTCAAAAACGGAACAAGCTCTGTTTGCTTTATTTTAGCCAAAAAATTTACATCAATAAAATTCCGGCCAATCAGAGTCAACCAAAACAATATTGTTGAGGTTATTCATCCATTATATATTTTTTGAAATTATTAGTCATAAATTTATATAAATGGTTTTATAACTTTAAAAAATATAGTTAAGCATTCATTTGGATTTCCATATCGTAAAGTATTGGGTCTGTTACGACATATCTGCTAGACGCTTTAAAAAAACACCAGTTGGAAAAATTAGCTATTTTGGTATATAATTGAAACTATTTACATATTATCACTATTATTTGTGCTTTGGGCATGACATTCAATATATACATATGTTATGTAAGCATAAAGGTCTCTATATTAGAAATCAATTTAGTAGTATGTATTATAAATGATTTGAACTCTAGAAAAAAATATATTTAAAAATATTTTTGTATATCATGTGATCATGACTCTTAGATTCTTCAGGTACCATCTCAAAAGATCTCAGAGTCAAAGATATCAAATAATCTCTTAAGTCCTTTGTATATGCAAATGTTAAATAAATCTAACATCGTCAACATGTTATGCATATGAAATGTAATACAAAATAATATAATCATCAATATTGATATAAATTATTACACTTGGAATATTTAATTTCTAAAGCGAGCTAAATATTATTACATTTAGAGAGTTAACATTTTAGTACTCATTTGTATCAAATATGGGTCAAAATGAACGATAAATAAACAATTATTTTGTTGTTAATATAATGTAAAGATTTAAAATAGTTTTTAAGCAATTTTATCATTTTTTTTCATTTTATTAGAAAAATGTCGGAAGTTCTATAAGCAATCACGCAAACTATATATATATATATATATATATATATATATATATATGAAAAAGAAAAGAATGAGTATATATATATTAGTTTTTTTACATATTTTTTAAATGTATTTTACAATTATATTCATTATACATAAAAAAAATTAATTCAATTTAATTGTCATAAGAGTGTATTTTGGCATATTTACTTCATAATGTGATGGTATCATTTTTCTTGAATAGGTATATTGTATTGACTGATGATAATTTCTGGATATTTTGTATAGAATGAAGACAAAGAAGGGAATATTTAATAACTTTAGCGGCATGATTCCAGGATGAGCCTTATGACATTGAGGTCTGCAAGGTAAATGCCGCGTAACGAGGAGGCCGATATCATTATGAGCCTCTCTCTTTGATGGTTCTCCTCCCAACAACTTCTTGGCTATGTAGGCCTTACAATTAAGTCACAACCCCTTGACGGTGTTTCCCCTTTACAACGTTGTCTGTTGTGTTGAAACAGCCGAAAAGAATAATGCCCTCGTCATTTTCCTCCTCAAAGTTTGTGATAATCATTAGAACTGGATAATCACAGAAGGCGTCTTTAATGTTCACATAAATATAAAATCCTATATCCTTGAAGTGCTCCAAAAAATCTCATAAGATTAGCAGGATGTTGTAATTGGGCAGTAAATTATGGTGGGTCACTAATGCCCAAAAGTGACTGCAATTTTTTTTCCTCCATCTCCTCGTAAACCAATGTGGTCAAATGAGTTTTGACAATTTCATCTGCTTTTTCCGAGCGAGCCTCTTTGACAAAGAATTTGAAATACCACGGGGTCTATGGCTCATATGAGCATCTAAACAAAGACAAAAGTAGATTCTTTTCATATTTGAATATTGATGTATTATCCACTTGACCATGCTTTAGACAGTTTTCTTTCAAAGTAATTATTTCCAATTCATTTGGTGTTGCTTTTAGTCCTTTAAAAAGTTTTCGTTTTAGATTTTGACGAATAATATCCATAATTTTATTAGAGTCGAAAGTAGGCAAAGATCTCCAAATTACTCTATACTGCTATAGCTGCCCATTCTTTGGAATATAGAGCTAACTCACAATTAGACATGCCAGAGCCAAACATGAGTATTCTAAAAAGAACAGGATGACTAAAATAGTCGCACCTTGCCACGGGAGGTTTTAAAGAGAGGTCTTAAAAATATCTGAGGTAATTTTTTGCAATACAGTCAGACCTCCACCAAACTGAGAATTTTGTATTTTTCTATTATATATATATAACATATATATATATATAAATATATTAGGGCTGTCAACGTATATTCGATGTCCGATTTGAAAGGTATCCCAAAAAGCGAATTCAAACGTGAAATTAATATTCGAATGTTAAAAACTCTTTTACTCTTTTCTATAAAAAACGTCATCACTTTTTTTGGAAATTCTTTTCTAAAAAAATGTCATCATTTTTGGAGATTCTTTTCTAAAAGTCACATTTTTTGGAAATATTTTATAAAAAAACGTCGTCACTTTTTTGGAAATTCTTTTCTAAAAAAAAATCGAATTAGTTCGAATTCATGATTTTTTTTCAACGAATATTCGAATGTCATTTTTGAGCAATTTGACAGCCCTAATATATATATATATATATATATATATATATATATACATATATATATACCATGTGAATTTTTTGGAAGTCAATTATGACTACTTTTGTCTTTGTATGATACGAAATTTGAATATTCTTATAAAAAGTATTATAAGCTTAGTGTATACCAGGTGCTCTATTGTTTGTTTTGTAATATATTTTTTTGTCTTTTATGACATGTTTACTTGACATCATTTCTTGGATTACTTAATTATATTTGAATTGAATGTTTGACTTTTTGTAAATGATATGAATGTGTCCTTATTTATTTAACTCAATTTCAAATAAAAAGTACTGTGTTGTTTCCAAATATGAATATATTCAACTAGACAATTGGATATAGTACGTACTTCAACTAGCCTAATTCCAACTGTTCAAGGGATAAAAATGATTTCTTTCGTTCCCTTCTTCAGTTGTAGGCTACTGCAACTCTTTCATCATCTTATTCTGAGGTCGGTTATCGAGATAAAATAATAATGAACATTTATGTTGAAATTAAGAATTTGACGGGATTATATCATGGTTGACAAAATAAAGACAACTAGCTAATTTTTTTTGTTCATAAGCATCTAACTCACAAGTAGGTCGAAGTTAAATTTTTATTACAAAATTAAATTTAAATAAAGAAATAATAAATATTTTCGACTTTTGTATAGCCAACCATTATTTTCAAATTTTAATCATTTTAATGAAGTATACTTTGGTCATCATCCACCAAGTTCTTTTTAATGAAGTATAGTTTGTTCATCAATCCACCAGTTTTATTCCCTAAGTAATTTACACAAATTTTATAATGAGATTAGTAATGGAAGTGGTAAAGATCATTAGTTCAATCCTTCCAGTTTAATGCATTGGCTTTATAAACAGCTCACATTCTTTTTTTTAAACATTGCTTTAAAAGTGTGTTATTATTGTTTTAAACAGCTACTTCTATATAATATTTGAATTTTTTTTTTGTACACCCGTACAACATTTATATTAAACTAATATGATATTAACGTTACATCCAAATCTGAGGTACATGAAATAAAGTCTCTGCTAAGTCAGTTAAGGAAAGGACCATTACAATGGTAGGCAACATCAACGATCAGCAAATCAGGGACATTAATTCAGCTCCAGCATACTCAATAGCCTGTGATGAGTCGTGTGATATGATCGATATGAACAGATTGCGCTATTATACACGTATGCCAACGCCGATGGACCACAAGAAGAAATGATCCAATTAATACCATGGAAAGGCCAAACTCGGGGAGAGGACATATGTGAGGCTGTGCTAAAGTGTTTAAAGGACAATGGAATAAATACCGGCCATATGATTTCAGTGGCCACAGATGGGGCACCTAGCATGAGAGGATCAAAATGGGGTTTGTGACTTTGCTACAGAAAGCATTGGATCGAAACCTGCTTGCTTTTCACTGCATCTTGCATCAAGAAGCACTTTGTGCACAAACATTCCCATCAGAGTGTATGGCAGTGATAAACCTTGTCATCGAGATGATGAACAAGATAACTGCAAAAGCATTGAACCACCGTCAGTTTCGTGCATTACTTGATGAAGTCGATAGTGAATATTCCGATCTTCTGATTCACAACAAATTGCGATGGCTGTCTAGGGGAGACGTTTTGTATCGCTTTGTTGCTTGTTTTGAACACATTAAAACATTCCTGCAAAGCCAAAACCTGATCTAACCGAAGATACCGAGTGGCTCGAAAAACTTCACTTTTTAGTACATAGATATGACAAACCACCCAAACAAACTTAATGGAAGTCTCCAGGGTCGGGGAAACACTGCACTACAAATGTTGGAAGCTGTTTTGTTATTCGAACGCAAGCTGATTGTCTTAGCCAGAGATATAGGTACAGTGAGACACGCTCTCTCACTTCCCCACCCTGAGAAAATTCAGAGAAGCCCATTTCGATATCAACCGCGATATTTACAAGGTGTGATCGTTGAAATGCAAACTGCATTTGGGAGCCAATTTACCAAGCACAATTCTGTCATACACATATTAGTGGCAAGGGGCTGTTTTTTGTACATATATAGTGATTTCCTCTCCTCATTATATATATATATATAATTAATTAATCAATATTTTAATGAAGTTAAACCTGAGGCGGCATCGAACAACGGAATAGTAACGTGGTGCGTCATTATCTGACGAATGCGCAACAGTGAAAATAAACATTTATCATACCGACTCATTATGTGTATGAGGCCATCTTAGTCATTTTGGAAATGGGTTAATATACCTAATATTTAGAGTTAAAAATCTTTTGACTTCATTATAAGGCTTATTTAAGACATTAATTTTTTTGCGGCTCCAGACACAATTTTTTCGTTTTTTTGGTCAAATATGGCTCTTTAAACATTTTGGGTTGCCGACCCCTGCCCTAGGAGGACAATAATAATAACATCAAAATACGTTTCTCCCTTGACCTAAATTAAAACGTATTCTTTTTGTATAGGTTTGATTAGTTTTATAAAGTAAAAATAAACCATTTTACTTATTGATAAATAGTGTTGCTTTCCTCTATATATATCATAATCACTGTTTTTGTATGTTTGTATCCTCTTTCTAATAAGGCATTTTAGCTTGACAAAGATAAAAAATATACGTTGAAATATAGCAAAAATAACTTTTTTAAACACTTCTACGTCTATTTTGACTTTATTAATTTTATTTTCAAAGTTGTGGAGAAATATATTCCTAAATATGGTTTTAACCCCATACGCTCTCTTTTTTTAACTGTAACTCTACTATTGTTTTAGATGGCCTCCAAGGTGACCCTATAATTTTAGGAAACAGCTGTAGATGTAATGATGTCCGGAATCCCCAATCTTGTTTGTCGCTTCGATGGAACAATTAAATAAGTAATATGAAATTATTCCCCCATATTTGACTCTTACAGTGTTACTGATATTATTAATTAACCGTTAATATATTGGTTTTACATTGCAAATGAAAAGTAAAAAGCACATTATTTACCTCTACGCATGCGATGTGACCTTAATGGTGCAAGGGAATTCGGAGGAACAGCTTATAAGGAGAATTAGTTGCCTTTTGGATTTTTTTCAAAAATAAGTGTACTTAACGTCAACTTTGAGAAGACCTCCATTCTTACTATTGACATTTGGCAACCTGCACTTTCTTCGATTATAGGGGGGGTGCAAGGTTGTTAGATTTATGATTATTATAGGTATTAAGTGGGAAATAAACCGCTCTTCACTTTTAAATTTTGAAGGCCTAAATAGTCAAGCTTATAAATGGTGTCAGGCATGGAGAAGTTTTTGTATACAAAGCGTATACAATACAAAATTGATATCTCAAATTATTTACGTATCTACTGCGATTCCATCAATAGAGGAAAAATTCATAGAAGAAGAAGATAATTGGTTGAATAAATTATTTGACCAGAATTTTTTTTTCTCTGTTTTTAATGGGTTTTTAAATATCTCATCACAAGAATTTTATGTTGAAAAATTAGTTGATACTTACGTTTGTATTTGTTAGATACAGTATTGTAAGAATTTTATGTTTAGAATTTAGTTGATATATACAGACATTTGTGTTTTAAGATTTCTATAAGGAAAATAATTTTAAAACTATATTGTTTATTTATGTTTTGTATTAAGTATAATTTTCCTTTTATAACTATTATATATGCAAATATTTGATGTACGTTATAATAAAAACCATATTGATGGAAAAAACGTATATGGACAAAAAAAAGAATTAATCTCTCAACAATAGAGTTGGGATAGACAGGTAGTTTTAAATTCCATCTTTGAAGAACATCCTGACATGGTGTGTCTTCAAGATATAAAAGGGATATTTCATCCACTTGTTCATACAACTATACAATCTGTAAACCTGGACGCTTTCATTCGTTCTTCACTGGCAATGGATCACGAAAGGGCATTCTTACGTTTGTTTTGAAGAAGATCAAAGTAATTGAACGTGTTGATAAATTTTCCGAGAAAAGTGATTGGCATAATTTTTCATTTCGACGAGCAGTGTGAGATTTTGTCTCATTTTTGCATACGGTCCCAATGATAAGTGTACCGCTTTCTAGCAAACAAATATTTACTCCCAACTTTTTAGGCATCATCATAGGAGATCTCAACGTTGATTTATATAATAAACCTTTTAAGTATCTCAACTTGACAATTCTAAAAATATAATCTTTTAGACGCCACCAAAAACTTAGCCCAAATCAGCAATGATCGTGGAGAAAAGGTTCTTCAGCCTTTCGAATCGACTTGGCTCTGATATCACCAAACTTGTATGAACAAATAAGAAAAGCATTTTATAGATGCTTCTCGGATCATCATTCTTTAGAACTTAGAACTTCCAAAGTCTTTCACAAAAGGAAACATTGTCCTCATCCCAAGGACATAATAACAAAAAAAGTGTCATCAGAAATCCTTTTGGAAAAGTTTTGTTCTTTCAATAATATTTTAGAAACCGTTGCTATCATTCATTTTTCATTTTTTTCTGTCAACTGTCAATATTTACAAAACAATTATATTAAAAAAATAATATGCAATGTATGAATGAGAGACAAAGCAACACAATGCAAAAAAGTTTTTTATTTACGTATGACAGAAAATTGCGAAAACAAAAGCAAATAGTCAAATATGACTATTATGTTTTCAAAATATATATTTTAAACTCTATAAACAATTCAGGAATAAAAGAGAGCAAAAAAAGTCCCTCTTCAAGGCCTCTTTTCCAGTATTTATTTAAATATTTTAGCTACCTTTTGATTGTATTTTGATAAAGAGAGGTTTCTTATTTTCTTTCAAAGAATTTATATATAATTTTGACAGGGTAAATCATTTCTCTTGGGATATTTGCCTCAGGCTTATTTATATTTATCACAAATATTCGTGCAAATACATTTATAGATATACCCGAAATATACCCTTGATCGCTCATGCTGCATTTATTTTCGTCTATACTTCTAATATTTTTTATTATTAGAGACAAACTCTCAGTTCCTTGCTTTTCTAAATTTTTCTTGTGAAATATCGAGTCACTGCATTGAATAGGTTCATGTGGAAAATGGGAGTTATGAACACATCAAAGATACTTTTTCCGTCTTCCTCGCGGAAATTATTTGAAGACAGAAGTGTTCTATAGTTACGGGAGTGATAAGTGCAGCTTTTTTATCACCCTTGTTAAAAAAAATCGTTCTCCGTCTGGTGTTATTAGGAGTTTCGGACTTTCTGTTTCAATTTCGTCGACTGATCAATAGCATATTTTTCGTCACCACATCAAAAACTTTTCAATAATCGCCCTCTAATCTTAATTGACAAGAAAATAGTGATTACTCCAAGCTTGAACTACCCGAAAACGTGTTAAACGCACTTATAAACTTTAAAGGGAAACTACTTTCTGATCCCAAACTGAAGAGGATTTTGATTACACACAATATACCGATGCTGCAACCGGAAACACTAAAGAAAACACACCATCAGGCCGAGAGGCCACATTATCTCAACGAAAAAAACCGGTATATTATGTTATGAGCTACGCTTCAAGAACACCATGAAAATCACAACTGATGGTGGAAATGTCAACCATAGTCTTTGGATTTGAATATTAGGTTTGTTTGTTTATCTCCTAGGTAAACCCCACCCCACCGGAACTTAATCCGGTAACAGCCGGAATATTAGGTTGTTCCATAAATATTGAGTTAGATTAGCTATCTCGAAAAGTTCACACGCTATCCCAAAAATTTCAACGGGAGCAGTCTTATCGCATATTTTTGCATGGGAACCGACTGTATGGCGCCACTCAGGTTAGTATATAAGGTGAGTAATCGCGTCATTTCTATCATTTTTTCTACTCACCGCTGAAAATGGAGACACCCGACTTTCGCTCCCACTTCTTGATCCGGATCAAGCTCGCCAGGACAGTCCACGGGGACCTGCTCTCTACCTTCCCTGAATCCTGCCCTGGCTCTCCGCTCTCCAGAGACGGCACACTGAGTTCGATAAGGGTTTTTGCCCTGGAGAATAAGACCCGTCCTGGACGTCCCCAGGAGACGAGGACAGAGGAGAATGTGGCCTGTGTGAAGTGCCTGGTCGAGGATAACCCCCGGATGACCACTCGACAAAGTTACTGCAGAGGTGTCCCTACCATCTACAACTGTTTTCAGGCTTCTGACGGAGGATCTAGGGCTCCAAAATCTCCTCAGCGTGCTCGTCCCTCTCCAGCTCTCTGAAGCCAACAAGACGCAGCGAGTGAAGTGCTGTCAGGACCTCCAAAAGCTGTTCCAGGACCACGGGGAGGACTTTCTGGGGTCTCATCTGTTAGTAGAGGAGGAGTCCTGGTTGTACTGGGATTCGGCGGAGCGGAGGCAAGTCTGGGCGGAGCCCACGGGGTCCCGGTTCTCGAAACCCAGTGTGAAACAGACACGAGGAAGACGATGATTCTGATAGGGTTCACCTGCAAGCAGAGGTGGGTATCGATCACTGCACTACCTGCCGGGACCACAGCCGACCGGAACACCATGATAGAGTACCTGAGGACGACTGGGAAGCGCTTTCTCAGCCTGAAAAAGGACAAGATCCGGCTGAAAGATTGTCTCCTCATGTGGGACAATGCACGTCCCCACACTGCCACCGATAACAGGGAGTTCCTGACCCGGAGGGACGTGGAACCGGTGAAACAGTCACTTACTCACCCGACCTGAACCTGTGTGACAGGTTCTTGTTCCGGAGGTTGAAGCACCTGCTCCGGGAGGACGAGTTTGGGGGCCACGAGGAGGCTACACTCACCGTTCGGCGGGCGATGAGGAGCGTCCAGTGAAGACGAGCTCTACGACCTACTCAGAAGCTCCGGGACACTACCGCGACGTCATTGCAGTCGGAGAGGATTATGTGTACTGGTTGAGAAGTTTTTTTTGTTGATCTGATAAAATTTTTGTGTTTTAATTGGTCGACCTCATTATTTAAGGAACAACCTAATACTTCAATATTGATTATAATATGGTCGCAACACTTAATAGTTTTTACTGATCAAAAGCCAATGACTAACGAACTAAATAAAATAAAAAGCAAAACCCCTCCAAAGACATCAAGACAGACGGAGTAATAGAAGAAAATTTCACCTTAGTAAATAACAACCTCATGCTCAAAACAACAGATAAATCAACAACAGTAGTCCAGATAGCCGAAATAAATATATCATGAAGATTTTTCATGGTAACTGTAATGTCTTGACGAAGACATATTTATTCAGTATGAAATATACATATTCAAAGGACTGAGGAGAGTAGATCTGTATGATCCGGTTGACTTTTAGATCCCTAGGAGCGTGTACCTCAAGTCTCTAAGAGTCGTGACCATACATCCTACCCTCCTAAGATTTATATATATCAGGCTGTTGAGCGTTCAGCTTTTTTTGCGTTCAGCGCTCAAAATAAATAGTGTTCCGATCAATGTTTTGCGTTCAGCTTTCCGTTAGCGTTCAAATATTTTAAAAAAGTGACGACGTTTTTTTTAGAAAAGAATTTCCAGAAAAGTGATGACGTTTTTTTTTAGAAAATAATTTTCAAAAAAGTACTGCGTAGTGATGACGTTTTTCCGAAAAAAGTCCAAGAATTTTGGAAAAATTGAACTATGAACGCTGAACGCAAAACTCTTTTTTTTGTGTTCAACGTTCAGCGTTCAAAAAAAAAGTTGCGTTCTGTTCATTGTTATATGTTAAAATCAAAGTTATTTGATATATAGTATATCATATAACGACCAAGCCCTCCCCCATATAGTTCGTTATATCGAGGCTTACTGTATATTTTTATCTGTATGTTATGGGCACACTGACGTATTTCTCTGAAGAATCCTATCAGCTCTCTATATCTTGATATCTCTATGGTTCTAGCACTGCACGGCCTAGAAGTAAACAAATTGTGCAATAAGCCTCGAGTAGGAAAGGAGTGCGTTCAAGAAACTAACACTGTGCTGCTTCGTGATGAAAGGAAGAAAATGAAAAAAATATCACAAGAAGTAACATACTCCAGTATTACTAAGGCTTACAAACCCCAGTCTGGGATTTTAAGTAGTAACCCTTCATGGAAAAAAATCTTCATTGACTGGAAAGACAAAGAGGGAAAATGTTTGAGAGGGTTCACACCAAAGATGTCTCACTACCAATGTCTATAGTATTTCAAACACTTACACTTAGAGGAGAAGAGATTTTACGAATTAATGATTGTAGAAGCGGGGCAGGATAAATAATAATTGAATTTAAAAAGCCCTTGAATGTCGTTTCTCAGTTTGAGACTCTTGAGGGACCTGTCGAAATAGATCATGGAGTAAATTTCAGCATTAGGGGCCTTGAAATTGCAAGACTTTTACAAAAACCCATTGAAGTTGAAATAAAAATGGTTCGGAGGTAAACCTGGCAGCCCTAAAGGAAATAATGGAAGAATTTGGAGAGGTGGTTGGAGGGTTTGAAAGTGTACCCATACGGCTTCGGCAGAGGGATGCGTGGACAAATCATTCGTAAAAGTATTCAGCACCATCATGTCCGGAAGGGTTAAATTTTGCATAAAACCTAATAAAAAAACTCCCTATGGTTATTCCAGTTAGAGGACGTAAAGTAGAACTTATATCGACTTTAAACAAGTACAATGCTACAGGTGTCTCCAATTCGGAATACAAGATCAAATGCCAATCCTATAGCAAAGTTAGCCATATGAATTTCGAAAAGAACTTTAGAGAAGGGCTTCGTCTTCCAGTAAGGATCTCTGGTGAGGAAGAGAAGAAAGCAAAGAGGAAGTTGCCCGTCAGGAAGAAGAATAGGAAATATAATCTGAGAAACAGAGTGAAGAACACTCCTTGGGAAGTTTTTCATCCGCCCAACCTACCACAACTAGCAGTAATGCAGCTAAACCTATTTCTAATTCAGTATGCGAAGGATCATCAAAGAAGCATCATCAATTCCTAAAGGACAAAAACACATTCATTGAGGGATGACTGAACGGTTATGTCCAAAGGTAGTGCAATCCCACAAAGAAAACAACATCTGTTTTAGAGCCTAAGAAGAGTAAAAGGTTCCTTAGTAGCCCAGAGACAGAGAACAGCAAAAGAACAAGAGATTGTGACTTGAACGAGCTAGAGTCTACTTCCACTCCACAAGATTAAATAACTAAAAATTGTAAATACTTTTTGCAACTTCTCATCTCCTGTACTCTAATGATCATGATCGCACTAATCCTGTGTATCCTCTTCACAAACTCATAAAAAGGCTGTAACCAGCTAAAATACAACAATTTTTCCTTTAAAATGAATACTTTCATCAACCCGAGGCTCAGTCCTACGATTCAAGCAAGACTGCATGCCACATACTACCCAGAAAAACTTACCCCCTATTAAATGGTATTGGAGGAATCAAATAACGACACAAATACACAATTAAAAAATAGTTTAAGCTATAGTTGTATAAAGTGTACTCAAATAAATATGGGAAAACGATTGACATGCCTGACAGAGCTTAGTCGGAGGTCCCTCGGCAGTGAAAGCTGCCTCTTTCTTGTCACTGAGCCCCCTCTGAAAAGAGGTGGAACTGGTCTGGCTAACGTCCGAGGATTGTCTGGCTTCGTTTGTGATAAACCTAAGCCGAGGGCGGCAATTTTTGTGTCGTCTGATATTATAATATCTCAAATCCCAAAGTTCTCCTCGGAGGACCTCGTGGTTTGTTCAATAAAAACCATAAACAATAAGAACTTAGTTGTGGCGAGTTATTATTCTGACATTACCAAAGAGGACTCTTGTGCTTTGATTGCACCCCTAGTTGAATATTGTAATTCAAATCATAAACCTCTTCTCATCTGCGGTGACTTTAATGCCAGAAGTACCCTGTGGAGAGACAAATTAACAAACCCACGCGGTGAGAAACTGGAAGAATTCATGGCCAACTTTAATCTCAGTCTTCAGAATGTGGGATGTATCCCTACATTCGTCGGTGGAATGGGAGAATCAATCATTGATCTGACTCTCACAAATCCATGGAGTCAGTCCCTTGTTTCATCATGGAAAACGATTGACGACTTCTCAGGTTCAGATCACAGATTTTGTGTATTTCATGTCAATGCAGCAAGATACCTCACAGATGACATTAATTACCGGAGCGTCAATTGGGTTTCCTTCAGAGATCATTTATCATCATCACAACCAAGTAGACAGTTTCGTTATCTATGTGATAATGACATTGACATAGAAGCCAATAACATAGCAACAGAGCTACTGGGGGCATTAAAAAGCTCTTGCAATGTTAGATCTGGAATATTAAGGAAGGCAAATCCCTGGTGGAATGATGATCTCCGGATGCAAAGACGCAGGGTTAAATACCTCGAGCGGAAGGGTAGATCATGCCTCTACAAAGCCGAGAAACAATTATATAAGAAAATGATTATTAAAGCGAAAAGGGAGGCCTTCAGAGAGTGGGTGACATCTTTAGAAGGACCAAAGGACATCTCCCGACTTATGAAATCACGAGCTAATCACACAAATGTTCGTGTAGGTATCATGGACAACAAAGATAACGAAAAGGACAGTCTGAAACTTCTACTTGATGAGCACTTCCCTGAATCCATTGAAAATGATCCAGCTGGCAGTGCACAGCAATCAAGCTTTCAAATCACAGAGCCGCTGGAAGATTACTTCAGTGCTGAATCCGTCAAATGTGCAATAAAAAGTCTGAAATCAAACAAAAAGCCAGGTCCTGATCAAATACCTGCCCAAGCATATAAACATGTACCTGACTGTATTGTGAGCCGCTTAGTTACACTTTACAATGCTGTTTTTAGTACAGGATACACTCCTAAAATTTGGAGGGAGTCAAAGTAATATTTATCCCTAAGCAGGGAAAACCAACTATAGTGAACCAAGGGCCTTCAGGCCAATTACTCTACAAACGTGTCTCTGAAAATACTCGAACGAATGGTTCAATGGAAAATCTTCGAAAAATGTGATTGGTATCTGGACCAGTATGCGTTTACCAAAGGGAAGTCTATAGACACTGCAATAAGTAGGCTTGTGGACTGCTGTGAGAGTAGTTACTATTCAAAAGAAGAGGCCCTTGTTGTATTTCTTGACATTGAGGGTGCCTTTGATAGGGTAACCTTCGATCACATAATGGACGCCATGACCAAATTTAGGACTGACCATAGAATAATTCTGTGGTATAAAAATCTACTACGAAACAGAATTGTAACTGCAAGACTTGGCAGTGAAGAACTGTCCGTGATACCCACGAGAGGCTGCCCTCAGGGAAGTATCCTTTCCCCGCTGGCTTGGAATCTTGCCTTCCAGGAAGCAGTAGATCTTATTGGTAAACCTATACATAAAGTGGCCTACGCGGATGATCTTGCTCTTTGTGTGAGAGGCATAGACCGAGCAACTTTATTTAGTATAATGCAAGAAGCTCTTGACAAACTACTGCAATGGGCTGAAAATAGGAATACCACTTTCTGCAGCAATAAGACCAAGTTAATGTTGTTTTCTAGGAAGAAAAACGGGACGCACAAGTCTCTCTATTTGGGCGACTCCATAATTGAAAGAGTGAGAACCTTCAAATACCTGGGACTAGTTTTAGATGACAAACTGAGATGGAATGACCACATTAAATATGTTACTTCTAAAGCCAAAAGAAGTCTCTTCGCCCTGAAAAGATTTGTGGGAGCGGACTGGGGCCTAAGTCCTGTAAAATCCAAATGGATCTACGAAACTTATGTGAGAGCACTGGTGAGCTATGGAGCGGTAGTCTTTGCACCTAGACTTCAAGTAAATCAGTCGATGAGGACGGCTCTTCGTAAATTACAGAGACTGGGTCTCATGTCGATCACAGGGGCAATGCGTTCGACCCCAACAAGTACCTTGGAGGTGCTATGTGGTTTGTTACCACTTCATCTCTATATAATGGAGCGCGCCTGCATAGCTAGACTCCACACAAAAGAAGACAACAAACAATCGTGGTCCGACCCTTCCGCTAAGGGACATGTTCGATGGTTGGACAACTATATACGAACAAAAAATGTTCCAACATTTAGCAAGAGTTCAACGTTGTGGACAAATGAACGGGGATACAGAGTGGCACGGGAGTGGAGCTTAAAGGACTTCGATTTAATTGGCTATACGGATGGCTCAAAAATTAACGGTCAAACCGGCGCGGGATGGGTCATAACGAAGGGTGACTTGGCCATAGAGCAAAGCTCCCTCAGGCTTGATGACACCAACAGTGTATTCCAAGCCGAAATAGAGGCGATTCGGAATTTAGTTAGTGGGCTGCCATTAGATAAAACGAAGGATAAGAATATTCTTGTCCTTTCGGATAGTCTCTCGGCCATCAACAGTCTAGACACACAGCCCGGGGATCTTCTAACGGCGGAAGTGTTGAACTGCAAGCAGGCCCTGGATTGTAGCAATTGCGATATTACCATTGGGTGGGTGAGAGGTCATAATGACACCACCGGAAATGAATATGCAGATGTTCTAGCTAAAGCAGGTGCCCATACGGGCATTGCAGTTTCAGTGCCCACGTCAATTGGTCAAGCCAAGGGTGCTCTAAGGGAGGCATCCATGTCCATGTGGAAGGCCAATTGGCTGAAGATGAGTTCCTGCAGGCAGACAAAACATTTCATTTCCGAGCCCTATCTTGGGAAGAAAATGTACCATTATAGGAGGGCTTCTATGACCCGAATTGTCTCCATGGCCAGTGGCCACATTAACTTAAATGGACATCTTCACCGAATGGGAAGGTCGAAAACTCCAACGTGCCGTCTCTGCGAGGAGGAAGATGAAACTCCAATTCATCTAATCTACGATTGTCCACGGACACGGATTGGAATGGACGAACTTATATTGGAAACCAGAGAGAGGAAGAAGACGCTGGAGGAATTTCTTTTAATAGTTACAATTATTTGTCCAAATTTAATTTGTTTAAAAATAAAATTAGTAGTTCCTAGACAGTTCACGACCGGCTGATACCGGATTAAGTTCCGGTGTGGTGGGGCTGATCTAGGAGCTAAACAAACA
>CP045890.1:18747533-18866437 GCA_013387185.1 Caligus rogercresseyi
TTGATCATTGATTTCCGAAACATAATTTTTGGACATACAATTAAAAAATTTACCAGCGATTTGTGGAATAAATTTTTCAAAGGAATGGTCTTCTTCGCATTCTGCTAAAATAATTTCCAAAGCGTAAGTATCATTTTCTAAAAGTTTAATAAACGGAAGAACAAAAAGTATTTTTTGAAGAAGGGAAAGAGATCAATTCTATGAAGATATTTTTCGAATTTTGAATTTCTGAAAAAAATGCATAAACAAAGGAACACGCTAAAAAAAGAACATCAGAAGGACGAGTCAGCCCACCTCGATTAATTTGATCTAAAAGTTTACTTTCATCATCAGTATTTTCTAAGGAGAATAATTTTACATCGAATTTTTATTTAAAGCTGTCAATAAATTGTGGCAAAAATGACAGGCTATAGTTTTACATAAGGAATGCGCGATATAACCAGAACAAAAGTAAACTATAGATACGTCATTAATATATTTAAATGAATCTTTAAAAGTAAAATGTTTTAAATTGGAAAATATATTTAAAGAAGAAGACTTAATCTTTCATTTGTTAAATTTATATCAAAGATGATCTTTTTAATTGTTCCAGAATTCAAAGTCGAAACAGGCTGCATAACTATCATGTCATGATAAACTGAATGAAAGCTCTTAATCATCACACAAAGTAAGGTCTAGTTACTTGATCATCATCCACCGCATAAAAATTCCCAGCAAAATATTCAACTCGTTTTGTACAATATGTTTCGTCAAAATTATACTAATATTTTTATCCCTATTTTGACTTAGATCCTTGAAGCGAGCCTTTAGGTAAGTTATTGTAGAGTCAGCCAATCCAGTTTCTAAATTCAAAGATGAAGAAAGTTCCGTAAGGCGACGTATTGTAGGTAATGTGAGAACTTCTTTACGTAGATCTCAAATAAAGACTCGTTGAGAAACCTTTCCAGGACATAGATAAGGCGTACAAGGCAGGACTGTATCTCCGTTGTTGTGGACATTTAAACATCAAGGATAATTGTTCAATCAAAAAGTGTAATTTCTTCTCTTTTGCTTCGTCCAAATGGGGCAAGATATTTGTCAAATGATTTAAAGCTGTGTTTGATTCATTTTCCAAGCCAAATAGTTGATTGGTGGAAGAGTTTGATGCCCATGAATTAAGAAGGCCAAAATATTAAGAAGGGTGTGACATTTTGTAATATGATTGTTCTTGGTGATATGCTCGAGATGATTAAAAGATAAATCTATCTTTCACCCTGAAAAATACAATATAGCAGGGAATAAAGTCATCGTAGTTGTATTAATCAGTATCAATAAGAAAATACTGAGGAATAGTCAAATTTTGATATGTGAAAAACAATATTTTTATAAGAAGGTTAAGGAATGAAGTTTGGCTTACCGTATATGGATTGACATTTCTTCATTAATCTTTAGACTGAAGTCTATTGACGGTCCTCCATGACTAAAGTTCATCTTGAAGAACCATAACTCTTTATCTTTTTCATGATAATGTTCTTGAACGCCGCTCGGAAGGCAAGTCCTATCCATTTTAATTTGAAGCTCTTCGAGTGTTAAAAATGAGTTGGCCTCTTCAAAAGCCTTAATCTTTTTTAAAATTCGCTCGTTTTCATTAAGGAGTCGTGAGGAGGAGGTTGAGGTGGAGGAACGCTTTGGAGGAGGCTTTTTTGAATAGTAGTGAGGAAGATTTGGAAAATTGGAAGGGACGGCATCTTTTTTTAATATCTTAAGACAAAGAGTTTTTCCAGATCTGTCTGAACGTGATGGATTAGAGTCAGTAGACTCTGGCTTATAATCGGTGGGCATGAAATGTACGTCACACAACGCAGAATGTCTTGAAGGTATCTAATTTTTTCGCGGAACAGCCTTTGTCCAGAGTTGGCGTAGGGACTCATCCTTGGGGAACATATGAAACATATGTCTTTTTTCCCCTCATTGTCCTTTGCTTTGTAGCCACTCTTGCAACCCGGAGCAACACAAACCTACCCCATTGTCGTCTAGTTTGAAGATAAATAGGTAATTCTAAAACAATTCCTCTACACACTTCCACTACTTCATTCACGCAGCAATAAATAAATTAGTCCATCCCGCTTTGTATTTGTGTTTTGAAAGGTTGCGCGACCTTACCTTCCTGATTGTTTAAGTATTCATTGGCTCTATCAATGAATACTTAAAAATAATACATCATATAATGTAAAACATATAATGTAAAATAATCAAAAACATTTTAATTAAAATTAATTTCTGTTTTAAGATCTTAAAAATCTAACACATTTAACATTCTTGAAATATATACAAAAATACAACAAACACAATGATTAAATACAAAAGGCAATAAAATATAGCAAATATTCAAGAAAAATCTAAAATATCTAAAATTCTTAAATGCAAAAAAAGAAGATAAATAAATAAGATCAATCTATAAGCGTTCGTCTTTGTTGTTCTTGTATTTATTGTACTGTCGAATAAGGACATTGAGGGGACGTATTTGATCCGTTCAGTTGCGTAGTTCCAACCTCTGTTCTATACTTTGGGAATCTTGAGTGACAAAGCGGAGTATCTGGAGGCAGCACCGATCATGATGGTGCGTAATTTATGTTCATCAATCAAAACTCCTTCTGTTAATGATTTGGCAATATACGCCTTGCAGTTACTTATTGCCGCACATATAGACAAACTCTCAATTTTGATCCTCCTAGAAATTACACTATTACATCTTACCTTAAGTAAGTAGTTTGTAATAACCTATGTGCTTGCGAGCTCTTTTACTTCTATGACCTTCCGAGGACTCGTTGTCACGAGCTCTCTTGGGAACTTCCGTATCAGAGCCAGAATTGGAGTTAGTGGCATCCTCCTCTTCTGTGTACTCGAAACCCGCGCCGGCCTCATCTCTTTCCAAGTAGGGAAGTGTCACAGGGCGAGGATCTTTGTCCCTTGCGCGTGTGCACCAGCGGGTTGGGAATCTGTTTCCGTCAACCTCGTTCCACACATCTTACCAAGGTCTGACGACTTGGCGGGCGCAGGGCTATCCATTGCTTCTCTCTCCAACATTTCAGCAGACGGCTCTAGATGAGCTATATTTGCACTGATCTTGTAAAGGTAGCCTTGTTCGGCAAAATGATGGAGACTGAGGAGATAGCACCGTGCAGGTTTTTGTGGACGCTAACGACTCTGGCCAGTTTCCATTGGCCTTTTTCTTGGGTTTCTGGCTTAAGCAGAGCGACGTCCCCTAGCTTTATTGGGGGTTTATGACCCTTTGACCATTTACGGTCCAATGATAGGGTGGCAAGGTATTCTACTTGCCATTTTCTCCAGAAGTGATGTTGGATTTTCTTTCTCTGTTCCCACATCTTGTCTACGCCAGGTGTTCTGAGTTCCGCCTTACTGGCGGTCGTGAGAGGACGGAGGGTTCTACCCGTTGTTATATATTTGGGGTGATCATTTTTTCCGTGTTCCCTTCGATTACTTGCCCTAGGGGCCTCTCATTTATGTAGAAAACAATTTCCATACATAGAGTCTCCATCGTTCTAAATGGAACGCGTGTTTCTGAAGGCTTGCCATAAATGCTTTTTGAACAGTCCGACGAGGCGTTCTGTGCACTCGTTTGTCCAGGGTGCCAATTCTGTACTGAACTTCCATTCAATTGGCCCAAGACCTTCATACTTATAGTTCAGGACCACCTTCTGCGCTTCTAGCTTGGATAACTGTTGAAGTTGTCTACAAGCTCCTTTAAAAGTGGTGGCATTGTCACTATAAAACAGGATTGGCCTCCCCCTTTGATGTGTAAAGCGCCTAAACGCCATTAGAAACTCATGAGAAGAACAGTCAGGGACCAACTCAACGTGAATGGACCGTGTTTGCATGCATGTGAATATTACTCCCCATACCTTATATTTCTCCGGGTTTCGACATCTCCTGCCATTAGAGTCTTTTCGGCATTTCAGGAAACTACAATCGTGGATGCAATAAGATGGGCCAAAATAATCAACACCGACATGGGCCCATGCTTCCAGTTTATCCATCCTTATACTTGGAAGTGGGGACATTTTCGGTGACTCGTACTGGATGTACCTACACCTAGGAGTTTTGCATCCATGTCTTACAGCAGACTTTACGAAATTATATCCGCCCTGTTGCCAGTAAGTCATTCTAATATGTTCGAATGTTTGCTTCTGACTGGCATGTCTTAGCTTAAGATGAGTTTCCAATGCCACTCTTTTTGCGTAATCACATTTTGGCATGATGATTGGGTCCTTAAAATCAAGATTTAGAGAGATACTTTTATGCAATCTGCTTCTAAGCCTGAGAAGCTGATCACCCGGCTCGAAGGACCATGTAATGAAGCAGACCGCGCGGAAAGGGGATGTGAATCTCCACTAACAAATTAATTAAACCACGATGCTAAGATCGTATTTATATCAAAAGATACTCACTATAATACAATAAATAATACACAAGATATTACTCATTTTAAGGCTATATCCTTATTATATTTCGATTGTTTACATAATTCGAAAGAGTGATTGGCCTGAAAGCCTTAGCTGAGCTGTAGTCATCTTTGCCCGGTTTCGGCAAAAAAGTAACTTTCATCTCTCTCCAGATCCTTGGTGTCCTGGCTATAGCCAGTGTTGAGAATTACTTCATAAAGGTTTGTGATGTAAGATATTAAATTTTTCCCAAGTTGCTGTAGTACAACTGGTTTCAGCCATCTGGTCCTGAGCTTTTAAATGGTTCAAAAGAATTGAATGATTCTTTGACCTTATTTGTATCTACATAGTTAATGTTAAAGCTTCTTTCTTGCAATGGTCTATCATAGGTCGTATTTATTATACTATCAGGGAAATGAGTCTCCATAAGTACTAATAAAGATTGAGCAGGTGATTGCGTATATCCATCGTCTTTTTTCAGTAGTCCAATTGAGTCTTCCATTGGTTTTTGTATTTTAATCAGTTTTGCAATATGTTTAGCATTTGCAGCTTTACTGCAAAAATGCCTCCATGCCTCTTTCTTCTCTTTTCTGAGTACTGTACGATATTCGTTTTTCGTTTTTAAGTACTCCTCTCTATGTGTGCTGTAGTGACGCTTAGACTCAAGTTTATTGAGTTTATATCTAAGGCTTGCAAGATGTTTTGTCCACCATGGCACGGACTTAGTTGCTGTTGTTTTCCTTAAAGGGCAAGCAATGTCGAGTGCCTTCATTATTGTATCATATAATGATTCTGCACATTTATCTATGGCGATAGAATTGGGAATTACTTTAGGCAGTGACACATTTTCGGTTTGAGATCTAAATATATCCCAATTGACTTTTCTGAAATTTCTTGACTTTTCGGAGATAGGTTTGTATTTTCCGAATTTGAAATTTATATAACGATGATCTGACATTGATGGTCGTAGATCAACATGCCATCCTCGAATGTTGAATTTATTGAATGCATGCTGATTCATTATGGTAATATCTATAACTGAACTAGCCCGTTGTGTAACAAATGTGGGTTCATTTCCTTCATTTAATACCAAAAGATTATGTTCATCTATTAGGCTCTCAAAGCTTCTCCTCTGCTGTCAATGTCTCTGCTGCCCCAAAGATGATTATGAGCATTATAATCCATAGCTATAAGAAGAGGTTTCTGTTGCTGTTCACAGTATTTAATGAGACGCAAGAGGGTTTCGTTCTTAATCGGTAATAATTGATCAAGATATGCTGCACAGATATAAGCCATAGATTCATCTATTGTCAAGCAAACTGTGCAAACATCTTTGTCAGAGAACTCTGGAACAAACCATGCATGCAAATAATCGGAAGTTCGAATACAGGCTCTTGGTTTGGTTTTAGACATACTGTGTATTGTATATCCATTTAGTTTAAGGTTTTTTTGTGGTACCTTTAAGAAGATAAGGTTCCGTTATCATGGCTATCTGAGATGTTCTTAATTTAAGTTCAAAGTTTGCCGCTCTGGAATGTTGAGTATTTATATAGGAGCAGCTGATCATGATTATTGATTTGGCTTTTGTGGAAACATTATTTCCGCTGTTGACTCAAAGAACTTGTTTATCTTTGATTGCTTCTTAGTAGCTGTTTTTTACGTGATGCCCCGTAACAGGATTTTTTGTGTCTGTTGATGGCGTTCTGTTTGGGTGTCCGGAGTTTTTGGGTCCTTAGGATCCGTGTTTTTGTCATCTCTCAATTCTTCAGGACCTTCTTTCTCTTCGGTTCCATGTTGCTGTCGTTTGGAGTTGTCATAATCTTTTCCTTGTTGAGTTTGTACTTCAGAGTTTATTTCTTCTTTTCCTCCTTCAGTTTCTTCTATAATTTCCAGATCCTTAGTTTCTTCACACTGCTCCAAAGTGGGTGCTTTTCGAGGATCCTGAAAACGCACTTTACCTGCCGAGGCAATTTTAATTGTAAAGTCCATCGATTGGAGACCTTCAAAAGATGTTTATCTAAGCAAATATGAAGTACTTTGCCTAGTTGCGTAAGCTCTGATCTCACAATTTCAACTTGCCTTGTATTCCTGATAGGGTGCGGTACACTGATGTGCAATAATTTTTTAAGGACTTCGTCCCCAATATTTCCAGTGACACCCCGAATAAATCCAGTTAGTCTCTGTTGTCTCTTCTTTCTTCTCTCATTCTTTCAGCCTCTGACCAAGAGGTGGATAACAAGGGGGTGCAGCTTTTTTACGATTTTATGTACGTACTGACTTGAGGCTTCATCATTTAAGTAAATGATTGCACTTTTTTATGTACTTACGCCCTTCGTAGTTGGGTAAGAATTCATTTACCGCCGATAGACAACGAACATAGTCGGTGTCAAGGATTTTTATAAATTATTCCATTCTTGCAGTGAGATATGGTCGCCATTTTTTCGGACAATGACAATTTCAAATGCCTCTTTTGCTATTTCTGCGAAGAGGAACTTCTTTTAGGTTTTGGCTTATGGGGTCCTGTGGTTCTTTTAGAAGGTGGAGTTTCGTTTGTATGTCCCTCTATCCTTCGTTTCTTGTATCGGGGATCCATCTTCTTTTTGATGCCCTTCTTTGATTGAAAGTGGCTTGTTGTTTTGTATAGTGTCATTATTGGGCTTTACAGAGCTCTTCTTTAGGGACGTATTTTCATTGTTTTTAGGGAGATTTATGCCCTTGATTCTTTTCCCCCAGTATTATATAGCAACAGTCTCCCATTGCATGCTAGAGTCATTCTTTGGATCTTCCAGGGCACCAGGATCCCACGTAGAATGATGTTGGTGGTCATTCATATCTATGCTCTTTTTGATATTCATTTTGCCTCTTCTTTTGCACTACAATATAATATATATATATGAACATATGACTCTTCTTTGGCTTCCTTACCTATTCACACACAGTACAGATACAGATATCATATACAGATATATTGTACAGATATCATATTACACATATATACTTGCGCGATGGGTAATGTAAATGCTCCTGACGAAGAAGAAAAGATATGATGATATGTTGAATCTTATGATACAGGTTCCGCGAGGCGTACAGAATTCCTTGAACCTTGGAAATTATGGACTCTATTGAAAAGCGTTCTCATAATTGGGGGACGTTGATATTATCCAGTCTGGGGGTTCAAGGTGTTCACCGTATGCCTTTGTATTTTTTCCTCTACTGGACTTTACAACAGGGATAATGATTGGGCAAAAATAGAAAAAAAAAAAAAACTTCTTATGTATATGGAGTGGAACGTCTTTTTTTCGTCTCTGTATTAGTGCCCACATCTTTCGATTTGAGAGTGTTTTGTCTTTTTATACTTATAAAAAGTGATTTAAGTGCCTCGAGTCTCATTTGTGGGGGATACATAGGACTACTTGCTCGGGAAGAACGGTAATTGGATAGATCTTCTTCAATTATTTTGGATCTCTGAGGAGTGAGGCCTTTATTTATCTTCATTGTTATTCATCTTCTTTTCTTCTCTCCTTGGCAATCTGTCATAGAGGGGGTATTTAATTTTTTACCTTACTCGCGTATAACTGTGGTAAGGTAGAAAAAAGGGCTGATGATAGAAATGTCCCCAGCAACAGCGATAGAGCTATTTTCACAGGAACAAATTTTACACGGTTTAAAACGCACGCCTTATATAAACATGAGGGGGGGAGAGTGACGTCACCATCAACAATCGTCAAATAATAGAGCCTCCACTGATCATAGTTGGGAATCTTTTTTTTTGGGTGTCATGAAAGCATTCTGGCCTAGACTTCAAACTTGTTGGAGATCCCTCGATCCCTTCCTTCCTCCATCCCTCCTTCTTTCTTCCCGGGACTCCGGGATAAATGCCTTGGATACCAAGAAACGAGTCTCCTCCCTCCCTCCCATTAAGAGACACATTCCCCTCACCTCGACTTCAAGAGTGGAGTCCTACCCATCGTCGGACTTTGTCAGTCAAAGGACTTCCTTCCCTCATCTTCGTTAGAGAGCTCCCCGTCCCTCCTCTTCGTGAGTGGAGTCCTACCCATCGTCGGTCTTCGTCAGTCAAAGGACTTCCTTCCCTCATCTTCGTTAGAGAGCTCCCCGTCCCTCCTCTTCGTGAGTGGAGTCCTACCCATCGTCGGACTTCGTTCAAAGAGCTTCCTTCCCTCATCTTCGTTAGAGAGCTCCCCGTCCCTCCTCTTCGTGAATGGAGTCCTACCCCTCGTCGGACTTCGTTAGAGAGCTTCCCATCCCTCGTCTTCGTTAGAGAGCTCCCCGTCCCTCCTCTTCGTGAATGGAGTCCTACCCCTCGTCGGACTTCGTTAGAGAGCTTCCCATCCCTCGTCTTCGTTAGAGAGCTCCCCGTCCCTCCTCTTCGTGAATGGAGTCCTACCCCTCGTCGGACTTCGTTAGAGAGCTTCCCATCCCTCGTCTTCGTTAGAGAGCTCCCCGTCCCTCCTCTTCGTGAATGGAGTCCTACCCCTCGTCGGACTTCGTTAGAGAGCTTCCCATCCCTCGTCTTCGTCCAAGGAGTTCCTTCCTTCGTCTTCGGCATAGGGTTCCCCGTCCCTCCTCTTCGTTAATGGAGTCCTGCCACTCGTATTCATGAATGGAGCCCTACCCCTCATCTTCGTGATTGGAGTTCCGTCTTCCATAACCTCCTCCATATTGAAGACTTTTTTTCTCTTTTTTGGAGTTTGCTATTGAACGCCTTTGTCCTGTATTTCTATGAAATAAGTATCATGATGTCCTGATGAATCTAACAGTCCAAAGGACATGAAGATCATTAAATCTCGGTGAAGGAGCCTTGATCATCAAACCTAACAGGACTACCCCTCCCCCCAGACTAACGCTCCCCGGACTATCACCCCCCGTGCCATTTACTCCCATTACTAATATTTATCATCTAAAGTACTATTGAATTTATTTCTGTATTATAATACAATAATAAATTGTGAATGAAATTTATTTGCCATCTAATATAATTAATTACTTTCATGAATTAAAGTGTAGGAACAGTAAATTCGTTTACAATATTATTTTCTCATCTATAGTAATATTTAATTTATGTCTGTATTATAATATAATAAATTGATAAGATAATATCTTAATTATGGGGGAGGCCTAAAAGCCATTTTAATATCAGCAGCAGCTCGTAACATGGCGCTCTACATAATGATTCCGTAGGTTTCAAGCTGGCGATTTGCGGGTGACATCTTTCGGTACTTCCCCTCCTGCTCCAAGAGGACCTCTCCCTATCTGAAGTTTTTACTACGGTTCTACAAAAAATTATAATCTTAAATTGAATGAAAACCATTATTTCCTGAACATTTTAATGATATTTTTATATCAGTAGATTTTGATTATATTTATACTTGATTTTTTAATGCCATAATTTTTTTTATTGACTTTATTTACTGTATAACTTTTAAACTATAATTTTTATTTATATATTTATAACATGCATTCACGTTAAATTCAATAAAGTGTAAATAGTGTAAAGCACTAGTGAAAAAGTAGTTAAAATGATTTATTTCAAAGTGACGCCTATAACTTCTAGGATTTGTAAGAAATTTTGTAAAAGAGGCCATATATCCATAGTAAAAACTCTTTCAAGTCATGTTAAAGTAAAATTTTATTAGCTTAATCATTTTAACGACATATCTTAGAAAATAAATAAAAATTAATTAGCACTTTTAATACTAATTTTTGATAAGTTTGGTGACCAGTTACAATTCTTGCGAGATTTGAAATGAGAAACATAAGATTTATTAAATAATGGTAAACTAAAGTATTAATATTATTTTATCTGATTACATTCAAATTTTAAACTGGTCAATTGTCACAAAAAAACATAGTTAACTTCATAAGCGGACTTCATGGAATAAAAAATATTAGTAATGGGAGTAAATGGCACGGGGGGTGATAGTCCGGGGAGCGTTAGTCTGGGGGGAGGGGTAGTCCTGTTAGGTTTGATGATCAAGGCTCCTTCACCGAGATTTAATGATCTTCATGTCCTTTGGACTGTTAGATTCATCAGGACATCATGATACTTATTTCATAGAAATACAGGACTGAGGCGTTCAATAGCAAACTCCAAAAAAGAGAAAAAAAGTCTTCAATATGGAGGAGGTTATGGAAGACGGAACTCCAATCACGAAGATGAGGGGTAGGGCTCCATTCATGAATACGAGTGGCAGGACTCCATTAACGAAGAGGAGGGACGGGGAACCCTATGCCAAAGACGAAGGAAGGAACTCCTTGGACGAAGACGAGGGATGGGAAGCTCTCTAACGAAGTCCGACGAGGGGTAGGACTCCATTCACGAAGAGGAGGGACGGGAGCTCTCTAACGAAGACGAGGGATGGGTAGCTCTCTAACGAAGTCCGACGAGGGGTAGGGCTCCATTCACGAAGAGGAGGGACGGGGAGCTCTCTAACGAAGATGAGGGAAGGAAGTCCTTTGACTGACGAAGTCCGACGAGGGGTAGGACTCCATTCACGAAGAGGAGGGACGGGAGCTCTCTAACGAAGACGAGGGATGGGTAGCTCTCTAACGAAGTCCGACGAGGGGTAGGACTCCATTCACGAAGAGGAGGGACGGGGAGCTCTCTAACGAAGATGAGGGAAGGAAGCTCTCTGACGAAGACCGACGAGGGTAGGACTCCACTCACGAAGAGGAGGGACGGGGAGCTCTCTAACGAAGATGAGGGAAGGAAGTCCTTTGACTGACGAAGACCGACGATGGGTAGGACTCCACTCACGAAGAGGAGGGACGGGGAGCTCTCTAACGAAGATGAGGGAAGGAAGTCCTTTGACTGACAAAGTCCGACGATGGGTAGGACTCCACTCTTGAAGTCGAGGTGAGGGGAATGTGTCTCTTAATGGGAGGGAGGGAGGAGACTCGTTTCTTGGTATCCAAGGCATTTATCCCGGAGTCCCGGGAAGAAAGAAGGAGGGATGGAGGAAGGAAGGGATCGAGGGATCTCCAACAAGTTTGAAGTCTAGGCCAGAATGCTTTCATGACACCCAAAAAAAAAGATTCCCAACTATGATCAGTGGAGGCTCTATTATTTGACGATTGTTGATGGTGACGTCACTCTCCCCCCCTCATGTTTATATAAGGCGTGCGTTTTAAACCGTGTAAAATTTGTTCCTGTGAAAATAGCTCTATCGCTGTTGCTGGGGACATTTCTATCATCAGCCCGAAAAAGAGAAGAATATTTATAAAAACAAAGGAAGGTGTTGTGGATAACTTGTGGAAAAGTTCCGAGGAATTAGGGCAACAATGAAGTGGAGAGGAGAATCTTCCTCAAAATATTATTTAAACGCCTTAAAAAAGGATCTTGCAATTAAGGCACTGAAATATAAAGTCACGATTGATTTATTCTCGCTTAATGGAAGTCGCTTACCCAAGCGCCCAACGATACAAGAAATAGAAAATCTAATTTTTGGAACTCTAAAAGTTGAGTCCTCTGTTCTACAAGGAATCCATACATGTCCTGGCTCTCGACCAATCATTGTAATTACTTTAAAAAAGAAATAGATATTAGTGTTACCTTCTCTCACGTGGAGGACACTTTCATCATAAGAAAACAAAAAGATGGAGAAGATGGAATTAGAGGATCAATGAGAGGTCTAAGAGCACAAAGGAAGGATGAAGACGGGAACCCTATTGTTTATGAGAAAAAAATAATAATAAACTCTCCTCATGAAGAAGTTAAAGCCAAAGACGTAGATAATGTATTTAAGCATTTCGGCAAAATTGTCAACCCTGCAAAGGAATGCCTTTTTAGTGAAGGAAGACTTAAGGGTCTACAAAATGGGAATTTTTGCATTGGTTTGATGCCAAATAAAAACATCCCAGGATTCCTTGGATTCCGAGGTTTAAAGACTCGTGTTTCTTACTTTGGACAAAAAATTACATGTGCTAAGTGCTATAAAAATGGACATTTTGCCAAAGATTGCGAAAATAGTTATGTAAAATGGGCGGATTATTGGAAAGAGCTGAGAGAGCAAATGGACCGAGAAATTAACAACACTGAAGAGGCTGCACAAAACAGCTCACAAGTCCCAACAGAAACCGAAGCGGATCAAGATAAAGAAATTCAAATAGAAGATCAGAGGTCAATCGAAACAGGAGACACTTTTACTCCCTCTGAAAATAGTGAAGATGTGAGTGTCAGAGAGAGTGATGACAAGGAGCCCGCCGAAGACCTTACGGCAACAAAAAGTTGTCATAATGCACGGAGCACAATCTCAAATGATAACACCCTAAACGAAAATAATCAAAGAATCAATAAGCCCACACAAGCACACATTCTAATAGAAAAGATTATCCCACATCGTACGCGGTCACAATCAGCCGGGAAACGTAGTAAACCTGACTCTGATGGCTCACCGGAAAAAGACAAGGGACCCGCTAAGCAGAAGAAAACCTCTTCTTAGATACTTTCAACTATCACACAAATGGACACCAATAAGGAACTAATTGGTATGAGAAGGATAATTTCACTAAACACTCGAGGTGGAAAAGACAGAAAATCGAGACACGCCATGATGGGGAGGATCTTAGCTTTAAAACCTGACATTATATGTCTTCAAGATATACGGACAAAAGTTTCATCTTCGTGTTCGAGTTCTTGTTCTTACTGCCTTCCAGCCAATTTCTCTGTTTTTTTTACGGGTAGTGGTTTACGCCGAGGTATTCTCACCATGGTGTCTACTTCAATTGCTACAGCCATATTTACTCAAGAATATTCTTTGGAAAGTCAGTGGCATAGTATCAAGGTTAATATGAAGACGAACAATTTCGTATTCTATATCATAAATGCTTATGGACCTAACCTTCGATCCTCCGTCTTCTTTAAATCTATCATCAACCATTTAGAAGAAGAAACACTCCCAAAAATTTCACAGGTGATTTAAACGTTGATCTTGAAAGAAAATTTTCCACAAATAGGACTGCGTTGCAAGAAGTTATTAATAAACTCTTCTTGTTTGATGTTATCGAAAAGTTTAATGACATCAAGAATCTTTACTCGTGGAAAAGTGGGCGGAAGACATCACGATTAGATCACTCGTTTGTGTCCTTTTCATTTTTATCAAAAATACAAAAAACGTCATACATATATGAGCCATCGTCTGATCACAAAATTATAGACGTACAATTTAAAATGCGCTTAAACAAAAAACTCAAGACTCCAAAATGGCTTATCGAAAATGAGGAATTCAAAAAGAATTAAAAAAGAAGCTTTTACTGAATTTTAATCCCAATATTAATTGTAAAAAGCTTTTACAAATTTTTAACAAGATTATAAAGGACACATCAATAGCGCATATAAGTCAAAAGTGGAAGACAATTGGAAGACTTCGAGAGGATGTGGAAGAGATAATGAATGATGGTTCGTTGTTTGTTCAGGAAATTACATCAGAAACTCTCAACGCCTTTGGAATTTCGGAAATTGCAGAAGAAGAAATGAATAAGAGGGTGCAATTGGAAAGTAACCCTCATAGGAGACTTCAAAGCATGAAAAACGAAAAACAGCCTCTGAGTAAAAAAATAGAAACTCTTGTCATTAATGGACAAACAATATCAGATCCGCGTTCAATTTTAAAGATATTTTATAACTCCTTTAAAAAAGTACTTGAGACATCAAGGACGCACTTTCCTCGTCCTAAGAAATCTTCCACACTTACTATTTTTAACAATGATAATATTTTAGAATATATAAAAAAAATTTTAAAGATGAAAAAGCCAGTGGCCCTGACAATATCAAAGGAAAAATTTTACACTTTGCCCTGAGGAGATTTCCCCTTATTTATTAAGAATTGGAGCAGAAATGGAAAAAAGAGGATCGATGCCAGCAGCTCTAACACAAGGCCGAATTTCTCTCATTCCGAAAAGAGGGAACGGAAGTGCTATAAATCATTGGAGACCACTGACCATTCTTAATGAGTCTTATAGAATCATTGCAGGAGTACTAGCTAAAAATATGGAACCTATACTAAATAAAAAGTTGGGACCTGAGCATAAAGGCTTCTTGAAAAATCGCAACATTTCAGACATATCAAGAAATATTTGTGCAGCGATCAACTCTACTAAGAATAGAAGAAAATTTGGAGCAATAGTTGGTGTGGATTTTAGCAAAGCATTTGACTCTATTTTACATGGTTTTATTTTACAAGCGGTGAAAAAATATCTCCCTAGGCGCTTTTTTAACCCCATTCGTGCTCTTTTATTTAATGGTTCATCCAAGATTATTATCAACGGCTACCAAAGTGAATCTATCAACTTAGGAAAAAGTTGTCGGCAGGGTTGCCCTGCGTCTCCTTTACTTTTTGTTGCTGCAATGGAGCAATTGAACACCATATTAAACCGCAAGTTTCGGGGCTTTGGAGTGCAATTAGGTTCCAAAAAACATCTCGTAGATCTATACGCGGATGATATAACCTTAATGGTCGAAGGAAATTCCGAAAAACAAATTATAAAACGAGTGGAAATTCTTTTAGCTTTAAAAAAAAAATTCATAAGATGTCTGGAATGGAAATTAATTACGAAAAAACTGCTATACTCCCCATAGGCTGCTGGACTCCTGCAGAACAAATAAACATCGGAAGATGCAGAACTGTAAAAACAGTGAAGATACTTGGGGTGGAATGGAATAACAACGGACCCGCGCTGGCCAATTTTCAAAATTTAAATAAACAAGCAATTAGATGGTGCCAAGGATGGAGAGGTCTAAACCTACAAAAAAGAATAGACTTTTACAACACAAACCTTATTTCTCATATGGTTTATATGGCAACGGCTTCTCCTACAATTGGGGAACTACTCATGAAGGAAGAGGAAAATTGGTTGGAGGCTTTATTCTCCCGCCGGTACATTCCTGCCTTGAAACGACGACGATCTCAACTGGGAGGTGGACTGGTGCTTATAAATAATATAATACCCAAAATTTATAAAAAAATATTTGCAGAGTTAGTATCAGTTTATAAAGGTGAATGGAGAGAACACGTGGCATCTTCGGGGGTGTATATGACGCTTTTATTCGGAACGGACATCTCGAATAATGTAGTTTCCCAATTTTCGAGAGATTGGGCCGCTGCACAAAGAATATTATGGAAACAGTCTCCAATATACAATAATAACAGCACTTTGGATATTATTCACCAAAACAGGGGCAAGGAACCTTTTTTTAAAACCTTTGTCCGCCTGAAGAATTGGAGAGTATGGCTCTTCGAGATAATATTTATACTTTGCATGATTTGGGCGATGACTCTGTTTTTAAAACTGGCCGCTTTTTATTCCCTCTCCAAAGAGATGCTAAAAGACATATGCCTCTTTTACCATGGTTTTTAAAATTCCGTGATCAAGATTTTAATTCACACTCTGCAAATTTGATAGCGGATGAACATCTCAAGAGCTTGAAGTTACCGCAAGAATGGAAAACAAGAATTCTGCTGTCCATGATGGGCATCAACGACGGAAAAAAATTTACAGCCCAATTACAAATATCGGCAAGCTTAATTACATTCTCATCACATTGCAAGGATTGCGGACGTATGTACAACAACATTAGCCATGCATTTAGTGACTGCCCAGCTTTGATTATTATAAAGAATTTTTTAGAAATGAATTGTACATATATCACTAATTTTAAAGCCGAATACCTAAGAGGATACATTCTCTTTGGCATTACAACGCATGAAAATAATTGTCAAGTTGAAGAACGTGCAATAAGCGCCGCATTGAGGAACTGCAAGGCCTATACAGCTCAAAACCTTTCAGATAACGCGTTAACTCAAGAACATAAGCTGAGAGCTATCTTTATTGGAGCGGCTGCCAGATATTTGGCATTATCTTTGAGGATCCCCAATGTCAACAGCCAAGAATGGACCCCAGCAGCTGCAGTAATTAAATATGTTCCACGCCTCTCGCCCATCTACGCCAAATCTCTACAGTTTATTGTAAAAAAATATAAGAAATTCAAGACTTCAAAGACAATTTAGATTTATCTGATATATGTTTTTTGTTTATTTCTGTAGGATTGATTTTAGTTGTTTTTATGATTATCTTTTTTTAGATGAATTATATGATTTTGAAGTTTTAGGTCTTAAAAAGGAAATTAATTTTAAACTATAATGTTTATTTATGTTTTTATAAAACACAATTTTTCCTTTTATATTTTTCCTTTTATATATTACATATAGTGTACTTTTTTGTTCTATTTGTATATATAATTTGTTTTAATAAAGACCTTGTTGATGAGAAAAAAAAAAAGTGGAACGAGGCGTCCTTCTCTTTCCCACACCAGTGGCATAGTTGATCTTCTGAATGGATCTTCGATTACTCATGAAGAGAGATTAGTTGCTAGCATGTATCGGAGCCATTTCTGTCTTGAATCTGAGAAGGGATTCTTCATATGATTTGAGAACATAACGAGGACACATTCCTGCTTTCATCGAGCTTATGGAGTATTCGTTTTACAATTTCCGAAGGCGGTTTTTGCTCAACATTTTTATGATATGCTCGGCGAACATCTTGATTTTTAAGATTGGATAAGCCGATGTAAAAAGGGATGGGTGGGTCAAACGGAATTTCAGGCTCTGGTTGGTACTTATTATTTTTTTTTCACCCTAAAGTCCAGGATGAAGTTTTTTGTTTTTTCCTCGTTTCTGTGGAATTGACCAACCGAGGTAAGGTGTCAGTCTTTGAGAAATTCCGTACGACTAAGTAGTCTAGGGTTTTCGATAATGGCTCATCTGAACCCAAAAGAGGAAGGCACCCCTCTATGACTGACTTCCACGATTGTTTCATTTATTTCCAGTAAGAGCCACACAGAGGCAGAACTTTAAAGAGTTCGGTAGGTCCCACATGGATTCTTTCTGAAAAATGGTGTCCTGTGTTATTAAAAAAATATTTTTTAATTCTTAAAGACCAGAAGTCATGATTTGTGAAAAGCCTCTTCATCCATGAGAGATTCAATGCTTTCCACTTACATTCCACGTTGAGAGCGTTTAGTCCCCATTGTGACGTTTTGGTGTCTATTCTACTCTGGGAAACATATGGCCTTGACTTTCCCCAAATTAACCCTGATCTTATACTGTAAATATCACGGCACAGATCCTTTGAAAATGGAATGTAGACAGCCTTTTGTTGAGTATACCGGTTAGTATTTTGAACGAAGTATTTAGTAAAGATATAGGTCTACAATATTTTATGTCTTCTCCTTTCTTCCCCTTTTTAAGATCAAGGTGATGAGACCACGGTTCATGAAGTCCGGAACAAAACCCATGCGGAATATTTCTTCATAGGACTTTTCCAGAATAGGTACAAGACTTCCCGCGAACATTTTATAAAACTCAAAAGGCAGCCCGGAAAACCCAGGGGCCTTGAACTTTTTCTTATACTGTTGAATAAAGTAAGTATTTCAGATAGACTTATAGGTGATCCAAGGTTTTCTAAATCCTTACAATACCTTCAAAGTCTCCACTTATGCTAGGAGTAGTTGAAAGCAGTGGTTTCCATCGTGTAGAGTCTTTATAAAGTCTCCAATAGAGACAGAAATCGCAATTCTTGTTCGGGAGGCACTCATTACACGAAAACAAATTTGAGTAATAATTGTTTACAATTTTTTCAACCACGATTGGGTCTTCCGAGATCTCACCAGAACTGGTCTTGAGGGATGTCATTTTTGTTCTGCGAAGAGATCCTTCCAAATGCCGGAAAGAGGTTTCCCTTTGATATTGAGATCAACAATTTTTGCCTCAATCTTATAGCCACACCCGTGTTTTCATAATCGATGATGTTATCCAATTCTGAATTGGCCGTAGCACATATCCCATCTAGTTTCATTATACGATCCTTAGTTAAACTTCTTTCTTAGCTACCTCTCTACCACGTCGCATAAAAATCCTCCGGGAACACATTTCAATATTTTTCAGAGTGTCACAGGCCGAAACCAGTCCTCTGTCCATAATTGACTTTTTTGCGATATCATTCCTGGATTTCAACCCTGCAATCTTCGGAGTCTAAAAGGGAAACATTTAGTTTCCACTTAGACTTCGGAGGTCTTCTGGGGTTCAAAAAGATTCCAATATCGGATGGTGATCTGATATATAGCATGGCATTACCTCAAAGTTAGTGAGGAGGTTTGATGTTCTAAAGGACGAAAATATATAATCAAGTCTACTGTATATATTGGTTTGGATTTTGTTTTTGTATGAAACGTCATTTTTGGAGAGGAGCTATCTTTTATGAGCCCCAAGTCGCAGAGGTTCATATTGCTTACTAAAGTTTCCAAATCTTATGAGTTACTTTTGTTGTTGGATCCATTGTAACCTTGGGCGTCCCTAGATGGTTTTCGGGTGATGTTGAGGTCTCCCAATATAATGCACTCATTTCCTGGATATGGTGGGTGTTTTTTTCACTATGTTGGTAACCAGCATTTGCAGTTATAATTAAATATTTATTTCTTCAAAAAGGTCCTCTTTTATGCTTAAACATTATGATTTTAATA
The DNA here is from genome assembly GCA_013387185.1 of Caligus rogercresseyi. Classification (NCBI taxonomy): domain Eukaryota; kingdom Metazoa; phylum Arthropoda; class Copepoda; order Siphonostomatoida; family Caligidae; genus Caligus; species Caligus rogercresseyi. The sequence continues at coordinate 18,766,509 of CP045890.1, forward strand.
CATCAAAGGAATCCTTATTTCCTTTTATTACTCAATCAACGACTTTCCTTTTTATATTATGTATTCCCATTTTAGGGAATTCTAAATACTTTTTAATAATTTATTTTAAGTGATAAATTTTAAAAAAAGATTAAATTGTCAAATATTAATTTTCCAGTTGCTCCATACAAGAGAAAAGAGTAATTGGGGGAAATTGCCGATGATTCATGTTCGAGGGGAACCTGAATCATTGACAATTGTTATGGAGGTCCTTTTATAATAAACAACAGATTAATAAATTGGATAGTTTAACATCTGTGACATATGTCATTTTTGCCTATATAAAGTTCACGAAATGATGAACTAATCATCCAATCCTTTGCAATGAAGTTTTGTGGATTACTCTTAGCTACGCTTCTATCCATTAGTCAAGTGGCTTGTGAGTATGATTGAAGCCTTCTCTATTTTCAGGTCTCATTCTCATTTATTTTTATAGTTGGAAAGAATGAGTTTGTAGGATCCTCATCGATAAGTATGACAAATTGGCCATGCTCTCCAGAAGCTTCCTTGTTGGGTCCACTACTCGATGGCCCGATGCGACTGTTCCATATCTGATCAGCTCCGACTTCTCGTCCGAAGACGTGTCCAAAATTAAACAAGGAATGGCAACAATTGAGGAAGCTCCTGCGTTAAATTTGTAGAGCGAACCAATGAAGATAAATATGTGAATATAGTCACAGGAGGTGGTGGATGTTATGCCAACTTGGGCTATAACAAATGGAGGAGCAATTCCATGGTCCATTTGAAAGAAACAGCTTTTGCATGGTATTGCATGGATTTTATATTGACAATCAAATCCTATTGATTTTTTCCTATTTCTCCAGGATCAGGATCCATCACCCATGAGCTTTTCCACATTCTTGGATCTGGACACGAACAAACCGGCCTGACCGAGATGAATACGTTACTGTTAACTGGGCTAATGTTCCAACTCAATCCGCCAATAACTGGATTAGAAGTGGAGGAGAAAACGAAGATCCCTTGCCACCAGCTTGTAACATAAATGGAGGTGATACTGACTTCAGTGACTGCTACTCTGGATTCAGGACAACCACCTTCGGACTTCCCTATGAATACGGATCTGTAATGCACTACGGCTTGAATGCGTAAGTTTATTTTTCTCTAAGTGATCCATTGCTCATACTGCTTTCTTAATAAAGTGGATCATCAAATGGTGGTCCTGTTATGACAACCAAGAAAACTGTTCCCGAAGGCATTAGAATCGGTAAAGTTGATCGCCCAACAGTTTTGGACTTCAAGAAGCTAAACAAAGCTTACCCTTGTGACAAGGAAGTTACAACTCCTGAGCCAACAGAAGCACGTAAGCAATATGAGACTTTCGTATTGGAAAGTGCTAACTCAAAACACTCTTTCTAGCATGTGAGGACTTTTACAGTAACTGTGCTGACTATGTTAGATACTGTGCAACAAATCAGCAACTACAGTCTGGATGCAAGAGAACTTGCGGAATCTGCGACAGAATCGTACCAACCACGCCAACTCCTCGTAAATATTAAGTTAACTTATAATATCAAAATGTGCATTATGGCCATATCCCCCCTTTTAGCCTGCAAGGATAAGTATGATATTTGCGGTGAGTTCAAATCATACTGCGACTCCTGGGAAATCGTGAAGACGGGCTGCAAGGTGACCTGTGATTTATGCTAATTGAATCTGATTTAACAAAATTCGTCATCGACACATAACAAAAACTTTTCTGTTTCTTTCTATCTTAAGTGCAAATAAATACTATCTTTGGTGTTTTTGTATGTTTAATGATGATTTCATTATTTAAATTATCCTATTTGATGAGTTGACTTAATATTTTTGCTTATTTTGTGTAATCAATGTATGTTGAGGGGAAAAATATATAAGGAACGAGCATTATTTTATGATGATTCTCCGTGAGTCCTATATCTTAGAGAGTGGAAAGCTGTTGTTTCATAGTTTAATACATAATGCGACATCATTCTCGATATATAATTATATAGTGTGCATCAATAAGATAGTTAGTCTGAAACTATGTGCTGTAGGTGTTACTATGACGTAAAAGGTGGAGTGACCTTCTCTTCAAAATGTCCATATCATGGAGTAGTCATACTGCTAGGATTATATGATTGTTTTTGTATTGCCCAGACCAAACGGAAAAGGGAAGGCATATGAAGTAAAAGAGGAGTGAAGAAGAAATGCAAACCCTTTAATTAAAAAGATTTTAATTTATCCATCACAAGATGTAATAACTGTTTGTCAAGAAGCGGAAAGAGTCTTTTGTCACTTTTTAATCATTGACAAAGCTGCTTTATTAAAGAAAGATAAAATTCACTTGCATATTGCTGCCCAAGTTTTGCAAAACATTTGTGAAAAACAACAGTAGGTTTTTAATGATCTTAATGAACATATGCTAGACGTTAGCCCAACAAAATTCATGTTTTATATTCATAAAAGATTTGGCAGCAACTTATTCCCGAATAAGACTTTATCATCAAGGAAGAGTGACGAATATAAAATTACCCTCCGACTACATAAGAAAAAGTCATGATAAAATAGTATTATTCAAAGGACAGTAAAAGTATTCATTAATATTATTAAAAATCTATCACATTGTTATTCTCATGTTAATTATGTTATGCAAATATATTTATACAATAATTACATATCTTCAAAATTGTACAATGATTTCCCTAAATATATCAATAATATTTTCTATTTTACAAAATTATTATAGGACTAATAGTAAAAAAAATATAGCGAATCTTTTAAAATCGTACTACATAAAAATCTCAGTTTTCATTCTTCATTATGGTTACTAAGTTTTTCTTCTCTTCTGTTGTTCATGTTTTTCCTTCGGCAGACGCGTTGCGCTTCTAGTTCTTTTATATTTTCGTTGACCTTGACGCGTCCTCCGTCAGCTGTTGAAAAGGCGCAATAACATGAAAACATAATATTATGTAAACAATCGAAATATAATAAGGATATAGCTTTAAAATGAGTAATATCTTGTATTATTTATTGTATTATAGTGAGTATCTTTTGATATAAATACGATCTTAGCATCGTGGTTTAATTAATTTGTTAGTGGAGATTCACAGACCCATATCAGCGCGGTCTGCTTCATTACATGGTCCTTCGAGCCGGGTGATCAGCTTCTCAGGCTTAGAAGCAGATTGCATAAAAGTATCTCTCTAAATCTTGATTTTAAGGACCCAATCATCATGCCAAAATGTGATTACGCAAAAAAGAGTGGCATTGGAAACTCATCTTAAGCTAAGACATGCCAGTCAGAAGCAAACATTCGAACATATTAGAATGACTTACTGGCAACAGGGCGGATATAATTTCGTAAAGTCTGCTGTAAGACATGGATGCAAAACTCCTAGGTGTAGGTACATCCAGTACGAGTCACCGAAAATGTCCCCACTTCCAAGTATTAGGATGGATAAACTGGAAGCATGGGCCCATGTCGGTGTTGATTATTTTGGCCCATATTATTGCATCCACGATTGTAGTTTCCTGAAATGCCGAAAAGACTCTAATGGCAGGAGATGTCGAAACCCGGAGAAATATAAAGTATGGGGAGTAATATTCACATGCATGCAAACACGGTCCATTCACGTTGAGTTGGTCCCTGACTGTTCTTCTCATGAGTTTCTAATGGCGTTTAGGCGCTTTACACATCAAAGGGGGAGGCCAATCCTGTTTTATAGTGACAATGCCACCACTTTTAAAGGAGCTTGTAGACAACTTCAACAGTTATCCAAGCTAGAAGCGCAGAAGGTGGTCCTGAACTATAAGTATGAAGGTCTTGGGTCAATTGAATGGAAGTTCAGTACAGAATTGGCACCCTGGACAAACGAGTGCACAGAACGCCTCGTTGGAATGTTCAAAAAGCAATTTATGGCAAGCCTTCAGAAACACGCGGTTCCATTTAGAACGATGGAGATTCTATGTATGGAAATTGTTTTCTACATAAATGAGAGGCCCCTAGGGCAAGTAATCGAAGGGAACACGGAAAAAATGATCACCCCAAATATATTAACAACGGGTAGAACCCTCCGTCCTCTCACGACCGCCAGTAAGGCGGAACTCAGAACACCTGGCGTAGACAAGATGTGGGAACAGAGAAAGAAAATCCAACATCACTTCTGGAGAAAATGGCAAGTAGAATACCTTGCCACCCTATCATTGGACCGTAAATGGTCAAAGGGTCATAAACCCCCAATAAAGCTAGGGGACGTCGCTCTGCTTAAGCCAGAAACCCAAGAAAAAGGCCAATGGAAACTGGCCAGAGTCGTTAGCGTCCACAAAAACCTGCACGGTGCTATCTCCTCAGTCTCCATCATTTTGCCGAACAAGGCTACCTTTACAAGATCAGTGCAAAATATAGCTCATCTAGAGCCGTCTGCTGAAATGTTGGAGAGAGAAGCAATGGATAGCCCTGCGCCCGCCAAGTCGTCAGACCTTGGTAAGATGTGTGGAACGAGGTTGACGGAAACAGATTCCCAACCCGCTGGTGCACACGCGCAAGGGACAAAAGATCCTCGCCCTGTGACACTTCCCTACTTGGAAAGAGATGAGGCCGGCGCGGGTGTCGAGTGCACAGAAGAGGAGGATGCCACTAACTCCAATTCTGGCTCTGATACGGAAGTTCCCAAGAGAGCTCGTGACGACGAGTCCTCGGAAGGTCATAGAAGTAAAAGAGCTCGCAAGCAAATAGGTTATTACAAACTACTTACTTAAGGTAAGAAGTAATAGTGTATCTAGCCAAATCTCCAATTCGAGGAGGAGAAAATTGAAGCAAACTCAACTTCGGTTGAAACTCCTTCATTAGTTTCTAAGAAAGGTAAAAAGTCTGCTATAAATAAAGAACTTGGCATGTCCTTACGCAAAAGGACAGAATCTGGACCTAAGAGAATAACCCCGGATATAGATCGTTCACAACCAAGTATGGAAACATATAAACAAGAGGAGAACGTCCCAAATAGTGAGAAGAACAAAGATGAACCTATTGAAGTAGAAAAAACCATTATTCACAAAACTCGATCTCAATCAATAGGAAAAAGAAATAAGCCTGATACTGAAAACTCTCCTGAAAAAGATAATACTCCACTTCTAAAACAAGAAAACATCATCTTAGTTCATTAATATAGTCCATTACTTCAAATGAATGAGTTCTGGGCATAAAACGAATAATTTCATTGAATACCAGAGGAGCGAAAGATACGAGGTCTAAACATGCAATGATGAGGAGAATTCTTGCTCTACAACTGGACATTGTATGCCTTCAGGACATATGTACTCGGGTTTCTTCGTCGTGCTTAAAGTCGTGTTCATATTGTCTGCCGACCAACTTCTCTGTATTCTTTACGGGATCTGGCTCACAGCGGGGTATCCTCATTTTAGTCTCAAATTTCGTAGCGAAGGCAGATTGTCTTCGTGAATACTCAAAAGATAGTCAATGGCACGAAGTGAAAATTAATATAACATTAAGCAATATAGAATTCTCTATCTTAAACATTTCGGCTCAAATGAGTACTTCCCTCAGCTCTAAATAACAATAGAGGATTCCATTACCCATAATATGCCTAAAATCTTGATTGGTGATTTGAATATTGATTTTACAATGCAGTACCATCATAACAAACAAGCATTTCAATACTTGATTGAAAGAACTCATTTATTCGATTGTATTAAATTATTCAATGAGGATAACAGTTTGTATTCTTGGAGATTTGCATATAAAATGGCAAGACTAGACCACTCATTTGTTTCTTTGGGCATCCTATCCCTAATAAGAAGGACATAATTTATCTTCGAACCGTCTTCAGACCATAAAATCATTGATATACAATTTAGAATCAAATCCAATAAAACTTTTAAGACACCGAATTGGCTCCTCAGACATAAATAATTCCAAACAGATCTAAAAAAGAAGCTTGTGACCAATTTTAAACCTAATTCGAAGTGTGGAGAATTGTTGAGAATTTTTAATAAAACAAATAGGGACGCATCAGTGTCCGGTATAAAGCGAAAATGGAAGATAGTGAGAGGATTTAATGAAAATGTAGAAGAAATTATGAAAGAAGGATCATTATTTGTACAGACCCTAAATGCATATGGAATATCCGAGATCGCTGAAGAAGAAATGGAATTAAAAGTTAAAATTGAGACCGACCCTCGCAGAAGACTAAAAACCTCAGAGTTGAGAAGCCCTCTTATTGAAAGAAAATTGGAAAAATTAAAGTAAGTGGACGAGTCATCACTGATTCGAAAGTCATTTTAGATATTTTCCACACTACTTATCAGGAGATTCTTGGTGATACAAGGAAGGATTTCCCACGACCTAAAAAAAATCCCCCAAAGTGTCTCTTTTTACCTATGACAACATGTATAATTTTATCAAGAAGACTTATTGTGATGAAAAAGCCACCGGACCCGACACCATTAGAGGGAGAATTTTTACCTTATGTCCAGAGGAAACCATTCCATACTTATTACGATTTGGCACAGAAATGGAGAAAAAAGGATCGCTCCCTCCTGCTCTTACTAAGGGAAGAATATCCCTCATCCCCAAGGAAGGAGATAATACATGTATTAGTAATTGGAGGCCTTTAACTATTTTAAATGAAACATATTGCATAATTGGAGGAGTACTGGCGAAACAGATGGAACCAATTTTGAATAAAATAGTTAGTAAAAACCACAAAGGATTCCTTAAAGGACAGAATATAGCGGACATCCATAGAAACATAAGTGCTTCCATAAATTCAGTCAATACTAGCAGAAAGTTTGGTGCTATAATCGCAATAGATTTTAGTAAAGCCTTTGATTCAATCAGGCATAATTTTATTCTAAAGGCAGCGAAAAAAATATCTGCCACCTCCTTTTTTTAACACCATCCATTCCCTTTTATTCAATGAATCTTCAACAATTACGATCGACGGTGTACGAAGGGACCCTATCATCCTTGGCAAAAGCTGTAGGCAAGGATGCCCAGTATCTCCATTACTATTTGTAGCGGCAATGGAACAGTTAAGCACAATTTTAAACCGAAAATATGGAGGCTTTGGCGTCCTAAGTGGCTTAGAACGGCATCTTATTGATCTCTTTGCCGATGATAATACTCTAATGATAGAAGCAAACTCAGCAAAACAGGTCATCAAACGTGTGGAAGTTGGTCTTAATTTATTTATAAAGTTCTCTAAAGTCTCTCGGATGAAAATAAATAAGAGTAAATCGGCCTATAGGAATATAGGCTCCTGGAAACCTGCAGAAAATGTCATTATTACGGGATACCAAGTTGTTAAGTCAGTGCGAATTCTAGGAATAGAATGGGGAACGGACGGACCATCACAATCGAATTTTGAAAGACTGCATACTCAAGTAATTAAATGGTGTAAAGCATGGAGAGGGTTAAACCTTCAAAGAATAATACAGTTCTTATTTCTCAAATGGTTTACACGTCAACTGCCTCACCAATTATTGGAGAAAGGCTCATTCAAGCTGAAGATCACTGGTTGGATACCCTTTTCGATAAACGCTACATTTCTGTTTTGCATAGAAGACGGTCGCAATTAGGAGGGGGGCTAGTTCTCCTCAATAAAGTAATACCGAAATTGTATGGGAAAATATTAAAGGACCTAGCTATAGGGCCAACGAATGAATGGAGAGGGTACATATATGCTTCGAATATATATATTGCTCTCTTATTCGGAACGGATATGTCTAATGATAATGTAGCACAATTCTCCAAAAACTGGGCAGCTGCTCAAAGAATTTTTTGGAGAGGTTCTCCAATATTTGACAATATTAACATCATTGACATAATTTGCAAGAACGCCAGTAAACCCCCATTCTTTAAAATGTTAAACTTTAAACCAGAAGAAGTGGAAAAATTGCACTAAGAGAAGGAGCTTTTATATATGGTGATGTAAGGAGTGAATTGTTTTTCATGACAGGGAGGTTTCTGTATCCTCTTCAAAGTACCGCCAAATATCATACACAGCTAATGCCATGGTTCCTGAAATTCACCGACCAAGAAATCGGGACTCGTGAGGCCCATTCTGTTGCCAAAGAACATTTAAAAAACTTGAATCTTCCCCCTGAGTAGAAGAGGAATATTTTGCAGTCAATGGTTGGAATCGTTGATGGGCGAAAATTTACAAGTCAACTACAAATATCAGCCAATATTATCAAAAAAATTTGACATTGTAAAGATTGTGGTCTTTTATACAACAACTATAAACATGGATTTTGTGATTGTCCAGCTCTAACTATCACCAAAGATTACTTATAATTAAACACAATTAACATTTCGGGTTTGAAAAGGACCATATCAAAGGCTACATCCTGTTTGGCATTTCTAGGAGGATCAAAATTGAGAGTTTGTCTATATGTGCGGCAATAAGTAAGTGCAAGGCGTATATTGCCAAATCATTAACAGAAGGAGTTTTGATTGATGAACATAAATTACGCACCATCATGATCGGTGCTGCCTCCAGATACTCCGCTTTGTCAGTCAAGATTCCCAAAGTACAGAACAGAGGTTGGAACTACGCGACTGAACGGATCAAATACGACCCCTCAATGTCCTTATTCGCCAGTACAATAAATACGAGAACAACAAAAACGAACGCTTATTGATTGATCTTATTTATTGATCTTCTTTTTTTGCATTTAAGAATTTTATATATATTAGATTTTTCTTGAATATTTGCTATATTTTATAGCCTTTTGTATTTAATCATTGTGTTTGTTGTATTTTTGTATATATTTCAAGAATGTTAAATGTGTTAGATTTTTAAGATCTTAAAACAGAAATTAATTTAAATTAAAATGTTTTTGATTATTTTACATTATATGTTTACATTATATGATGTATTATTTTTATTCAATGAAGACTGTGCTTATGAGAAAAAAAATCTAGGGGTTTGCAACCGTTCAAAATATTTTATTATTATTTATTTTTTTGTTTAAGACTCTAATCTTTTTAAAGAAAAAATAGGATCAATACTGATATATAAATGTTTTTTTAATGGAAAAGTTATAATTAAGATTTAAGTGTATATGATTTTAATTATGATATTAAAGGCAAATTCACAGGGTTGTTCAAGACTACAATAACAGAAAAACACTTAAAAGATTCGCAACATTTATAACAATATTTGTCACAAAACCTCTATAGACATAAACATAGAGATAAAAAGATATAGAGAGCCAATGAATACTAAAACAATATTGTTTAAGTATTCATTGAGAGAGCTTATTCCTTCATCTGTTACGGTTTTTTGTGTCCAATATAAACAAAGTAATTTGTACTATTTGTGTATAACCAATTATAATTGAAGAATACAATACACATCATGGTAATAATTATTTTTGAAAAATATTTTATTAACTTTTGGTCTATTGTCAATATTGAACGAATATCAGAAATTTCATACGTTTTTTATGAGTATGATTTTGTTCTTGAATAAAATTATATTTTTGGAAAGAGTCTTTAGGGAAAGAGTGGACAAAGCATTCATAAAAACAACTGCAACAACCGAAAAGTAAGATAAATACGCTTCTCTTATATGCATTTAAAACAATTAAGGAAGGAATCATATTATTTTATTTTAACTTATTTTATTTTTTTAAAGTCATTTTCTCCATATATATTTTTTATTTTTTAAATAAACAAAATGGTTTATATGGGAAATGCCAATTCAGATAAACTGATCATATACACATTCATTATAGTGATGACGGTTAATCAATGCCATCACTGATAAACTTATCTACGCATAAACATATACTGTTTCCACCTTATCGCCCACACCTATTCACATATGTGTATATGTTACGGGCAATGTGGAAAATCGGGCAATCTATACATTGCCCGGGCAATGTACATAATGCCCGTTATGTAGGGAAATCTATAGATTGCCCGGGCATTCTGTAGATTGCCCGCTATTTCGGGCAATGTGGAAAAAGGCGTAAAAACGAATAAAAACATATTACAATGTATTAGACTTGGTTTGAATTAACTAAACTTAAGGTAATGATACTATAAATGTCGTTTTTGCACCCTTAATGTTACGAAATTACCAATTTAAATGGATGAGAAAAATGTATTCCGAGACCGATATTTGATACAGATTAAAATAATCTATCCAAAGGCTCATGACGTCATAGGGTTAATTATGTATAACAATGCCACCTATAAATATAAAAAAGAAATAACTTCTTTTGAAATAAAAAATTCTCTAGATGGAAGGTATTAATTTTCTGGGATTATCTTTTAAATATGTATATTATTTTATTAACCGGCTGGGATGCACTTTATGTTCTATTCACTTTCCATTATTTAATGCAATCTCATGGATCTCAGTTGTGAAATATTTATTTTCACTAATCTACTCCGTGTTTCTCACATTCCCTTGGGCGGTGAACCAGGATATTAATTTTTATTCATCTTTAGGTAATAAGATATAACATTTGCGACAATTCATGATATTAATCTTTATTCGTCTTCAGATAGAAAGTCACCATTGACGCCGATGGCGAAAAGACTCCCCAGGCTGATGCTCAAGGAAGTGTACCTGAAGATAGATTAGAGGATTGCTCCAGCATTCTTTCGGCTTGTTCTTCTTGCCTCTTTTTAGCTCCTTTTATGTGTTTTTACGCTCATCGTTGATGATGCAAAGCTTACATCCCTCTATGCGTCCTTGATTGCAAGATGGGCATTTATCTGTGATCTTTTGGATTTTTTCATTTGTTTGATCAACGATTTCGGATAATTGCTCCTCAGATATGATATTATTATCTTTTGGCAGATTCATTCCTTCGAGTCCTACTCTCATGGGGCGACCATACATTGCCTCGTAGGGAGTTCGTCCAATACCAGAGTGGTATCTGCAATTTTTGGCGTATTGGACAAAGCAAAGTCCATCGGACCACTGGGTTTATTTATTGTCCCGGAGCCACATCATTAAAATGTCTTGAATATCGCGATTCGCTCTTTCCACCGATCCTTGGGATTGAGAGTGACGAGGCTTCCCATGCACAAGCTTGCAATTTGACCATAGAGAACCCAGTTTTTCTATAACTTTGTTGGCGAATTCTCTTCCATTGTCACTTTGTAGAATTTGCGGCGCTCCTTTGTCACAGAATTTTTTTACTAATTGTCCAGCAACGTGGTTTTCAAGGGACGAAGGCAAACAAATTTGGTCAAATGGTCTTGATAGACCATAATAAAGCGGTATTCCCTATCTGCAGTGCTTTGCATATCTATTAAGTCCACTTGACACCGGGAATTCATATTGTCAGAAATTATTGGTTTCACAACAATATTTTTTTTTGTTTTAGATTTTTTTAGTAGGCAATTTTCGCACAATTCTAAAAAGAGCATTATAATTTCTTTGGTAATATTGTAGAATGATTTTTGTAGCTCTTTCATCATGATGTTACGTCCTGCATGTCCTAATTTAATGTGAACTTCAAATATAGTATCGAAAAGATCTTCTTTTGGGACAATGAGTTTATTGAGTCCTCTTTTGGCAACTTTGAGCACACCATTGCAATCGACCAATTCGTAACGGCTTTTCCAAAGGTATTCCTGAGACGAACGGGGCTTGCAATCTAATCGAAGACGTTGGAGGGATGATGATATACTCTCGTAGTATTGTTTATCTATCACAATAGTATTTCCTGCTTTATTCTTGAGAGCTTCATCCAATTTTGATAGATGAGCTTCTCTATTAACAGCCGAAACACTCATTATGATAATTGGAAGGTATATTTTGGGAAACGTAAACTTTGGAGTATGATTTAGCTCTTTGTGGGGTCTTTTTTTAAACTGATGAATCATCTCAGTGATGTCCAATAGAAAAGAAAGAGAAAAAAGCAACGTCATAACATGGTGGTTAACTTGTTCTTTTTATAAGCGAAGAGGTTGCGTAGTCTAAAGAGGAGAATATTATGCCGAAAATATTTGTACAAGCCATCAAAGCGTTATAGAAAAAGCTATGTTTATACAACTAAGGTTAATAAATCCTATAAAATATATTATACTATTCCTTCGATTTAAATTTGACTGAAGTACCCGTTTCTTTATTTGAATAAATTAAGGCACGATTGATTTGTTGTATATTGGTTAACTCAAAAAGGTATAATTATGATAAAGATATTTTTACAATATTCTATGAAGCTTAAAAAAGAAGGACTCAATTTAATTTTGAGAACCCTTTTCAAGAAGAAAACAAGTATGACGTAACAAAACAGTATAAATGGAGAAAATCCATTGTTGTGATACCGTTTCTTAATAATATTTTTCCAGGGAGAATTTGTCGACAATTAACAACGCGAATAAAAAAGAACAAATACATGTGTGCCATACTATTAAGGAAATAAAGCTCTAAAAAAGTGAAAAACTTTATTTACAGAGAACCAAATTGATTTTAGATGCACTGCTATCTTTCAGGAGTAAATGTCCAATTTCTTAGATTTTATATTAAAGTCCCCGAGGATTCTTTAATTCTTCATATCTTTTATTGAATATAACACAATTAGAAATATGATTTATTGTTATTGATATTTTTCTGATAAAAATATTGAGTTTTATCTGGAAACATAAGAGCAGACTTAATTTATTTTCCTTCATCGATCGGAGATGAAAATCTTGGTAAATAATAAAAAAACTGTTGAAGTAGAGCAATGGGAGAAGTGTAGTCACATGTAACATGGATCTTTATTTTAATTAACCTTGATATACTAACAAAATAATCTATTAAATAAAGTAACTAAACACTAAGAAAAGAATTGTATAACAAAAGATACAACCATTAATAGACAAGGAATGCCAAATGTTATCTGCTCATCAACAGTACGGTTGATTACACAGCCCCCCCCTCTTCCCCTTTTCGAATATTCGAAAATAAAAACCTTGTAAAAGAAGAGTAAAAAGCAATATATTTATTAATATTTAAAAAACGTGCCACGTTCAAACGAAACAAATTTACACTCGAGAGGCGAAGAGTCATCCAAGGAGGATAATGTCAGAGTTGAAGAGAAGTTCCAGCCGTAAAGGACTTTCCTAGGATCGGAATTTTAATGGAAGATAGGTTTCTTCTGCAGTAAGTCAGAAAGTTATCTCCACAACAGAATAAGAGTCTTTCCAACATATCACTTCAAGATGAGAGAAAGGACAAGAGTCAGGCAAAAAATAAGAAGCGAAAAGTGTTTTTCTAACATACCAGTTCCCGGAGTAGTATAAACTAATGCCGAATCATCCACCAAACCAATTGGACAAAGCTTATATTCGTAAAGGGACTTCAAAATTTCATTTTATTAAGGTTCACCAACATCATTAATATCTAAAAGCCGTAATGGAATATAACAATGATAAATAAACAATCAAACCCCTTTGACGTCACCATGAGTTATTTATTATTGCAGATTATTTTGGTCTGCATGAAAGATCGGTCTCGTAATTATTCATTTTATTCCTTTTTAATGAGTAATTTCGTAACATTAAGGGTGCAAAAACGACATTTATAGTATCATTACCTTAAGTTTAATTAATTCAAACCAAGTTTAATACATTGTCATATGTTTTTATTCGTTTTTACGCCTTTTTCCACATTGCCCGAAATAGCGGGCAATCTACAGATTGCCCGGGCAATCTATAGATTTCCCTACATAACGGGCATTATGTACATTGCCCGGGCAATCTATAGATTGCCCGATATTCCACATTGCCCGTAACATATATAATGAATTGAAAAATAACCCACCTATTATAAGACATATATATTTAGGTTCCTTAACAATGTTTTTTTAAATTCAGAACAAAGATTGCAGTTTTTATGTCTTTAGTGAATGATGACATAATAAAATTAAGTTTTTCATTTCTTACCGAAATTTCAAATGACTCATCTTCCCTTTTACAAACATAATTTATTACGAAACTCTCCCCCAATTTCTCCTCCTGAAATATCTTTACTTTTTCAAGTCTCATCTATTTGAATCGTCTTCGTTATAGAACTTCTCATTCCGCATCTTCGTGAAAAGAGTTCCTTTCCTCGTCTTTGTTAGTGGGCTACTCATCCCACGTCTTAGTGAAAGGATTCTCATGCCTCATCTTCGTGAGAGAACTTCTCATCCCTCGTCTTTGTTATAAAAGTTCCTTTCTTCGTATTCCTTATAGTACTTTCCATTCCTCGTCATCGTGAGAGGAGTTCTGTTCCTTGCCTTCATGAAGGGGCCCTTCTTCCATCACCTCCTCCATGTTGAAGACTCTTAGTGGAATTTGCTAATTCACTCCTCAGTCATGTATTTCTATTATAGTCCCATGATGTCCTGATGAACCTAGATCCATGGCTGTCCAAAATGACTTTGAGATCATCAAATCTCGGTGAAGGACCCTTGAACATCAATAACAACTCCTCTTTCATATTATTACTGTTTAAAAGGAGAATTGAGAATATTTCAATGAAGCCCTCCATTTTCCGTAGATTGATTGGAGAGACTCACAAGGACAACGATTTAATGTACGTAGGGAGGAACATGTTTTCATATTATGATTGCCTTCCTTCTAGGAGGATGCCTAAGAGAAATTCACTACAAAATTTGAAGTTCCAGAGGAATTTGTCTATTCAGAAAAGATCATAAGATATATATATATATATATATATATATATAAGATATATATATATATATATATATTAGGGATGTTCTTATTTTTCAAATGTTTGAAATGTTAGCAACATTGTGAATTTTCTGTTTCTTGGTGATAAAGAAGACGACATACAAAGTTTGAACAAAATCGGTTAACATTACGGGGTTGCTCAACGAGGTCAAAGTTTTAAAAATTTATTAAAAATATAGTTTTCAGCAAATTTCTTGAAAATGGTGGGCGTTACAGACTTCAATAATAATTATTAATTTAAAGATAATCTAATTTACTACCAGACATATTTTTGAAGTTTTTTTTACTAAAACAAAGTTTTCTGTAAAAACAAAGAAAAAATGGAGTGTGTAATGTTAGCATATTTCATAGCTTTTTTGTATCAATTAACTTCACTCGCCTGTAGAAGATTACTTGTTCGCTTTAGAGTAAAATAGTATTTTTAAGTTTAGTAAACTTTTGGATGATAAATCCAAAAAAGACCTTGGGTGCATTCTATCAATTCGGAATTCAGTACAATCTGAGTTTACATAATATGATTCAGAGCCTGTATTGACATATAAGAAATCGATTATGAAAAAATAAATAATAATGTGTTTTTTAGATTTGTGTCAAGGTATCCTCTCAAAATTTTACTTTGTCTTTGCCGCATTTATAATCCATTACAATCCGCGCACAAATCCATTTTGTACGCGAGATATGTTTTTTTATGTACATATAACTCTCCACTTATTAAATTGGCATGATTTAGTATACCAAAATATTAAAGCTGGTTTGCCAAGCTTTAATTTGATATGTTTGGAGTTCTAAAAATGGCTATACTTTAAGAGAAATAAGCAAATACATTTTTGCACGTACTCTCACAAAAAAATGATCTTTTGATATGAGAATATACAATTACCGCTTGGTAACCACTGTTACCTGGATAGACAGAGAAAGAAAAAAGAGAAGCGAGAGAAGTGAGGCAAAATACTCTCTCGCTTCTCTTTTTTCTTTCTCTGTCTATCCAGGTAATGGTATTAAGGAAATTTCTGAATGATAATTGTTTTGGAAATATTAACTCATATCATTTTTTAGTATGTGAGGACGTGTATACCAACTGTGCTCTTCTTATTCAATATCGTGGGAGAAATAAGCAATTTCAAGACTCATGCAAGAAGACTTGCGGAATCTGTGACGGTATCTCACCAACCGCACTCCCCGTAAATAATATGCTACTGTTCCTTTGAAGACCGTGTAGCTAATAATAATCTTTTTGTTGTCTTTTCAGCACCCACGAACCATTTTTCATATTGTATTGACTTCAAATCTTTCTACAGCTTCTGGCCAGTTATGAAAAATGGTTGCATGTTGACTTGTTGATTTTGTTTATTTATTAGTCCATAATATATCTGATCAATCAAACGGATCGTAACCTTTCATCCAAAAGTATTTGTACCTTTCTCATTTGATCAACAAAATAAATGAAACTATTGTTATATGTGTTGGATTATTATGTTTATTTTTGCAGAATGACATAGGTATTTTTTAAAATATATAATGTTTATTTTTCATTGCTCTTAAAAGAAGAAGTTTTACACGGAGGATATCAGTCCTCGAGAGTCATAAAAATAACCTTATATCACATTCTATTTCAATGCCTATTCAATTTACAGGTCTTCCTTTAATAATTTTCTTTTCCACTTGGAATTAGAGAAAAAATAATTTACTCAACCTTGTGATAAGCAATAAATAATAAAGGATAGTGTAAAAAATATTAACCTACAATAATATACGAAATATACCGGGTTAGGAACCAAATTTTGCATTAAACTTCCATCCTCTTTTTCACTTCCCTATTTGAATTAAGGCTTTTTAGTAGACTAAATTATTGGTCTCAAATGGTAGCTTCGATGAAGACAAACATGTTTTCTATGAACAGTTTTGGGATAAATTCAAAAACGTCGAAGCAAGAATCTAATCTAACAGAAAGAAGTTGTAATCTTTTCTCGGAGTGGGATTTATCTCTGAAAAGGCTGCCGCTACCATTTGTGTTGAGCCCTCAAAAAAACTTAATCGAATGATTATACGCCTTTCCTCCAGTCTCATAAAGAAGGCCAATATACCTTGACCCAGTTTCATTGTGGAGGCTCCATTTTCTCCCAACAAACTAAATGGTGAGACTTTAAAACCTTAGCCGCCCAGTCTCATTGTGAAGTGCACCATCTCTTCCCAATAGCCTCAACGAGAAGAACTCAACACCCCCCACCAGTGTCAGTGTTGAGGTTCCATGTTCCACTGAATGTCTCAATAAGAAGACCACAAGCCCTTCCCATAGTTTCATAGTTTTTAAAAAACTGAGGAAGACAAATCAACAAGGAAATCCAGGGATGCCATATATTTAAAAAAAAGATCTGGAGTTTCTCATGGCCCATCATCCTCCTAAATATAATCAACTCCTCATCCTAAACCCTCACTCACATAATCATCTTCTAAAGTTAAAGGAGTTCTTTATTTCCATAACTGATCGGGGAGTTACCTTCAGGATCCTCCGATTTGTTCGAAGGAACTTGGCACCTTACATCCAGCCTGTATTTATTGTAAATATAATAATAGTATATTTCATAATGAATAAATATGTCTTCGTCAAGACCTTAGAGTTACCATGATAATTCTTCATGATATATTTATTTTAGGCTATCTGGGACTACTATTGTTGATTTATCTGTTGTTTTAAGCATGAGGTTGTTATTTTCTAAGGTGAAATTTTCTTCTATTACGTCTGTCTTGATGTCTTTGGAGGGGTTTTGCTTTTATTTTATTTAGTTCGTTAGTCATTGGCTTTTGGTCAATAAAACTATTAAGGTCTTGCGACCATATTATAATAATTATTGAAGTATTAGGTTCTTCCATAAATAATGAGGTCGACCAATTAAAACTCAAAATTTTATCAGATCAACAAAAAAAACACTTCTTAATCAGTACACATACTCCTCTCCGACTGCAATGACGTCGCGGCAGTGTCCCCGGAGCTTCCTGAGTAGGTCGTAGAGCTCGTCTTCACTGACCCTCCTCATCGCCCGCTGAACGGTGAGTGTAGCCTCCTCGTGACCCCCAAACTCGTCCTCCCGGAGCAGGTGCTTCAATTTCAGGAACAAGAACCTGTCACACAGGTTCAGATCGGGTGAGTAGGGTGACTGTTTCACCGGTTCCACGTCCCTCCGGGTCAGGAACTCCCTGTTATCGGTGGCAGTGTGGGGACGTGCATTGTCCCACATGAGGAGACAATCTTTCAGCCGGATCTTGTACTTTTTCAGGCTGAGAAAGCGCTTCCCAGTCGTCCTCAGGTACTCTATCATGGTGTTCCGGTCGGCTGTGGTCCCAGCAGGTAGTGCAGTGATCGATACCCGCCTCGGCTTGCAGGTGAACCCCATCAGAATCATCGTCTTCCTCGCTGTCTGTTTCACACGGGGTTTCGAGAACCGGGACCCCGTGGGCTCCGCCCAGACTTGCCTCCGCTCCGCCGAATTCCAGTACAACCAGGACTCCTCCTCTACTAACAGATGATACCCCAGAAAGTCCTCCCCGTGGTCCTGGAACAGCTTGTGGAGGTCCTGACAGAAATTCACTCGCTGCGTCTTGTTGGCTTCAGAGAGCTGGAGAGGGACGAGCACGCTGAGGAGGTTTCGGAGCCCTAGATCCTCCGTCAGAAGCCTGAAAACAGTTGTAGATGGTAGGGACACCTCTGCAGTAACATTGTCGAGTGGTCATCCGGGGGTTATCCTCGACCAGGCACTTCACACGGGCCACATTCTCCTCTGTCTTCGTCTCCTGGGGACGTCCAGGACCAGTCTTATTTTCCAGGGCAAAAACACCCTTATCGAACTCAGTGTGCCGTCTCTGGAGAGTGGAGAGGCCAGGGCAGGATTCAGGGAAGGTAGAGAGCAGGTCCCCGTGACTGTCCTGGCGAGCTTGATCCGGATCAAGAAGTGGGAGCGAAAGTCGGGTGTCTCCATTTTCAGCGGGAGAAGAATTAATGATAGAAATGACGCGATTACTCACCTTATATATAACCTAAGTGGCGCCATACAGTCGGTTCCCATGCAAAAATATGCGATAAGAACGCTCCCGTTGAGATTTTTGGGATAGCTTGTGAACTTTTTGAGATAGCTAATCTACCTCATTATTTATGGAACAACCTAATATTCAAATCCGAAGACTATGGTTGACATTTCCACCATCAGTTGTGATTCTCATGGTGTTCTTGAAGCGTAGCTCATAACATAATTTACCGGTTTTTTCGTTGAGATAATGTGGCCTGATGGTGTGTTTTCTTTAGTGTTTCCGGTTGCAGCATCGGTATATTGTGTGTAATCAAAATCCTCTTCAGTTTGGGATCAGAAAGTAGTTTCTCTTTAAAGTTTAGAAGTGCGTTTAACACGTTTTCGGGTAGTTCAAGCTTGAGTAATCACTATTTTCTTGTCAATTAAGATTAGAGGGTGATTATTGAAAAGTTTTTGATGTGGTGACGAAAAATATGCTATTGATCAGTCGACGAAATTGAAACCGAAAGTCCGAAACTCCTAATAAACACCAGACAGAGACATGAACCTCTTCAATGCAGCCCACAGTGACTCGATATTTTACAAGAAAAATTTAGAAAGAGCAAGGAACTGAGAGTTTGTCTCTAATAATAATAATAAATATTAGAAGTATAGACATACGTACGAAAATAGATGCAGCATGAGCGATCAGGGGTATATTTCGGGTATATCAATAAATGTATTTGCACGAATATTTGCGATAAATATAAAATAAGCCTGAGGAAATATCCCAAGAGAAATGATTTACTCTGTCAAAATTATATATAAATTATTTGAAAGAAAATAAGGAACCTCTCTTTATCAAAATACAATCAAAAGGTAGCTAAAATATTTAAAGAAATACTGGAAAAGAGGCCTTGAAGAGGGACTTTTTTTGCACTCTTTTATTCCCGAATTGTTTATAGAGGTGTTAAAATATATATTTTGAAAACATAATATAGTCATATTTGACTATTTCCTTTTGTTTTCGCAATTTTCTGTCATACGTAAATAAAAACTTTTTTTGCATTGTGTTGCTTTGTTTCTCATTCATACATTGCATATTATTTTTTAAAATATAATTGTTTCGTAAATATTGACAGTTGACAGAAAAAAATGAAAATGAATAACACTTTGGATAGCAACGGTTTCTAAAAATATTATTGAAAGAACAAAACTTTTCCAAAGGAATTTCTGATGACACTTTTTTTGTTATGTATGTCCTTGGGATGAGGACAATTCTTCCTTTTGGGAAATACTTTGGAAGTTCTAAGTTCTAAAGAATGATGATCCGAGAAGTATGATGGTCTATAAAATGCTTTTCTTATTTGTTGATACAAGTTTGGTGATATCAGGGCCAAGTCGATTCGAAAGGCTGATTTCAGTGTTTTTGGAAATATTACTTTACCAATAGATTTATTGGATCTTTCTTCGAAATTGTATTGGTAATGCATTATTGTTAATTGCTGCCTTGTCCCTGAAAATCATAGATCCGTATGTACCATTGGCCTAAAACATGAAAATTTTAAAATTTTAATTGTGGCCAGATAAACAAAATCCCATTGTTCGAAATAGTTATTTATCATTGCATGGACTCCATAGAATCAATTTTGAAAGTTTTGGCCGTTGGCAAATTTTTTGTTGCATAGTGTAATCGAAGAAAGTGCAGGTTGCCAAATGTCAATAGGAAGAATGGAGGTCTTCTCAAAGTTGACGTTAAGTACACTTATTTTTGAAAAAATTCCAAAAAAGGCAACTAATTCTCCTTATAAGCTGTTCCTCCGAATTCCCTTGCACCATTAAGGTCACATCGTATGCGTAGAGGTAAATAATGTGCTCTTTACTTTCCATTTGCAATGCAAAATCAATATATTAACGGTTAATCAAGGTTAATTAATAATATCAGTAACACTGTAAGAGTCAAATATGGGGGAATAATTTCATATTACTTATTTAATTGTTCCATCGAAGCGACAAACAAGATTGGTGATTCCGGACATCATAACATCTACAACTGTTTCCTAAAATTATAGTGTCACCTTGGAGGCCATCTAAAACAATAGTAGAGTTAGAGTTATAAAAAAGAGAGCGTGTGGGGTTAAAACCATATTTGGGGATAAATTTCTCCACAACTTTGAAAATAAAATTAATAAAGTCAAAAATAGACGTAGAAGTGTTAAAAAATTATTTTTGCTATATTTCAACAATATATTTTATCTTTGTCAAGCTAAAATACCTTATAAGAAAGAGGATACAAACATACAAAAACAATGAATATGATATATGTAGAGGAAAGCAACACTATTTCTCAATAAGCAAAATGGTTTATTTTTACTTTATAAGACTAATCAAACCTATACAAAAAGAATACGTTTTAATTTAGGTCAAGGGAGAAACGTATTTTGATGTTATTATGTTTGTCCTCCTAGGGCAGGGGTCGGCACCCCAAAATGTTTAAAGAGCCATATTGGACCAAAAAAATGAAAAAATTGTGTCTGGAGCCGCAAAAAAATAATGTCTTAAATAAGCCTTATAATGAAGTCAAAAAATTCTTAATTATAAATATTAGGTATATTAACAAAATTGTCATTGAGCAAGATCCTATGCATAGGATCTGTAATCTTTCAAGAGGCGAAATAGTCAAGGCTCAATGTTTTCCATCAATTAATTCATGGGAAAACGGATAAAAGAATCCATAGAAGAAATGATTGATGGAAAACATTTTACGGCACAGCGATTTTGCCCCAAGAAGTGTATATTTATGACCTTAATTCGAGAGGATAATATTTTGCTGCTACGGATGCCTTCAAGTATTTATCTTCTTCTTTTTTGTCCAGACCTCTCAAATTAAGTTTAACTAAGCGTTTTATTATCTGAACTAAATGACACTTAACTAAAGCCTGTAAAATCGAGATATAAATAGTGTCACAATCTTTAAATGGGAGATAAAATCGAATAATATTGGCCGAAATCAGTAAGTGTGCCGTAAAATGTTTTACATCAATACCACCATCAAGATGGTCACTTTTTCTTTTTATTGCTGACAGATATCTTTGATGAAACATAGAGCTCAACCACTTTGCTTTTTAAGAATTGCCTTCTCAGATAACACAGGAGATTAAGAAGCTTTGTATAAACAAAAAAACACCTCAACATTTCACAAAAAAAGTTAACATTCACATATATACATAAACTAAACAAAACAAAAAATATACTCATTATTCTTTTCAAAACCAAAAAAAAGAATCAAACTAGTATTTATATAAATATATACCCAAAAAACAAATTCAATATAGCTTTGACTAATTAAAGACGAAATCAGCTATTTTGGACAAAGTCTAGGGTAGGGGGACTATATTAGTTCTTAATTTATACCTTAAAAATTGCGCCCTTGATGTTAAAAAACTGGTTTCATTTTGAAACGGGCCAGAGTAAAAAAAACAAATTCCCTCAATAGCAGTAGAAGGCAGAACTTTTCATTAAAACGTTCCCTTAAATGATCTAATAATCGAATCACATCTGGACATTCCATTAAAAAAATTACCAAAGTTTCCCTTGCATCCATACCGAAGGGGCAAAACTTATTGTGATATTCTGCGACCAATCCTATTGTGATATCCTCGGATGGTGTGAATAAAGTTGGACAAGGAGGAATATTGAAACCAAATGATCTTTATTACTTCAATGTAGATCAAAGAGTGAAGACTCCAAATATAAGGAGTCAGTCCCTTTTATAGTAAAATTAGGGAGGGGGAAATATACACAAAAGAGTCTTGCATGAGCAAGAGTAAAGAGATGTACACAAGCAAAGAGTCTTGCTTGAGCAAGAATAAAGAGATGTACATAAGCAAAGAGTCTTGCCTGAGCAAGAGTAGAGAGGTGTATGCATATGAGTTATACATACTATTACACTTATCCTCACTTGTTTTGTCATATATTGTACTAAGGGTAAGGTGTTAATAATAATTCTATACTTCAACCAGAATAGGGGGTAATTAAGATTTTTAGGTTGAATAACTTTTATTACATCATAACTTGAAAAGCTTATTTTAAAACTGCCTCTTCTTCTATTTATTTGAGATATAAAATGTCTGTTTTTTTCTTCTAATAATAAAATCCGAATCCAATTATTTTTTATTACTATAGCCACACTTTAGATCTCATTTGACGTCATTCCCAGGTAGGTATTTAAATTGAATTAACAAGGCAATTCAGAGTACATGGATAATAAAATTATCATTCTCAAAGCATTAACCCAATAAAGCCGAAGATTATTTTGTAGCATACATCAATAATTTTTTGAGAAAATCAACTGATTTTTATTGCTTCTTGACATATCCGATAAAATTTTGGAGAAAAAATACTGAAAACTCGAGGTTTTTAACCGGCAGGATTTCCTGCCACTCGGCTATAAAATCATGTTTTTGTACTTTTCAAATGTAACTTTAAAAAATAATTGTCAACATATATACAAGATAACTGTAAATTATTTCTTTATCCTAACATACATACACATATAAATATGTAATTCTATATTTTCCATTCTAAATTAATTTACTTATTTTGTATGGAAAGGTTCAATACATTTGGAATGTAAAGGTACATCAAACATTTTAGTGATATGATCTGGAGGAAAACTGGCGACGTTTTGAATTCGATCTACTTCCCTTTGACCTCCTATGTTGTCCTCCATTGTAGCGAACAGTCATTGCAGCAGGCCCACTGGGATATATTAGAATCTATTTTTCTTTAAAAAATCCAAACTTTTTTAAATACCAATTGCTATAGTTATCAGATGTTCTCAAAATGATATGTCTTTTCTCTTTTTGATATATTATCCTTGGACAAACGGTTTGGGCATTTACACTTGATGCAAAAATTGGCCATCACAATTATTTGGAACGAATTCTCACTATATAATAGGATTCATTCTGGTCAAAAAGGTCAACACCGCTTACGAGCATATTGTAAATACTAATATAATTGGGTATTTCGACATTTATCTGTTTTCTTTTGACCTTATTCCACCTGATAGCTTTTATAAATTGATTTAAATTTTTATTTGAGGCTTCTGTAACAAGCTTGTTATTTTTCCGATACACAAGTGACATATAAAAAAAATATTTTTCCCATGTAGCCTCGTTCTTTTTTCATCTTGGTCATTCTTAGCATAAATGGGACCTGTCTTCTCTAAGAGTGCCTATAGCACCGATTCTTAATTACGTTAATTTTTAAGAAGGGGAATATTTTTATAAAAGTTATCAAAAATCACGTAATGTTGAGGCTGTAATTTCAACTGTTGGACAATTTCATTCGCAACATTAGGACCAAGGCCAAGATTTCTTTCAATATTTTTTGTATTAATGCCGTGGTATGACTCCGGGTGTAATAAAGATCCGTCCGATGAGCAAAAAGCTCACGCTTTAAGCCCAAAACGTATTGGCTTATATTTGAAAAGCGTTCTCATAATTGGGGGACGTTGATATTAGCCAGTCTGGGGGTTCAAGGTGTTCACCGTATGCCCTTTGTATTTTTCCTCTACTGACTTTACAACAGGGATAATGATTGGGCAGAAATAGAAAAAGTGGAACGAGGTCTCCTTCTCTTTCCCACACCAGTGGCATAGTTGATCTTCTGAATGGATCTTCGATTTACTCATGAAGAGAGATGAAGTTGCTAGCCTGTATCGGAGCCATTTCTGTCTTGAATCTGAGAAGGGATTCTTCATTATGATTTGAGAACATAACGAGGACACATTCCTGCTTTCATCGAGCTTATGGAGTCTTCGTTTTACAATTTCCGAAGGCGGTTTTTGCTCAACATTTTTATGATATGCTCGGCGAACATCTTGACTTTTAAGATTGGATAAGCCGATGTAAAAAGGGATGGGTGGGTCAAACGGAATTTCAGGCTCTGGTCGGTCTTTTATTATTTTTTTCACCCTAAAGTCCAGGATGAAGTTTTTGTTTTTTCCTCGTTTCTGTGGAATTGACCAACCGAGGTAAGGTGTCAGTCTTTGAGAAATTCCGTACGACTAAGTAGTCTAGGGTTTTCGTTTAATGGCTCATCTGAACCCAAAAGAGGAAGGCACCCCTCTATGACTGACTTCCACGATTGTTTCATTTTTTCCAGTAAGAGCCACACAGAGGCAGAACTTTAAAGAGTTCGGTAGGTCCCACATGGATTCTTTCTGAAAAATGGTGTCCTGTGTTATTTAAAATATTTTTTTAATTCTTAAAGACCAGAAGTCATGAATTGTGAAAAGCCTCTTCATCCATGAGAGATTCAATGCTTTCCACTTACATTCCACGTTTAGAGCGTTTAGTCCCCATTGTGACGTTTTGGTGTATATTCTACTCTGGGAAACATATGGCCTTGAGTTTCCCCAAATTAACCCTGATCTTATACTGTAAATATCACAGCACAGATCCTTTGAAAATGGAATGTAGACAGCCTTATGTTGAGTATACCGGTTAGTATTTTGAACGAAGTATTTAGTAAAGATATAGGTCTACAATCTTTTATGTCTTCTCCTTTCTTCCCCTTTTTAAGATCAAGGTGATGAGACCACGGTTCTTGAAGTCCGGAACAAAACCCATGCGGAATATTTCTTCATAGGACTTTTCCAGAATAGGTACAAGACTTCCCGCGAACATTTTATAAAACTCAAAAGGCAGCCCGGAAAACCCAGGGGCCTTGAACTTTTTCTTATACTGTTGAATAAAAGTAAGTATTTCAGATAGACTTATAGGTGATCCAAGGTTTTCTTGAATCCTTACAATACCTTCAAAGTCTCCACTTATGCTAGGAGTAGTTGAAAGCAGTGGTTTCCATCGTGTAGAGTCTTTATAAAGTCTCCAATAGAGACAGAAATCGCAATTCTTGTTCGGGAGGCACTCATTATATGAAAACAAATTTGAGTAATAATTGTTTGCAATTTTTTCAACCACGATTGGGTCTTCCGAGATCTCACCAGAACTGGTCTTGAGGGATGTCATTTTTGTTCTGCGAAGAGATCCTTCCAAATGCAGGAAAGAGGTTTCCCTTTGATATTGAGATCAACAGTTTTTTGCCTCAATCTTATAGCCACACCCGTGTTTTCATAATCGATGATGTTATCCAATTCTGAATTGGCCGTAGCACATATCCCATCTAGTTTCGTTATACGATCCTTAGTTAAACTTCTTTTCTTAGCTACCTCTCTACCACGTCGCATAAAAATCCTCCGGGAACACATTTCAATATTTTTCAGAGTGTCACAGGCCGAAACCAGTCCTCTGTCCATAATTGACCTTTTTTGCGATATCATTTCCTGGATTTCAACCCTGCAATCTTCGGAGTCTAAAAGGGAAACATTTAGTTTCCACTTAGACTTCGGAGGTCTTCTGGGGTTCAAAAAAGATGCCAATATCGGATGGTGATCTGATATATAGCATGGCATTACCTCAAAGTTAGTGAGGAGGTTTGATGTTCTAAAGGACGAAAATATATAATCAAGTCTACTGTATATATTGGTTTTGGATTTTGTTTTTGTATGAAACGTCATTTTTGGAGAGGAGCTATCTTTTATGAGCCCCAAGTCGCAGAGGTTCATATTGCTTACTAAAGTTTCCAAATCTTTTGAGTTACTTTTGTTGTTGGATCCATTGTAACCTTGGGCGTCCCTAGATGGTTTTCGGGTGATGTTGAGGTCTCCCAATATAATGCACTCATTTCCTGGATATGGTGTGTGTTTTTTTTACTATGTTGGTAAACCAGCATTTGTAGTTATAATTAAATATTTATTTCTTGAAAAAGGTCATCTTTTATGCTTAAACATTATGATTTTAATTACATCAAAGGAATCCTTGTTTCCTTTTATTACTCAATCAACGACTTTCCTTTTTATTATTATGTATTCCCCATTTTTATGGAATTCTAAATACTTTTTAATACTTTTATTTTTGAATAAAAATATGCATTTCATACTTTCAGCAGCTGTTTATCAAATCAATATAATTATCTAATAAAATTGTCGTTGGCCTATTAATGAGCGCCTGGACCTCATCGACAATTGAGTCATCTGGAGCGTCACTGCATCGCTTCCCTTTCGCTCTTGATACATTGTAGTCATTCGGGTTCCCACCGTCTGCCATGTCATTCCGAATTTTTTCACAGGCCCTATGGAATGTTGTTCAACTCTGCAATCTTTTAATTACCTTTTTCTGGCTGTAAATACACACATTGTGGCTCCCTTCTAAACATCCTGTTGTCTCACATTCATATCTGCTCTGTAACTGAATACCAAATACGTGTTCCTCACATGATCACAGGGGTAGATACGGACATTTTGAAGAGAAGGTCACTCCACCTTTTACGTCACTACACCATCTTATATCTATGGTGTTTTCATTTTTATTATTTTTTTCGTTATAGTAACACCTACAGTATATAGTTTCAGACTAACTATCTTATTGATGCACACTATATGTATAATTATGTATCCAGAATGATGTTGCATTATGTATTAAGCTATGAACCAACAGCTTTCCACTCACTAAGATATAGGACTCACGGAGAATCATCATAAAATAATGCTCGTTCCTTATTTATTTTTTCCCTCAACATACCTTGTTTATACAAAATAAGCAAAAATATTAAGTCAACTCATCAAATAGGATAATTTAAATAATGAAATCATCATTAAACATAGAAAAACACCAAAGATAGTATTTATTTGCACTTAAGATAGAAAGAGACAGAAAAGTTTTTGTTATGTGTCCATGACGAATTTTGTTCAATCAGATTGTACCAATTAGCATAAATCACAGGTCACCTTGCAGCCCGTCTTCATGATTTCCCAGGAGTTGCAGTTTGATTTGAAATCACCGCAATTATTATACTTATCCTTGCAGGCTAAAAGGGGGGATATGGTCATAATAAACATTTCGATAATATGAGTTAACTTAATATTTACGAGGAGTTGGCGTGGTTGGTACGATTCCGTCACAGATTCCGCAAGTTCTCTTGCATCCAGACTGTAGTTGCTGATTTGTTGCACAGTAGCTAACATTGTCAGCACAGTTACTGTAAAAGTCCTCACATGCTAGAAAGAGTGTTTTGAGTTAGCACTTTCCAATACGAAAGTCTCATATTGCTTACGTGCTTCTGTTGGCTCAGGAGTTGTAACTTTCTTGTCACAAGGGTAAGCTTTGTTTAGCTTCTTGAAGTCCAAAACTGTTGGGCGATCAACTTTACCGATTCTAATGCCTTCGGGAACAGTTTTCTTGGTTGTCATAACAGGACCACCATTTGATGATCCACTTTATTAAGAAAGCAGTATGAGCAATGGATCACTTAGAGAAAAATAAACTTACGCATTCAAGCCGTAGTGCATTACAGATCCGTATTCATAGGGAAGTCCGAAGGTGGTTGTCCTGTATCCAGAGTAGCAGTCACTGAAGTCAGTATCACCTCCATTTATGTTACAAGCTGGTGGCAAGGGATCTTCGTTTTCTCCTCCACTTCTAATCCAGTTATTGGCGGATTGAGTTGGAACATTAGCCCAGTTAACAGTAACGTATTCATCTCGGTCAGGCCGGTTTTGTTCGTGTCCAGATCCAAGAATGTGGAAAAGCTCATGGGTGATGGATCCTTGATCCTGGAGAAATAGGAAAAAATCAATAGGATTTGATTGTCAATATAAAATCCATGCAATACCATGCAAAAGCTGTTTCTTTCAAAATGGACCATGGAATTGCTCCTCCATTTGTTATAGCCCAAGTTGGCATAACATCCACCACCTCCTGTGACTATATTCACATATTTATCTTCATTGGTTCGCTCTACAAATTTAACGCAGGAGCTTCCCTCAATTGTTGCCATTCCTTGTTTAATTTTGGACACGTCTTCGGACGAGAAGTCGGAGCTGATCAGATATGGAACAGTCGCATCGGGCCATCGAGTAGTGGACCCAACAAGGAAGCTTCTGGAGAGCATGGCCAATTTGTCATACTTATCGATGAGGATCCTACAAACCTCATTCTTTCCAACTATAAAAATAAATGAGAATGAGACCTGAAAAATAGAGAAGGCTTCAATCATACTCACAAGCCACTTGACTAATGGATAGAAGCGTAGCTAAGAGTAATCCACAAAACTTCATTGCAAAGGATTGGATGATTAGTTCATCATTTCGTGAACTTTATATAGGCAAAAATGACATATGTCACAGATGTTAAACTATCCAATTTATTAATCTGTTTGTTTATTATGAAAAGGACCTCCATAACAATTGTCAATGATTCAGGTTCCCCTCGAACATGAATCATTGGCAATTTCCCCCAATTACTCTTTTCTCTTGTATGGAGCAACTGGAAAATTAATTATTTGACAAGTTAATCTTTTTTTAGGTCGTTATTTAAAATTTATCACATGAAAATAAAATTATTAAAATCTCAAGGAAATGGGATTGGCGGATGAGGACTCTTGTAGGCTTTGTGGAGAGGAACGAGAGTCTCCCATTCACTTTGTCAACAGCTGTGATGCCCTTGCTGGTGTAAGGAGGAACCTTACTGAGGATCGTGGGGACTATCGTTGGAGTAAGGGTGATGTTTCCCACTTCATCAGGGCTCTCATCAACACGCGCCAGTTCGTGGATGTCTTCTTCGATGACCAAATTTTTCAATGATTTTTTAAACAACAGTTGTAATTTTATTTGAAACAAGTATATGTGCTTTTAAACGTTTTTAGTATGTATTTTAGTATGTTATATTAGATTGTTTATTGTTGTTTGTTCACCGTTTGTATATAAATGAAATATACCTCACCTTTAGGGTATATGCCTAACGGGTTGCTGCATTAAATTGCAGTTTACGTTACCCCATGAGAAGCTTAACCGCATTAACTCCTGGGGGGAAAATTAAAAAAAATATATATATTAAAAAGTATTTAGAATTCCGTAAAAATGGAGAATATATAATAATAAAAAGGAAAGTCGTTGATTGAGTAATAAAAGGAAATAAGGATTCCTTTGATGTAATTAAAATCATAATGTTTAAGCATAAAAGAGGACATTTTTGAAGAAAGAAATATTTAATTATAACTGCAAATGCTGGTTTACCAACATAGTGAAAAATACACCCACCATATCCAGGAAATGAGTGCATTATATTGGGAGATCTCAACATCACCCGAAAACCATCTAGGGACGCCCAAGGTTACAATGGATCCAACAACAAAAGTAACTCAAAAGATTTGGAAACTTTAGTAAGCAATATGAACCTCTGCGACTTGGGGCTCATAAAAGATAGCTCCTCTCCAAAAATGACGTTTCATACAAAAACAAAATCCAAAACCAATATATACAGTAGACTTGATTATATATTTTCGTCCTTTAGAACATCAAACCTCCTCACTAACTTTGAGGTAATGCCATGCTATATATCAGATCACCATCCGATATTGGCATCTTTTTTGAACCCCAGAAGACCTCCGAAGTCTAAGTGGAAACTAAATGTTTCCCTTTTAGACTCCGAAGATTGCAGGGTTGAAATCCAGGAAATGATATCACAAAAAGGTCAATTATGGACAGAGGACTGGTTTCGGCCTGTGACACTCTGAAAAATATTAAAATGTGTTCTCGGAGGATTTTTATGCGACGTGGTAGAGAGGTAGCTAAGGAAAGAAGTTTAACTAAGGATCGTATAATGAAACTAGATGGGATATGTGCTACGGCCAATTCAGAATTGGATAACATCATCGATTATGAAAACACGGGTGTGGCTATAAGATTGAGGCAAAAAATTGTTGATCTCAATATCAAAGGGAAACCTCTTTCCGGCATTTGGAAGGATCTTTTCGCAGAACAAAAATGTCATCCCTCAAGACCAGTCCTTGTGAGATCTCTGAAGACCCAATCGTGGTTGAAAAAATTGCAAACAATTATTACTCAAATTTGTTTTCATGTAATGAGTGCCTCCCGAACAAGAATTGCGATTTCTGTCTCTATTGGAGACTTTATAAAGACTCTACACGATGGAAACCACTGCTTTCAACTACTCCTAGCATAAGTGGAGACTTTGAAGGTATTGTAAGGATTCAAGAAAACCTTGGATCACCTATAAGTCTATCTGAAATACTTACTTTTATTCAACAGTATAAGAAAAAGTTCAAGGCCCCTGGGTTTTCCGGGCTGCCTTTTGAGTTTTATAAAATGTTCGCGGGAAGTCTTGTACCTATTCTGGAAAAGTCCTATGAAGAAATATTCCGCATGGGTTTTGTTCCGGACTTCATGAACCGTGGTCTCATCACCTTGATCTTAAAAAAGGGGAAGAAAGGAGAAGACATAAAAGATTATTGACCTATATCTTTACTAAATACTTCGTTCAAAATACTAACCGGTATACTCAACAAAAGGCTGTCAAAAATTCTTCCCAATATAATTACACCCAACCAAAAAGGATTCATGCCTCGTCGCTTCCTCGAGGACATCCCTAGATCTGTTCAGGACGCAATTGATTATTATTCGTCAGTTAAAGATAAATACGCAGCAGTTTTGGTGGACTTTGAAAAAGCGTTCGATACCATATCTCATCAGTTTATTATTCAGCAATTACTTCGTTATGGCTTACCGGATATATTTGTAGAAATGATTTCCACAACACTACGGAACTCTTCTTCTCCCCGGAGCCCAGAGTACGTTTTTCATTACTCAAGGCTGTAGACAAGGTGACTCTTTATCGCCATCCTTGTTCCTAATTGCAATAAACGGGTTATATGAAAAACTTGTATCTGGATACGACACGGGCGCTTCAAGATTTGGGGATTTATGTACCCTGTACGCAGATGACCTGACAATATTCAAATCTGGAACAACTTGTAGGGTATTAAACTCTATCAAAAGCTCCTTGGACACTATTAACGCTTTCAAAAAATGCCCTGGTCTCTCTATCAATGTCACAAAGACCCAAATAGTGACAAATTGCGGAAACGAGTTGAAACCCTTCCTGAATGATTTTGCTTTTGTCGACTCAGCGTCAATTCTTGGGATCGACGTTGCTTCTTCTTCAAGCATCGCGGATAAGATATATATGACCAGGATCTTAGAAACACTACAAAAAAGCGTAACTTTTTACAAAAGTATTCCCCTCTCTCGTTATGAAAGACTAATAGCATGGAACTCAGCAATTATTCCAAAAATTTGGCATATTCTGAGATACATTCCATTTTCAAAGGATCTGTGCCGTGATATTTACAGTATAAGATCAGGGTTAATTTGGGGAAACTCAAGGCCATATGTTTCCCAGAGTAGAATAGACACCAAAACGTCACAATGGGGACTAAACGCTTTAAACGTGGAATGTATGTGGAAAGCATTGAATCTCTCATGGATGAAGAGGCTTTTCACAATTCATGACTTCTGGTCTTTAAGAATTAAAAAAATATTTTTAAATAACACAGGACACCATTTTTCAGAAAGAATCCATGTGGGACCTACAGAACTCTTTAAAGTTCTGCCTCTGTGTGGCTCTTACTGGAAAAAAATGAAACAATCGTGGAAGTCAGTCATAGAGGGGTGCCTTCCTCTTTTGGGTTCAGATGAGCCATTAAACGAAAACCCTAGACTACTTAGTCGTACGGAATTTCTCAAAGACTGTCACCTTACCTCGGTTGGTCAATTCCACAGAAACGAGGAAAAAACAAAAAACTTCATCCTGGACTTTAGGGTGAAAAAAATAATAAAAGACCGACCAGAGCCTGAAATTCCGTTTGGCCCACCCATCCCTTTTTACATCGGCTTATCCAATCTTAAAAATCAAGATGTTCGCCAAGCATATCATAAAAATGTTGAGCAAAAACCGCCTTCGGAAATTGTAAAACGAAGACTCCATAAGCTCGATGAAAGCAGGAATGTGTCCTCGTTATGTCCTCAAATCATAATGAAGAATCCCTTCTCAGATTCAAGACAGAAATGGCTCCGATACAGGCTGGCAACTTCATCTCTCTTCATGAGTAAATCGAAGATCCATTCAGAAGATCAACTATGCCACTGGTGTGGGAAAGAGAAGGAGACCTCGTTCCACTTTTTCTATTTCTGCCCAATCATTATCCCTGTTGTAAAGTCAGTAGAGGAAAAATACAAAGGGCATACGGTGAACACCTTGAACCCCCAGACTGGCTAATATCAACGTCCCCCAATTATGAGAACGCTTTTCAAATAGAGTCTATAATTTCCAAGGTTCAAGGAATTCTGTACGCCTCGCGGGTCAAGGGGAACCCTCTCCCTATAGGACTGGACAAGTTGGTGGAAAGATACATCTCCCTCCTAGACCGAATCAATTATTAATAAACATTTATATATTTTATGAAAAAATTGAATCCAAGTTTTATTTTTTTAAAGCATTTTTCGTGTTTTAAACACAAACGAGAGCCGATGCTTAATAGGTCGCCCGATAATGGTTTTTTAAGGAATGAAATAATAACGGCAGAACAGGAAAAAGCCTACAGCCGATTAATGGGTGGGTACTATTGAAAACTGTTGAAAAGTAAAATTTTAATTACATTAGTTATTTTTAAATCCAAAATCCAGTGCATATCAAATTTGAAGATATTAATATCTAAATTAAAATATTAATATTGATGAAAATATAAAAATTAGTCTCAAAATAGTTAATATTTAAATAAATTTATAAATATATAACTAAAGAATGAACCTTAAGTTAAAGATACCAAAACACATAATTCTGTATAGCTGAACATCTGTCTCAGAGTTCTAAGCTTCTAAATTCATATGTAAATCTAGAACTCATCTACAATATGAAAAACTAATGGAGCCAAGTTTCCCTGACACCTATGTATTATATGAAAGATTGGCGATGTATCGGTCCTAGTGTAGTTTGTTTATTTGTATCCTTTGTTTTGTAGCTTATTTTATGATGTTATAATGAGAGATGCAAAAATATTACATAAAATATATTCAGATAATTTTAACATGTAATTGTTTTTGTTTGTTTTAACAAATAGTTAATTTTTTCATAATCAAATTAAGTTATGTCAGGGCTCTTGAACTAATGAAATATATTTTAAAAATCTAAGAATTATCTAAATGCATTATATATATATATATATATATATATATATATATATATATATATATATATATATATATATATATATATATATATATATATATATATATATATATATATATATATATATATATATATATATGATGTGTCATGAAAGCTTTATATTTTTCAAAGTAAAAAAAAAAACATTCCGATGGGTAACAATCTTTTTTTAAAGAATGTTTCCCATTTCCTGTGCTATAATTCTGAATAGAATTCTGTAAGATTCCTTGGTCTCCAGGGACTAAAATCTGATCCATCGCCCTTCTTAGGGATAAGAGTGATTACAGATTTTATTCTTCTTTTCCATGGCTTCGTCAATTTTTAATAGGTAAGACACCACTTGATCCGGAAAGAAAGAATAAACTTTACCGACAATGCCGTCGGGACCACACGCTTTGTTTCCCGTATACTTTTTCTTCAGACAAAGTGCAATTCTATCGAAAGAGTAAAGCCCGAGTTAATATTATATTTTGTCGTTTTGAGAAGGAAAATTACATTCTTTTCTTCCAACTATTGATTGGAAGCGAGAATGGAAGTATTCTAAGATGCCACGGGTTTCTGTCAGGATTTTCAGGATTTGTGATATTCCTTTATTTACATAATTCCCTCAAATCAATTTATCTTCATTTCTGCTTCTACAACTTCAACAATCCTGAATGAATTTACAGAATGAGACATAAAAGAACGTGCAAAAACTGAACTTTCGTTAAGAATGGTAATAATTTGTGCATGATATTTATTATGTTCCAATCCTCTTTCATGTACAAAACTAGAAGTAGTGTTTTAATGATTTTACGTTAAACGTTAGCAGCTCCGTTAGACAATGGAAGCATCCTTTTTCAAAGTTTAATCGTAAAACTTTAATAAATCTTTTATTTTTTTAAATCTACTTAGGGAATATAAAATGGGCCTTGTAAGTTTATTTCAATTAATTATGATGTGATAGGGGCTCGGAGCGTTAAAATGCTGACTTGATATTATGTACGAGGGATGATGAGAGCAATGCCTTGTCTATTCTTGACTTTTGATAGTCTCTTGATCAAGAAAAACTCTCAGGGCAGAACATAGCCATAATATTACTAAGATTAAATTTAAAATTCGTGTATATTGTGCAGTTAGGATAGTTGCTAAGAGATTTATCTAAGTCAACATTGAGATCCCTTAGTAGTAAAAGTGGAGTATAATTAATTTTAAAACTATTTACCATGGCTTGAAAGAAAGGGAGACATTTTTCATTAGGACCATAAGCATTAATGATATACAAATCGACATATTTTTTATATCATTAATGTATATTAAAACCCCATCCCAAACGCTAGGTTTGCAGCCTTAATAACTCATTAAGATTGATTGACCCAATAATCTAAGGTACTTAACATTGCATTTTATCTGATATTTAATTCATATTTTTGTGGGATAATTTCTTTACATTTTTAGTTATAAAAGTTATAACTAGCCCACAATAATACATAAAGATAAACGATTAATTCAAAGACGACTTTTTTATTAATTCGAAACTTTACTAATCGAAAATAGATAGTACCTTTGCCCTACTGAAGTGAACAAGAGCCATAGATCCGAATATTTGTTATGAATCACTTTGCCTATCATCGTTCAATCATTATGTCATCACAAGTTAATATTTTTATTTCAATCGGTTAATCATTTATTCGTTACCATTCGTTGATTTTTTAAATCATTGATTCTTTAGAGCAAGTTGAAAAAAAGTAATTCCAGAAAACACTGTTTATTTATTTCCATACAAAATACTATAATTTAATCGCACCACATAAATATAACCAAAACATTTGCTTGCTAATTGAACAATCCTTTTAAAAGCTTTATTACATGTCAAGCCTTAGGAAATTTTTATCATATCCACATAGCAAGGTTAAAAATACACATGTTGATGCTTTTATTCTAACATATGTTCCATTGACGTAATTCTATAATAATCTTTTTAATAAGGCATAAAAAGCCTGTCCGAAATTAGTGTATGACAATTTACGTGGATCACTGCTAATGATGGCTGTTTTATTGTCCTATTTTTGCTTATATAGCTTTGTTCCCTTTGTCGATATAATAGCAATACACCTGGGGAATTCATGTCAATAATAAAGTCTGATGCATGCTTTATTGGTTTGTACTGACGTCATTTAAGTAATTTATTGCCAAACAAAAGGCGTTGTTGGGATTGGACCCTTTGTTGCCAAATGGTAATAACAATTGTTGTGTCAAGAATGAATGAAATTACCACACATGCGTTATGAAAATTTAGTATAATATGCAAAAAAAAATATAGGAACAGAGTAAAACTAGCCAGGGCAGTTGTGCAAATACATAAATGAACATTAAAAAAATATAATATGCTATAAACAATCAATTACATTCTATATGATTTAATATAAATTAGGATAAGTTTATGTTTATATATATATATATAATGCTATAATTTTATCGAGCCATATAAATATACCTGTGACAATAAATAAACTTAAACAATCAATTACATTCTATATGATTAATATAAATTAGGATAAGCTTATGTTATATATATATATATATATATAAAGCTATAATTTTATCGAACCATATAAATATATACCTGTGACAATAAAGCTCACGACGTTTAAGCGTGCGATTATAAGATCAACGACAATAGAGTAAGAGAGGTCACCTTGGTGGGGGCCTTACTCAGCTAGCTCTTATTATCCCGAAAATGTATTTAAAAGTGTTTGTTACTATTCCAAAATATCCGACGTCTGAATGGAGAAATTGTATCTCATCAAATATAAGTTATACTCTTTGCTCATGTTCGGCTCAGAGTTAACTAATAAAATAACCTCTGATTTTTCGGTCGTCTGAAGATGTGCATAGATAATTATTTGGAGAAACACTCCGATATATGACAACAATTCAACGATGGATGTCATAAGCAGACATGCTCAGACAAAAAGACCAAGTGATTCATTTGGTTGGGATCGGCGGAGGTTTGCACTCTCTGAGTCCTCTAGTTATTGATTTGTTTTCATTATTTCCATTTTAGGAATAGGAAAAAAAGTTTTATCAAACTAAAAAATCAGGACTGAAAATAGGAAGACTTGTTTAATTTATTCTATTTAAATCTAACACGTGTAGTTTGGGATCCACAGAGACGTTTCATAGATTTTGCATTACTCTTCTATTTTGTCCTATATAGATGTAAGTACTCGCTAGCTGATTCTCATTGTCGATTAATTCAATGTCCGAGGCCCAGGGCGTAAAAAGAATGAGGGAAGGCAAAGAAGAAGAGATCTGCGAATGCGCAACTTTGGTAGATTTTCAATGAAACGTGGGGCTCGAGGTAAGACGAGATCATGAGGCTCTTCAAGTCCCCATCAAGCACCGTTTTGACCATCATCAAAGAGGCGAGGAAGATTCTAGCAGGTCTCAGCGCGACCCAAAAGTGACCAGAAGAAAGAGGACCCTAAGCACTTGGCTGCCCTCAAGAGGTCCGTCAAAAATCGAGGATCGCTCCTGGTAGTCTGTTGTAGTGAGTTGTAGCAATGTACGCCAAGTCATGCCTCCTCAGGGACCGAGTCAAGCCTGGATGGACACTGTGGCCTCTAAAAGGAATCAGTGTATCGTGTAGATGTAGTCCTGGAGGTTGGATGAGGACATGATACCACATGAGTCGAATGTGTCTCTTGCTTGAGTAAATTGTTTTCCAGAACCTCTCCTTAACTGACTTTGAACTAATACTAAATTAACCTGCATGGAACTATACATAATGAACTTATAGGTACTTGACTAGTTTCTATCGCTTTTTTATATTGATTAAAAAAAATTAGCTGTTGAAAGTAAGCTCCTAATGGAACCCCATAACAATAGATGTAGAGATTTTATATTATTCATACTATTACATTGCTTGTGACAAACTTTCCTTGTTCCAGTGTCGATAATACTAACGTTCTTATTACTTTCAGATATGCAAGATGCCCAAACTAATAGATGCGCTCAGCTTCATTCACGAACTAGGTTGACAATCATTGGCAAATTGGAGGATAATAACGCAGCAATAAATAAAGCAAAAACTCTTCCAGGATGCAGAGATCATTCCTCAGCTAGCAATCATCAAAGACAGCATTCCAATAATGGTGAAGACAATCAAGGCTTTGCTATATATGCTTCCTTTGGTCGATACTTCAAACTTTTCTGCCTCCCAAAATTCAAATCTTAGAACAGAAGAAAATTAACGGAGGCTCACATTGAAGACGTCTATCAATTCATTTGAATGGCTAACTTATGATTTTTATAAATAAACATTGTCCATGCTTTCATTAATTTTGATTTTTTTGCTCTTAGTTTCATTTTCGAGCTGAGATAAAACTTTGACCCATATTAATTAACAAGCTTCTCTGACATTCGTTTTATTGTTTCGAAATATTTGTTTAGTAATATTGTATGCTGGATGTCTAGCCTCCATATTTATTTATAATTGGGTCAGATTAATATGATACACATTTACAAAAAAATCAAATACACTTCTATGAAATGTTATTCACACTAAAAATAAACAATTACAGTTTAAAATATGTATAAAAATATTACAACGTTGTCATATTAAAATCATAATCCGTTATTTTTGAGAAATTATAGGGTAAGGAGACATTATTGGTTCTTAATTTTAATAATTTATTCATCTATACAACCCATAAAATCGTCGAAAGTACTTATTACTTCTCAATTTAAAATAAAAAATGTATATTGAGAATAAAATTAATCAAACTTGTAGAGGGTGAAATTCTTAAGATTGATCCTGATCCTTTAAGAGTTCCATGTAATTATATACCTCACTATTTTAGTGTATATTTAGTATGTTTTTAATAAGGCTTTTATTCTTTGTATTTTTCTTAATCATTTCATATTTTACATTAAAAACTTAAAAGTAAAAAGTATTTTATAAATTGAAATAATGAAAAAGGAAAGAAATTTACAATGTGGTTATATCATATATTATTTATCATGGCTATTTAAGTTCAAAATAGAAAAGCCAGTTTGAACCTCTAACCTATTTATGTATCATTGAATATTAATCTAGGGCCTTTACTCATCTACGGATCTGGTTAGCATACATCTACATCACAGAATTTTCATTTTGCATGATATAATTAATATCACGTCAAAAAGGAGTATTGAGTTTCTTGAAATATTCATCCTTTAATTGAATTTACTATTTTTTTGCTAAAAATATAAGTCATAAAGCAATAAAAACCTATGGATACAAGTCTGAGAACAATAAATCCAAGTCATATATGGTTATAAACTGAGCATCTTGCATCAGTCTACGTAAAAACCATACATACCACGAGAGGGTTATCATAAGAAATAACATTCAATCGATATTGAAGAAATTATATCTACAATTTATTTTTATTCTTAGTAAAAGGTTTATGTGTAATCGTCTATATTCCCCCCCCCCCCCCCAAGAAACATCCTAGCACTTCGGCTAGTCAAGGATGTCAGGAATTTAAAAATAAGTAATACAATGTAAAAATATATATAGAACTATATAAATTGAAACAAATACTAAAATATAAATATAAAATTAAAAGCAAAAGGTTTTTCGAAGAAAGAAAAACAACCTTAAATTAAAAATAAAAATATATAAAATTTTGTAGTTTCATGTACCGTCACAAAATATATCTAAAAGTAATCTAAGAACAAAATTCAATTCAAAAACTTTAATACTCTTGTATTTTATATTTATAACATTAATTGGAAAACAATTTGAATTATATGGTGCCATAAATAACTCTTCATATTGTAATAAATAACGAGGCTCCATTACTTCTTTAGGGTTTCATCATCTTTTTTCTTGGCAGTAGCTTTGTCCTCCTAGATATTTATATTTGATTTGGAGAAATCCCATTAGGTTCCGAAACAGACAGTGTCATCATGAAGGTGTATGTAAAGAGCTCGAGAGGTTTCCAATTAAGACTCCCAGAAGTTGAGGGAAGACTGCCCTATTGTCAGGTTTTCTTCATACAACTCGAGGTCGAGAATGAATTTAATTATACAACCATCAACAACGAATTCGATGAAAATTATGTCGCCCTCACCACCAACGAGGCTGAAAGAAACAGCTGCAGTCGTCGGCTTCGGTTCCTCTCAATAGAAAGCGAAGAGGCCCACCTCTCCTCTATAGTTGCACTTCCACCACGCATCTGGGCATTTTTATCCTCCTTGTTTCCATTCAAATGCAGATCACTTGTGGTCACGTGCCTTGGGGATGCCTTTAGGTCTTTGAACTTCTTGGGACGACTCCACGCCGTGGATCCTCTTTACTTCGATAAGAGAGCTGAGAGCTGAATCCTTCTCCAGCATCTTCGACTCCGTTGTTCGCTCGAGCTTGACGACTTCCCTAGGGTTGAGTTTCCCTATTAGAAGACTGTATGGCGGTATTGTAATGAAGCCAACAAGAATCGAGTGATGTGGCGTATTGCCACACTAGTAGTGTCCAAACCTCATCCGATGGGTAACGAAATCGTCGATAGGCTCAGCCCTAAAGATTTCCTCGAACTCCTCCTTGACTAGGGGCTCCTCGGCATCTGCAAACTTATATGTGCTGGAACTCCACAGTAAAACAGAAAGTTCAGGATCCATCCAGTCAGGTTTGCCTTCTTCCTGCCCGTAATTGATCCTGATTCTCCCTGAGCTCGAGTTCAGGGCATAGCTCTTGAAGCTCCGGAAACTTCAAGGTGGAACACGAATTCTTAACGTAGAGGATCCTAAATATAAACGGAGTAGGATTTCTCTCCATTCATAGGGTCCCAGAAAAGTAAACATTCTTGCTAGGATTTGACTGATTGTAATTTTAAGAGGCTTCACATTTATATTTTGTCGCTATGAACTAACACTATTTATTATTATCATAACCAGAGATGTATAAAAAAACTAAAATGGCCCTAACAATATATTTCTTATCCTTGCCGGCCAAAACAAAAGAAAATAGTGCGAGAAAAACGGCTACATTCAATTGCAAGCACCAAACCTCCATCTATTTTTTGCTTCAATGAGTTTCAAATGATGCTTTTGAACGAGTTGTAAATAACTGTTACTTTTGGCCGTGCTTTTTTACATGTAAACCAACTGATTATATTATTTTGCTATTATTTCTGAGGAAGTATGTAGTATTAAATGCAGGCAAAAAAAGGAAGAGCGACACAGTTTCTACCCTTGATTTTCTTGTTATTGATTTGTTTTCATTATTTCTATTTTAGGAAGAGGAAAAAAAGTTTTTATCAAATTAAAAAATCAGGACTGAAAATAGAAGACTTGTTTAATTTATTCTATTTAAATCTAACACGTGCAGTTTGGGATCCACAGAGACGTTTCAGAGATTTTTCATTTCTCTTCTATTTCGTCCCATATAGATGTAAGTACTTGCTAGCCATTTCTCATTCTCGATTAATTCAATGTCCGAGGCCCAGGGTGCAGAAAGAATGAGTGAAGGCAAAGAACATGATATCTGCTAGGAGGGAGGGATCTATGCGCAACTTTGGTAGATTTTTCTAAGACACATGGGTCTCGAGCTGAACAAGAGATTATTTTGAGGCTCCTCAAGTCCCGCTCAAGCATTGTTTCGAAGAAGTGAGGGAGGAAGATTCCAGTAGGTCTCAGCACAACCCAAAAGTGACCAGAAGAGGGACCCCAGGCTCTTGGCTGCCCTCAAGAAATCTGTCATCAATTTAGGATCGCTCCTTGTGGTCTCATGTAGCGTGTTGTAGCAATAGAGTCCAAGTCATTCCTTCTCAGGCAGGGACAGAGTCAAGTCCTGGAAGGACACTGGCCTCCGCAAATGATTGAATGTTCCATGTAAAGGCATTCCTGGAGGCTGGAGGAGGGAATGATACCTTAAGTTTAATGGGCCTA
Source organism: Caligus rogercresseyi (assembly GCA_013387185.1). Lineage (NCBI taxonomy): Eukaryota > Metazoa > Arthropoda > Copepoda > Siphonostomatoida > Caligidae > Caligus > Caligus rogercresseyi. The sequence goes on from CP045890.1 coordinate 18,808,298, forward strand.
TTTGGTTGAGTAAATATGTCTGCAGAACCTTTCCTTATTTAATCTAGTGACCCTTAACTAATACTAAATTGACCTGCATGGAATTGTACTTAATTTAGTTTTGATTATTGGCTGGTTTATTTTTATCTTGTTTGAATGAAATATAATCTTTTAATTGATGATTCTCCATTTATAGAGCTTTAACTAAAACAATAGACTTTGTAATTTTATATCATCATACTGTTTCATAGCTTCAAATTAATTTGTTATTAAAAAAACATCTATATTACTAACGTTCTTATTACTTTCAGATATTCGAGATGCCCAAAGTTATAGATCCGATCAGTCTCATTCACGAGCTTGGCGGGACCAGAGTGTGAGTTTACGACTCACAAAAAGAATCTCTATTCTGTAGGCTGTGTTCAAAATCCTTCAATTTAAAATTAGGAGCAACCTCTTCCATCATGTGCGATCCAATAAACACAAGAAACATCTTGACCTCTTCAACAAAACACAGACTATTGAGTTGGAGGAACAGACTTCATCGGTTACACGCCCTACTTTTACCATGGATCTGACAAGAATGGTGATCGCCTGCAACATCCCTTTGGCCAAGGTGGAACAACCTGAGTTCATCAACTTCTTCGAGAAGCATTGCGGCAAGAGAATTTTCCAAGTCACGCTAACAAAGTGTATAAAGGAGGAATGTGAAACAATTTGCTCCAAGATTAAAGAACAATTGAAGGAGAAGGATATTTTGTACAAGCTGACGAGACGACTGATTCGCAAGGACGGGCCATGACTGCAATCATGGCTGGAACTTTGAATGGAGTCACCCTGGAACGTCCGTTCTTAATTGGTCTGGGCGATGTTACTACCATCAATAATCAGAGTCGAATAATAATCGAAAGTAAACCATCTCATCTCGGAAGTCAAGATTTTTTGTGAAGTCATCAATTAGAAAGCGCCACTTCGTAGCTTCTTTCAAAATTCCACTGCCGCCCGAACCGGTGATTAGTCGTTAGGGAACTTGGTTGGAAGCTGCCTTCTATTATGAGAGGAATTTTCTGAATATCAAGACATTCGTGGAGGAATTGAAGAACGACAGTGCTGCAATAAGTGAAGCCCAAGAAATCTTTGAAGATGAAGAGATCCTTACTCAGCTTGAAGTCATCAAAGACAACTTCCCAATACATGTGAAGGCAATTAAGGCTTTGCAAGAGAGGCTTCCTCTAGTCGAGAGCTTCAAATTAATAGAAGAGGTCCAGACCACTCTCACACTGCAGCCTTTCGCCAACAAGTTGAAAGAGTTGCTGGATAAGAATCCTGGATATAGGACAATGATGGAAACTGCAAGTTTCTTGCATAGTGCTAAAGGAAATGAAGAATGTGTTGCCAATATTTTCTTGATGGCCAATGCTCCGATGGTGACATGTGACGTGGAAAGACTTTTCTATGTCCTAAAGGATGTTAACTCTCCAAAGAGAGGAAGATTAACGGAAGTTCATCTTGAAGACAATTTGTTCATTCGTTGGAATGGCAAACTCATTTTATAATATCGTTCCATGACCATCAAAGGGTTTTTCGGATCAGACGCTTGAATAAATTATGATAGAAAAATTGTTCCCTCCCTCATTTTACGACCTTATGTTCTGATATGTTACAAAACGCTTTAGTTAATAGTGATTTTAGAAAAACTTAAGAACATAATTTTTTCAAAAATCATGGTGCCATTTTTTGCGAGAGTAAGTGAATGCAAAGTTAATTTTTGAAGTGACTAACTACTATGACCCTCGAAAAAGAAAATTTATTATATATATAAATTATTCATTTTAAATATATGCACAAATATAAATTATTTTAATAGAAATATATAAACCTAATAGCCATTAAATGTAATCCACAATTTAAAAAAGTAACAATCAAATAGTTTTAAGCTATAATTTCATTTAAGGATTTCTATGATTAACTCTTAAAGGATTAAAATGGAAACAACTCTGCGTTCAGAAATAGTAAACGGTATATTAAAAATGTTAAGAAATGTTCACATCCCAAACTATCACTTCTAAACAATTTACACAAATAGTTTTACCTTTTCAATTTTAAGAAATTATTTATTCATGGCAATACAAGGCATATTTTTCGGTAACTTATTTAAAAAATGCCAATAACATTTTCTAAAATAATCCAGAATTAAACCATTTTATTTATAGTATGTACTGTTATTTTAAAGTAGTTGGCGCGTAGAACTTTGTATTCACTTACTGTCGTAAAAAATGACAACACAATGTTTTTATATTAAATAGCTTCCTAAAAAAATCTTTGATCGCAAAATTGAGGGGGTCAACAAAGAATCAATTTATCTATTCTTATATTCCTTTTATATTTTTTTGTCTTATCTTTATATAATTGATATAAAAGTATTCTCATTAATCAGTAAATCAAAATGTGTAATTTTGTATAATATATGTAAATAATGAAACAAACATACTATGCGAGTACTTACTGGATTCTTTCTCGTAGTAGGTATTTAAACTCAAAAAAGGAAAGCCAAATTCATTCTTTCAACCTCTTAATGTCTCATCTAATATCCAATACCTCGATTCATCTACGGATCCGTATATTCTAAATGAACATCCCTTAATATATCCTTGGTATGATGTAATTTTTGTTAGTCAAGAAGGAGAACTGATAATTTCTCTAGACAACATTTGATTGAATTATCTAATTATTATTTTCATTAATTTGCAAAAACAATACATCTAAAAGGCATGTACAGTTATAAATTCAATCAATATTCATGTTTGGGAAATTTTTCTTTCAAAGGAATGCTTATTTAGTTTTATTTATAATTGTTTACATAAAATATAATATATTAAAAATATATATATTTATGAAGAAAATTTTATTTAAGTATTTTATTAAATAAACAGTAATTTAAATGAGCCTTTACACTGTATTAAATTTGTAGCTGCACTTCTTCATCCCATGAGGATCCAAAACAGACAGGCTCATAATAAAAATGTTTGTAAAGGTAGGTGGTGTCGATTAGAAAGGGACCAGAATGCGTGTCAATAAGGAGTATTGAGTTTCTTGAAATATACAACCTTCAATTGATTTTTCTATTTATTTGCAAAAAATATATTAAATCATAAAACAATGGATACAACTCTGAGAACAATTAATCTAAAAGTCATATATGGGTATAAACTGAATATGTTGCATCAGTCTACGTATAAGCCATTCATGTCAGAAGATAGTTATCATTTAAAAATAACATTCTATCGATATTGAAGAAAATATGCTTTTACTTTTTTTATTTTTTAGTGACATTTTATCTACTTTAATGTATGTGAAGAAATATCTCTAGATACTTTAATAAAAAACTTAAACACTAATGTATGTATATATATATATATATATATATATTAAATGGTAAACAAATTTAAATTATATAGTGCTATAAATAACTCTTCATATTGTAATAAACAACGTGGGTTCATTACTTCTTCAGGGTTCCATTATACTTTTGCTTCTCTCTTTTTCCTCAGCAGTAGCTTTGTCCTCCTAGTAATTTATATTTAATTTCGATAAATCCCATCAGGTTCCGAAACAGACAGTCTCATCATGAAGGCGTATGTAAAGGAGTCGAGAGGTTAAGACCCCCAGAAGTTGGGGGAAGACTGCCCTATTGTCTAGTTTTCTTCATACAACTCGAGGTCGAGAATGAATTTAATTATACAACCATCAACAACGAATTCGATAAAAATTATGTCGCCCTCACCACCAACGAGGCTGAAAGAAACAGCTGCAGTCGTCGGCTTCGGTTCCTCTCAATAGAAAGCGAAGAGGCCCACTTTCCTCTATAGTTGCACTTCCACCTCGCATCTGGGCATTTTTATCCTCCTTGGTTCCATTCAAATGTAAAACACTTGTGGTTACGTGTCTTGGGATGCCTTTGGGTCTTTGAACTTCTTGGGGCGACTCCACGCATTAACAAAATAAAACCCGCCATTTTCAGTTGGCACAAAGATCTTATGCCAGTCCCCACTATTTGAAAGCTCACACACTCTTTTAGAATTAATGATAGATTTAGATTCAAATGATATAATTCCCCTATTTACCCCATTTCCCGTAAAATAATAAAAATAATTTTTGGGAATACAGAAGAGAAATTCAGAGGTACAGGTAGACGATGTTGGTGTCTTGACGTCTTGCAAACAAATTATATTAGGTTTCTGATACAGAAGGCTTTTCATAAGAGCATGTCTTGATAGACGATTCCTACCTCCTCTTGTGTTCAAAGATAGTATCCTTCCTATTCCTACATTTATTTATTGATCTCTTGACATCGTTGATTTAAAAAAAGCATCGATTTTCGTTTGCCTGAAAGGCATCTAATGGACAATAGTTAGATTTATCAAAAAAAAGAGTTTTTAGGGAGCTTGCGTGGAGTATCTTTCTGTGGAAATAAGCCGGATGCGGAAGAGGTTCTTTTAGATATCGACCCTGACCTCGTTCTAGCTAGCAGGATCACGTCAGAATTTTATTTCGTTTTTTTGGGGTCGACTTTACATTTGGTAGATACTTCCTCCTCATCAATCGTATTGCTGGGTACTTCACTTTTCGACTTACAGTGTGAAGATGCAGTACTGCTGTCACCCCCATTAGTTGACGAGACATCGCTTGAACTTTGGCTTTTTGACGAATTCGGCAAAGGAGAGCATTGACTATCTTCCGTGGTCGCAATTTGAGTATTTTTTGATTTTTTAAACTATTAAGTGAATCTAATTCAATATTTTTTCAATAGTCGTCGATGTGGTATTTTCAGGTGATTCTTCAACAATCACTGAGGCATTTTCTACTGCTTTTTGGGAATCTTCTGTGAGTATTACTTCAACAGTCACATCCACAGTTTCCTGCAAATTCACCACATTATCTCCCACTGTTATTTAGGATTGCAAAGAATCTTCAGTGTTTTGGCCCTCACGAGTCCCAACTTCCGCCTCCAAATCCTTGGTAATTTCTTCGTCCAGCGTAACAATTCCATTGATATCAGCTCCATTGCCACTTTTTTTTAAAGAGAGATTTCTATCCATCATACCTTTAAGAACATGTACGTATTCACGTACACTTATTCTTTTGTTGGCGCACTCATGCTTGGTATGACCTTATTCCCTTATTTACATAGTTCTCTAAAATCACTTTATCTTCCATTTCTACTTATGCAACCTCAGCAATCCTGAATTAATTTACAGAATGAGACATACAAGAGCGTGCAAAAATCCAACTTTCGGTAAGACTGGTAACAATTGGTGCTTGATATTCCATATGTTCCAATCTTCTTTCATGCACAAAACTGGAAGTAGTTTTAAATGATTTTACGTAAACATTTGCAGATTCGTTAGACGTCCATCAATGAGAGTGTCCTTTTTAAGGTTTCTTCTTTATAAAAATATAAGCCTTTTATTTTTTAAATTCAATTTAAAAATGAACTATCTAACTACTTCAAAGATAAGGTTGGTTTGTACCTATAGGTTAATGTATATTTTAATATATTGTTAGTTGTATGATATTTTGTCGTGATAATTAACCCTTTTTAGTGTTTGGTTGTTATTGCAGTTGATTTAATAATTTATGTTAAATTAATGGTAATGTGTCAATGAATAAAATTATGCCGCTTAGACAACGCAGTAAAATGAATATAAAAGAATAAACTGAGCATGCTCATGTTGAATTATTACAGTAACTATCAATTCGATGACTGGAAAACTTTAATGTTTGTTATTTATTTCGTTTCATTATTGAAATAATTTTCTCCATAAATTTTATTTATTATTTAATACGAACTGCAGATTTTCCTCCGTTTGGTTTCTAGCTTTATTTGACCTATTAGTCGGGATATATGTAAACTGGCTTACTTATTTCACAATATCATTGGGCTAAAATTTTATATATGGCGGACTCTAATCCATATTCTTTTGTTTTTTATTTAAATAACAATAATATAAATTTATTTTCTCTATAACTGAATTCTCCTTGCAACTTTTTTCAACAAAAATTGTCTTATGAATTGATGCAATTAAAAGGACTTTTTTATTTATTTTTGCTAACATCATTTAATATATAGATCATATTATGTATATCTTATCTACTCTTGTAGTTTCTCCGAATATTTTCTTATCCTTACAATGTTTTTTCTTCTTCTCATCGTAAAATATTTTTGTATTTCTATATAAAAATAACAAAGACACTAAATGGATGACAACCTTAGAAAAATGTATATATATGATTTTGTAACCGTATAATCTATAATCATATATATAATATATAATATATTATGTAATGTATCATATTTTTTTAATAATCCCTTATTTCTGTATTTCACTTTTTCTATACGCATATAAATACATTTTGAAAATATTAATAGGTTCGAATCAACTAGAATTATAAAAACTTAAAACCTGCGTCGTCTTCTGATGTGCGTTTTTTCAGGACAGTTTATAAGGGATGATTTACAATAATAAAGGCAACCTCCATTCCTAGTCTAGCTGAGCTAGCCTTAGAAGAAGAAGAGAGGTGGCTGAAATCTCTCTTTCACAAATCGTATATCTCCGCCATAAAACGCCCCAAAAAATATATCGGCGGTGGTCTGTGCCTCCTTCAGTCTATTGTTCCGAAATATTATCGAAAGGTAATACAAGAAATGGGTGTGTATCACACTCGTGATTGGAGAAGATATTATACCACGTCAGAATTATTGAACTGGATACATTGGGCACGCTTTTAACCAATCTGGAATTGGAATTAATTTCACCTTTTTTAGCTTCCATGCAAAGACTTATGTGGAAGATGGAGCCCGAATTTCATTCGGATACTACTGTGGACATTTTATATCAGAATAAGAACAAGAAGCCTTTGTCAGTAGATTTGGTGATCTTTCAGCTCTTGAGATGTTTGCCCTTCATCACAACGTCTTTACGATACATGATTTTAAGTCAGAATCGGTCTTTAATGTCAATAGGTTCTATTTTCCTCTTTCTCGTACTGTTAAGCATTGTTGTCCTCCCTTGCCCTGGTTTTTAAAATTTAAGGCACCCTCTGGTGGTGTAAGCCAAGCTATATCTATAGCAGAGTCTTTTATCAAGATGCTAGGCTTGTCTCTTTCCTGGGAGAAAAGGATTCTCCACTCTACGCAGGGCATTGTAGACGGGCTAAAATTTACTGCCCAATTTCAAATTTCAGGACAATTAATAAAATTTTATTACCCCTGCAACAATTGTGGTTGCTTATACAACAATATCTTACACGCATTCGTTGACTGCCCTGCGCTATCATTGGTGAAGCATTTATTAAAACTTAATTTATCTGAAAATAAAATAATTTCCCCTAATATTCTAAAGGCCTATATTCTATTTGGGCCATACAAAGTGAAAAAAAGTTCCCCCTCTAGTCATAAAGCTCTAAACGCAGCAGTAAGCAACATCAAATCATTAATTGCTAAGCAACTAACGGCAAACTCTTATGTGGAAGCTGAGGACCTGAGAGCGATCATCCTTGGTGCAGCGGCTCGTTACGAGGCGCTCGATGTTAAAATTCCTGACCCTGGTTCTCCTTCTTGGAAATGGGCGGGAGATATTATACGATTTGTGCCATCTCGCTCAGGAGTATACCTGAAAGCTTTGAAGAGGATTTTAAGATGTCATCGGGATTTTTTAAAGAATAAATAAACGCTGTTTCGTCCATGTATATAAGGTTATAATCTCTTGACAGTAAATATGTTCTACAATGTTCATTCATGTTTTTATTTTAACGCAACTGTCAAGAGTATTTTTTATTTATTTATTTATAGTTATCTCTATTTTAGTGTAGTTATTTTTTACACTGTTTTATAATTTTAATAGCCAAATAAAGAATTTTATAACCGTTAAAAAAAAAAAAAAAAAAAAAAAAGGAGGGAGTTGACGCAAACCAGAGCCCTATAAGGAGAGTTACGACAATAGATTGGAGCGCCACCTGGTGAAATAGCATGTCGGGCTCAAAACAACGCATGGAATGAAAGAAATTAGTATTGTTCCTATGTTATTCTTAGGATAAATAAATCGGAATCTATGACAAAAACTGTGTCTATAAAACCTTTCATTCATTGGGGGTATTGTTTCAGTAAATTGATAGTTTCTCTTATGCATATAACTCCATATTTTCTACATGATTTACTAAATAATATAAAAAAATATCTAAATCATGTGGTAAAAAAAATATCCATAAAAACAATTGTCCAAAAAATATCCAAAGTATTGATGAACTGGATTTTTCATTGAACCCAATTTATATATCCCAGATTAGTGAAATAATTAATTATAAATGACAAAATAATTCAATTTTTTTTCTTTCTATAATTGAAATATATTTTATAACACGTAGTAATAAAAAAATTATTTATATTTTATTACTACGTGTTGTAAAATATATTTCAATTTAAAAAAAAATTTTGTAATTTATAATGAATCATTTCACTAATCTGAGATATATAAATTATTATAACATACATGAATTTGATAATTATTTACATAATTTTCTCATGCACATACTTCTACTTCCAAATAAATTGGAGGTTTTATTAGACCTATTTTTTTTACTATAATTGTCTGTTTTCGTAAATGGATGTGTTAACGAATTTTTATATACCTAGATATATATTGTAATAATTCATGACATTGTAATATATTCTTTAATGATGATCTAATAAATTGAACGGCCATTTCTGTTATTGAAGATCCTATTTGTTTCATTTTTACTAATTCTTTTACATATAATTTAAATATTCCTTCAATTTTTGTAAATTTCTTAATAAATTTATCCGAACAAAATATTAATTCACCAGAAGAAGAATAGTTTCTGAATGAAATTATTATTTTTAAATAGATCTTTTATATTGTTTTTAAACTTCGAATTTTTTTTCAAAAGACTGTTTACAGTAAACCCTCGATATAACGACCCTCTGTATAACGAACCTCGGATACAACGAACCTCCTGGAGCTGGCCGAACAAGCCTAAGATATAACGAACTTAAGTTCGTTATATCTGAGGATACCGAACTTCCTGGAGCTGGCCGAACAAGCCTCATATATAACGAACTTAAGTTCGTTATATCTGAGGCTACCGAACAAGCATCAGTTATAACGAACCTAAGTTCGTTATATTTGAGGCTACCGAACCTTTTTTGTCCATGACCGAACAAGCCCCGAATATAACGAACCTAAGTTCGTTATATTTAAGGCTACCGAATCCGAATTACGAGCTGCTGCGGATCATGCGGTTTGAACTCATGCGTGAGGTGCAGCAGAGGAAGACGCAGGCGAAGATCTCTGACTTCTTCAAGGCTGGCCCCTCCTCAGCCGAGAAGAGGTCTAGGACAGAGTCAGAGACCAGCAGTGTGTCTGTGACTTCAACCTCCTCCACTAATCTGTCAAATATATCCAGCGACAGTTCGTCGTCACTCCTGCATGATATACCTTACACTCCAGAGCCCCCCTCTAACGAACTTCGGATTTAACGAAATTTTGGATATAACGACCTTGCCCTCCCCCGATATAGTTCGTTATATCGAGGGTTTACTGTATTTACAGTTCCCTCAAAAAATATTTGAGCCTGACTTGAGAGTCAGCTGCTACACAGACAGGTCTCACGACGTAACTCTCCTTATAGGGCTCTGACGCAAACTAAGAACAATAATAAAAAACAAGCACGTGAGGTAAATATTAAACAAAAGAGAGTTATTAAAAAACTAAGATTATTGAGGATCATAAAACACCCAACACAATAAGGTACAATGAATATTAGCTTCGGGTTATGGTCGTGGTCAAGGGGACCCATCCATCACCTCCATCATTCGGTCCACCATCCATGAGAAGACCCTGAGTGAAGGGAGAATCTTCGTTTGCCTCGCTCCATAGATCCAGGATATTGTGCATGAGATGATATTTTCCACTTTGTAATGGTCCTCTGATTCTGGGCATATTGCCACAAGCCAGTATGACTTGGATAACGAAATTCCGTAAGTATTTTGTATTTTGTCCTCCACATGTTGTTTATTTTTTGGCACTCGTAAAAAGGTGGAATGATGATTTGGAGGTGCTTCCACAATACGAACAGGTCCTTTCTTCTTCTTTGTGTGTTGAGTTGTTGGTAAATAGGCTGGATGTCACTAATCTATATCTAAGCCATTTTGATTTTGAGTCTATATATTTATTGCAGAAGATAGTTCTCCATGCCTCATGGATAACTTTATTGTCACTTATCTCCAGTCGTTTGAGTCTTCTTTTCACTATTAAGGTTGGTGTTGATTTTTGACTGTCTGTTTGAGATTTAGCCATTTGCATTTTAAAGTTATCCACACTTCTTCTAATGTCCTTGTTTTGAATCATTTCCATGGCAATAACCGCTGGGGTTGGAGGCCCCATGTATTCCCTCTTTCTTGAACGGACTTTAGTTTCACTTGCACGTATGAGTAGCCAAGTATTGCTTTTGGATTCCGAGCTCCTAAGTTGGTAAATTGTCGTATACGAATGTTCTTTTTAAAAGAATATCAGAATTACTGATTCTAGGATTAAAATTTACTGGTGCATTTGACCCCAGCAAAGGAAGAATATGAACAAAAGAGATTTCCAGGACTCTGTATCATATTTACTAACAAAAATATTATATATATAGTTAGGAGAAATATTATATATATATATATATATTAAAATATTAAATAGTGAATATAGTTATAAATATATATATATATATATTTATTTATTTCTAAACTTTATAATGATTTAATCTAGATTGGACAAAAATATTCAATATATATATATATATATATTACTATCAAAATTATATATATTTATAAAAAAGTGTAAATGTTACAATTTTGATATATGATTATATTTTATATTATCATTTTTGAACATAATTGTATGTGTGATTAGAAACGAAATATATAGTACCTAAAAAAGACATCATGTTTGATGTTCTTTTTCACAATTTTGGATTTTTATAAAATAATATAATGCACACATTTTGAGACATCCAACAATCTTTGAGTGAAAAGTATTTTATTTAAACAGTTGTTAAACCTTTTTTTAAATCACAATTGACGTCATTTCCAGGTAACTAAATTAAGAGGAGGCCATCTGGAAGACAATTTAAATTTCTTAGTTGACATTTTTGAATTCGTAAGCTGATCATAGAGATAGAATCTATCTCTATGATTGGTATTGTTTTTTTTTTTTTTTTTTTTAATAAATATAATTTTGTTTATTTCATTCTTCTAGGGTATCTTACATTCCGTACGTTGCAAACGTACATTATATCAATTTTGTACTCTCAAACACATAATAAAAGCAATAAAGGAATACGCCCATAAGGCAAGAAATTAAGAGTAATAATAAAAATAAAAGGGAATTTAAAAGATCTGGTTGATAAAATAGTGGCAGCTTGATCTTCTCAGTCCACACGAAGGGAAAATAGATTGTTTACATTTGTACTCCCTATTGTTGTCGTTTGACGCACTAGAGACCGAACGAAGAGCTTCTATATGTCTTCCGACGAGGCGATGGAGACCCACAGGGAGTCCAGATCCGCCCGTTCTTGATGCATAGAGGACCCTTTGAACCGTGGATACCAGATGCTCTATCTCATAGGCTTCCTGATAGGTAGGCGAGGTCGACACAAGCCAGTCCGGAGGAGTTAGCATCACCCCATATGCTCCAAATATTACTCCTTCCACCGCTTTGATGGCTGGGGCGACCCTAGGACAGAAGTAAAAGAAGTGGAACGAAGTCTCCTCGACCTTCCCGCACCAATGGCAGCTCCGCTTCCGGGGATCCACATGGGACTTGTTCATGAATAAAGAAGACGTGGCCAGACGGTATCTAAACCATTTTTGATGAGAGTCTGTGAAGCGGTTCTTCATTATTATATTAGGACTCCGCAAGCGTTTGTCTGCCCCAATGCCTAGATTTCTCAGTCGCCTACTTACGATAAGAAACGGACGTCCAGAACACGACATAGACTTTCGAACCGTCTGATTGTCTAATTCAGCAAGAGCGATATAGAAGGGAATTGGTGGTCCAATAGGGAGCTCCTTTATTGATGTAAGAGAGCGACGCTTTTGTAATCGCCAACACAAAATATAATTTCTTATGTTTACTTTTCTTTGGATGAATTCTCCAACAGACGTGAGGTAACCCTCATTGAAGAACTCCGAAGAACTGTTCAACGATCCATTATGATTTAGAGGCTCGTTTACCCCAAGAAGAGGAAGGACCTTGTGCATAGTGGATTCCCAGGATGAAGCCATCTTCTTCCAGTGGGGACCACACGACTTTACGGCCTTTAGAAGTTCCAATGGACCCATGAAAATTCTCTCGAGGAAGTGGTGACCAATTATTTCATAGAAAATGTGTTTTATTCTAATTGCCCAAATGTCTTCGCTTTTAGGGAACCTCCGCAACCACGAAAAGTTCAAGGATTTCCACATGGACTCGACGTCAAGTGATCCCAGACCCCATTGAGTGACACTAGAGTTTAACCTACTCTTGGCAATGTAGGGCTTGGAGCTGCCCCAGACAAGGGAATCCCTTTGTACATATATTTCCTTGCACAAGGTCTCTGAGAAAGGTAAATATCTTATTATGTGAAAAACTTTGGGGAATACGTTAATGTTCCAGGCAATTAATCTTTCGTAACGGGAGAGTGGGGTCCTTTTGTAAAATGTGACAGTTTTTTGGAGAATGTCAATAACTTTAGTTCCATTAACTTTTTCAGAGTCACCTGTAGAGCTGGCTACCGTGACACCAAGGATATTTGCCATATTTACATAGACAAACCCCATGTAGTCAGTCCTCAATAGTTCCTCACAGTTTGTTAAAACCTGGGTTTTTGTAACATTGACTGAGAGGCCGGAAGAACTCGTAAAGTCCTCGATAAGCTCCAAGGATCTCCTAATGGACTCTTTTAATATTTCCGAGGATCCAGATAACAAGAGGGTAAGATCATCTGCATACATGATGCATTTAAAAATTTCCCTTCTACATCTATCCCTTTTATAGATTTTTCTTTGGTTAGCTTCTCCAATAGCCCATTTACTGAGATTATGAAGAGAGAAGGTGACAATGAATCTCCCTGCCTTGCACCTTTGTGAATATGGACGGTATCATGTTTGCCTGGGAGGTCTAGCTTTGAGGAGGAGTTCCGCAATATAGCCGAGATCATGTCTACAAAGCCATCCGGGAAACCATACTTGTAGAGTTGCTCCAAAATAAACTTATGCGATAAATTGTCGAAAGCTTTTTCGAAGTCAACCATTAACGCTGCATAATTATTCCTTTGATCTACACAGTAGTCGATTGCGTCTTGAATGGACCGTGGACAATCCTCAATATAGCGACCAGGCATAAATCCTTTTTGGCAAGGAGAAATAATTTGGGGGAGTGACTTATGGATCCTTTTATTTAATATTCCAGTGAGTATCTTATATGAGGAATTTAAAAGAGATATTGGCCGGTAATCTCTAATGTCTTCTCCCTTTTTACCTTTTTTCAGGACCAAGGTAATTAGTCCAGAGCTCATAAAGTCAGGAATGAAACCTCTCTTGAAGATATCGTGGAAGACTTTTTCCAAAATTGGAGCCAGGGGAGCTGCAAAAGTCTTATAGAACTCATGAGGGAGGCCCGACGGTCCAGGCGCCTTATATTTTTTATTGTATTTATTTATGTAATCTAGAATCTCCTCCTGAGATATTGGGGCATCAATACCTCTAAATAAATTTTTATTTTCGCAGTGGATAGACTTTTGGGTGTCTTTGTCTGGTATAGTTAGAAGTGGTTTCCATCTTTTTATGTCCTTGACCAACCTCCAATGATAACAAAAGTCACATATTTTCGTTTCTGAGCAATCTATACAGCTATATAATTTTGAAAAATAATTTGAGGCTTCATTCGACACAATTGTTGGGTCATTAGAGATATCATCTGAGTTTAGTTTTAGTCTAGTAATCTTTGGCCTTGAAGCAGACTTTTCCAAGTACTTGAAGGAGGTTTTCCCTTTAATATTTAGGTTAATAATTTCCCTCCTTAGTCTGATCATAGTCCCTTTGTTCTCATATTCGAGAAGTTTATCCAGGTCCATGTTTTTTTCCACACAATTATCGCTTATATTTTCAAAATGTTGTATTTTCTTCTTCCTCTCCTCAGCTTTTTCTTTTCCTTTTTTTACAAAGACCTTCTTTGCATAGGACTCAATATTTCGTAGGGCATCCCATGGTGAGGTGATTCCTTCGTACATATCTGTTTTTCTTTTATCAATCATGTCAGATATCTCATTCAGGCATTCTTCTGAGTCGAGCAGGGAAACATTAAGTTTCCAGTGCGATTTACGAGGTTTTGTTGGTCGAAAGAAAGATGCAAAAATTGGATGATGGTCTGAAATATAGCATGGCAAAGTTTTGAATTCTTTTAGGAGATTTGAAATTTCATATGTAGAGAAAATATAATCGAGTCTACTTTTTATAACTTTATTGCCTTTAGTTATCGTATGGAAAGTCATTTTAGGTGACTCACCATCCTTATTTAATCCCAGGTCCACTAGATTTTTTTGGGCAATAATTTTTTCTATATCTTTAGCGTTTGCTTTATTATTGGAACCCTTGTATCCACATGCGTCTCTTTCCGGGTTTCGTGTAATATTTAGATCCCCAACCAGGATCATTTCATTCCCTTGTGGGGGAGGATAATTTCGGATTATATCGGAAAACCAACTGTTTGCCTCATAATTAACACCATATATCCCGTATAATGTGGTTTTCTTCTGTAAGAAGTAGAGGTCCAAAATTACGTAGTTGCCTTCTACGTCAGCAGCTACTAATGTGGGCTTTAAGCACTTTTTGACTAAAACGATCAGCCCCCTGGAAGGATGTGAAGTTACCTTCATTGCTTTGGCAAAGAAGACTTCATGCGAATTAGGGATAAGTTTTTTAATGTAGGTGACGTCATCCAATCGTGTGTCAACAAGGACTACAACATCTGGAAAATGACAGGAAAACTCGGAGGGAGAGGCAGTATTTAAATAATGTAGAACTTTTTTTGTTCTTATTATTGAAGCTAGAGAATTGACGTTATATGTTACCAATGAAGACATGGTCGGTTTACGTTGATTTATGGTATTTTGTATATATTGTTCAATACATTTCCAGAACAATGACTATTTTGGGGATTTCCCCTTTTTCTTCTTTTTGGATTCATTACTCCTTCGAGGAGTCATTAGGACTTCCGTTGCCGTGCTTCCACTAAAGTTTGTGCGTCACGAAGGTCCGGTGATGAACTCCAGGCATCTGCCATGTTCTTGGCGGCCACACTCCGTGACGTTAAGGCTTTCTTTAGATTGAGAGCTGCCCCTCTCGTTCTTTCGTCGTGACCGACGAGCAGTTCGGCGAGTGGGAAGGTGGGGTCATTGGAGACCTTCCAGACTGCCATTGCAGATTGGGAGGTGACAACCTCGTTCACCGTTGGGAGGCCGCAACGGTCCAAGAGGTCCGACGCCCTGATCCGGTCGCTTCGCCGCACTCCATTCAACGTTCGAGCCAGGTCGTTGAGGATGACCTGGTGTTCAGTGTTGAAAGTGTTCAGGTATAGTTGATGTTTACAAGCAATTATTGTTGTTTTGGTTACAAGAAAAGGTGAAAAGCTAAAGAAGGGACACCTGCTTCGTCACCACTACATCCCGATGAAGAAGGACGAAAATACATGACATTTGGGGTTCATCCATAAATATATAAAAATAAAAAGCGTATTCCTTTTTTTTTTTTTTTTTTCGGTCACGAAGTTTTATTCAGTATTTGTAACAAGGAATACAATGCAATACAAATTACACTAAAAATACAAATAAATATATATAAAATAAATATATATATATAAAATAAATAAAACTCTCTTCAACAGTTGCGTAAAAACATGAATGAACGTTATAGTTCAAATTTACTGTTAAAAAGTGATGACCTTAATATAAAATGACAATTTATTTGTTCCTTAAAAAGCGACGATATTTTCTTAAGATCCTCTTGGCTGATTTTAAAAAATGAATTGATCTCGATGGTACGAATCGGACGACATTTCCAGCCCATTTCCAATCATCTGATGTTGCGTTCGGAATCTTAATTTGCAGAGCTGAGTAGCGGGCGGCGGCTCCAATGATTATTGCCCTTAGGTCCTCGACCTCGATGTAAGAGTTTGTCGTAATTTTTTTGGCAACTAACGATTTTATATTTAAAAGTGCTGTGTCAATAGCTTTTTGGATAGGGGGGGCATTATATTTACGTTTATAAACACCAAACAAAATAAAGGCTTTTATAAGATTTGAGGTAATTATTTCATTTTCGCACACATTTATTTGAATAAAACGCTTGACTACCATAAGAACAGGACATTCAGCAAAGGCATGAATGATTGAGTTGAATAAAGCCCCACAGTTATTGCAAGGGTAATAAAATCTAAGTAAACGAGCAGAAATCTGAAACTGAGCTGTAAATTTGGCACTATCAATTATACCACACGTCGACCGAAAAATCCTCTGTTTCCATGATTGAGGGAGATCAAGCAATTGTATGAAGCTCTCTGATATAGATCCAAAGGAATCTTCACTATTGGAATAAAATTTTAAAAACCAAGGCTTGGACGGACTAAAATCATTGCATGAACGTTCTAAAGGAAACCGAAACCTACCTACATTGAAGACAGGAGCCGATCTCAGGTCATGGAGTGTTAGAATATTTTGAGATAAAGCGATTCTCTCTAATGCAACAGGAGATCCAAATTTTTTGAGAAAAGGTTCTTTTTCCCTATTTTCATATATTACATCCACAACAGTATCCGAAAAGAAATTAGGCAGAACCGTCCATATGATTCTTTGTATTGAAGCTAAAAAGGGAGAAAATGCTTCCAAATCTGAATTCGTTAAAGGAGTACCCATATGGAACCAATTGTAAAATTCGGAGGATGTATAAAATATTCTCCAGTCTTTGTCGTGTAAAACGCCCATTTCTTCTACGATTCGTAGATAACATTTGGGTAAGATAGAGCCTAACTGACAAAGCCCACCTCCAGCAAAAATTTTAGGACGTTTTAAGGAGGGTAGATATGACGTATGAAAAAGAGTGCGCAGCCAAGAGTCTTCTTCTACTAATGCTAATTCAGCAATAAACGGGATGGATGTGGCTCTATACATCACCAGTGGAATCACTCGGGTATTATATAGGTCGATCCTTTTCTGCAGAGAAAGATTGCGCCATTGCTTCACTTTATTATAAACCATCCGACTCATTTGAGACCAATTACCCTCTGAGACACCATTTTTCCTCCATTCAATACCAAGAATGCATACAGAAGACACAACCCGACAACTATGAATTAAAGAAGAACTATCTGGAGTCCAGGAACCCAACGGGAGTATGGCCGTCTTGTTGTAATTAATTTTCAGACCGGAATTATGTTCGAATTTGGTAAAGGACGAGAGCAGTATTTCAATTCTCTTAACTAATTGTTTTTCTGAGCTGGCTTCTACCATGAGAGTTACGTCGTCCGCGTAAAGGTCGAGCAGATGTCTCACACCATTAAAAGACACTCCAAATCCCGAGTACTTTCTAATTAATGTTTTCGAGAGTTCATTAATCGCTGCCACAAATAGAAGAGGAGCTACAGGGCATCCCTGTCTACAACTCTTCTTAAGATGAATGGGAGGACTGTTGATACCCTCGAGTGAAAGGATAGATGAGCCATCGAACAATAGAGCCCTGATGGGGTTAAAAAAACGTTTTGGAAGAAGACACTTAATTGACTTTAAAATATGACAATGGCGAATGGAGTCAAACGCCTTCCTGAAATCGATTGCAATCAAGGCACCATACCTTTTACGACGATTAATGGATTCTATTGCTGTGGAAATATTTCTAGAAATATCAGTAATTTTCCTACGCTTAAGAAAACCTTTCTGTTCTCCTCCTATTTTTGAGTTTAAAATGGGTTCGATCTGTTTAGCTAAAACACCTGCTAAAATTCTGTACGCGTCATTTAAAATGGTTATGGGTCTCCAGTGATTAAAATTTGTACCGTCTCCCTTCTTCGGAAGCAAAACTATACGGCCCCTGGAAAGAGTACGGGGCATTCTTCCTGATTGTTCCATAAAATTTCCTATGGTTAAGAGATACGGCGTTATCTCTTTTGGAGCAAGGGTAAAAACACGTCCACAGATACCATCACGACCAGACGCTTTGTAGTCTTTATAGTCTTTTTCGATATAATCTATAATGTTTTCCATCGTATACACCTTGGACGTAGCAGGATTTTTCTTTTTGGGGAAGTTGGATCTGTCTCCACCTAATATATCAGAGAACCGATTATGAAAAAATTGCAATATATCCGAAGGTATACTTAATACCCTATTTCCGGCAATAATGTTTTTTATAGTCGATGCAGAACAATGCTCATTACGAGGGAGATATTTATATTTAAGGGAAACTTTCGTTTCGATGTCTCTTTTTCTTGCCATTTCTGTTTCCGCGATGTCAGTGACTCTGTATTCATTTATTAAATCTGTAGTGATTGCTTTGATGAATATCGAAGTGCCGCTCAAAGCATTCTCAATACTGCTTTGCAGACGAGCTGCTTTCCTTTTCTCAGACTTTAAATAACCCTTAACTGTTTTCATAACCAAATGTACTAGGAGAGAATATGCTCCTTTAGGAGAGATCAAATTTTGTCCTCTTACCAGGTTAGACCTTAACTTTATAGAAAATTTATCATCTTCAAGAACCCATTTCGGAATTTTGAAGGTATTTTTCTTTGGAACATAACGTAGGGTGATGTCAATTATTTTATGGTCAGTTGAGGGATCGGATCTGTATCTAGCACTTTTTATTTGGTGAACTAGACCAGGAGATAATAAAGCCAGATCTAACCTCGAAGATTTTTTCCCACTACTCCAAGATACATTATCGTCCGTATTCCTTTCAATTATAAACTAATAGATTCGGTCAACTCTTGAAGTGACTTTATTTTCTCATGTTTTTAATACAAATAAACAACCAATACCAATCATAGAGATAGATTCTATCTCTATGATCAGCTTACGAATTCAAAAATGTCAACTAAGAAATTTAAATTGTCTTCCAGATGGCCTCCTCTTAATTAGTTACCTGGAAATGACGTCAATTGTGATTTAAAAAAAGGTTTAACAACTGTTTAAATAAAATACTTTTCACTCAAAGATTGTTGGATATCTCAAAATGTGTGCATTATATTATTTTATAAAAATCCAAAATTGTGAAAAAGAACATCAAACATGATGTCTTTTTTAGGTACTATATATTTCGTTTCTAATCACACATACAATTATGTTCAAAAAATGATAATATAAAATATAATCATATATCAAAATTGTAACATTTACACCTTTTTATAAATATATATAATTTTGATAGTAATATATATATATATATATTGAATATTTTTGTCCAATCTAGATTAAATCATTATAAAGTTTAAAAATAAATAAATATATATATATATATATATATATATATATTTATAACTATATTCACTATTTAATATTTTAATAATATATATATATATATAATATTTCTCCTAACTATATATATATATTTTTGTTAGTAAATATGATACAGAGTCCTGGAAATCTCTTTTGGTCCATATTCTTCCTTTGCTGGGGTCAAATGCACCAGTAAATTTTAATCCTAGAATCAGTAATTCTGATATTCTTTTAAAAAGAACATTCGTATACGACAATTTACCAACTTAGGAGCTCGGAATCCAAAAGCAATACTTGGCTACTCATACGTGCAAGTGAAACTAAAGTCCGTTCAAGAAAGAGGGAATACATGGGGCCTCCAACCCCAGCGGTTATTGCCATGGAAATGATTCAAAACAAGGACATTAGAAGAAGTGTGGATAACTTTAAAATGCAAATGGCTAAATCTCAAACAGACAGTCAAAAATCAACACCAACCTTAATAGTGAAAAGAAGACTCAAACGACTGGAGATAAGTGACAATAAAGTTATCCATGAGGCATGGAGAACTATCTTCTGCAATAAATATATAGACTCAAAATCAAAATGGCTTAGATATAGATTAGTGACATCCAGCCTATTTACCAACAACTCAACACACAAAGAAGAAGAAAGGACCTGTTCGTATTGTGGAAGCACCTCCAAATCATCATTCCACCTTTTTACGAGTGCCAAAAAATAAACAACATGTGGAGGACAAAATACAAAATACTTACGGAATTTCGTTATCCAAGTCATACTGGCTTGTGGCAATATGCCCAGAATCAGAGGACCATTACAAAGTGGAAAATATCATCTCATGCACAATATCCTGGATCTATGGAGCGAGGCAAACGAAGATTCTCCCTTCACTCAGGGTCTTCTCATGGATGGTGGACCGAATGATGGAGGTGATGGATGGGTCCCCTTGACCACGACCATAACCCGAAGCTAATATTCATTGTACCTTATTGTGTTGGGTGTTTTTATGATCCTCAATAATCTTAGTTTTTTAATAACTCTCTTTTGTTTAATATTTACCTCACGTGCTTGTTTTTATTATTGTTCTTAGTTTGCGTCAGAGCCCTATAAGGAGAGTTACGTCGTGAGACCTGTCTGTGTAGCAGCTGACTCTCAAGTCAGGCTCAAAATATTTTTGAGGGAACTGTAAATACAGTAAACCCTCGATATAACGAACTATATCGGGGGAGGGCAAGGTCGTTATATCCAAAATTTCGTTAAATCCGAAGTTCGTTAGAGGGGGGCTCTGGAGTGTAAGGTATATCATGCAGGAGTGACGACGAACTGTCGCTGGATATATTTGACAGATTAGTGGAGGAGGTTGAAGTCACAGACACACTGCTGGTCTCTGACTCTGTCCTAGACCTCTTCTCGGCTGAGGAGGGGCCAGCCTTGAAGAAGTCAGAGATCTTCGCCTGCGTCTTCCTCTGCTGCACCTCACGCATGAGTTCAAACCGCATGATCCGCAGCAGCTCGTAATTCGGATTCGGTAGCCTTAAATATAACGAACTTAGGTTCGTTATATTCGGGGCTTGTTCGGTCATGGACAAAAAAGGTTCGGTAGCCTCAAATATAACGAACTTAGGTTCGTTATAACTGATGCTTGTTCGGTAGCCTCAGATATAACGAACTTAAGTTCGTTATATATGAGGCTTGTTCGGCCAGCTCCAGGAAGTTCGGTATCCTCAGATATAACGAACTTAAGTTCGTTATATCTTAGGCTTGTTCGGCCAGCTCCAGGAGGTTCGTTGTATCCGAGGTTCGTTATACAGAGGGTCGTTATATCGAGGGTTTACTGTAAACAGTCTTTTGAAAAAAAAATTCGAAGTTTAAAAACAATATAAAAGATCTATTTAAAAATAATAATTTCATTCAGAAACTATTCTTCTTCTGGTGAATTAATATTTTGTTCGGATAAATTTATTAAGAAGTTTACAAAATTGAAGGAATATTTAAATTATATGTAAAAGAATTAGTAAAAATGAAACAAATAGGATCTTCAATAACAGAAATGGCCGTTCAATTTATTAGATCATCATTAAAGAATATATCACAATGTCATGAATTATTACAATATATATCTAGGTATATAAAAATTCGTTAACACATCCATTTACGAAAACAGACAATTATAGTAAAAAAAATAGGTCTAATAAAACCTCCAATTTATTTGGAAGTAGAAGTATGTGCATGAGAAAATTATGTAAATAATTATCAAATTCATGTATGTTATAATAATTTATATATCTCAGATTAGTGAAATGATTCATTATAAATTACAAATTTTTTTTTTAAATTGAAATATATTTTACAACACGTAGTAATAAAAATATAAATAATTTATTTATATATTTTTTATTACTACGTGTTATAAAATATATTTCAATTATAGAAAAAAAAAATTGAATTATTTTGTCATTTATAATTAATTATTTCACTAATCTGGGATATATAAATTGGGTTCAATGAAAAATCCAGTTCATCAATACTTAGGATATTTTTTGGACAATTGTTTTTATGGATATTTTTTTTACCACATGATTTAGATATTTTTTATATTATTTAGTAAATCATGTAGAAAATATGGAGTTATATGCATAAGGGAAACTATCAATTTACTGAAACAATACCCCCAATGAATGAAAGGTTTTATAGACACAGTTTTTGTCATAGATTCCGATTTATTTATCCTAAGAATAACATAGGAACAATACTAATTTCTTTCATTCCATGCGTTGTTTTGAGCCCGACATGCTATTTCACCAGGTGGCGCTCCAATCTATTGTCGTAACTCTCCTTATAGGGCTCTGGTTTGCGTCAACTCCCTCCCTTTTTATTATTGTAAATCATCCCTTATAAACTGTCCTGAAAAAAACGCACATCAGAAGACGACGCAGGTTTTAAGTTTTTATAATTCTAGTTGATTCGAACCTATTAATATTTTCAAAATGTATTTTATATGCGTATAGAAAAAGTGAAATACAGAAATAAGGGATTATTTAAAAAAATATGATACATTACATAATATATTATATAATTATATATATGATTATAGATTATACGGTTACAAAATCATATATATACATTTTTCTAAGGTTGTCATCCATTTAGTGTCTTTGTTATTTTTATATAGAAATACAAAAATATTTTACGATGAGAAGAAGAAAAAACATTGTAAGGATAAGAAAATATTCGGAGAAACTACAAGAGTAGATAAATATACATAATATGATCTATATATTAAATGATGTTAGCAAAAAAAAAAAAAAGTCCTTTTAATTGCATCAATTCATAAGACAATTTTTGTTGAAAAAAGTTGCAAGGAGAATTCAGTTATAGAGAAAATAAATTTATATTATTGTTATTTAAATAAAAAACAAAAGAATATGGATTAGAGTCCGCCATATATAAAATTTTAGGCCAATGATATTGTGAAATAAGTAAGCCAGTTACATATATCCCGACTAATAGGTCAAATAAAGCTAGAAATCAAACGGAGGAAAATCTGCAGTTCGTATTAAATAATAAATAAAATTTATGGAGAAAATTATTTCAATAATGAAACGAAATAAATAACAAACATTAAAGTTTTCCAGTCATCGAATTGATAGTTACTGTAATAATTCAACATGAGCATGCTCAGTTTATTCTTTTATATTCATTTTACAGCGTTGTCTAAGCGGCATAATTTTATTCATTGACACATTACCATTAATTTAACATAAATTATTAAATCAACTGCAATAACAACCAAACACTAAAAAGGGTTAATTATCACGACAAAATATCATACAACTAACAATATATTAAAATAATACATTAACCTATAGGTACAACCAACCTTATCTTTGAAGTAGTTAGATAGTTCATTTTTTAAATTGAATTTAAAAAAATAAAAGGCTTATATTTTTATAAAGAAGAAACCTTAAAAAGGGCACTCTCATTGATGGACGTCTAACGAATCTGCAAATGTTTACGTAAAATCATTTAAAACTACTTCCAGTTTTGTGCATGAAAGAAGATTGGAACATATGGAATATCAAGCACCAATTGTTACCAGTCTTACCGAAAGTTGAATTTTTGCACGCTCTTGTATGTCTCATTCTGTAAATTAATTCAGGATTGCTGAGGTTGCATAAGTAGAAATGGAAGATAAAGTGATTTTAGAGAACTATGTAAAAAAGGGAATAAGGTCATACCAAGCATGAGTGCGCCAACAAAAGAATAAGTGTACGTGAATACGTACATGTTCTTAAAGGTATGATGGATAGAAATCTCTCTTTAAAAAAAAGTGGCAATGGAGCTGATATCAATGGAATTGTTACGCTGGACGAAGAAATTACCAAGGATTTGGAGGCGGAAGTTGGGACTCGTGAGGGCCAAAACACTGAAGATTCTTTGCAATCCTAAATAACAGTGGGAGATAATGTGGTGAATTTGCAGCAAACTGTGGATGTGACTGTTGAAGTAATACTCACAGAAGATTCCCAAAAAGCAGTAGAAAATGCCTCAGTGATTGTTGAAGAATCACCTGAAAATACCACATCGACGACTATTGAAAAAATATTGAATTAGATTCACTTAATAGTTTAAAAAAATCAAAAAATACTCAAATTGCGACCACGGAAGATAGTCAATGCTCTCCTTTGCCGAATTCGTCAAAAAGCCAAAGTTCAAGCGATGTCTCGTCAACTAATGGGGGTGACAGCAGTACTGCATCTTCACACTGTAAGTCGAAAAGTGAAGTACCCAGCAATACGATTGATGAGGAGGAAGTATCTACCAAATGTAAAGTCGACCCCAAAAAAACGAAATAAAATTCTGACGTGATCCTGCTAGCTAGAACGAGGTCAGGGTCGATATCTAAAAGAACCTCTTCCGCATCCGGCTTATTTCCACAGAAAGATACTCCACGCAAGCTCCCTAAAAACTCTTTTTTGATAAATCTAACTATTGTCCATTAGATGCCTTTCAGGCAAACGAAAATCGATGCTTTTTTAAATCAACGATGTCAAGAGATCAATAAATAAATGTAGGAATAGGAAGGATACTATCTTTGAACACAAGAGGAGGTAGGAATCGTCTATCAAGACATGCTCTTATGAAAAGCCTTCTGTATCAGAAACCTAATATAATTTGTTTGCAAGACGTCAAGACACCAACATCGTCTACCTGTACCTCTGAATTTCTCTTCTGTATTCCCAAAAATTATTTTTATTATTTTACGGGAAATGGGGTAAATAGGGGAATTATATCATTTGAATCTAAATCTATCATTAATTCTAAAAGAGTGTGTGAGCTTTCAAATAGTGGGGACTGGCATAAGATCTTTGTGCCAACTGAAAATGGCGGGTTTTATTTTGTTAATGCGTGGAGTCGCCCCAAGAAGTTCAAAGACCCAAAGGCATCCCCAAGACACGTAACCACAAGTGTTTTACATTTGAATGGAACCAAGGAGGATAAAAATGCCCAGATGCGAGGTGGAAGTGCAACTATAGAGGAAAGTGGGCCTCTTCGCTTTCCATTGAGAGGAACCGAAGCCGACGACTGCAGCTGTTTCTTTCAGCCTCGTTGGTGGTGAGGGCGACATAATTTTATCGAATTCGTTGTTGATGGTTGTATAATTAAATTCATTCTCGACCTCGAGTTGTATGAAGAAAACTAGACAATAGGGCAGTCTTCCCCCAACTTCTGGGGGTCTTAACCTCTCGACTCCTTTACATACGCCTTCATGATGAGACTGTCTGTTTCGGAACCTGATGGGATTTATCGAAATTAAATATAAATTACTAGGAGGACAAAGCTACTGCTGAGGAAAAAGAGAGAAGCAAAAGTATAATGGAACCCTGAAGAAGTAATGAACCCACGTTGTTTATTACAATATGAAAGTTATTTATAGCACTATATAATTTAAATTGTTTACATTTAATATACATATATATATATATATATATATATATATATATATATATTAAGTTTTTTTATTAAAGTATCTAGAGATATTTCTTCACATACATTAAAGTAGATAAAATGTCACTAAAAAATAAAAAAAGTAAAAGCATATTTTCTTCAATATCGATAGAATGTTATTTTTAAATGATAACTATCTTCTGACATGAATGGCTTATACGTAGACTGATGCAACATATTCAGTTTATACCCATATATGACTTTTAGATTAATTGTTCTCAGAGTTGTATCCATTGTTTTTATGTTTTATGATTTAATATATTTTTTTGCAAATAAATAGAAAAATCAATTGAAGGTTGTATATTTCAAGAAACTCAATACTCCTTATTGACACGCATTCTGGTCCCTTTCTAATCGACACCACCTACCTTTACAAACATTTTTATTATGAGCCTGTCTGTTTTGGATCCTCATGGGATGAAGAAGTGCAGCTACAAATTTAATACAGTGTAAAGGCTCATTTAAATTACTGTTTATTTAATAAAATACTTAAATAAAATTTTCTTCATAAATATATGTATATTTTTAATATTTATATTTTATGTAAACAATTATAAATAAAAACTAAATAAGCATTCCTTTGAAAGAAAAATTTCCCAAACATGAATATTGATTGAATTTATAACTGTACATGCCTTTATGAATTTGAAATAAAGAATGAATTTGGCTTTCCATTTTTGAGTTTTTTTTTTTTTTTAAATAAACAGTTCATTTTTATATATGTACAACAGAATACATAAAAAACCTAAGATAATTATGAAAATTCATATAAGTAAATATTTTAATTTACAATTTTATCATAGGGGTTGAACTAAAAACACTAAATTCAATCAATAAATACAACAAAAAAATTAATTGACATGTGTACTAAAATATATTAACATAAATGTTGAGCTTTAAAAAGGCATTACTTGCAATTCTTAAAATTCTTATTATTGAAGATAATGTTTTCCGGTGGATTGATGCAAGGGAAGGGAAGATTTAATTTCCTTCGCGGCCACAGTCCATGAGTCAACCGAAAGGGAGGGGATCTTCAGGTCCAGGGAAGCATATCTTGCCGCTGCCGATAGGAGTACTGGCCTAATATCCGATGATTGCAAAGGGTTCCAGAGGTAATTGCTTCGCAATTAGAGCCTTGGAGTTCAAGATTGCGAAGTTTATCGCCTTTTCTCGTGGGGTGGTCCATTTTCTGCCAAGTCCATATAAGATAATCGCTTTCCGGTATTTGGCCGAGCTCTCTTTTTCAAGCCCTTTTATGTTCAGACATACAAACTCAGTAAGAATCTGTACTACTTGACATTCAACAAAGGCATGGAGGGTCGAATTAAAAATCTTGCCACAATCTTTGCAGGGTTGCAGGAATTTATTATGTCACCGATACTGAAGTTGGGCGGTGAATTTCCTGTTATCATGTATATTGGTAAGGGAGCCAGTGATATTTTTTTCCACTTAAGAGGGAGGTCCAGCAGCTTTAAATATTGTTTGCAATTAAATCCACCTCATCGTTATATGATTTTCTAGACAATTTAAGGTGCCACGGAGTTAGTAATATATGTTTTACGGAAGATCTATATAAGGAAATCTAAACCTTCCATCACTAAAAGGCCCTTGGTCCCCCAGATTTGGAGAGTCAATAATCCATGGCAAATGGCTAATCTTCTAACTCCTCCGGTTTCCCTAAGTTTTGGAAAAAGAAGGCCCTTTCTCGGTTTCCAATTATATCCACCGTGGAGTCGCTTTCAAAAGATGGATTATATTTCCAGACTATTCGTTGAGCTGACCCCATTTAAAGAAATCCTTGAAGTTATTTCATTTGTCATATCGGTGCCCAACATGAACCAGGTATATAATCTGCTATACGAAATTGTCCTCCTCCATTCTGTGTCTCCATTCTTAGTTATATCAATAAAAACATTAA
Source organism: Caligus rogercresseyi (assembly GCA_013387185.1). Lineage (NCBI taxonomy): Eukaryota > Metazoa > Arthropoda > Copepoda > Siphonostomatoida > Caligidae > Caligus > Caligus rogercresseyi. The sequence continues at coordinate 18,835,788 of CP045890.1, forward strand.
TATAAATTTTAGGTAAAATAACGGACAGTTGAGAAAGTCCTCCTCCTAAAAGTTTTTTGGCCTTTTGATTGCTGATAAGTAACTATGGTGAAACAAGTTGTTCAACCACTTCCCTCCTCCTTGATTGCCCTCTCGGCGATTATAGGACAAGAAGACGCTTATATAAAATGACCGGGACGATCTTTGTATTATAAAGATCGATTCTCTTCAGAATATTAAGTTTTCTCCACGTTTTAGTTTTCTGAAAAGCCAGAGATGCTAAATTGGTCCAGTTGACTTCATGAACACCTTCCTTGCACCACTCAATGCCCAAAATTTGGACTCTTTTTTAACCTCGCAAGAGGAAATTTTTACTCCAGAGAAGGTCCCAGGATCCAATTGGTAAAATAGCTGTTTTTGCTTTATTCAGAGAGAGTCCAGACGATTTTTCGAACTTCGTAAAATAATTATTAAAATTTCCACACGTTTTGTAACCTGGGCCGCTGAGTTCCCTTCCACAGTTAGGGTGACGTCATCAGCGTAAAGGTCAATCAGTGACGATTCCCTCGAAGTCAACTCCAAAGCCCCCAAATTTTCTAAGCGCTCTAACAACAAAGTTCTCAAGTGCGGTAATAAAAAGAAGAGGAGCTGAGGGCAGCCCTGTCTACAGCTCTTGCCCAAGGTAATTGAGCTACTTTCTTGGCCATTGATAGATATTGTGGAGGAGCCATTAAAAGTAACGCCCGACTGGGTTAAAGAATTTTCTTGGTAAGACTTTGGCTACTTCTTTAAGGATATCTATGCTGAATAGAGTCGAAAGCTTTCGAGAAATCGATAGCAATTATTGCTCCAAATCTTTGTCTTTTATTAACTGAATCAATAGATGCTTGGATGTTACGCGAGATATCCGTTATCTTTCTTTGCTTTAAAATCCCTTTTGGTGAATGCTAATATTTTTTGAAGTTCTGTAGCCATTTCTTGAGCTAAAATGCCTGATAAGATTCTATAAGATTCGTTTAAAACTGTGATTGGTCTCCAATGGCTAAAATCGACCCATTTCCTTTTTAGGTATTAAAACAATTCTTCCTTTTGTTAAAATCTTGGCATTTTTCCTTTCTTCTCCATTGCTTGGCCAATCTTATGCAGGTAAGGTATGACTTGCTCTGGTAAAAGAGAATAAACTTTTCCGATGATTCCATCAGGGCCACAAGCTTTGTTGTTTTTAATATTTTCTTTAGGAAAGAGATATGTTATCACAAGTAAATATTTCTGAATCCCCTTTAATCCAACGTTTTGGGCGGGGGAAATTGCCTTCTCTATTTCCCACTATATATTGGAATCGAGAGTTTTAAATACATACTACGAGAAAGAATCCAGTAAGTACTCGCATAGTATGTTTGTTCATTATTACATATATATACAAAATTACACATTTTGATTTACTGATTAATGAGAATACTTTTATATCAATATATAAAGATAAGACAAAAAAATATCAAAGAAGAATAAGAAAGATAAATTGATTCTATGTGACCCCCTAAATTTTGCGATCAAAGATTTTTTAGGAGCTATTTAATATAAAACCATTGTGTTGTCATTTTTTACGACAGTAAGTGAATACAAAGTTCTACACGCAAAAATGTCCTTGCAACGAATGCCATCAAAAAAGAGGGAGGTCATGCAGCTCGAGGGGTAGCAGTCCTAGTGTCTGCGGAACTTCAGGCCACAAAAATAAAATCCGACAACGATGGAAACAGCGTATTAATATTTGTAAAGAACGATGATATTCATTCCATCTACTAAGTCTTTATATCCCATCGGGTGACACACAAATTTTAAATATGGACCTAAAAAACTTCAACGTTAACCCAGAGCAATGAATGTCATTGTCACGGGGGACTTTAATGTGGCCCTGAATGAAGGGAGAGACTATACCTCAACGCATGGCTTTAAAAATAAGATGCCCTTAGTAACTGGAAAACCAGAAATCAAATGAATGATGTGGCCGAGATTACTCGCATGTTCGCACCAACATATGTGAGGAAATACCCAAATTATGAATCTCAGAGCAGAATTGACCAGATATACGTATCCAACGCTATGATCTTAAATAGTTTTAACCTCGAAAGACTATCATCCAATGGGCTTTCAGATCACTTCTTCCTTGAAGCAACGCTTCAAGAACTAAACAGTTTTAAGAAAAGAACCCATTGGAAATTGAATGCGAAACTATTAAAGCTCCCGGAAGTCAGGGAGCTTTTAAAAGAAGGAGTCAAAAACATAGGAACAGATATAAAAGGAGGTTGGTCAACAAGGCAGGCGATAGATCGTTTCTACAAAAGTGCAAGGGCGGTCCTCATGCGGAGCGGCAAATACGAGGCCGCCGAGAGGAGAAGAAGAGAAGAGAATATTCGAAAAAAACTAAAAGAGGCTGAGGACACATCACTACAATATGAGCTGGAGGAACTGTTTGAATACAAGATGGATGGAGCGAGGGTGAGAGCAAGAACCCTAAATCATAACATTAATTCAAAAAATCTAAACCTTCTCAAACACCTTGAGACAAGTTATGGCAAAATTAAATTGGACAAAATGAGAATAAACGGCGAGACCAATTCCTCATCAGAACAGATTGCCCAACATGTCCAGAAATTTTTCAAAACTCTTTATAAATCAAAGGGCCCTTGCCTGGCGAGTAATAAAAGAAAAAGAGTGAGCTTGCCTGAAGAGAAACTACAAGGTCTATCCAAAATCTTCTCAGTAAAAGAAGTAGACACATATATCAGGGAAAAACTACATAAAAACCGTGCACCGGGTGAAAGTGGAATAACAGCCGAATTTTATAAAGAACTTCCTGAACTATCGGAATATTTAGCTGAGCTGTACAATGACTTCTTCTTTGGCAATGGACCATCAAGATCCTCAAAGGCCGGGATAATTACACTTCTCCCCAAAAAAATAAAGACAAATTAGACATAGAAAACTGGCGTCCATTGACTCTGTTGGAGATTGAATACAAAATATACAGTGGTATTTTAACAGAGAGGCTGAAGCCTGTTCTCGAAGAGATACTTCCGAACACCCAATTCGGTTTCAGGCACGGGAGGCAGACGGTGGATGTTGTCATGTCTATCCAGGCTATGATAGAAGAGTCCAAGAGTGAAGGTCGAGGTTTCGCGGTTCTCCTCCTGGATTTCGCAAAGGCATTTGACACCTTGGAGCACTCCTTTGTCTTCAAAGAGATGGAGTCGTTGGGGTTCCCAGAGGTCTTCATCAATGCCGTCCGGAATAACATTAGCGGAACGGAGTCTAGGATCGACATTGAGGGTGATCCGAAGATCAGGCCGGAGAGGGGGGCACGCCAGGGAGATCCCATGAGCCCCCTTATATTCTTGATAGCTGTGAGATCCCTTCAAATTCGTTTGGACCACTGTCTTCGAGGCGTGCAGATTGGGGGATCTCGAGTGACAAATCTCTTCTTCGCAGATGACTGCACGATAGTATTGGGAGAGGAGGACATCGAGGGACAGAGACAAATTCTGCGGGTGCTTCTGAAAGAATTCGAAAAGGAGTCCGGTCTGAAAATAAATGAAAAAAAGACGCAAATAATTACGAACATAGAACAAAGAAAAACACAGTTTGACCCTACCTATACCGTAGAAGAAGCCTCAGTGCTCGGCAACTGGGTCTCGATAAACGACTGGAGCCGAAAAGGTCGGGTCGTGGCAGATGACATAATCGATAAAGCTATAAGAGAATTAAAAAAGCACAAATTAAGTGTTCTCGATAAAATTAAGGCGTGGAATATGGTTGTTATTCCAAAAATCAACCACATTCTGAGATGCTCACCCTTAGATAGACGGACTGCACAGAGGTGGAAGACTATTAGCATCGACTTCGCTGGAACTCCAAAGTCGATAGGTCACACTAGACTTTTTGCACCGAGATCGGAGGCAGGGCTTGGACTCATAAATATTGAAGTCCATTGGGCCTTGATGACCTTCTCCTGGTACAAGAGGGCGCACCTCGTTGATTTCCCTTGGAGCAAACACTACTGGGCATCTCATAGAGAGGATATTACACGGGGGACGAACGCCTCGCCATGGAAGGAGATAGCTCCAGGAGCGGAGCTGATATCCGTCTACTGGAGAAAGATGGGAGCCAACGGGCCATTGGTCGGGAACCCGGAGATAAAGGTCTCGCTTCCCAGGGGGATCAGAGAGGAGGCAGGACTCGTAATAATAAATGATGTTTTGAGCGTGTCTCATAGCACAAACACAGGCGTTGTTATGCTTAAAAAGTCGCTCCAGGGAGCTTTTCAACGGATTAGCAGGACTCGCCCGCTAAAGGAAGCAATGAATGTTGGGAACAGACAACTAAGGGAGGGACTGACGAATAACAATAAACCATTTGATCTCATCAAGCGTATAAGACCACAAGGGAATGCAGAAGAAAAACGAACCCTCGTAAAGCTAATTTTTGACCCCCTTCTTACATCGAAACAATGCTACCTTAAATATAGACTAGTGAGTGGAGTTTACTTCACAAAAAAGGAAGAAATATGCAAGGCATGCGGAATAAACAAGACGCCTGCCCACGAGTTCAGAGATTGCATAGACCTAAAATATGTTTGGGAAATGTTAGACACAGCCTTTAAACATCACATCGGAAGGAACCCCACGAATGAAGAAAAACTTTATGGCTTCAAAGAAACAACCATAGTCTTTAGAATAGCCTCCAAGTGTATCGCAAAATTGCAAACGATGGTTGCAGCCTTAAGATATGGAGGAAAAGAAATAAAAAAAACAATTATCCCAACAGTTCTCAATGAATTCAAATACAATATTTTATGAAGTTATATTACGAAGTTATGTTACGCTGTGCTATGTTTTTTCCTTTTATCGTGTTTTATATATATTTATAATTTTTATTATTTTGTGATCGACTGAAAATTTTAACAGTATGATGTTATTGTATTGTTTGATGTGTTAATTTTGAATAAATGAATCATTGAAAAAAAAAAAAAAAAAAAAAAAAAAGTTCTACACGCCAACTACTTTAAAATAACAGTACATACTATAAATAAAATGGTTTAATTCTGGATTATTTTAGAAAATGTTATTGGCATTTTTTAAATAAGTTACCGAAAAATATGCCTTGTATTGCCATGAATAAATAATTTCTTAAATTGAAAAGGTAAAACTATTTGTGTAAATTGTTTAGAAGTGATAGTTTGGGATGTGAACATTTCTTAACATTTTTAATATACCGTTTACTATTTCTGAACGCAGAGTTGTTTCCATTTTAATCCTTTAAGAGTTAATCATAGAAATCCTTAAATGAAATTATAGCTTAAAACTATTTGATTGTTACTTTTTTAAATTGTGGATTACATTTAATGGCTATTAGGTTTATATATTTCTATAAAAATAATTTATATTTGTGCATATATTTAAAATGAATAATTTATATATATAATAAATTTTCTTTTTCGAGGGTCATAGTAGTTAGTCACTTCAAAAATTAACTTTGCATTCACTTACTCTCGCAAAAAATGGCACCATGATTTTTGAAAAAATTATGTTCTTAAGTTTTTCTAAAATCACTATTAACTAAAGCGTTTTGTAACATATCAGAACATAAGGTCGTAAAATGAGGGAGGGAACAATTTTTCTATCATAATTTATTCAAGCGTCTGATCCGAAAAACCCTTTGATGGTCATGGAACGATATTATCAAATGAGTTTGCCATTCCAACGAATGAACAAATTGTCTTCAAGATGAACTTCCGTTTATCTTCCTCTCTTTGGAGAGTTAACATCCTTTAGGACATAGAAAAGTCTTTCCACGTCACATGTCACCATCGGAGCATTGGCCATCAAGAAAATATTGGCAACACATTCTTCATTTCCTTTAGCACTATGCAAGAAACTTGCAGTTTCCATCATTGTCCTATATCCAGGATTCTTATCCAGCAACTCTTTCAACTTGTTGGCGAAAGGCTGCAGTGTGAGAGTGGTCTGGACCTCTTCTATTAATTTGAAGCTCTCGACTAGAGGAAGCCTCTCTTGCAAAGCCTTAATTGCCTTCACATGTATTGGGAAGTTGTCTTTGATGACTTCAAGCTGAGTAAGGATCTCTTCATCTTCAAAGATTTCTTGGGCTTCACTTATTGCAGCACTGTCGTTCTTCAATTCCTCCACGAATGTCTTGATATTCAGAAAATTCCTCTTATAATAGAAGGCAGCTTCCAACCAAGTTCCCTAACGACTAATCACCGGTTCGGGCGGCAGCGGAATTTTGAAAGAAGCTACGAAGTGGCGCTTTCTAATTGATGACTTCACAAAAAAATCTTGACTTCCGAGATGAGATGGTTTACTTTCGATTATTATTCGACTCTGATTATTGATGGTAGTAACATCGCCCAGACCAATTAAGAACGGACGTTCCAGGGTGACTCCATTCAAAGTTCCAGCCATGATTGCAGTCATGGCCCGTCCTTGCGAATCAGTCGTCTCGTCAGCTTGTACAAAATATCCTTCTCCTTCAATTGTTCTTTAATCTTGGAGCAAATTGTTTCACATTCCTCCTTTATACACTTTGTTAGCGTGGCTTGGAAAATTCTCTTGCCGCAATGCTTCTCGGAGAAGTTGATGAACTCAGGTTGTTCCACCTTGGCCAAAGGGATGTTGCAGGCGATCACCATTCTTGTCAGATCCATGGTAAAAGTAGGGCGTGTAACCGATGAAGTCTGTTCCTCCAACTCAATAGTCTGTGTTTTGTTGAAGAGGTCAAGATGTTTCTTGTGTTTATTGGATCGCACATGATGGAAGAGGTTGCTCCTAATTTTAAATTGAAGGATTTTGAACACAGCCTACAGAATAGAGATTCTTTTTGTGAGTCGTAAACTCACACTCTGGTCCCGCCAAGCTCGTGAATGAGACTGATCGGATCTATAACTTTGGGCATCTCGAATATCTGAAAGTAATAAGAACGTTAGTAATATAGATGTTTTTTTAATAACAAATTAATTTGAAGCTATGAAACAGTATGATGATATAAAATTACAAAGTCTATTGTTTTAGTTAAAGCTCTATAAATGGAGAATCATCAATTAAAAGATTATATTTCATTCAAACAAGATAAAAATAAACCAGCCAATAATCAAAACTAAATTAAGTACAATTCCATGCAGGTCAATTTAGTATTAGTTAAGGGTCACTAGATTAAATAAGGAAAGGTTCTGCAGACATATTTACTCAACCAATAGGCCCATTAAACTTGACTCTGTCCCTGCCTGAGAAGGAATGACTTGGACTCTATTGCTACAACACGCTACATGAGACCACAAGGAGCGATCCTAAATTGATGACAGATTTCTTGAGGGCAGCCAAGAGCCTGGGGTCCCTCTTCTGGTCACTTTTGGGTTGTGCTGAGACCTACTGGAATCTTCCTCCCTCACTTCTTCGAAACAATGCTTGAGCCGGACTTGAGGAGCCTCAAAATAATCTCTTGTTCAGCTCGAGACCCATGTGTCTTAGAAAATCTACCAAAGTTGCGCATAGATCCCTCCCTCCTAGCAGATATCATGTTCTTTGCCTTCACTCATTCTTTCTGCACCCTGGGCCTCGGACATTGAATTAATCGAGAATGAGAAATGGCTAGCAAGTACTTACATCTATATGGGACGAAATAGAAGAGAAATGAAAAATCTCTGAAACGTCTCTGTGGATCCCAAACTGCACGTGTTAGATTTAAATAGAATAAATTAAACAAGTCTTCTATTTTCAGTCCTGATTTTTTAATTTGATAAAAACTTTTTTCCTCTTCCTAAAATAGAAATAATGAAACAAATCAATAACAAGAAATCAAGGTAGAAACTGTGTCGCTCTTCCTTTTTTTGCCTGCATTTAATACTACATACTTCCTCAGAAATAATAGCAAAATAATATAATCAGTTGGTTTACATGTAAAAAAGCACGGCCAAAAGTAACAGTTATTTACAACTCGTTCAAAAGCATCATTTGAAACTCATTGAAGCAAAAAATAGATGGAGGTTTGGTGCTTGCAATTGAATGTAGCCGTTTTTCTCGCACTATTTTCTTTTGTTTTGGCCGGCAAGGATAAGAAATATATTGTTAGGGCCATTTTAGTTTTTTTATACATCTCTGGTTATGATAATAATAAATAGTGTTAGTTCATAGCGACAAAATATAAATGTGAAGCCTCTTAAAATTACAATCAGTCAAATCCTAGCAAGAATGTTTACTTTTCTGGGACCCTATGAATGGAGAGAAATCCTACTCCGCTTATATTTAGGATCCTCTACGTTAAGAATTCGTGTTCCACCTTGAAGTTTCCGGAGCTTCAAGAGCTATGCCCTGAACTCGAGCTCAGGGAGAATCAGGATCAATTACGGGCAGGAAGAAGGCAAACCTGACTGGATGGATCCTGAACTTTCTGTTTTACTGTGGAGTTCCAGCACATAAAGTTTGCAGATGCCGAGGAGCCCCTAGTCAAGGAGGAGTTCGAGGAAATCTTTAGGGCTGAGCCTATCGACGATTTCGTTACCCATCGGATGAGGTTTGGACACTACTAGTGTGGCAATACGACACATCACTCGATTCTTGTTGGCTTCATTACAATACCGCCATACAGTCTTCTAATAGGGAAACTCAACCCTAGGGAAGTCGTCAAGCTCGAGCGAACAACGGAGTCGAAGATGCTGGAGAAGGATTCAGCTCTCAGCTCTCTTATCGAAGTAAAGAGGATCCACGGCGTGGAGTCGCCCCAAGAAGTTCAAAGACCTAAAGGCATCCCCAAGGCACGTGACCACAAGTGATCTGCATTTGAATGGAAACAAGGAGGATAAAAATGCCCAGATGCGTGGTGGAAGTGCAACTATAGAGGAGAGGTGGGCCTCTTCGCTTTCTATTGAGAGGAACCGAAGCCGACGACTGCAGCTGTTTCTTTTAGCCTCGTAGGTGGTGAGGGTGACATAATTTTCATCGAATTCGTTGTTGATGGATGTATAATTAAATTCATTCTCGACCTCGAGTTGTATGAAGAAAACCTGACAATAGGGCAGTCTTCCCTCAACTTCTGGGGGTCTTAATTGGAAACCTCTCGAGCTCTTTACATACACCTTCATGATGACACTGTCTGTTTCGGAACCTAATGGGATTTCTCCAAATCAAATATAAATAACTAGGAGGACAAAGCTACTGCCAAGAAAAAAGATGATGAAACCCTGAAGAAGTAATGGAGCCTCGTTATTTATTACAATATGAAGAGTTATTTTTGGCACCATATAATTCAAATTGTTTTCCAATTAATGTTATAAATATAAAATACAAGAGTATTAAAGTTTTTGAATTGAATTTTGTTCTTAGATTACTTTTAGATATATTTTGTGACGGTACATGAAACTACAAAAGTTTATATATTTTTATTTTTAATTTATAGTTGTTTTTCTTTCTTCGAAAAACCTTTTGCTTTTAATTTTATATTTATATTTTAGTATTTGCTTCAATTTATACATCCATTCCCTTTTTCAATGATCTTCAACAATTACGATCGACGGTGTATGAAGGGACCCTATCATCCTTGGCAAAAGCTGTAGGCAAGGATGCCCATATCTCCATTACTATTTGTAGCGGCAATGGAACAGTTAAGCACAATTTTAAACCGAAAATATGGAGGCTTTGGCGTCCTAAGTGGCTTAGAACGGCATCTTATTGATCTCTTTGCCGATGATAATACTCTAATGATAGAAGCAAACTCAGCAAAACAGGTCATCAAACGTGTGGAAGTTGGTCTTAATTTCTTTATAAAATTCTCTAAAGTCTCTGGGATGAAATAAATAAGAGTAAAGCGGCCATTCTTCCTATAGGCTCCTGGAAACCTACAGAAAATGCCATTATTACGGGATACCAAGTTGTTAAGTCAGTGCAAATTCTAGGAATAGAATGGGGAACGGACGGACCATCACAATCGAATTTTGAAAGACTGCATACTCAAGTAATTAAATGGTGTAAAGCATGGAGAGGGTTAAACCTTCAAAGAATAATACAGTTCTTATTTCTCAAATGGTCTACACGTCAACTGCCTCACCAATTATTGGAGAAAGGCTCATTCAAGCTGAAGATCACTGGTTGGATACCCTTTTCGATAAACGCTACATTTCCGTTTTGCATAGAAGACGGTCGCAATTAGGAGGGGGGCTAGTTCTCCTCAATAAAGTAATACCGAAATTGTATAGGAAAATATTAAAGGACCTAGCTATAGGGCCAACGAATGAATGGAGAGGGTACATATATGCTTCGAATATATATACTGCTCTCTTATTCGGAACGGATATGTCTAATGATAATGTAGCACAATTCTCCAAAAACTGGGCAGCTGCTCAAAGAATTTTTTGGAGAGGTTCTCCAATATTTGACAATATTAACATCATTGACATAATTCGCAAGAACGCCAGTAAGCCCCCATTCTTTAAAATGTTAAACTTTAAACCAGAAGAAGTGGAAAAATTGCACTAAGAGAAGGAGCTTTTACATACGGTGATGTAAGGAGTGAATTGTTTTTCATGACAGGGAGGTTTCTGTATCCTCTTCAAAGTACCGCCAAATATCATACACAGCTAATGCCATGGTTCCTGAAATTCACCGACAAAGAAATCGGGACTCGTGAGGCCCATTCTGTTGCCAAAGAACATTTAAAAAACTTGAATCTTCCCCCTGAGTAGAAGAGGAATATTTTGCAGTCAATGGTTGGAATCGTTGATGGTCGAAAATTTACAAGTCAACTACAAATATCGGCCAATATTATCAATTTTTTGGACATTGTAAAGATTGTGGTCTTTTATACAACAACTATAAACATGCATTTTGTGATTGTCCAGCTCTAACTATCATCAAAGATTACTTAGAATTAAACACAATTAACATTTCGGGGTTTGAAAAGGACCATTTCAAAATTGAGAGTTTGTCTATATGTGCGGCAATAAGTAAGTGCAAGGCGTATATTGCCAAATCATTAACAGAAGGAGTTTTGATTGATGAACATAAATTACGCACCATCATGATCGGTGCTGCCTCCAGATACTCCGCTTTGTCAGTCAAGATTCCCAAAGTACAGAACAGAGGTTGGAACTACGCGACTGAACGGATCAAATACGACCCCTCAATGTCCTTATTCACCAGTACAATAAATACGAGAACAACAAAAACGAACGCTTATTGATTGATCTTCTTTTTTTGCATTTAAGAATTTTATATATATTAGATTTTTCTTGAATATTTGCTATATTTTATAGCCTTTTGTATTTAATCATTGTGTTTGTTGTATTTTTGTATATATTTCAAGAATGTTAAATGTGTTAGATTTTTAAGGTCTTAAAACAGAAATTAATTTTAAACTAAAATGTTTTTGATTATTACATTATATGCTTTACATTATATGATGTATTATTTTTATTCAATGAAGACCGTGCTTATGAGAAAAAAAAATCTAGGGGTTTGCAACCGTTCAAAATATTTTATTATTATTTATTTTTTTGTTTAAGACTCTAATCTTTTTAAAGACAAAATAGGATCAATACTGATATATAAATGTTTTTTTAATGGAAAAGTTATAATTAAGATTTAAGTGTATATGATTTTAGTTATGATATTAAAGGCAAATTCACAGGGTTGTTCAAGACTACAATAACAGAAAAACACTTAAACGATTCGCAACATTTATAACAATATTTGTCACAAAACCTCTATAGACATACACATAGAGATAAAAAGATAGAGAGCTTATTCCCTTCATTTGTTACGGTTTTTTTGTGTCCAATATAAACAATGTAATTTGTACTATCATTGTAGTGTATAGCCAATTATAATTGAAGAATACAATACACATCATGTAAGCCCATAAGTGTTTTTCTTTTTGAAAAATATTTTATTAACTTTTGGTCTATTGTCAATATTGAACGAATATCAGAAATTTCATGAGTACGTTTTTTATGAGTATGATTTTGTACTTGAATAAAATTATATTTTTGGAAAGAGTCTTTAGGGAAAGAGTGGACAAAGCATTCATAAAAACAACTGCAACAACCGAAAAGTAAGATAAATACGTTTCTCTTATATGCATTTAAAACAATTAAGGAAGGAATCATATTATTTTATTTTAACTTATTTCATTTTGTTAAAGTCATTTTCTCGATATATATTTTTTATTTTTTAAATACACAAAATGGTTTATATGGGAAATGCCAATTCAGATAAACTGATCATATACACATTCATTATAGTGATGACGGTTAATCAATGCCATCACTGATAAACTTATCTACGCATAAACATATACTGTTTCCACCTTATCGCCCACACCTATTCACATATGTGTATATGTTACGGGCAATGTGGAAAATCGGGCAATCTATAGATTGCCCGGGCAATGTACATAATGCCCGTTATGTAGGGAAATCTATAGATTGCCCGGGCATTCTGTAGATTGCCCGCTATTTCGGGCAAAGTGGAAAAAGGCGTAAAAACGAATAAAAACATATTACAATGTATTAGACTTGGTTTGAATTAACTAAACTTAAGGTAATGATACTATAAATGTCGTTTTTGCACCCTTAATGTTACGAAATTACCAATTTAAATGGATGAGAAAAATGTATTCCGAGACCGATATTTGATACAGATTAAAATAATCTATCCAAAGGCTCATGACGTCATAGGGTTAATTATGTATAACAATGCCACCTATAAATATAAAAAGAAATAACTTCTTTTGAAATAAAAAATTCTCTAGATGGAAGGTATTAATTTTCTGGGATTATCTTTTAAATATGTATTATTATTTTATTAACCGGCTGGGATGCACTTTATGTTCTATTCACTTTCCATTATTTAATGCAATCTCATGGATCTCAGTTGTGAAATATTTATTTTCACTAATCTACTCCGTGTTTCTCACATTCCCTTGGGCGGTGAACCAGGATATTAATTTTTATTCATCTTTAGGTAATAAGATATAACATTTGCGACAATTCATGATATTAATCTTTATTCGTCTTCAGATAGAAAGTCACCATTGACGCCGATGGCGAAAAGACTCCCCAGGATGATGCTCAAGGAAGTGTACCTGAAGATAGATTAGAGGATTGCTCCAGCATTCTTTCGGCTTGTTCTTCTTGCCTCTTTTTAGCTCCTTTTATGTGTTTTTACGCTCATCGTTGATGATGCAAAGCTTACATCCCTCTATGCGTCCTTGATTGCAAGATGGGCATTTATCTGTGATCTTTTGGATTTTTTCATTTGTTTGATCAACGATTTCGGATAATTGCTCCTCAGATATGATATTATTATCTTTTGGCAGATTCATTCCTTCGAGTCCTACTCTCATGGGGCGACCATACATTGCCTCGTAGGGAGTTCGTCCAATACCAGAGTGGTATCTGCAATTTTTGGCGTATTGGACAAAGCAAAGTCCATCGGACCACTGGGTTTATTTATTGTCCCGGAGCCACATCATTAAAATGTCTTGAATATCGCGATTCGCTCTTTCCACCGATCCTTGGGATTGAGAGTGACGAGGCTTCCCATGCACAAACTTGCAATTTGACCATAGAGAACCCAGTTTTTCTATAACTTTGTTGGCGAATTCTCTTCCATTGTCACTTTGTAGAATTTGCGCCGCTCCTTTGTCGCAGAATTTTTTTACTAATTGTCCAGCAACTTCGTCCGCGGTCTTTGTTTTCAAGGGACGAAGGCAAACAAATTTGGTCAAATGGTCTTGATAGACCATAATAAAGCGGTATTCCCTATCTGCAGTGCTTTGCATATCTATTAAGTCCACTTGACACCGGGAATTCATATTGTCAGAAATTATTGGTTTCACAACAATATTTTTTTTTTTTTAGATTTTTTTAGTAGGCAATTTTCGCACAATTCTAAAAAGAGCATTATAATTTCTTTGGTAATATTGTAGAATGATTTTTGTAGCTCTTTCATCATGATGTTACGTCCTGCATGTCCTAATTTAATGTGAACTTCAAATATAGTATCGAAAAGATCTTCTTTTGGGACAATGAGTTTATTGAGTCCTCTTTTGGCAACTTTGAGCACACCATTGCAATCGACCAATTCGTAACGGTATTCCTGAGACGAACGGGGCTTGCAATCTAATCGAAGACGTTGGAGGGATGATGATATACTCTCGTAGTATTGTTTATCTATCACAATAGTACTTCCTGCTTTATTCTTGAGAGCTTCATCCAATTTTGATAGATGAGCTTCTCTATTAACAGCCGAAACACTCATTATGATAATTGGAAGGTATATTTTGGGAAACGTAAACTTTGGAGTATGATTTAGCTCTTTGTGGGGTCTTTTTTAAACTGATGAATCATCTCAGTGATGTCCAATAGAAAAGAAAGAGAAAAAAGCAACGTCATAACCAGAGAATGAAAATGTAAAGTAAAGGCAAACTCCTTAACTTCTTCGGAATAAGCTGAGGACTTAGATTTCCTAGTAAGCAATTGCAAAATGAGGTCTCGGTCACCATCGAATTTTTCAAGGGCAACAGCGGCTTCCATATTTATCAAGCCTTCTTCTCTTAGTCCATTGATGGTGTCCATTAGCTTATGGTTCCTCTTTGCTGATCTCTGTGTCTGCTTTGCTAGTCTCATATTGCTCTGGTGCAGTATTGAAACCCTTGATTTAAGCTCCTCGCACTTTTTACGGATAAGGTCTTTATCATCTGGGTACGCATACCCATGTTCAAAATTGTTTTGCTTTGCATCGTCCTCATCCCCCTTCTCTTCCTCCACCTCGTCTTCAATCCGGCTTGGTCCTGCAGAGAAATTTATACTTTGACAATTTTGGATAACAATATCTAATGATACCAATGAGAAGGAGCTGATTAATAGAATATAATTCTTAAAATACTTTCACACACTCCCAAATTACAATTGAAAGCATTCGTTTACTATGGAAGAGACTTACATAACTTCAAACGAAATATTTATATCATATGTATAACTATATTGGTCATTCAAATTCGAAAAATACTGCAAGTTCATAAAAAACTAAATTTATTTTAAGGTTTATTGGAGCTTTTTAGAATCATTAGTCTCACCCTTACTGTCTACTCATTATTTTCTTTTTATAACTAAATACATTTTTATACAAATTTACATTGTCAATCGTTCAATTTATGTGCATACCTGCAGTGGGCTCATTAATTTGCCTTATCAATTCCCTCCTCTCCTTTTTGGGCGCTGATTGGTAATAACGAGGATAGGTAGGAAAAACGCCTGGAATAGCTCCTCTTTTCAAATACCTCCTTACTCCAGGAATGAATGTCTTTATAGTCTGATGGCAAAAAATGTTCTGAACAAACTCGATAATCGACGTTATCCTCAGGCTTCCACTTCTTTCTTCGCAGAGCACGTATCCATTTCTGCCTTGAATGTGAATCAGAAGGTAATCTATGGAACGACACTCCATTTTCATTATGAGTAGAATTCCTGCAATCCACAGCTACACATCCATTCACCATATTGATCAATAAGTTATAATACAACTTATTAGCTTAGTTGAACTAACACAAAAAATATTTTAATAGATAGAAGTGTTTGATATTTTTGATTTGCCCACCATAGACACGCAACCTCATTGTTTACACGAGAGACACATTTTATCCTTAGTTTGAATATAACACAATTAGAAATATGATTTATTGTTATTGATATTTTTCTGATAAAAATATTGAGTTTTATCTGGAAACATAAGAGCAGACTTAATTTATTTTCCTTCATCGATCGGAGATGAAAATCTTGGTAAATAATAAAAAAACTGTTGAAGTAGAGCAATGGGAGAAGTGTAGTCACATGTAACATGGATCTTTATTTTAATTAACCTTGATATACTAACAAAATAATCTATTAAATAAAGTAACTAAACACTAAGAAAAGAATTGTATAACAAAAGATACAACCATTAATAGACAAGGAATGCCAAATGTTATCTGCTCATCAACAGTACGGTTGATTACACAGCCCCCCTCTTCCCCTTTTCGAATATTCGAAAATAAAAACCTTGTAAAAGAAGAGTAAAAAGCAATATATTTATTAATATTTAAAAAACGTGCCACGTTCAAACGAAACAAATTTACACTCGAGAGGTGAAGAGTCATCCAAGGAGGATAATGTCAGAGTTGAAGAGAAGTTCCAGCCGTAAAGGACTTTCCTAGGATCGGAATTTTAATGGAAGATAGGTTTCTTCTGCAGTAAGTCAGAAAGTTATCTCCACAACAGAATAAGAGTCTTTCCAACATATCACTTCAAGATGAGAGAAAGGACAAGAGTCAGGCAAAAAATAAGAAGCGAAAAGTGTTTTTCTAACATACCAGTTCCCGGAGTAGTATAAACTAATGCCGAATCATCCACCAAACCAATTGGACAAAGCTTATATTCGTAAAGGGACTTCAAAATTTCATTTTATTAAGGTTCACCAACATCATTAATATCTAAAAGCCGTAATGGAATATAACAATGATAAATAAACAATCAAACCCCTTTGACGTCACCATGAGTTATTTATTATTGCAGATTATTTTGGTCTGCATGAAAGATCGGTCTCGTAATTATTCATTTTATTCCTTTTTAATGAGTAATTTCGTAACATTAAGGGTGAAAAAACGACATTTATAGTATCATTAACTTAAGTTTAATTAATTCAAACCAAGTTTAATACATTGTCATATGTTTTTATTCGTTTTTACGCCTTTTTCCACATTGCCCGAAATAGCAGGCAATCTACAGATTGCCCGGGCAATCTATAGATTTCCCTACATAACGGGCATTATGTACATTGCCCGGGCAATCTATAGATTGCCCGATATTCCACATTGCCCGTAACATATATAATGAATTGAAAAATAACCCACCTATTATAAGACATATATTTAGGTTCCTTAACAATGTTTTTTTTAAATTCAGAACAAAGATTGCAGTTTTTATGTCTTTAGTGAATGATGACATAATAAAATTAAGTTTTTCATTTCTTACCGAAATTTCAAATGACTCATCTTCCCTTTTACAAACATAATTTATTACGAAACTCTCCCCCAATTTATCCTCCTGAAATATCTTTACTTTTTCAAGTCTCATCTATTTGAATCGTCTTCGTTATAGAACTTCTCATTCCGCATCTTCGTGAAAAGAGTTCCTTTCCTCGTCTTTGTTAGTGGGCTACTCATCCCACGTCTTAGTGAAAGGATTCTCATGCCTCATCTTCGTGAGAGAACTTCTCATCCCTCGTCTTTGTTATAAAAGTTCCTTTCTTCGTCTTCCTTATAGTACTTTCCATTCCTCGTCATCGTGAGAGGAGTTCTGTTCCTTGCCTTCATGAAGGGGCCCTTCTTCCATCACCTCCTCCATGTTGAAGACTCTTAGTGGAATTTGCTAATTCACTCCTCAGTCATGTATTTCTATTATAGTCTCATGATGTCCTGATGAACCTAGATCCATGGCTGTCCAAAATGACTTTGAGATCATCAAATCTCGGTGAAGGACCCTTGAACATCAATAACAACTCCTCTTTCATATTATTACTGTTTAAAAGGAGAATTGAGAATATTTCAATGAAGCCCTCCATTTTCCGTAGATTGATTGGAGAGACTCACAAGGACAACGATTTAATGTACGTAGGGAGGAACATGTTTTCATATTATGATTGCCTTCCTTCTAGGAGGATGCCTAAGAGAAATTCACTACAAAATTTGAAGTTCCAGAGGAATTTGTCTATTCAGAAAGATCATATATATATATATATATATAATATAAGATATATATGTATATATATATATATATAGGGATGTTCTTATTTTTCAAATGTTTGAAATGTTAGCAACATTGTGAATTTTCTGTTTCTTGGTGATAAAAGAAGACGACATACAAAGTTTGAACAAAATCGGTTAACATTACGGGGTTGCTCAACGAGGTCAAAGTTTTAAAAATTTATTAAAAATATAGTTTTCAGCAAATTTCTTGAAAATGGTGGGCGTTACAGACTTCAATAATAATTATTAATTTAAAGATAATCTAATTTACTACCAGACATATTTTTGAAGTTTTTTTTACTAAAACAAAGTTTTCTGTAAAAACAAAGAAAAAATGGAGTGTGTAATGTTAGCATATTTCATAGCTTTTTTGTATCAATTAACTTCACTCGCCTGTAGAAGATTACTTGTTCGCTTTAGAGTAAAATAGTATTTTAAGTTTAGTAAACTTTTGGATGATAAATCCAAAAAAGACCTTGGGTGCATTCTATCAATTCGGAATTCAGTACAATCTGAGTTTACATAATATGATTCAGAGCCTGTATTGACATATAAGAAATCGATTATGAAAAAAATAAATAATAATGTGTTTTGTAGATTTGTGTCAAGGTATCCTCTCAAAATTTTACTTTGTCTTTGCCGCATTTATAATCCATTACAATCCGCGCACAAATCCATTTTGTACGCGAGATATGTTTTTTTATGTACATATAACTCTCCACTTATTAAATTGGCATGATTTAGTATACCAAAATATTAAAGCTGGTTTGCCAAGCTTTAATTTGATATGTTTGGAGTTCTAAAAATGGCTATACTTTAAGAGAAATAAGCAAATACATTTTTGCACGTACTCTCACAAAAAATTGATCTTTTGATATGAGAAAATACAATTACCGCTTGGTAACCACTGTTACCTGGTTAGACAGAGAAGAAAAAAGAGAAGCGAGAGAAGTGAGGCAAAATACTCTCTCGCTTCTCTTTTTTCTTTCTCTGTCTATCCAGGTAATGGTATTAAGGAAATTTCTGAATGATAATTGTTTTGGAAATATTAACTCATATCATTTTTTAGTATGTGAGGACGTGTATACCAACTGTGCTCTTCTTATTCAATATCGTGGGAGAAATAAGCAATTTCAAGACTCATGCAAGAAGACTTGCGGAATCTGTGACGGTATCTCACCAACCGCACTCCCCGTAAATAATATGCTACTGTTCCTTTGAAGACCGTGTAGCTAATAATAATCTTTTTGTTGTCTTTTCAGCACCCACGAACCATTTTTCATATTGTATTGACTTCAAATCTTTCTACAGCTTCTGGCCAGTTATGAAAAATGGTTGCATGTTGACTTGTTGATTTTGTTTATTTATTAGTCCATAATATATCTGATCAATCAAACGGATCGTAACCTTTCATCCAAAAGTATTTGTACCTTTCTCAATTTGATCAACAAAATAAATGAAACTATTGTTATATGTGTTGGATTATTATGTTTATTTTTGCAGAATGACATAGGTATTTTTTAAAATATATAATGTTTATTTTTCATTGCTCTTAAAAGAAGAAGTTTTACACGGAGGATATCAGTCCTCGAGAGTCATAAAAATAACCTTATATCACATTCTATTTCAATGCCTATTCAATTTACAGGTCTTCCTTTAATAATTTTCTTTTCCACTTGGAATTAGAGAAAAAATAATTTACTCAACCTTGTGATAAGCAATAAATAATAAAGGATAGTGTAAAAAATATTAACCTACAATAATATACGAAATATACCGGGTTAGGAACCAAATTTTGCATTAAACTTCCATCCTCTTTTTCACTTCCCTATTTGAATTAAGGCTTTTTAGTAGACTAAATTATTGGTCTCAAATGGTAGCTTCGATGAAGACAAACATGTTTTCTATGAACAGTTTTGGGATAAATTCAAAAACGTCGAAGCAAGAATCTAATCTAACAGAAAGAAGTTGTAATCTTTTCTCGGAGTGGGATTTATCTCTGAAAAGGCTGCCGCTACCATTTGTGTTGAGCCCTCAAAAAAACTTAATCGAATGATTATACGCCTTTCCTCCAGTCTCATAAAGAAGGCCAATATACCTTGACCCAGTTTCATTGTGGAGGCTCCATTTTCTCCCAACAAACTAAATGGTGAGACTTTAAAACCTTAGCCGCCCAGTCTCATTGTGAAGTGCACCATCTCTTCCCAATAGCCTCAACGAGAAGAACTCAACACCCCCCACCAGTGTCAGTGTTGAGGTTCCATGTTCCACTGAATGTCTCAATAAGAAGACCACAAGCCCTTCCCATAGTTTCATAGTTTTTAAAAAACTGAGGAAGACAAATCAACAAGGAAATCCAGGGATGCCATATATTTAAAAAAAAAGATCTGGAGTTTCTCATGGCCCATCATCCTCCTAAATATAATCAACTCCTCATCCTAAACCCTCACTCACATAATCATCTTCTAAAGTTAAAGGAGTTCTTTATTTCCATAACTGATCGGGGAGTTACCTTCAGGATCCTCCGATTTGTTCGAAGGAACTTGGCACCTTACATCCAGCCTGTATTTATTGTAAATATAATAATAGTATATTTCATAATGAATAAATATGTCTTCGTCAAGACCTTAGAGTTACCATGATAATTCTTGATGATATATTTATTTTAGGCTATCTGGGACTACTATTGTTGATTTATCTGTTGTTTTAAGCATGAGGTTGTTATTTTCTAAGGTGAAATTTTCTTCTATTACGTCTGTCTTGATGTCTTTGGAGGGGTTTTGCTTTTTATTTTATTCGTTAGTCATTGGCTTTTGGTCAATAAAACTATTTAGGTCTTGCGACCATATTATAATAATTATTGAAGTATTAGGTTCTTCCATAAATAATGAGGTCGACCAATTAAAACTCAAAATTTTCATCAGATCAACAAAAAAAACACTTCTTAATCAGTACACATACTCCTCTCCGACTGCAATGACGTCGCGGCAGTGTCCCCGGAGCTTCCTGAGTAGGTCGTAGAGCTCGTCTTCACTGACCCTCCTCATCGCCCGCTTAACGGTGAGTGTAGCCTCCTCGTGACCCCCAAACTCGTCCTCCCGGAGCAGGTGCTTCAATTTCAGGAACAAGAACCTGTCACACAGGTTCAGATCGGGTGAGTAGGGTGACTGTTTCACCGGTTCCACGTCCCTCCGGGTCAGGAACTCCCTGTTATCGGTGGCAGTGTGGGGACGTGCATTGTCCCACATGAGGAGACAATCTTTCAGCCGGATCTTGTACTTTTTCAGGCTGAGAAAGCGCTTCCCAGTCGTCCTCAGGTACTCTATCATGGTGTTCCGATCGGCTGTGGTCCCAGCAGGTAGTGCAGTGATCGATACCCGCCTCGGCTTGCAGGTGAACCCCATCAGAATCATCGTCTTCCTCGCTGTCTGTTTCACACGGGGTTTCGAGAACCGGGACCCCGTGGGCTCCGCCCAGACTTGCCTCCGCTCCGCCGAATCCCAGTACAACCAGGACTCCTCCTCTACTAACAGATGATACCCCAGAAAGTCCTCCCCGTGGTCCTGGAACAGCTTGTGGAGGTCCTGACAGAAATTCACTCGCTGCGTCTTGTTGGCTTCAGAGAGCTGGAGAGGGACGAGCACGCTGAGGAGGTTTCGGAGCCCTAGATCCTCCGTCAGAAGCCTGAAAACAGTTGTAGATGGTAGGGACACCTCTGCAGTAACATTGTCGAGTGGTCATCCGGGGGTTATCCTCGACCAGGCACTTCACACGGGCCACATTCTCCTCTGTCTTCGTCTCCTGGGGACGTCCAGGACCAGTCTTATTTTCCAGGGCAAAAACACCCTTATCGAACTCAGTGTGCCGTCTCTGGAGAGTGGAGAGGCCAGGGCAGGATTCAGGGAAGGTACCGAGCAGGTCCCCGTGACTGTCCTGGCGAGCTTGATCCGGATCAAGAAGTGGGAGCGAAAGTCGGGTGTCTCCATTTTCAGCGGGGAGAAGAATTAATGATAGAAATGACGCGATTACTCACCTTATATATTAACCTAAGTGGCGCCATACAGTCGGTTCCCATGCAAAAATATGCGATAAGAACGCTCCCGTTGAGATTTTTGGGATAGCTTGTGAACTTTTTGAGATAGCTAATCTACCTCATTATTTATGGAACAACCTAATATTCAAATCCGAAGACTATGGTTGACATTTCCACCATCAGTTGTGATTCTCATGGTGTTCTTGAAGCGTAGCTCATAACATAATTTACCGGTTTTTTCGTTGAGATAATGTGGCCTGATGGTGTGTTTTCTTTAGTGTTTCCGGTTGCAGCATCGGTATATTGTGTGTAATCAAAATCCTCTTCAGTTTGGGATCAGAAAGTAGTTTCTCTTTAAAGTTTAGAAGTGCGTTTAACACGTTTTCGGGTAGTTCAAGCTTGGAGTAATCACTATTTTCTTGTCAATTAAGATTAGAGGGTTATTATTGAAAAGTTTTTGATGTGGTGACGAACAATATGCTATTGATCAGTCGACGAAATTGAAACCGAAAGTCCGAAACTCCTAATAAACACCAGACAGAGACATGAACATCTTCAATGCAGCCCACAGTGACTCGATATTTTACAAGAAAAATTTAGAAAGAGCAAGGAACTGAGAGTTTGTCTCTAATAATAATAATAAATATTAGAAGTATAGACATACGTACGAAAATAGATGCAGCATGAGCGATCAGGGGTATATTTCGGGTATATCAATAAATGTATTTGCACGAATATTTGCGATAAATATAAAATAAGCCTGAGGAAATATCCCAAGAGAAATGATTTACTCTGTCAAAATTATATATAAATTATTTGAAAGAAAATAAGGAACCTCTCTTTATCAAAATACAATCAAAAGGTAGCTAAAATATTTAAAGAAATACTGGAAAAGAGGCCTTGAAGAGGGACTTTTTTTGCTCTCTTTTATTCCCGAATTGTTTATAGAGGTGTTAAAATATATATTTTGAAAACATAATATAGTCATATTTGACTATTTCCTTTTGTTTTCGCAATTTTCTGTCATACGTAAATAAAAAACTTTTTTTGCATTGTGTTGCTTTGTCTCTCATTCATACATTGCATATTATTTTTTAAAATATAATTGTTTCGTAAATATTGACAGTTGACAGAAAAAAATGAAAAATGAATAACACTTTGGATAGCAACGGTTTCTAAAAATATTATTGAAAGAACAAAACTTTTCCAAAAGGAATTTCTGATGACACTTTTTTTGTTATGTATGTCCTTGGGATGAGGACAATTCTTCCTTTTGGGAAATACTTTGGAAGTTCTAAGTTCTAAAGAATGATGATCCGAGAAGTATGATGGTCTATAAAATGCTTTTCTTATTTGTTGATACAAGTTTGGTGATATCAGGGCCAAGTCGATTCGAAAGGCTGAAGAACCTTTTCTTCACGATCAATGCTGATTTGGGCTAAGTTTTTTGGTGGTGGCTAAAAGATTATTTTTTTTAAATTGTCAAGTTGAGATAAAAAAAAGGTTTATTATATAAATCAACGTTGAGATCTCCTATGATGATGCCTAAAAAGTTTGGAGTAAATATTTGTTTGCTAGAAAGCGGTACACTTATCATTGGGACCGTATGCAAAAATGAGACAAAATCTCACACTGCTTGTCGAAATGAAAGTTTATGCCAATCAATTTTCTCGGAAATTTTATCAACACGTTCAATTACTTTGATCTTCTTCGAAACAAAGTAAGAATGCCCCTTCGTGATCCATTGCCAGTGAAGAACGAATTAAAGCGTCCAGGTTTACAGATTGTATAGTTGTATGAACAAATGGATCAAATATCCCGTTTTATATCTTGAAGACAAACCATGTCGGGATGTCCTTCAAAGATGGAATTTAAAATTACCTGTCTTCCCACCTCTAGTGTTGACAGATAAATTCTTTTTTTGTCCATATACGTTTTTTTCCATCAATATGGCTTATATGACTATAACGTACATAAAATATTTGCATATATAATAGTTATAAAAGGAAAATTATACTTAATATAAAACATAAATAAACATTATAGTTTAAAATTATTTTCCTTATAGAAATCTTAAAACACAAATGTATGTATATATCAACTAAATTATAAACATAAAATTCAAATACAAACGTAAGTATCAACTAATTTTTCAACATAAAATTCTTGTGATAAAATATTTAAAACCCATTAAAAACAGAGAATAATATAAGTATATGGATAAAATATCATTGGTAGTTCTTGCACTTCTTGAATTGTTTGATGATTATTTCCAGGGAAATTTTGATCTCTCACATGGATGGTTTCCCCTCCCATCAGCTTTTTCGCAATGTAGGCCTTGCAATTAAGTAGCGACGCCCTGACGGTGTTTCCCAGTGTTTGCAGTGTTTCCCAGTGTTGAAACTGCCGAAAATAAAAGTGCCCCTCATATTTTTCTCGTTGAAGTTTGGGATGAACTCAGAATTTAGAGTGATTATTTTTTTAGTAATTTTTAGAGCCGGACAATCACAGAATCATTGAATGATGATATACGACACGTGGAGTCCATGGCAGTTCTGATATTTCTTGACACATCAGCGATATTTTTTCTTTTTAGGAATCTTTTTTGCTCTTTCCCAAGACTTTTGTTTCAAATGGGTTCTATTTGTCGTGCTAAAATACCTGCCAATATACGCAATGCCTCATTCATTATTGTCAAAGGCCTCCAGTGACTAATTAGGTTTCGGCTGCCCTTCTTGGGGATGAGTGAGATTCTGACGGGAGTAAGCGGCGCTGGAAGGGCGCCTTTAGCTAATAAATAAAGGATAAATGGGTTCTGACAATTGCATCCGCTATTTCTGAGTGGGGCTCTTTAACGAGGAATTTGCAATACCACGGAGTCAATGGGATAAGTCGTTAAGCTCCTCTCAAAAGAGGAAAATAAAAACTTCCGGTTTTGAATGATGATATATTATCCAAGTCGCCCAACTTTAGCCTGTTTTCTAACAGTGCAATCCTTTCCAAATCCTCTGGCGAACCGTTTATCTCTTTAAAAAAGGGTCTTCGTTTAATATTTTGACGAATAATATCAGTAACACTGTAAGAGTCAAATATGGGGGAATTTTTTCATATTACCCTCTGCATAGCTGCCAATTCCTTCGAATGTAGAACTATCGCGTAGTTAGATAAGTCAGTTCCAAACATGAGTGTTTAAAAAATAAAAGGGTCACTAAAATCGTAGCGTCATTCCACGTCAGGTTATAGAGTGAGATTGTAAAAAAACTTTTTAAAATATTGGAATCACAGTAGATACGTAAATCAATTAAGAGATCAATTTTGTATTGCATAGGTCAATGCGTTTTTGTATGCAAGAACTTCTCCATGCCTGACACCATTTATAAGCTTGACTATTTAGGTCTTCAAAATTTAAAAGTGAAGAGCGGGTTATTTCCCACTTAATACCTATAATATTCATTAATCTAACAACCTTGCAACCCCCCTATAACACTATGCAACAAAAAATGACTTTTGTCTTGCCAACGCAAAAAACAAATGAATCTAGTAATTTAGAGAATGGGGATTACAGATATATGATTATTTAGTCGTGATATTCGTTTTTCTGGCCACAATTCAAACTTTAAAATTTTCATGTTTTAGGGCAATGGTACATACGGATCTATGATTTTCAGGGACAAGACAGCAATTAACATTAATGCATTACCAATACAATTTCAAAGAAAGATCCAATAAATCTATTGGTAAAGTAATATTTCCAAAACTCTGATTATGTTTTGAGATAATTGCATTATAGTCGTAAAAAATGGGACAAAACGGACACTTTCACGTTATGATAGATATATTAATCATGGACAATTTTTTCAGCTGCAAAGTTATATTTACATACGTTCCAGGCTTTATAATAGCCATCGAGACCATTAGAACCATTAAAAACGACTTTATTATCGAATAATTGAGAAAAAAACATTAGGCACCTATGCTCCTCATATCTATGATCATCGTTGTAAAGGTTTCGTAGATTGTTAAAATTTTCTTCGTTCCGTAACAAAAGGATTAATATCAATATATATATGTATATACATTTGCATGTATTCTACCTCAGTAAGTTATATGTCCTTAAAATTAAAACAATAAATTTTTATTAATGGGAAAATATAAATACAAATATATTCATATTGAAAAATTATATTCAAATTAAGTATTTAGTATAAGTATATTGATATTAATCCTTTTGTTACGGAACAAAGAAAATTTTATCAATCCACGAAACCTTATATATATGATCATCGTTCTAAAGGTTTCGTGGATTGTTAAAATTTTCTTCGTTCCGTAACAAAAGGATTAATATCAAAATATAGATATACATTTGCATGTATTCTACCTCAGTAAGTTACATGTCCTTAAAATTAACACAATAAATTTTTATTAATGGGAAAATATAAATACAAAAATATTTATGTTTTAAAATTATATTCGAAATAAGTATTTAGTATAAGTATATTGATATTAATCCCTTTGTTACGGAACGAAGAAAATTTTACAATCCACGAAACCTTTAGAATGATGATCATAGATATGAGGATCATAGGTGCCTAATGATTTTTGCTCTATTATTCGATAATAAAGTCGTTTTTAATGGTTCTAATGGTCTCGATGGCTATTCTAAATCCTGGAACGTATGTAAATATAACTTTGCAGCTGAAAAAATTGTCCATGAGTGTTATATCTATCATAACGTGAAAGTGTCCGTTTTGTCCCATTTTTTACGACTACAATGCAATTATCTCATTACATAATCAGTGTTTTTGGAAATATTACTTTACCAATAGATTTATTGGATCTTTCTTCGAAATTGTATTGGTAATGCATTATTGTTAATTGCTGCCTTGTCCCTGAAAATCATAGATCCGTATGTACCATTGGCCTAAAACATGAAAATTTTAAAATTTTAATTGTGGCCAGATAAACAAAATCCCATTGTTCGAAATAGTTATTTATCATTGCATGGACTCCATAGAATCAATTTTGAAAGTTTTGGCCGTTGGCAAATTTTTTGTTGCATAGTGTAATCGAAGAAAGTGCAGGTTGCCAAATGTCAATAGGAAGAATGGAGGTCTTCTCAAAGTTGACGTTAAGTACACTTATTTTTGAAAAAATTCCAAAAAAGGCAACTAATTCTCCTTATAAGCTGTTCCTCCGAATTCCCTTGCACCATTAAGGTCACATCGTATGCGTAGAGGTAAATAATGTGCTCTTTACTTTCCATTTGCAATGCAAAATCAATATATTAACGGTTAATCAAGGTTAATTAATAATATCAGTAACACTGTAAGAGTCAAATATGGGGGAATAATTTCATATTACTTATTTAATTGTTCCATCGAAGCGACAAACAAGATTGGTGATTCCGGACATCATAACATCTACAACTGTTTCCTAAAATTATAGTGTCACCTTGGAGGCCATCTAAAACAATAGTAGAGTTAGAGTTATAAAAAAGAGAGCGTGTGGGGTTAAAAACCATATTTGGGGATAAATTTCTCCACAACTTTGAAAATAAAATTAATAAAGTCAAAAATAGACGTAGAAGTGTTAAAAAATTATTTTTGCTATATTTCAACAATATATTTTATCTTTGTCAAGCTAAAATACCTTATAAGAAAGAGGATACAAACATACAAAAACAATGAATATGATATATGTAGAGGAAAGCAACACTATTTCTCAATAAGCAAAATGGTTTATTTTTACTTTATAAGACTAATCAAACCTATACAAAAAGAATACGTTTTAATTTAGGTCAAGGGAGAAACGTATTTTGATGTTATTATGTTTGTCCTCCTAGGGCAGGGGTCGGCACCCCAAAATGTTTAAAGAGCCATATTGGACCAAAAAAATGAAAAAATTGTGTCTGGAGCCGCAAAAAAATAATGTCTTAAATAAGCCTTATAATGAAGTCAAAAAATTCTTAATTATAAATATTAGGTATATTAACAAAATTGTCATTGAGCAAGATCCTATGCATAGGATCTGTAATCTTTCAAGAGGCGAAATAGTCAAGGCTCAATGTTTTCCATCAATTAATTCATGGGAAAACGGATAAAAGAATCCATAGAAGAAATGATTGATGGAAAACATTTTACGGCACAGCGATTTTGCCCCAAGAAGTGTATATTTATGACCTTAATTCGAGAGGATAATATTTTGCTGCTACGGATGCCTTCAAGTATTTATCTTCTTCTTTTTTGTCCAGACCTCTCAAATTAAGTTTAACTAAGCGTTTTATTATCTGAACTAAATGACACTTAACTAAAGCCTGTAAAATCGAGATATAAATAGTGTCACAATCTTTAAATGGGAGATAAAATCGAATAATATTGGCCGAAATCAGTAAGTGTGCCGTAAAATGTTTTACATCAATACCACAATCAAGATGGTCACTTTTTCTTTTTATTGCTGACAGATATCTTTGATGAAACATAGAGCTCAACCACTTTGCTTTTTAAGAATTGCCTTCTCAGATAACACAGGAGATTAAGAAGCTTTGTATAAACAAAAAAACACCTCAACATTTCACAAAAAAAGTTAACATTCACATATATATACATAAACTAAACAAAACAAAAAATATACTCATTATTCTTTTCAAAACCAAAAAAAAGAATCAAACTAGTATTTATATAAATATATACCCAAAAAACAAATTCAATATAGCTTTGACTAATTAAAGACGAAATCAGCTATTTTGGACAAAGTCTAGGGTAGGGGGACTATATTAGTTCTTAATTTATACCTTAAAAATTGCGCCCTTGATGTTAAAAAACTGGTTTCATTTTGAAACGGGCCAGAGTAAAAAAAACAAATTCCCTCAATAGCAGTAGAAGGCAGAACTTTTCATTAAAACGTTCCCTTAAATGATCTAATAATCGAATCACATCTGGACATTCCATTAAAAAAATTACCAAAGTTTCCCTTGCATCCATACCGAAGGGGCAAAACTTATTGTGATATTCTGCGACCAATCCTATTGTGATATCCTCGGATGGTGTGAATAAAGTTGGACAAGGAGGAATATTGAAACCAAATGATCTTTATTACTTCAATGTAGATCAAAGAGTGAAGACTCCAAATATAAGGAGTCAGTCCCTTTTATAGTAAAATTAGGGAGGGGGAAATATACACAAAAGAGTCTTGCATGAGCAAGAGTAAAGAGATGTACACAAGCAAAGAGTCTTGCTTGAGCAAGAATAAAGAGATGTACATAAGCAAAGAGTCTTGCCTGAGCAAGAGTAGAGAGGTGTATGCATATGAGTTATACATACTATTACACTTATCCTCACTTGTTTTGTCATATATTGTACTAAGGGGTAAGGTGTTAATAATAATTCTATACTTCAACCAGAATAGGGGGTAATTAAGATTTTTAGGTTGAATAACTTTTATTACATCATAACTTGAAAAGCTTATTTTAAAACTGCCTCTTCTTCTATTTATTTGAGATATAAAATGTCTGTTTTTTTCTTCTAATAATAAATCCGAATCCAATTATTTTTTATTACTATAGCCACACTTTAGATCTCATTTGACGTCATTCCCAGGTAGGTATATTTAATTGAATTAACAAGGCAATTCAGAGTACATGGATAATAAAATTATCATTCTCAAAGCATTAACCCAATAAAGCCGAAGATTATTTTGTAGCATACATCAATAATTTTTTGAGAAAATCAACTGATTTTTATTGCTTCTTGACATATCCGATAAAATTTTGGAGAAAAAATACTGAAAACTCGAGGTTTTTAACCGGCAGGATTTCCTGCCACTCGGCTATAAAATCATGTTTTTGTACTTTTCAAATGTAACTTTAAAAAATAATTGTCAACATATATACAAGATAACTGTAAATTATTTCTTTATCCTAACATACATACATATAAATATGTAATTCTATATTTTCCATTCTAAATTAATTTACTTATTTTGTATGGAAAGGTTCAATACATTTGGAATGTAAAGGTACATCAAACATTTTAGTGATATGATCTGGAGGAAAACTGGCGACGTTTTGAATTCGATCTACTTCCCTTTGACCTCCTATGTTGTCCTCCATTGTAGCGAACAGTCATTGCAGCAGGCCCACTGGGATATATTAGAATCTATTTTTCTTTAAAAAATCCAAACTTTTTTAAATACCAATTGCTATAGTTATCAGATGTTCTCAAAATGATATGTCTTTTCTCTTTTTGATATATTATCCTTGGACAAACGGTTTGGGCATTTACACTTGATGCAAAAATTGGCCATCACAATTATTTGGAACGAATTCTCACTATATAATAGGATTCATTCTGGTCAAAAAGGTCAAACACCGCTTACGAGCATATTGTAAATACTAATATAATTGGGTATTTCGACATTTATCTGTTTTCTTTTGACCTTATTCCACCTGATAGCTTTTATAAATTGATTTAAATTTTTATTTGAGGCTTCTGTAACAAGCTTGTTATTTTTCCGATACACAAGTGACATATAAAAAAAATATTTTTCCCATGTAGCCTCGTTCTTTTTTCATCTTGGTCATTCTTAGCATAAATGGGACCTGTCTTCTCTAAGAGTGCCTATAGCACCGATTCTTAATTACGTTAATTTTTAAGAAGGGGAATATTTTTATAAAAGTTATCAAAAATCACGTAATGTTGAGGCTGTAATTTCAACTGTTGGACAATTTCATTCGCAACATTAGGACCAAGGCCAAGATTTCTTTCAATATTTTTTTTTGTATTAATGCCGTGGT
>CP045890.1:18866537-18899240 GCA_013387185.1 Caligus rogercresseyi
ACTAGACGTATGTTTGATGTTTTTTACTAAAACAAAGTTTTCTGTCAAAAACAGAAAAAATGGAGTGTGTAATGTTAGCATATTTCATAGCTTTTTGTATCAATTAACTTCACTCGCCTGTAGAAAATGACTTGTTCGCTTCAGAGTAAAATAGTATTTTTAAGCCAGTAACCTTTGGATGATAAATCCAAAAATGACCGTGGTTGCATTCTATCAATTCAGAATTCAGTACAATCTGAGTTTACATCATATGATTCGAAGACTGTATTGACCTAGAAGAAATCGATTATGAAAAAATAAAAATAATGAGTTTTTTAGATTTGCGTCAAGGTATCCTCTCAAAATTTTACTTTGTCTCTGACGCATTTATAATCGATTATATGCGTCATTTGTACGTGAGATATGTTTTTTAATGTACAATAACTCGTTCTCTCTTCTTCTCGTATCACCAAGAAAATGACAATCTATAATGTTACTAACATTTGAAAAATAAGAACAGCCCTAATATATATATATTATGGACCATTTTTAAAGCTTTCATATTATTTTTTCATATCCAAACTGATACAATTCCATCCTACCAAATAGAAGAAAATGGAAATATAGTATAAGATAGCTCTAAAAAGCATTTACGTAATTTTGCATGTAATTAATTATACTAAACAGTATAATTATGTTTTGTTTCAACACAAAACGCCATGACTTTTTAAAATAAAATAAATGAAATAAGAACAAAAGGGATTGTTGGGTGAGCCTTGTACTCGTAAACCATAAAAGAGAGAGAGAGAGTCTTTGGGAAAAAAGTTTTGATTGGAAATTCAGTTCTATCTATTGACTTTTATTATTTGGTTTAAAAAAGTCAGAAGGGTAAACAAAGAATAAAAACTGCAAGCACGTAGCCTGACTTAAATATAACTCAAGAATCAGGATTCTTTTGCTCTTTCTCTTAATTTACATATTCAATGAATAATATATATAGCTATTACATCCTAGACATGAATTTGTAGCCTCCCAAATGTATGCATAGATTCTTATTGCATTTATCAGGTGTAAAAAAATAGAGAATATCTATGACATATATGCATATCAAATCGAGCAAGATATATATAGTATTTCAGTTTATTGTAAGTACAAATGTGCTCTCAAATTAAGAGCAAGTTGGTTTACATGGACCCTACCATACCTTAGAAGTGCTAGTAACAATAAAAAAGTTGTAATATTTATAATTATTTAGTATCGATAATCTTATTATTTGTGAATATCAGTCATATTTCAATGCATACGTAAAAAAACAATCATTAGAAACATGATTTCCTCGTCCTCCTGGCACAAAAATCATTTCCGGCCAGAATACAAAAATAATTTGATAGTGATATAACGGATTAAAAGAAAGGGGATATTTTCTCAAATCACCTATGTTTACAAATTTAGGTTGTTGTGATGACGTCTCACACAGGCTGCCAACTGCATTCCTGGAAGAGTATTAATATAGCCAGCCTATTAAAGAAAAGGAAAAGAAAGAGAGAAAGAAGAGAAAAGAGTGATTGACGTCACAAATCACTATCGAACGTTATCCTATTGTTGTTCATTTCTCCGAGCCCCTTTTAACTTTTAGCATTGTTCTTATTTTCATTAACTTATACATCAATAAAGGATTGAGTTATGTATATTTAAATAAATCTCATATATTTTTAAATAGGAATAATCAGTTTATTCATAAGTAACAATAGGGATAACGTTCTCGAGACGATTGATTATCTTAGTCGTGAATCTATGTATTCAAATACAGATAAAACTGGTCATAACTTTCTTAGATATCACCAGTCATTGTCGAACAAATTTCTCAACCGAGAGGTGTCGTTTTTGCCAGCAGAGTGATGAGACGTCTTATCACGTGTTGGCAGAGTGTGATTTCTTTTGTCTTAAGAGAATGATCGCTCAAAAATGCTTTAACCAACATCCTCCAGAGTTAAAGTAGATACCAGCAATTCTTAGGAATTGTAACATTGGTTACCTGTTTGGCTTCCCGAGGTAGAATGGGTAAACAACATGATTAAAGTGGTTGTGTGTTCTAGGGAATGGGCTAAGATCGTAAATACGATTCCGCCCTGGACTCAAGACTCGACTTCAATTCGTACTCTTGGATCCTACCCTCAAACAACAAACAAACAAGGGATAACGTTCGATAGTTGATTGTGACGTCAATCACTCTCCTCTTCTTTTTCTCTTTCTTTTCCTTTTCTTAATAGGTTGGCTATATTAATACTCTTCCAGGAATGCAGTTGGCAGCCTGTGTCAGACGTCATCACAACAACCTAAATTTGTAAACATAGGTGATTTGAGAAAATATCCCCAAAAGAAATATGGATCGATATGGAACGAGAATTCTCATCTTTTTTCTGAGTGGTACATCAGTCGTTTAAAGAGATAAGTAAAGCACGATCCCAAAGAGTCAAGGCTCATGCCAGCAATTTTTGTGTTTTTACAATGATGACTGATTTGGCTTCCACACGTGAAATAAAATAAAGCTATGATTGTAAATTATAGAGCAGAGAGGGATAATATCGTTTTTCTAAGCTTTATTTTTGAAAAAGTTACATTTATTTAAAAAATATAAACAAATACTCACTTAAGTTGAAACTAAAAAACAAAAACCTAACACACGAGTAGAAGAACAAACTTTAAAGAATCATTAGATCTATAATGTCGAAGATTTTGGAAAAACTTTAATATAATACTTTTAAAAAGCATAAGCATCCTCGTTTTAAAGAACGTCATTTTAATTTATTTTTTAAATCAAAACACAAAAGAAAAACATAAACAACTGTGTATGTAAACGAAGTAGACAACACATAGCAGTATTGGTACGGCGAGTCCTCGCTTCATTGTCCAAATCGGGGAATCTTAACAAATGCTGATGAAATAAAAATCTGTCTCATTTATTCATTTTTATAAAAAGTGCCAATTGACAACTTCTCTGATATATATCATTTAATTCACTTCCTCCTTGATCTGAGACTGAGCCTTAATTTTCACTCGGAACGGACTCTTCAATTTCTCCCACAAAAAACTTTCATTTCCGTATATTAGGGATATTACATCAATAATAATGAGAGGGGTAATGTGATTACAGAAGAACCAACCAACACCACCTCATGAGGGATTGTTTTAAAAATGAATACGTGAAACAACAAAGCCAAAGAAATCTCGTGATGAATGCCGTGTCAGAGTCAAAGGCGTCTTTCAGGAAATGTTCTCT
The DNA here is from genome assembly GCA_013387185.1 of Caligus rogercresseyi. Taxonomy (NCBI): domain Eukaryota; kingdom Metazoa; phylum Arthropoda; class Copepoda; order Siphonostomatoida; family Caligidae; genus Caligus; species Caligus rogercresseyi. Next base: position 18,869,797 of record CP045890.1, read on the forward strand.
TCCATCAAGTCATTGGAGCAATTACACAAGTAGGTATTTCAAGACATTTCCTCAAGTCCTGTAGGATGACGTCAAATATTGTGGAGGGTGCCTTTTAAAACAAAAGTTGAGTTTAAAAGAAATATTAGGCTTTATGAAAAAGGAATTTGCAATTCAACTTGCAAAGGAAATATATCAGGAAGAATATCCAGCAACGTAGGACACTTTTAACAATAAAACTCGTTTATATATATATATGTATACAGGAACGGAGTGGGAAGAATTTATTTACCGGGACAATTATGCCCTCGCCGGCCTTATACTGGCCCAATATGCCATTGGGAGGCTGTCAACGGCCGTTTATGTTTCTAGAGGCCAGTGGCCCACCCGGAATAGTCCCGGTACTCCCGCTGGCCACTCCGCCCCTGTATGTATATATTATATATATATACCTATATTTAATATATATATATATATATATGTATATATAACAGCATTCACTGTGCACTACATCTTCTACGGGGGAAAATGGAGTAGGCAGTTGCTTACCATAATTGCAAGATCTGTTGTGACTTAATATCGATCCATACATAAGGAGCACTGGATTATAAGGTGAATGTTTAGCTTTTGAAGAAAAAATGAAAGGTCCTTGGTAAGCTTTATAGTGCGGAAAATACCGTTTATATATTATGACGTTCATTTTTTTAATCTTAAGGGAGTATATCTTTCCTTAGCGGGTCATTCATTCATTTAACAGTGTACTCTTTTTTCTAGTAGATCCAGGATTAAAGCTGTTTCACCTTTGAGTCCATTGTAAATATATACAATATGAAAAAAAAATTTAATTATAACCTTTTATCTTTGATGACATAAACTTGAACATTTATTGATGCCCTCTACTGCTACAAAAAAAATTGCGTTTATAAACATCTCAAAAAGCCTCATTTAATGGATGTAACATAAAGCAGGGAACACCACAACCATGAAAATTAGGAACTCCGTCCTTTTGCCTTTTCTTACAAAGGTAGTTAAACTTTTACATAAAAAGGAGGGAGTTCCATTTCCAGGTTGTTTTAGTATTCCCTGCTATAAGACACATTATGCCTAAATGGATTGAATGTGTTTATTATTTTAAGAATGAGTGAGGCCTTTAAGTATTTTAAGACATTATTCATGTTTAAAACTACTATGAGAAAAAAAACTCTGTTCATGCTTGCAAAGAAAAATGTTATGTCATTGCCATATATTTACAAATGAGAAAAAAGACGCGTGGGATACTTTTAAAACAGATTAGTGACTTTATCCTTATTTTTGTAATTTAAAAGATAGATGGAAGGTAACAAGAAAGGATTTTAAATGGCAATATCTAAAAAAATATTGCTTATTTTTGTTTAAATAATAATATCACGCTAAAAGAACCATAAAAACAAATAAATTTACAAAATGACAATTACTAACTAATTGTGAAATGGTATGAGATATTTAAGCTGTTACTAAAATATTCATTGTCCTTATATTCACTATAAGATAGTGGGAGCAGTCTGTGGATTGATATACTTAAATAACAGGCATCCGAAAACGGATTTGTCCGTGCGATAGTAGTCTAGGTAGCTTGACATCTGACGGGAGATTAATTGTGAATTTGCATTCATCATTGTTCCAGAGCACGTACCTTCTTTTACAATATTTAATTATTGCAATTTAACATCATTGAAGCTTCACAACCATCTTTGGAATTTTTTTGTTCTTATTTTTTCGTTTGTCTTATCTTAAAGTATTATTTCCCCCAATATATGTATTTGCTATAGTTAATCATACTGTTGCCAAAAGAGAGTATTATCTATAGTTTTGCTTCGTTCGACATCATACTTATGGATGTCATGATATCCAAGGCAATCGTATGAAACACACAACACTCTAAAAAAAGTATTTCCACAGAACCAACTTAAAACGAAACTTATGCTGTGTTATTCGTTCCTCAAAATAAACAAACTACTACACATAGTTCGACGGTCATGTTGAATTCTGATCTACGGTCATAGGCAATTCGTACTTGTGATATAAGAAAAACAGTTTACTAGTGGTATTTTACATCCCATCACCAATGTCCAACTGCCATAGAAAACTATTTTTTATGTAGCATCTTATGCCACATTAAGTATTCGCCAGTGATCTTAGTTCTGCCTTGTAATGTTTTGATGAATGACGAAATAAAAATTGGAGCAAAGCTTTCATAATGAGAATTTGTATTAGGGGCTCTGCCAGCCCCTAATTCAGCTACCTTATTATTATTATTATTTGGGTTCGATAGAATTGCATCCATTTGGATATAAATAATCATACTAGCGTTAAAGTTATTCAATTAAACCTAGAATCTTATTAATGAGGCTGATCAAAATTGTCCTCTCAGGAGTCGAACCTGCACCCTCAACATTGAGAGTTGAACACGCTTTAACAAACTGAGCTATCACGCTCCTTATCAATGCTGGGGGCATTGGTTCGATTCCTGCCGAGAGGGGAAGGTCAATTTTGGTTTGCTACCTCGTTGATAAGGTCCTATGTTAGATTGACTATTTTAACACTATCCAGTCGGATGCAACTCTATCGAACTAAATAAGAAAAAAAACAGCTGATTTGAAAGACTCACCTCATGAGAATTTATCGTAGGGTTGCCTGTAAGGATTCTATTTTGAGGACTAGTTGAAGTTGGCTGACTCACTTTTGTATGACGTCAAGGCTGAAGAAATTGTGATATTATGCGTAAGAGGTCTTCAAAGTTCTTTGGCTTTTCATTTGTTTGTATGGGTCAATGTGAATTACTATTTCTTGTTTGTTTTTTAAACCTAAAATATATTTTGAATTAAAAAGCAAGTTAACCATTACTAGGTCTAGGCAAATAGTGTGAAAATAAAAATCTAGAATCAAACATATTTTTTCATGATTCGCATATATAGTTGTTTAAAAAAAAATTACCCGCATTTAGCTCATTTTTAGCCTCGTTGATTGACGAATGTAGGAAAGAAGTGGGCAGTCGACCCGTGTGCATTTTATTGTTTGTAACTGTTGATAAGTGCTTATACAATTATATAATATACTAACCGCTGATTCATTCTGATGAATCATGCATAAAAACAGAGGTAACGAGACAAAATCTTTTTACACACACAGGAGATCGAAACCAAGGAAACTTTTGTCGGGATACAAAAGAGGTAATTTGATGCTGGCCCTTTACTTGTACGAAAATTATCGGACGAAGGTAGCAACTTTGTAACACAGAACACTAGTATCCTAAATATGGGGCACAACATTACATAATATGACCTGCAATGCCTTACGGAATAATAATACAAAAATACAAAATACGTACGAAATAATTTGTAGAATAACTCTGTTGCTTGTACTCACATACTGATTTTAAAAACTCTAAAGCTTTTAGGTCAGAGGAGTTATGTTCCCAAGTCTCGGCAGGAGTTCTTAGCCAATCAAAATTATGTCCCAAAGCATTAAAAAGTGCGATTCAGGTACGATAAGGTCTAAGAAGGTTGTTGAAGGTTTTCCTTTTCTTGTGTTTTCTGGCTTTTTGTTCTTGATTACTTTATAGCTACCTTTTCTTTAGCAGTCTCGGTCATACTCCGTGTGAGCTAAACAATACAAATACTACTCTTTACCTGGGTGAGGTAACAACGGTGGTACTTTGCTTATTGAGAACAGAAGTTGCACCTTCACTGTCTTGATGAAAATATTGAAGCATGTTTTTTGAAAAAATGAAGATCTTTTATTGGAGCATCAGATACTGACGTAGATGTTATCCAGTTGCTACTATAAAACAAGGCCAATAATTTGTTTAATTTCTTTAGCTTGGAAGTATTGTAGTATGAATATCTATAGATCCGTATAATAGCATCCTTAAATCACTTTTCCGTACTTTAAATATGTTTATATATAATCATCAATATTGCTTTCATATTATACTTTATAACTTATTGTTATTGATTATAATGTGTTTATAATATATTGTATATATTATATTAATATAATATATATATATATATAATTATATATAATATATATATATTTAAAAGGTATAATATATACAGACGAACGACAAGGAAAACTCCTTGTCGTTCGTTTTTGGTGCTAAGACAAAATTTTTCTTTGCATGGGAAAAATAATTTCCTTTCTAAAAAAAGTCATCACTTTTTTTCAGAATGACGAGAAAAAATATTATATAAAAGGGGGATTATTATTTCACGTTTTTTGTGGATTTGATAGTCGGGATCCCCCAAGATTTATTTCTAGTACAAAAAGATTACCATGCGAAAGTTTGAAATAAATCGAATAACGTTAAGCGTCTCCTTAACGATACCAAAGTTATTGTATTTTTTCCATTCGGTGCCTCTATATTGCCTCAATTTAAATGCTATTCAAAATAATTTGTGTAAAATGTGAGTATCACCTCAAGGATTATAATTTAAAGTTAAACATAAGGGAGCTCGATAGCGTGGTTGCTAAGGCGTGTCAACTCTCAATGTTGGGGGCGCAGGTTCGAATCCCGAGAGGGGATGGTCATATTTGTCTACCCATTGATAAGAGCCTAGGTTCGATAGACTAATTTAACGCTATAATGCTTATTTATATCCTGCAATCGGATAGGCACACCACAACCACCAAACCAACAAAACAAAAAAAAAAAAAAAAAAAAAGTTTTAAAACAGTTAGTTTTTGGGATTTTTCCGTATACAATATATAATAAAACATTTAAGTTAACAATGAATAAGGCGGATGAAGTCACTAATATTTTGGTGATGGAGTTAAATGGAACTTGGACTACATCAAGTTAAAACCAACCAGGCCTGTATTATCTGATGTGGCTTTTGAACGAAAGCTGAACCGAAAATGGAAGGTTGTACTATAAAAAGTAAGTATCATGTGATTAGTTTATTCGATAAATTAATGCGTAAGTTATATTAGACTCCTTGCAACTCATGTTGGCTTTGTAGACTTGCGGGGCTAAATTTTCCCCCCCCACGAACTCCCAGATTTGCATGGTAGCCCGGTGCAACCAGTCACGGACGGAATAATGACTGCTGTATTGTCCTGAAAAGTAAAATAACTAGAGGCATATATACACTCAGAGAGTGCAAACCTCCGCCGTCCGGGGTCCTTATGATCCTTCCGAGGGGATTTTCAGGATGGGGGCGGCGTAGAGGGACGGGGGAGGTTCCAATCGACCGAAATTCCGAGAGGAAGACGCTCCCGGCACCCGGATTCACACCCAACAGCGACATCTATGGCAGAGTAGGCTAACTTGAAAACTTTATTAGTATTTAGCTATTTGTTCATCTTACTTCTGCACTCAGAGATGCCAAAATTTTAATCACTTGTTCCTTTTTGGCACTTCTAACAATTTACAACGTTTTATATCCGAATCCGTTTGGTACTTTTTGAGTTATCCTGCTGACAAACAAACCAACAAACCAACGCCAGTGAAAACAATACCTCCTTCGGCGGAGGTAATAAATAAATAACTGGTTAAAAATTGGTAGTTCAAGTTAGACTTGAAAACAGAATGATTTTTTGTGTTGTATTAATTATCAGTATTCTCAAAAAAGGATCCTTTCTCATTTAACTCATTTTGTATTCAATTTAGTGTGATTTTCAGAGAAAACGTGATTGGGGAGGAAAGGAAATAATATTGGCATCAGGCATATAAAATATGGTACGAGCTGTTGAGGAATGATCACAGGATTCAGGTAATGAAGACATTCTCTTTCAAATACTTATTGTCTCTTTTGATGAGCCTAACTCCATGACGTCAATTTCGAATCCTTTGAAGGCCTCCTCTTACATCACATATCAGATTCCATAAAGAAAAGCTCAAACTCAAGACAAAAAAAACATTGTTATTACCTCCGCCGAGGAGGATTGTTTTCACTGGCGGTTGTTTGTTGGTTTTGTCAGAAGGATAACTAAAAAGTACGGAACGAATTCGAATGAAAACTTGTGGAGTTGTTGGAAATGCCAAAAGGAACAAGGGATTTAAATTTGCATCTCTAAGTGCTTTTTTATATGCAAAATGAGCCAAAATACTACTAATAATATTAATGAAATGGGGTTCTATTCAGGGAGTAGGAAAGAACAAACACTAAAAAAAATATTCATTGACGTAGATTGTTCATATATCAGCTCAGGACTATGTTAACCCAGGACGTCAGTTAACTTCTTCCTTTACCGTCTCTGAGTGCTTTTTTAATATGCAAAAGAGCTCAACAGCGAGGAAATATATGTTTTTTTTTTAATTAGAGATAGAAAATCTGGCGTGTGCAGGGAGAAGTTTTGAATGAGATGTTGGTGGGGATCGTCGGAGGTACCACACTCTTGAGTGTATATATGCCTCTAGTTAAATTAGTTTTTTTTCTATCCCTGTCTTTCCCCCCCAAATATATTGTATATATATTTTTGTTTTTTTGAAAATAACGGTTTTAATTACGCAACATCACGCTATCCAATTTTAATAATGCCAAGAGATGTCCAGGCACTCAACTTTCTTGATTAAGATATGAGTTGCACCTCTCTTAAGTTTTTTTATTTTGCTGTTGTCCTCCCATCAAAGAGACCAAACAAATACTCTTATATTTAGCGCTAAGATACTACTACATATACTAGTGCTCTATGAAAGACTTTAAAATATTTCTTTTTATGATTTTTATATACCAGCCTTCAAAATAGAAAATGAAAGAATATTAATAAGACGTAATGACGACTTTTTAAGACACGAATTTAATATGAGAATAATCGCTACCATATGACCATATACCATAATTCTCTGATAACCTATGAAGTCTCACTTTCACTTAAGATCTATCTAACGCTGTCCTTCTCCAATCAATGGTGACTAAGCAAAAATACCCGATATTCATCACTATCACTTAAGACTTATTACACACTTAAGGAAATACTTAAAAATAGTTATTTTATGACGTCTAAATATACAACCTTAAGTGATAGAGAAGGAAGAAATTATAATATAGATGTCAATGATGTTGTTTTTTAAGAAATGATTTTAATATTAAATCATATGCGATGAGATCAAAAAAATTCATATGATTTTTAAATACCAAAGACTATTTTCAAGTTAGAAAATCCCGGGCCAGCAGCACCGGGTAAATCACTAGTAATTTATAAGTTTTATGATATATATATTTTTACTGAATAAACTAAGTGCTTAGACTAAATATTAAGCAGTTGATTTAGGTAAAATATAAAATTAATGATGGCTATTTATGTATTTATCGTAGCATTCTTATTGGCTTATCTAAAAAATCGATGGAAGAGATGTAGAGACTATGTCTTGATGGGTCTTACTGTGCATTCCGGAGAGTCCGTCCCCACAAAGTCCGCCGGGACCGGTGGACTAAATCACTCGGCTCGTGATAGTTATTTTGTCAAAGTTATTAGTTCCACACATTCCATTGAGTGGCTCCGAGTAATCTAGGTTATCAAAGTCAATCGCAGGGTGCAAATATCTTATGACATATAAATACATTATTGCATAATTTTGTATATATAGATATATACAGGGTTGTGAACGGAACGTAAAATTGAACGCGTTCCGCGGAACGGAAGAAATTGAACGGAACGATGAACAGAACGAAAAAAAATAACGAAACGATGAACGGAACGCTAAATATTTGTCTTTTTGCGTTCGTTCAAATAATATTCAAGAAAAATCACCCAACCTCGATTTTTAGTATGTATTATACAATTTATATCAGGTTTGTTATCGTCACTATATTTAATTATTTAGTTACTAACAGAACTTTATTTATTTCACTCTTTATTCCTTTCGATCATTATCGTTCTGACCTCCAAACTAAGGAGAGGGAAGCTGCGTCCAGGTGTAGGGTGTTAATTGATGCACTCTCTTTGGGATCTAAACGAAGATTTGGAGCCTACTTTGAACGTAGGGGATGCTAATTGCTTCAACATATCTCCTTGAGTCCAAGTAGGCTTTTTAGACATCGCAAAGCAACAGTTAGCAAAGAATTGTTTACTTGAAGAGGCCGAAGAACTGGGAGATTTTTCCTTTTAGTCAACTTTTGCAAGAACCAGCAGCGGAAGAAAAAGCAATTTCTTTGCCAAGAGGCCGAAGAAGACTGACTCAGCTAAGCAGGAGGTTGACCGCTTGAGTCTGAGGCAATGGAATCAATTGTGAGCGTATTGGTTGCATTATTTCAACATATAAAAATTACAGGCTGATGATTAAGCTATGTTTTATTTAAAATACTGTTGGCATTATTCTTATTTATTATGCCCTCTATGTTCCCCAACTCCCTTCCACCTCCTCCGCTGTATGGCGAAAACGCGCTGGGGTCTTGCCGTGCGCACTGGATGAGGAGGCTTTAAGTTGTAGCGTCTGCGTACTGCTTGGTCTGTCCACAAGGTCAGCGAAGGTATCATCCTGTCGCAGTGAGTTGAGTCGCTGGCAAAGAAGTTTCGCCGCTTCCACTGATCCAAGGACCTGATGCCTTGCAGTGACCGAGCCACGGATTCACACGGAATAAATATGGTAACGCAGGTAAACAAACCAAAGATTGTGCGCGTAGTGGTGCCCTTTTTGAGCAATCCTGACACTTGGCACGCATCTCCCCCTTAACAGTCCTGTCACTCTCCCATGGTCCTGAATGTCTGCAGCATCTCTCCATAGCAGGCCAGCTAACCGTGACAGTGCCACACTCTGACGCACCACCGAGTTGGACACAGGGCAAGCAGGTTTATCACCTTCTCCACATCCCAAAAGAGACTGGTATAATGTTTTTCTCTTTGCTGAATCATTACTAACACAGTGACTTCTCGAACGAAGTTTAGTGTATCAGCAACAAGGCGCACTTCTTTGGCACTTCTTGTAACACTAAATCAGAGAGTGATTTGCACAGTGAACCAACACAGAGTCGGACATGTTTCCTTTAATCTTGCCTGCACTCCCGTGAACCTCCAGACATGTTGCTGGCTCCATCAAAACAGTAGCCTTTCAGCTTCTCCATGGTAAATTGAGCCGAACAGGACATCTTTATGCACAAAAAACAGCATCTCTGCTGTTGTGTCTGGAAGTTGTAAAAGCCTAGAAAGAAATTCTAAATGTCCAGATCAGCTGAAAATGAGCTCCAGCATTTTCCGTGCTGTTATCTGCTCTTTAGCAGCGGCCTCAGGAGTAATGCATTAATTGGCATTGTTTCCAATGCAGCCAATCTTTGCATCGCATCTAAATGAATGCGAGTCTTCTCGTGGTCTCTGATCTTCTCCGTTGCTTTTCTCCATTTGAAAAGCCTTTATCTTTCAAAACCGACAGTCAGATTCTGACCCGACCAACTTGTTTTTGACAGTGACTGCACACACCACACACAATGCCATACTGACCGCAATGTACTCCACCCACCGCCACTCTCTGAACCAGGCGGCCTTGCAGGAACGACTGAAGTTCTCACCGCTGAACTTCCTGGCAGGAAATTGTAATCTGTGGTGGTTTGAATGATATTGCCTCTTGGCTAGGACTGGGTGGCGCTGGGGAGGGGGACGATGCCCGCCCGTCCGCTCGGGCGCAAAAAATATGAAATTCGGCGGCTATGCGGCCGGCCTTTTTTAATTGTATCTAAAAAAAAAAAAAAGACCTCTTCCTAAAAGAAACGTCTTCACTTTTTTCCTCAGACCTCTTTAAAAAAAACGTCCTCACTTTTTCTTGGATCTGTTGAATTGAATTTCTTTCTTCTATTAATATATTTACCCAATGGTCGGGCGGGCGCAAGTCGGGCGCATATCAAACTAATCGGCTCTGTCTCGGGCCGGGCTCGGGCTCAATTATTAGTCTTTCGGGCGGGCTCGGGCTCGAAAATCGCGCCCGATGGACAACACTAGCCTACATCACACTGAGCTGTCAGATGCAGCCTGGCTCCGTACTAGCCTATGCCATGGCGCATGTCTATGCAAACAGGATGTAGCCTTTGATATGGTCCTTTTCAAACCCGAAATGTTAATTGTGTTTAATAATCTAAGTAATCTTTGATGATAGTTAGAGCTGGACAATCACAAAATGCAAGTTTATAGTTGTTGTATAAAAGACCACAATCTTTACAATGTCCCAAAAATTTGATAAAATTGGCCGATATTTGTAGGACTTGTAAATTTTCGCCCATCAACGATTCCACCATTGACTTCAAAATATTCCTCTTCTACTCAGGGAAGATTCAATTTTTTTAAATGTTCTTTGGCAACAGAATGGGCCTCACGAGTCCCGATTTCTTGTCGGTGAATTTCAGGAACCATGGCATTAGCTGTGTATGATATTTGGCGTTCTTTGAAAAGGGATAAAGAAACCTCCCTGTCATGAAACCCGCATTTGAGGGTTGCTTTACTCGTATTTTTACAATGTAGGTGGGTTGAACCCCAATACCCATAATGTTGAATACTTCTGCAAGACAATTATCTTGTGCCAGGTTTGACCAACTGTACTGCAACAGAAAACATAATTTTCTTCGAAAAAAGGTCTTAATTTTTTTAAATCAAAGTCATTGAGGCTGGCGCTGAATCGGCCGGTGCTGAATCGGCCGGCGCTGAATTGGCGGCGCTGAGTCGGCGGCGCTGAATTGTCCCATTCCCGCAAAATGTAAATGTAGCGTTTATCGAAAAGTGAACCAGTGATCTTCAGCTTGAATGAGCCTTTCTCCAATAATTGGTGAGGCAGTTGACGTGTAGACCATTTGAGAAATAAGAACTGTATTATTCTTTGAAGGTTTAACCCTCTCCATGCTTTACACCATTTAATTGCTTGAGTATGCAGTCCTCAAAATTCGATTGTGATGGTCCGTCCGTTCCCCATTCTATTCCTAGAATTTGCACTGACTTCACAACTTTGCATCCCGTAATAATGACATTTTCTGCAGGTTTCCAGGAGCCTATAGGAAGATGGCCGTTTTACTCTTATTTATTTTTATCCCAGACTTTAGAGAATTTTATAAAGAAATTAAGAACAACTTCCACACGTTTGATGACCTGTTTTTGCTGAGTTTGTTTCTATCATTAGAGTATTATCATCGGCAAAGAGATCAATAAGATGCCGTTTCTAAGCCACTTAGGACGCCAAAGCCTCCATATTTTCGGTTTAAAATTGTGCTTAACTGTTCCATTGCCGCTACAAATAGTAATGGAGATACTGGGCATCCTTGCTTACAGCTTTTCCAAGGATGATAGGGTCACTTCGTACACCGTCGATCGTAAGTGTTGAAGATCCATTGAATAAAAGGGAATATGGTGTTAAAAAAGGAGGTGGCAGATATTTTTTCACTGCCTTTAGAATAAAATTATGCCTGATTGAATCGAAGGCTTTACTAAAATCTATTGCAATTATAGCACCAAACTTTCTGCTAGTATTGACTGAATTTATGGAAGCACTTATGTTTCTATGGATGTCCACTATATTCCGTCCTTTAAGGAATCCTTTGTGGTTTTTACTAACTATTTTATTCAAAATGGTTCCATCTGTTTCGCCAGTACTCCTGCAATTATGCAATATGTTTCATTTTAATAGTTAAAGGCCTCCAATTACTAATACATGTATCATCTCCTTCCTTGGGGATGAGGGATATTCTTCCTTAGTAAGAGCAGGAGGAGCGATCCTTTTTTCTCCATTTCTGTGCCAAATCGTAATAAGTATGGAATGGTTTCCTCTGGACATAAGGTAAAAAAATCCCTCTAATGGTGTCGGGTCCGGTGGCTTTTTCATCACAATAAGTCTTCTTGATAAAATTATAAATGTTGTCATAGGTAAAAAGAGACACTTTGGGGGATTTTTTTTAGGTCGTGGGAAATCCTTCCTTGTATCACCAAGAATCTCCTGATAAGTAGTGTGGAAAATATCTAAAATGACTTTCGAATCAGTGATGACTCGTCCACTTACTTTAATTTTTCCAATTTTCTTTCAATAAGAGGGCTTCTCAACTCTGAGGTTTTGAGTCTTCTGCGAGGGTCGGTCTCAATTTTAACTTTTAATTCCATTTCTTCTTCAGCGATCTCGGATATTCCATATGCATTTAGGGTTTGTGTGGTAATCTCCCGTACAAATAATGATCCTTCTTTCATAATTTCTTCTACATTTTCATTAAATCCTCTCACTATCTTCCATTTTCGCTTTATACCGGACACTGATGCGTCCCTAATTGTTTTATTAAAAATTCTCAACAATTCTCCACACTTCGAATTAGGTTTAAAATTGGTCACAAGCTTCTTTTTTAGATCTGTTTGGAATTATTTATGTCTGAGGAGCCAATTCGGTGTCTTAAAAGTCTTATTGGATTTGATTCTAAATTGCATATCAATGATTTTATGGTCTGAAGACGGTTCGAAGATAAATGATGTCCTTCTTATTAGGGATAGGATGCCCAAAGAAACAAATGAGTGGTCTAGTCTTGTCATTTTATATGCACATCTCCAAGAATACAAACTGTTATCCTCATTGAATAATTTAATACAATCGAATAAATGAGTTCTTTCAATCAAGTATTGAAATGCTTGTTTGTTATGATGGGACTGCATTGTAAAATCAATATTCAAATCACCAATCAAGATTTTAGGCATATATTATGGGTAATGGAATCCTCTATTGGTATTTAGAGCTGAGGGAAGTACTCATTTGAGCCGAAATGTTTAAGATAGAGAATTCTATATTGCTTAATGTATATTAATTTTCACTTCGTGCCATTGACTATCTTTTGAGTATTCACGAAGACACTCTGCCTTCGCTACGAAATTTGAGACTAAAGTGAGGATACCCCGCTGTGAGCCAGATCCCGTAAAGAATACAGAGAAGTTGGTCGGCAGACAATATGAACACGACTTTAAGCACGACGAAGAAACCCGAGTACATATGTCCTGAAGGCATACAATGTCCGGTTGTAGAGCAAGAATTCTCTTCATCATTGCATGTCTAGACCTCGTATCTTTCGCTCTCTGGTATTCAATGAAATTATTCGTTTTATGCCCAGAACTCATTCATTTGAAGTAATGGACTATATTAATGAACTAAGATGATGTTTTCTTGTTTTTAGAAGTGGAGTATTATCTTTTTCAGGAGAGTTTTCAGTATCAGGCTTATTTCTTTTTCCTATTGATTGAGATCGAGTTTTGTGAATAATGGTTTTTTCTATTTCAATAGGTTCATCTTTGTTCTTCTCACTATTTGGGACGTTCTCCTCTTGTTTATATGTTTCCATACTTGGTTGTGAACGATCTTTATCCGGGGTTATTCTCTTAGGTCCAGATTCGGACCTTTTCCGTAAGGACAAGCCAAGTTCTTTATTTATAGCAGACTTTTTACCTTTCTTAGAAACTAATGAAGGAGTTTCAACCGAAGTTGAGTTTGCTTCAATTTTCTCCTCCTCAAATTGGAGATTTGGCTAGATACACTATTACTTCTTACCTTAGTAAGTAGTTTGTAATAACCTATTTGCTTGCGAGCTCTTTTACTTCTATGACCTTCCGAGGACTCGTCGTCACGAGCTCTCTTGGGAACTTCCGTATCAGAGCCAGAATTGGAGTTAGTGGCATCCTCCTCTTCTGTGTACTCGACACCCGCGCCGGCCTCATCTCTTTCCAAGTAGGGAAGTGTCACAGGGCGAGGATCTTTTGTCCCTTGCGCGTGTGCACCAGCGGGTTGGGAATCTGTTTCCGTAACCTCGTTCCACACATCTTACCAAGGTCTGACGACTTGGCGGGCGCAGGGCTATCATTGCTTCTCTCTCCAACATTTCAGCAGACGGCTCTAGATGAGCTATATTTTGCACTGATCTTGTAAAGGTAGCCTTGTTCGGCAAAATGATGGAGACTGAGGAGATAGCACCGTGCAGGTTTTTGTGGACGCTAACGACTCTGGCCAGTTTCCATTGGCCTTTTCTTGGGTTTCTGGCTTAAGCAGAGCGACGTCCCCTAGCTTTATTGGGGAATTATGACCCTTTGACCATTTACGGTCCAATGATAGGGTGGCAAGGTATTCTACTTGCCATTTCTCCAGAAGTGATGTAGGATTTTCTTTCTCTGTTCCCACATCTTGTCTACGCCAGGGTTCTGAGTTCCGCCTTACTGGCGGTCGTGAGAGGACGGAGGGGTTCTACCCGTTGTTAATATATTTGGGGTGATCATTTTTTCCGTGCTCCCTTCGATTACTTGCCCTAGGGGCCTCTCATTTATGTAGAAAACAATTTCCATACATAGAGTCTCCATCGTTCTAAATGGAACCGCGTGTTTCTGAAGGCTTGCCATAAATTACTTTTTGAACAGTCCGACGAGGCGTTCTGTGCACCCGTTGTCCAGCGTGCCAATTCTGTACTGAACTTCCATTCAATTGGCCCAAGACCTTCATACTTATAGTTCAGGACCACCTTCTGTGCTTCTAGCTTGGATAACTGTTGAAGTTGTCTACAAGCTCTTTAAAAGTGGTGGCATTGTCACTATAAAACAGGATTGGCCTCCCCCTTTGATGTGTAAAGCGCCTAAACGCCATTAGAAACTCATGAGAAGAACAGTCAGGGACCAACTCAACGTGAAGGACCGTGTTTGCATGCATGTGAATATTACTCCCCATATGGACCATATATATATAGTTATATATATATATACATGTATAAAAATCAAATAAACATTATAGCTTAATATAAAACTCTGAACAAAGACATTCAGATTATAAAACACTATAAAGAAAAGAAAAACCAATTACATGTGAATGATTATAATCATTCACATGTAGGTCTGCAAAAAAAAAAAAATTGCCAACTGCATGAGATATTTTTACTGAATTATATGTTTTAAAGTAGGCTGATTTCAAAAATGATGACCATTTTTTCCTATCACATAAGGATTTTTCGCAAATTCAAACACAAAAATTAGTTAAAGCACTCCTTTATTTAAAGTTTTTAAACAATTAGTATTTTTTTAAAGCAAACGAATATTTTTTTTTGATACATATACTTATTCATGTTCTTTATGAAACCTCTTCTTCTTTTCCTTCATAGTTTGACGAGTCCTTTTCCGATTTTCATCTTCAGTTTCTCGCTTAAGCAGCCAACAGTAGTCAGCAAGCATAGTGACATCCCATCGCCCTTGGTACCTTCTCTCGATATCACGGACATCTTGATGAAATCGCTCCCCCTGCTCTTCACTGTAAGCTCCCAGGTTTTCGGGAAAATAGTCTATGTGAGAGTGTAAGAAATGAACCTTTAAACTCATCTTGCAGCCTTGAGCTTCGTATGCTGCTAGCATCCGTTGCACAATGGTTTTATAGTTAGGATTCTTAGTATTTCCCAAAAACTTTCGCACTACGTCCTTGAACGATACCCAAGCTTCTTTTCCTTCTCATTCATAGTTTCCACAAATGAAGGGTCCGTTAAAAGTTTTCTTATGTCGGGGCCGGTGAAAACTCCCTCTTTCAACTTTGCTTCTGACAGCTTCGGGAATTTTGTACATACATATTTGAAACAGTCTCCATCCTTTTGCAACGATTTTACAAATTGTTTCATCAACCCCAATTTGATATGGAGAGGGGGCAACAAAACCTTCTCTGGTGGTACCAAGGTAGTGTTTATAACATTTTTCTCTCCAGGTTTTAAAGTTTCTCGGGATGGCCAATCACTTTTTTTCCAGTGCTGTTCTCTGGCTCTACTATCCCACAAGCATAAGAAGCATGGGTATTTGGTATAGCCTGCCTGTTGACCCAAAAGCACTGTCAGTATTTTGAAGTCCCCACAAATCATCCATTGATGGTCTTGATACTTGATTTTTTCCAGGATAATGGCCAAATCGTTATAATCTTCTTTCATACTCACAGAATGTCCAGTCGGAATCGAGGCAAATTTATTTCCATTGTGCAATAATACTGCTTTAAGGCTAGTCTTAGATGAGTCAATGAATAGGCGCCATTCCGATGAGTCATACTTAATATTAAAGCGATGTATGAGTTCTTCCACATTGTTGCAAAAAACTAAATTTCCTTCTTTTGTGAAAAACTTGGTAAATTCTTTTTCTCGGTGTCTATACCAGTAGAAAGAAGTGCCAGGTGATAAAAGGTTTTTATTTTTTAATCTAGACCCTAACAGTTCGGCTGCATCTTTTGAAAGACCTAAATCTCTTACTAAATCATTGAGCTCGCCTTGAGAATATAGTTGAGGCCTTTCATCTTCGTCAAAAGATAAATCTGAGCTTGATTCATCCGGAGGAGGTAACGCGGCTTCGTCCTCCAACTCACTAGAGTACTCATCCAAACTGGAAGGTGGTTGTGGGATAGATAACTCGGAGCTATGGGGCACTGGACGTATAGCTGAGTAAATATTAGGATAACTTATGCTTCTTTTGTTTTTTGAATTGAATCCCTTTACGTCAACTGAGCAGAAGTAGCAGTCAGTAGTGTGATTTTTCTGCTCACGCCATATCATAGGAATTCCAAATCGAAATGCATTCTTCTTTCCCTTAAACCACAAACGAAGATCTTCTTCGCATCTTCTACATACCTTATGCGGGGCCCATGGTTTATCTTGATCACCAAGTTTTAATTTAAAGTAGGCAAAATAAACTTTCCTTACAAAATCACTTATATTTCTCTGTTGACTTTTAATTGTGAATTCACCACAGATGTAACAAAAACTGTTTGGAGAAATAACACAACCTCTTGTAGCCATGATTAACACACAACAGCACTGTTCGCTTGAATATCAGTATATTTACTGAGAGCTTTTCTTTGTTTCAAGTGATGTATGTACGTTATTTGACTTGTCTCAACATGTTAAAACATTCCTAGTCTCCCCAACAGATCTGGTTGTTTTTCTCCTCTCATTGACGAAGGAGTAAAATCACTTTTTGCCCCCCCCCATTTCTGAAATGAATCCGGCGCCGCTGTTCTCCATTATCAAATAAAAATCATAAAGGTTTTTTATCAATGAACATAGATACTGCAATATGCATAAAAACTTATGTGATATAATAGTTTGAATGTTTTTTCTGTTTTTGGGAGGTCAAAATCTATAAGAAAATGTAAAAAAATCCTATGCAGTTTTTTGGTCGCAGACCTGTGTTATTAAAATTTCATTTTTATTTACTTAAAATAGTGACTGGATGCTGATGGGTAACACTTTACAATGCTGGTGGTGCTGGTCCAGAGTCATAAAAAAGGGAAGGTATTTTGAGTGCCAGAGTAGAATAACGTGCTGCAGCTGATATTTTATTATTTTCCTCAAATTGTCGTTCCTCACAACTCTGTTGTTTATGATGCAGTTGACAATCCACGCCTTCGAGTTGAGAATTTCGAATCCAATCGACTTTGCCTTGGGTGACTGGGGCCCATTTTTCTTCGGCAATCCAAAGAAACAATTCATCTCACATAATTATCTCCGACTTTTATCCAGACCTCTCACGTTAAGAACCACAATTTTTTGAGGATGAATACATATGGACAACCCAAAAAAGCGTGTAGTACGATATTGTACAGTTTGTCCACAGTTTATACAATGATTTGATTAATAGATACAGTTACCCGATATCTGCAACTGCGATGTAAAAAAATCCATCATGGATTCCCGTCAAGGAGTGTAAAATTATGTTCCTCCATTTCTCAGGGAGGCACAATTTTTAATTTGAGTACTAGCAATGGAATTAGCTTCCTCCTGTGAGCTTGGGGGTACCAGTTTAAGATGCCACAGACATTGTGCTTTGTGTTCACGGGACAAAATTTAAATGTCCATCTATAAAATTATCTGAACATGTTATATTATGAATTGATAAAAATTATTGTTCATGGCTTTTTCTTCCAACATATTTGGGCTATTGAGATTTTTGAAAAATAACTTTTTTATGCAATTGTTACAAATTATATCCACGGTAGAGTCGCTTTGAAATTCTGGAACAAACCTCCAGACCACTCGCTGTGCAGCAGCCGTAATTTTTAAATTGCGTTTGTTGACGAATTTGTTAAGTCTGATCCAAACATTAGGCGCATATACAGTCCATTTTGAAATATCGCTGTCCTCCACTCCATGTCTAGATTCCTTGTGATGTCAATATATATTTTTGTATGGACCTTAGGGAGTATGTGGGATAGAAGTGCTAAACCTCCACCTATTTGCTTAATTGGACGCTTAATAGCTGGTAGATATCGTTTGTGGAAAAGTTTTAGGGAGCCAAACTTCTTCCTCTATTAATGTTTTTTCTACCAACCAAGGAGAAGCAGAAGCCTTATATAAAACGGTTGGGATAATTATAAAGGTCTATTCCTTTTTGGATATTATAACCTCTCCATCTATTGTTGAGATTACCGATATGAGACGACATTTGGTTCCAATAGCTTACATGAATGCCTTTAGGTCCCCAATCCACCCCAAGAATAGAAACCTTATATTTTATTGAACAGTTGCCAACAATTTTACCTTTAACAGGGTTCCACCGACCAATAGGAAGAATGAATGTCTTTGAAGGATTTAATTCCAAGCCCGATTTTCTTTTGAACTTTTTGCATGTTTCAAGAAGAATTTCGACTCAATTGGGATTCCGAGTTTGCTTCAACTGTAAGTGTGATGACATCTGCATATAGGTCAATGATATGCTTGCACCCAGGAAATTGAACCCCAAAACCATTATATTTTCGTGTTAATTTCTCAAATAGCTTTTCTATGGCTGCAATGAAGAGAAAAGGAGCCGACAGGCATCCTTGTCTGCAGCTCTTTTTTAGTTTTATAGGTTTGCTTTTTTGTTCGCCAATCGTGATTGTTGAGGATCCGTTCAGCAAAAGAGATCGAACTGCATTAAAAAACTGCTTCTGAAGGAGCTTTTTATATTCTTTAAGAATCTGCAAATGAGATATAGGGTCAAAAGTTTTTTAAAAGTCAATTCCAATCACATCTCCGTATTTTTTTTTTCGCTTGCTCAAGGCTTTGATTTACCTTGATATCTCAACTTTGGTAAATTTAAGAGACCAAATCATGGAGTAGCGTTTTTTAACTATAGTAATATTACATTGCATAGAATGGAGATAAGCCTAACAGACTACTTCATGAACAGTTGTCCTTTATTAATATATGAGAGGCACTTAGTTTCTTAAAAGGAGGATGAAGGCAATAGAGTTATTAAGTTGCATTGTAGAATGATGACAATTATTATTGTAAAAAATATTAAATTAGTTAGGTTAGTATTCATTTCAGAAATTGGGGAAGGGAGCAAAGTGATGTGATCATATACATATATTTCTTCAATGAATTGAGGGTCTATTTCACTATCTATCATGTGATAATCACGGAGTGGGAATCAGAATAAGCATGTTTTTTCTTCTTTTTTGGTCATCAAAGCTTTTATTTGATATCCTTCACAGCAATAAAGTGTAATAAAAAAATCTCTCTTTAAAGTTGTGTAAAACCAACATAAATATACATTATATTTCAAATTTACTGTTAAAAAGTAATGACCGAATATAAAATGACAATTTATTGGTTCCTTACAAGACAGCATTCTCTTACAATCCTGATTGGCTGATTTTAAAAGTTGAGTTGAACGTAATGGCACGAATCGTACAGCACTTTTAATCCATTTCAATTAATATGCTGTTGCATTTGGAATCTAAATTTGCAGGGCATGTAGCTCCAATGATTATTGCGGTCTCGATCCTCAACCTCAATGAAAGAGTTTTTCGAGTTTTTTTGTAATTAAAGACTTCATTTTAACAGTGCTGTGTCTACAGCTTTGTAACAAGGGGGCATAATTTTTACTTTTGTAAGCATCACAAAGTATATAAAGGCTTTTAAAGGATTTGAGGGTTTTCACACGCATTTAATTGAATGGAACACTTGGCCATCCGGAGGACAGGTCAACCCACGAGATCATGAATGACCGTATTCAATGAAATCCACATTTATTTCATGGATAATAAAATCTTCTTAATTGAGCGAAAATCATAAATTTAGCTGAGAAAATCGCATTATTAATTATATCAAAGGCCGACTGAAAATTTCTCAGTTTCTATTTTTTTAGAGACCAACCACCTGTAAAAAGCTCTCTAATATAAATTCTAATGCAAATGACTATGGCGTCAAATTTTAAAACCCAAGGCTAATAAGGGCTAAAGATCATTAATTGAAAGTTGCAACTCCATACACTCCAAATGGTCCAGCACTGCATCGGGCTCAAAATGATTAAACGAGGGATAGACAGATCTTTATTAATAGGGTAAGAAAAGAAGCTTTGTGGATCAAGTTTATTAATATAATGCAAACAATTTTGAAAGACAATCCGACAAGAACTGCGTCTTCCGGAAATAGATCCATTCTTGCAGGTTTGGCTTCCAAATTGCTCTGATTATATTAATAACGTTAATTAACAAAACTACCCGAAGTAATTCTGTAAAATATACTTGTCAGAAATAGAATCAAAATCTTATATAATCCAATAACAACGCCGCAAATTATCTACCATCGGCCAAAAAACGGTCGCTCTTGTGCTGAATTGGGCATGGAATGTCTCCAACTCTTTTTATTATTCTTATTTCTTAGGAGAGTCTGATAATGTTTAAAAGAACTTTGACATACCTTTCGCTTAGGATTTTGGTGAAAATTTTATACGATCTGTTGAGTAGTATAATTGGGTGGTAATTTGTTATTTCAAGCTAATTCAGGCTTTTGTTATGCTAAAAAGTCAAAATAACTTTTCCCATATATCGAGGAACTTTTCCCTTGGTCCGTATTTCATCGTAACATGCCGCTAGGATTTTGACAAATTTAGCTGCGTTTTTTATTGTAGAAATTGTATTTTTCTGTAATATTCGATATGAGAAAACTTTAAATGGAGAATTCTAGGCTCGTAAGTTCGGCTTTTGGAGGTTGATGGTTGTATATGACACAAATATCTTACTAATTTTTATCGCATTTTTTACATCATCTCTGACAGAACATACATGTTCCTTCCCTTCTGTTGTCCTTGCATATTTCTAAAGTAGATTTAAAAAGGGCGATTGGTCATTTATTCCTTTTTGTTCTCAAGAAAACTATTTATTTGAGGCTTTATAAAATATTTTGGAAACTATAAAAGGTTGAGGTTATTTTATATTCGGGAAACGAATTTAAACTACAAAAAAACAAAAACAAAACAAGTTCTGAATTTATATCTACACAGTTTGGATTATGCCGTTTGTAGGGCTGTAAGTCGCTCAAGCAAGACAGTTGTGCCGTTTCTGGGTTTTTTTTCACTATATAAGGATTTGCTTAGCCCTTGTTTCAATCATTTTGAGCGTCACGCAATAGGTGGACAATTTGAATTTAAGTATGAAGCTGCTGTATTCTATAATGTATTTTATGTCTTCACATGTCTTCTCGTCTTAAAGAATAGATACATTTATATTCCAATATAACATCTTGGATGCGTCCATCATAGTTAAGTATACAGCATTGATACTATTTGCCTAAATTCAATTGGCTGAAATAAATAAGGAATGAATATTAAAAAAGCGGTTGGCAAAATGAAATAAAGCACCATTTCACCCGTGGTTGTGACAACATCAACTTAAAGACCAGATTTGATCGACTATTTTAAACGCTTTAAAGTTTATTTACATACACACGGATGCAATTATTTTCAACTAAATTATGCAAAAAAGGAATCTTCCCCCTTAAAGACCATAAGATTCCGTGTGTATGTTTCATACATGCCTTCAGAAGCAAAAAATAATCACTTAATAATGACAAATTGAAGATTACTAATTGTCCACAAGTGACTCCGTCGAATATAATTATGGTATTTAAGGCTATAAATATACCGTCAAAGAGCTTTCAGATTCCACCAAATATAAATATGACATATTGGGGTTTCAAGCCCACGAATAAAACTGGTAAGCACACAATTTCGTTTTATAAAACAAGGACAATTTTTGGCTTATTTGAGGCCACGTGATTCGAATCTGGCCACATATTTTTCAATCATCGGGATATTCTACAAATTACCATTTCACATTTCCCTGAAAATCAGGTCCATACTAAATTATTATAGTTTACTTATATTTTGAACAACTATGATCCATAGGTTAAATATGCCTAACAATAAGCATAGGAAGAAAAGGGGCAAAGGATTTAATACACTGAACTAAAACTCTATTTCTAATATGATGATCTGAGAAAAGTTAGAGTACTCCTTTAAATTGATGAAAATTACATTTATTAATGTAAAATCAATGGGGCGTGAGAATAAACAAGGAGCCTTTATACGATCCGCTAGGACGCACTATCAATAAAAGCCATAACATTTTTTGACTACATACAAAGATATCCATTAAAAGATACATAAAAATATATAAAAAATCCGCCTAATAAGAATTTCCCAAGAAAAAATGAGCCAGAAAGAATGGTCCCAAGATAGCAAAGGAAAATGATGAGTAATGAAAAAATGACCTAAATGTATGGTTAAGCAGGTATTTGAGAGAAATATAATACGTATTGTACAATTATTATTTTTCTCATATAAATTGAGTAAATAATGGCAACGACTAATTTATTTTTGCACTTTGTATATGTGCGAATGATTTCCTCGTTGCAGTTATAATGCCCATTTTTTCATATATCTTTATTATCTTTTCTGCCTTGTGTCATTTCTTCCTAATCTAAAAAATATGTCCCCCCATTCGTGTTTTACTATACTCGAGTACTCCTTGGAGAATTTTATAGGTCTTATGATTTACTCGACATGAATCCGCTGGAAAAAAATTCTGTAATATATAAAGCAATAAAATCTTCCTTGATCCCTCCCATTAATATATTAACTTTAACGTTTTGAATAACAAAAAAGTGAATATGAAATATAATGTCTTTACCCGCCATAATTGAGTTCCCCTTTTTCGAAAGCAAGGCCTTAATCAGTAATTCCGATTTCAGGCGAAAGATAGGAAAATACAACCCTTGAATATTATTGATTCAACACACTCGTTTATTTTCACTCTTAGGACGAACCAAGTCTTTTTGATTTTGAACTTTTGCCCAATGAAAACAAGAAAGCACATGACTGTAACTGCAACTTTTTCCACACTTCTTCTTCCAAGCATGGAAATATTTTAATTAAAAATGATTTTAGCGCTTCTCTATAGATCAATTCGCCATTTCATGCAAAGGATATTGGGAAATGAAATCCTCCCTTCACTGGAGTAGCCAGGTAAAGCCAAACATTTTTATTCTAATAAAGTATATATTTTGTTTAATGTGCGTTAATTTATTAATTATTCTTTAAAAGAAGGAAGGTTGTTTCCTTTTTCTGAAGCTTTTTATAGTAGATACACCTACTAAAGTTTTTTCTGGATATTCATATATATCTCATTTCATATATTTTTGCAGATTGAGAATGAGTTTTATGTAGATGAGGATATGAATGTTTCTTTGATTGCTCCCCGCCTTTTGTATGGTATTCTTTCATACCCGAATCTTTTGGAACTAGCATTAAAGTTCTCTAAGTAACTAGAGTTTATTCTCTGTTGAAATATCTTGAGGGGTTGCATCAATTGAGTGGGCAGCTTTCCTTTTGTCAGGGTGGATATTGAGGTTCTTTTTCCGGGCGTTTCTGTGTTTGTCCATCTTTTGATGTGCCTTGAGAAGGTGTATTAAGGCTTTAATATGTAAAGTGGTCACAGTTCAAAGAAACTGACAAATATTAACAAGGCGAGTGAAAAAATTATGAGGTATAAATTTGATGTTATATAAGCTTTGAGTTTTAGTTTCGCAAGAGGAGGATGCGGAAACAAAAATAATCAAGTTTTTAAAATGCACAATGATGAAGAATGTTTAATGAAATTTTTGATATTTAAATATGATTACTTTACTTTTACTGTTGTAACACAGATACCCCAATGTGTGGTTGTGTTCTTTACTTTAGTTTGTATATGTTTGTCTATTGTTAACAGTAATAAATTTCTAACTAACAAGCTTTGTGTTTAGGAAGAGAATTGAAAATAAAAATGATTTATTATAACTATTTTCCATGAAAAGCAATGCTAGTTAATGAGAATAATGACTTTGATATATTCAAAAGGCTTTTAATGAATCACTTTTTGTAGGAGTTCGTAGAAATAAAAAGGATAAGACAACAAAACAAGTGTCAAATCACAATATCATAATGAAGCATTTGGATCGGCTAAATGTTAATTGCTTACATTGTATATTTGAAATGCACATCAATTACGCAAAAAAATAATATCAAAATGACGTGCCATTATGTACAGATGTGTGTTGTGGATCATTATTCATATTTTCAGAATAAAATCACAGTGTTTGTTAATAGTTAAATCAATACAGGGTAAAAAATAGTTATATATTTTTTTACAAAATATTATAACTGTTTATCATTTCACGGTTTTTACTATTTTGTTTGTAATTTTAAAATACATAATTTATACTTGTTTCTTTATGAGTAGTATTGATTTAAAGTGATGGTATTTGATAATAATATGATATTTTATGAGATGTGTTACACTCCAGAGCAACGAAATTAAACAAAAACATTAATATTTGTTTAACTACATTTTTTACTTATTATTATTATTTATAGATTTACACATAAAACAAACAAGTTGGAAAAAATGAAATCTAAATAGTAGAGTAGCTGTAATAAAATTATAATCTATATCAAATAAATAAATCTTTTAAATATAAAAATAAAATCCCCTCCGACAGCCATAACGTCGTAACAGTGTACCCGTATATTCTTGAATTTGTCGTCTTTGCCGGCCCACTTAATTATTCACTATACGGCATATATATATATATATATATATATATATATGTGTGTGTGTGTGTGTTCCATCAGAAATGTAATTTTTAAATTGTGAATTAGAAGTATTTAAAATAATTCAAATCGTATTATTGATACACCATTTTGTTTATTGAGAAGGGATTTTTTATTAATGTATAAAAATCTGCATTGATTGTCAACCTGAAAAATGGGTTCTGAACTTGAGAAGAAATGGATCATCCTGCAGTTTGGCAAAACACGTTCTCCTTCCACAGTACGCCGAGAATTTATTCTTCACTTCAAGATCAGTGGGAGGGCGGCAAAATCTTACCAGCTGATCCAGTTCACAAGAGTTCTTGATCATTTCAATAAGACTGGTTCCACAAGAAAAAACAAATGAAAACAAATAAAAAAGAACAGAAGTAGTGGTTCAGGAGGTAAAGAGTTTCTTTGAAGAAACCCCCAGTAGCTCACTCAGAAAAGCTTCTCAGCAAATTTCACCCACCAAAACAACGTTGTGGAGGATCGTAAGACATGATCTTCGATTCCGTTTTTATCATTACACTTTTAACTGTTTAACCATTAACTGATAACCACAAAGCGCAGAGAAAGCAGTTTTGTCAGTGGATTCTGCAGCAACTATCCAACATTGTCGATATAATCATTTGGACTGACGAGAAGTTCTTTTGCCTCCATCAAAAACCACATCGAAAAAACGACGGAGTGTAAACAAATGAAAATGCTGGAAAATATCTGCGAAACAAATGATAGGAATGATGTTATGATCTTCGTTGCCATTATTAATGGAATGGTTTCAATCGTTCATGCATTCCTTGAAGATGATGGCCATTTGTCGTCGGTTAATGGTGTTTCATATCTTAGATTGCTCCAAGACATAATTTGGCCCAGGCTGCGCCATTCTGCAACTCGTTCTTTACTTTGGTGGGTACAAGACGGCACTCCACCACATTGTACAAATGCAGCTTTAGAATTCTAAATGAAAGGTTTCGAGGTCGAATCATCAGCAGAAGGACGGACAATACCTGGCCAGCTCACAGTTCAGATCTCAACCCTTTGGACTTCCACTTATGGACTGCAGCACAAACTCGAGTTTATAAGGAAAACCCAGATTCCAGTGAGTGTCTTATACAATGGGTCCCAACCTTCGCTGAAGGATATAGCCAGGAGATGATCAAAAACGTTTGCATTATGTCCTGAAGCGTGCGTTGTTCTGTCTTCAGACTGGAGGGGGTCATGTCCAGCAACTTTTGTAAGGCTTCAGATGTGCTTCTTATGATATAGGACAAAAAAAATTAATAATCATAAAAATCCATTCTTTTGGTGGAAGAATTTTAAGTCCTTTTATTCGCTTTTTAAAAATAACTTTTCTGATGGAACACACTGTATATATATATATATATATATATATATATATATATATATTTATACTCCCAAAATAAAATCACTTTTTAGTTCTCTTACATATACTCAGATATTCTGGTTCATTTTTTGATGCTGAAAACGAATATCTAATTTAAAAATTTCTAGCATTGTTAGAAATCGGACGTCACTGTGTCGGTGTCGTTATGAAGAAAACCTTTTTTGTTATTACTTATTTTGAAAAAAATAGTTTTACTAAATTTAGCTATGATCAATGTATGACTAGATTTTTGCAAATTTTCGTCAAATAATATGTAGTGCCAATAAATGAACATAAGTGCTGACGCACCAACCATTTTTTAAATAACAGCTCCTACTAGGGTTCTTTATAGTTTCAAGAAGGAAAAGAAAAAGAGGGTACTCATGTTGATGTTTTTAAGTTATTTTTTAAATACATACACTCCACCGCCACACTACTTTTGACTACCTTGAATACTAAAGCGTGTGAGATGTTATCACTTTGAATAATAATATAAACTCTTTTTCCGCATCGTATAATATATATTGATACAAAAGGGATTTACTAGATAATACGACTGAGGGAGGGAGAGAGGTTAGCAACCGCCACAATACATAGTTATATTATCATTATTATCGTTTACAATAAATTAAATAGCAATGTTGAATACTAGATTAATTAAATAAGGTTAATATTGAAACATTATACATTTAAATAAGATTTAGTAACAAAATATAAGAAATTAACATATACATAAGAGATCTTGTATAAAAAAACCACTTATTTCAAATTGGACCTGAAGGACACGAAAAATTCTTTGACGATGGATAAAGTTTCCAGCAAAAATTCCCCTCCTATTGTGATAATTTTTAAGAGTTTTTTAGTCGCAATGACATGTATTTTTTCAATACAAGATGAATTAAACAATTGAAGTGATTTTATGTCCAATTGCAGTGTTGGAGCAATGTTCACATTTACATAACTAAAAATATTACTTTTAACTTAAGGACGCAAATGTAAGTTAACTTTTCTATAGCTTTTTATCATAAAAAGAAAAGTTTTGGATCGTAGAACTTCTTCGGTATGATAAAGGAGCTCACAAAGTGATCCAGACGGATGAAGTAATCCCTTTTTTTTCATCTTCATAATAGTCTTTCATTAAAATAAGTGAACGATTAGGAAAAGGATTTATTTCAGAAGCTTCAAAGCACTTCTGCATTCAATGCATTTTAAAGCACTATGAAGCACTTTACAATGGAACCGGCAATATATGCTATTGTAGCAGAGCAAATTTACAATCTCGAACTGTACAAAAATGATTTTCGACGTCGTTTTCCTTTCCTGACTCATAGCTACAGCTAAACTCCATAATATCGAAGTACTGTTGAAATTCGAGTCCGGAGAAATACGTGATGAAAGAGAGAGGACCACAGCTTCGTCTTGAGCAATACAATTTGAAAATGTAAAATAAAGGCAAACTCCTTAACTTCTTCGGAATAAGCTGAGGACTTAGATTTCCTAGTAAGCAATTGCAAAATGAGGTCTCGGCCACCATCGAATTTTTCAAGGGCAACAGCGGCTTCCATATTATCAAGCCTTCTTCTCTTAGTCCATTGATGGTGTTCATAAGCTTAAGGTTCCTCTTTGCTGATCTCTGTGTCTGCTTTGCTAGTCTCATATTGCTCTTGTGCAGTATTGAAACCCTTGATTTAAGCTCCTCGCACTTTTTACGGATAAGGTCTTTATCATCTGGGTACGCATACCCATGTTCATAAATTTTTTGCTTTGCATCGTCCTCATCCCCCTTCTCTTCCTCCACCTCGTCTTCAATCCGGCTTGGTCCTGCAGAGAAATTTTTACTTTGACAATTTTGGATAACAATATCTAATGATACCAATGAGAAGGAGCTGATTGATAGAATAGAATTCTTAAATACTTTCACACACACCCAAATTACAATTGAAAACATTCGTTTACTATGTAAGAGACTTACATAACTTCAAACGAAATATTTGTATCATATGTATAACTATATTGGTCATTCAAATTCGAAAAATACTGCAAGTTCATAGAAAACTATATTTATTTTAAGGTTTATTGGAGCTTTTTAGAAATATTAGTCTCACCCTTACTGTCTACTGATTATTTTCTTTTTATAACTAAATACATTTTTATACAAATTTACATTGTCAATCGTTCAATTTATGTACATACCTGCAGTGGGCTCTTAATTTGCCTTATCAATTCCCTCCTCTCCTTTTTGGGCGCTGATTGGTAATAACGAGGAAAGGTAGGAAAAACGCTTGGAATAGCTCCTCTTTTCAAATACCTCCTATCTCCAGGAATGTCTTTATAGTTTGATGGCAAAAAATGTTCTGAACAAACTCGATAATCGACGTTACCCTCAGGCTTCCAGTTCTTTCTTCGCAGAGCACGTATCCATTTCTGCCTTGAATGTGAATCAGAAGGTAATCTATGGAATGACACTCCATTTTCATTATGAGTAGAATTCCTGCAATCCACAGCTACATCCATTCACCATATGATCAATAAGTTATAATACAACTTATTAGCTTAGTTGAACTAACACAAAAAATATTTAATAGATAGAAGAGTTTGATATTTTTGATTTGCCCACCGTAGACACGCAACCTCATTTTTACACGATAGACACATTTTATCCTTAGTTTGGCACTCTCTTCTTCTCTCTGATTCAATCATAGCTGCAAACAAGGTCTCGGAGAGGAATGTTTAGTGGTGCAGCATAGCTAAGGTATTGGGCATTTTGTGATACAAGCAACAAATTTGGCACAAATGTACATTGACATATAGTGAACATTTTCAGATTTTGAGCCACTCGGAATTATCTCTTTATGTCCGCTTATTGGAATTCAAAATGGCCGCCATTTAAAATCTACATTTGCGCTTATCTGTGGATCTAAAATTGCTATTGACTCGATTCTGGTGCAAAAATGTATGTTATGGGGGACAAGGAATCCAATGGTAACAATATGCATTGCATATTTTTACCACTGAGCCGCCATCTGGATTTCAATATGGTTTGAATTGTAGTAGGGTCAAAGACGTGACGCGTATTTTTTCTGTCCGATGGAACTTTTTACCTAATATTAAACATAAAAATGAAAAATATAAAATATAACACTATTGTCTAATAGCTTCCTCTTCTACATGTGCCCCACTATTATTTTATTTATTTTCAGGTTAATCGTGCTGGATGTTCTTCTGAAGGCAGTTCGATACCCATGTCCAAGCGGTTCACACTAGCTCA
>CP045890.1:18899340-18921452 GCA_013387185.1 Caligus rogercresseyi
TTATACCTATTTAGGTAATATTATTAACTAGCGAGGACCCGTCACACAGTGACGCTTTGTGTTTTTAACAGCATAATAAATACAAAGAAAATATCCTTTTTAAAATATAATGTTATTTATTCCAATTAGAAAATATTATAATAAAATCAAAGAAAAAATGAAAGAAATCCCTTAAGTGGAGTCAAGCACTTCCTGATATTTACGTTGGGTGTCACTGTTTTATTTCCTCCACCTCCACCATAACACATGCCATATACTTTGTCTTGAGAAAGCCACATATAACTGACCATGTGGGAAACCTGGACTTGACAGATAAATCCCCACTTTCCTCAAAGTTTTGACCCTGTGCCTTCGCATGAACTACACTTCAACTTTATAACATGGGTCATCTGTCATATTTTTCACTCTAGGGCGCAATAATTTTTCACACTAAAAAACTATTCTGCTTGAGCGTGAGATATGAGTACCTCAACTCTTGAGTACTAAAGACCCCTAATTATTACCTCCATCTCAATTGTATTTTTGCTTAGAGTTCAAAAATGTATATTTGTTTTCTTGGTATGTATTTTTTTTCAAATAAATGGATAAATTGGCATTTAAATTTCAATGGCTATATCTGTATGTATATATGACGTATGACAGAGGAGCAAAGTATGTCATACATTTTTTTTGGCTCATAATATCCCCCAATAAAATACATCTCCATGCGAATTTGCGATTTGATCAATCTAGTGTTTAAGCTGCTACTATCTCACATGACATGACTTTTTAGGTATTATATATATAGATAGGGCATTCATTTTTTTCTCCCTTTTTTTTAAACTTTAATCGCTCTTATAAATGTAGTTTTAAAGATACATACAAACATGTAAATATCAAAATTCTTAGAAAAGTTGCTCTTTGTATTTTAGATAAACAAATACATTTGTTTATCTAAAATCTGGAATCCAACTTTCCAATTGGCCTTTATATAGCCCATTGTTAGCCACAAAGAAAATTATTTTTTGCCCAGTATAATCTCCAGATCGAAAAAACATCTCTGTGCCAAATTTCAACTCGATCCATCAAGTGGTTTGGCTGTAGCATGCAAAATTGTCGCGTCGTTTTTTTTGTTCGTTCCTAGAGTATTATTATATAGATATATATAGATAGATAGATAGATAGAAATAGATAAATAGATAGATAGATAGATAGAAGATAGATAGATAGATAGATAGTATGTAGATAGATAGATAGTATTAGATAGATAGATAGATAGTGGCTTCATTTTTTCTTTCTCCCTTTTTTATTTAACTTTGATCGCTCTATAAATGTATTATTAAAGATACATACCAACATGTAAATATCAAAATTCTTAGAAAGAGTAGTTCTTTGAAAAAATTAGTATAAAAAAAATACATTTATTTATCAAAACCTGGAAATCCAACTTCAATTGGCCTTTTCTAGCCCATTGTGGCCATAAAGAAAATTATTTTTTGACCAGTTTTAATATCTCCAGATGCAAAAAACATTTCTCTGTGCCAAATTTCAACTCGATCCATCAAGTGGTTTGGTCTGTAGCATGGCAAAATTGTCGCGTTTTTTGTTCGTTCATAGAGTATTATTATATAGATATATATATAGATAGATAGATAGTGGCATTCATTTTTTCTTTCGCCTTTTTTATTTAAACTTTGATCGCTCTTAAAAATGTAGTATTAAAGATACATATCAACTTTTAATTATCAAAATTCGTAAAAAGAGTAGTTCTTTAAAATATATCGAAATAAAAATACATTTGTTTACCACAAAAACTGGAAATCCAACTTTCAATTGGCCTTTCTAGCCCATTGTGGCCATAAAAAAAATTATTTTTTGACCATGTATAATCTCCATGATAGAAAAACATCTCTGTGCCAAATTTTCAACTCGATCATCAAGTGGTTTGCTGTAGCATCAAAATTGTCGCGCGTTTTTGTGTTCGTTCCTAGAGTATTATTATATGATAGATAGATAGATAGATAGGGACATTAATTTTTTCTTTCTCCTTTTTTATTTAAACTTTTATCGCTCTTATAAATATAGTTATTAGATAAGATACATACCCAAAATGAACTATCAAAATTCTTAGAAAGAGTAGTTCTTTAAAATATATCGGATAAGAAAATACATTTGTTTATCTAAAACTGGAATCCAACTTTCAATTGGCCTTTTCTAGCCCATTGTGGGCATAAAGAAAATAATTTTTTGACCATATAATCTCCAGATCGAAAAACATCTCTGTGCCAAATTTCAACTCGATCCATCAAGGGGTTGGTGTTGTCATGCAAAATTGTCGCGTTTTTTTGTTCGTTCCTAGAGTATTATTATATAGAAGATAGTGGTATTCATTTTTTTCTTTCTCCCTTTTTAT
Organism: Caligus rogercresseyi; assembly: GCA_013387185.1. NCBI lineage: Eukaryota > Metazoa > Arthropoda > Copepoda > Siphonostomatoida > Caligidae > Caligus > Caligus rogercresseyi. The sequence goes on from CP045890.1 coordinate 18,901,733, forward strand.
TAAAGTTTGATCGCTCGTTACATGTAGTTTTTTAAAGATACATACCAACATTTAACTATCAAAAATTCTTAGAAAGAGTAGGTCTTTGAAGTATTTAAAATGAAAACACAAATACAGTGTTTATCAAAACCTGGAAATCTAACTTCAAATGGCCTTTTCTAGCCATTGTGGCCATAAAGACAATTATTTTTGGCCCAATATCTCCAGATCGAAAAACATCTCTGTGCCAAATTTCAACTCGATCCATCAAGTGGTTTGGCTGTAGCAGGCAAAATTGTCGCGTTTTTTGGTCGTTCCTTAGAGTATTATTATATAGGAATATATGTAAATGTAATAGAATAACACATATATACATAAAAGTAATATTCATCGTCATTAAGATCTTAGTATTTCCCCCCCTTACTCATGTTTGTGAGTCGCCCATATTTGAATAGAAGGGAGATATAAAACATGTTTGCCTAGTTCACTAATTATATCAATTAGATTATGTGGATCCCTTCATTTCTTGTAAATATTTCAATTATTGAAATATAAAATGTAAAACACCTTAGAAATATGTATTAAATATACGAATTGCTTGCACACGCAACCTACCTCTCCTTACATCATGTATGTATATATTGAAGGATTGCCACTGCCCTGGTTCTCCTCGTTTTAAAAACTCGTCTTATGTGTTGAATTGTCTTGTGCATTCAGTTGAAGATACTTTACTCGTTGTTCTCACATACTCAGGTGATGACATCATCTTTTCAGTTGGTCACTTGATTTCTTATATAGAGTCCATAAAGAATAGGGAGTGCCGAAACAACGTAGAGATGCGCTGACATTCGGGGGTATTTCTTATCTCTCCATTGCTGGGGATAGACAGGAACACAAGAACTGAAGAGGGAGTGAGACTTCATATATTTTTATGACTATGGATTGACTTCATCGCAATCCCTATTTCTTAGAGAATAATATATTATATATATGATGGCTTGTTCTTTTTTTTATAGTTATCTCTGTCGCTGTAACGAATACCCCAATTACAGCGCTACATGTCGTGTCTTCGACTCTTCGTATTCTCGTAAATGCAGTTATTTGATTCAAATAATATTAACATTTGGTGTTGGAGACGACCATTCAAAGGATTCTTTTAGCAGGCCCATAATGTAGGCTACTGAAGAAGAGGCAATTCGTATTTTTAGGATTATTTCCCCTTCTAAATGGCTGATGTTGCAAGAACCTGCAGTCAAGCCCTACTTTATAGTATAATGCCAGCTGGTTTTTCTTCTCTTACCTTTTTTCAACGTTAAAAAATGGCAGCCTTTTCCTATCTTTAATAAATATTCATATATTTATCACCTATCTCAAAATGCTATAGTGAGGGCCTTTTTAATGAATCTTCTGCAAATTGTATTTTAATGACATCAGTTTTTGGATATCCTACTGTTTTGAAATATTATAAGCGATAGGAATCTATGGGAGTGTTCTCATTTTTTTTGTTATTGCCAAAACACAGCTCTTAGACCATAAAAATGTCACTCGTTTATCAAGAGGCCATTAAAGGAATTTACGAGGGAAAGGGGGGGGGGGAGAGGGTTAAGCAACTGATGGCGTGAGTGTGTCTCATCAATCCAAAAAAGTACAAACAGGAGATAATTATGGCCTTTGTTCACATCACGCATATTTGAAAAATAAACTAGAATATTGAAGGATTCCCTTCACTTTCTATGTATTCTTTTAAATCATTATATCCAATCCTTTTCGAAAAAGAGATTGAATTCATCACCGACCAGGTATATAAACTTTTAGACGCAATAAAAGAAGGGAAGAGTCTCTCTCAGCAGCTGATGAGCGCCATATTAGATCCGCTTGAAGAAAGGAATTATTTAGGATATAAGAAGGGAAGAAATGACCCAAAGTATTAAACAGTGACGTCATTTAAAGGGACTGCTTTTTGTTGAAGCAGTACATATAGGATAACGAATTCCCTGGACATTTGTAGATTATGTAGATTTCTATTCTCAAGCTACTAAAGTGTTTCATCACCAAGTCATCAATCAGAGGTTCTTTCTCATTTGATTAATCAGTTATTAATTAGGTCGATGAATCTAAACAATGGATTTGAATGAATATGATTGGCACTATTGTTAAAATGTGTGACTTGTGACGTTTTTTTTCTTCTTCTTTGGTATAGAAACATGAACGTAGTTTTTTATACCATCTCTACTTTTTCTGCTTTAATGACCTCAAAGATTCCTAAGTCTAAGTAGCGTAGTTTCGGAACTTTTGAATCTCAGTCAATCAAAGCAGTTGTTGACATACTAAGCATACAAAGCATCACTTCCCTCGCGGCTATTTAGGAGTGAATATCAATATATACTTATTAATATTAGCATTCTCTTCTTCATCGGCTTTCATCCATGATGACGTCATTGTGGACTCCTTTGAAGTGACTCCTTCAATGTCACAAATTATTATATTTGCATAAATAAAGTAACAGCTCATACTTAAGGAATATCTATTTTGATTGCTCATATCTGTAGATGAATGATTCATCAAAAACCAGGGTTGCCAAATGAAAAAAAAATATTATTTTAGTGTGAGTTAGAGAGACTAACCTTCGTCCTATCTCTAAATAAGTTTGCTCATACCTATCGATAAATAGATCATCATCTAACTATAGTAAGTAAAAAGTAAAGTAAACAATGTTACCAAATGAAAAAAATCCTGTTTAATGTTTAGGCTGTGAGAAAAACCCTTTTCCTATCACTGAGCATGTTTGCTAATAACTGTGTATACACCGTCGGACAATGAAATAAAAAGCAAACATCCTTACCAACCGAAACGTTCTCCGATTCGACACGGCATATGGGGGCAATGTACATCCTCTCAAGCATTAACCTGGATTGTAGTCACATTAACATTAGCTCCCGTCACGCACTCTTTAACTCCATGCAGAGCTCCACAGTTTTGGTTATATTATTAAGTTAATAAAACTCTGATCCCTAACAGTTGAATGTTTTTTTGTTTGTGAGTGGTGGATTGGGGATCAAAAAGTTTGAGAAACACTGCTATAGACGAATGGACTCCTCATGTGACAAAACTGACGTAATCGCTCTTATAGAGAAAACATTATTCTCAAGTATATTATCTTATACATATATCAATATATATGTCATAAGCTTGATGAAAAAACAACTCTAAACTAAGCTCTTCAGAATTATTATAAGGGAAATCCAAAGCAGTCATAGACATATGGCCTAACCAACATAATCGATTTCCTAAGCAAGAGAGAACATGAAATACCACAGAAATAATAATAATAATCCTGCAAAGCTCCATTGTATAATCTTAAACCGCAGAGTGGTTTATGATTATTGAGAAGAAAAAATCAACACACGCTTGATTTTTAAGCATTTATCCAATGTGCACAAATGTGGGAATTTAATCGATAAGAAGAACCCTTCTTTTTTGTTCTTTGTTTGCAATTAAAGGAACATGCTTTCAGGTACTCAATCTATAATGAAAGACATTCCTTTGTGTTAAAAAATATATCATATTTCAATTCATGTATATGTAATATTTTTACCTATGAAGTAATAAAGAGTGTCAAAGTCATGACTGGGAATAGCAGTTTCAGAATATATATATAATATATATATATACTATATGATGATATATATATATATATATATATATATATATTTGTTTGTTTAGCTCCTAGATTGGACCCACCTCACCGGAACTTAATCCGGTATCAGCCGGTAGTGATACTCTCTAGGAGCTGTCTTTATTATTTAATATTAGTTCATATATTTTTAAGTATTTAAATGATTTAAAAATGAAATAATCAAGGATAAACGTTGCTCCCCGATCTCTCCCTCAAGTGCCATCATTTTGGCCTTAATGGTGGACAGCCAATATATATATATATATATATATATATATATATATATATATATATATATATATATATATATATATATCTATATATATATGACAGAACTGCTTACTCTTTAGAATCTAGGATAAATATTTTACTTGCAATATAATATATACTTTGAGATAGCATACGTCATCAATTGAAATAGGTATAATTGTAATTCATAGCTTATATATTGGCAATAAACAAATATCATAAAGTCATGTCATATCATCTTAAATCAAGAAGCATTGCCTAAAATGATGACGTAGGTGAGCGAAGGAAAAAGGTCCCATTTTTAAAAAAGTATCTACATATAGTTACTTTGGTTAATGATATTACGAATATGAGTGTTAATTGAGATCTTTTTTCACACCTTGCAAATAGGAATAGGTTTTTTCTATCAATCCAAGTAATGGCTCTTTGTTTTCCCATATTATAATATATACATTTTGCCAGGTGTGATAGCAACCTGATACATTTTACAGCCATTTATATTCCTAGGTATAATGGGTATGATTTCTTTGACAGATATCACTCAAGGCTTAGCATATGGTAACTACTAGCAAAAGTCTCAGCAAAGTCTGATCTCATCCTCACAACCCTGACGGTCCTCATATTCTGCAACGTAAGCATCGTTCTCAATCAAACCTCTGCATCATCACAGAAAAAACTAATGCGACAGGAAACCACACATCGGAATCCTTCTTGTCTTCATAATATGTAAGGACTTTGGCTTCTTCCTCGCCTTATACTGAGTACCTCTGACTTACCTCAGGGGCTTCACTATACGGTAGCCGGAATGGCTCTACGGCACCGAGGCACTTTATGCTCAGCTCCTCTGTCTACTTCCTGGTCACCTGCGTATTCGGTACATGGGTTGGAAAGGCGCTGAAAGTCAATCCAGGCGCACAGGATACAAAAGTATTGATCAAAAGCTATCCCTTATATGAATTGAGTAAATAATGGTGGCAAAATTATATTTGTATTTTTGCCGTAACAGAGTTTTTTGCCTAATTGGTTCGATAGAATTGCATCCGATTGGATATAAATAAGCATACTAGCATTAAAATTAGTCACTCGAACCTAGTATCTTATCAATGAGGTAGACCAAAAAAGACCTTTTCATCCCGGGATTCGAACCTGCGCCCCCAACATTGAGAGTTGAACATGGCTTAACGCACAAGGCTATCGAGCACCCTTTTGCCATACCAGAGTTGTTATTAGACGGGACAAAGATTACTTTTTTCCATGCGTCATTTTCTTTTTCTATCTTGAGTCATTTCTTCCGGGCAATTATTTTCCTCAGCCATTTTTCCAAAATTTGACAACATTAATGATGTCTTCAAAATTGTTTCTTCTCATTATTTATTAGGTGCTGCCACCATTTACTACAAGGAGCAATGACGTCTCAGATCAATGACGTCATAAGAGCAATCCTCAATAGAGCCAATTCCTTGCAGCAGCAGCTGCTGCTGCATCTAGCGTTCTCAATGAGAGAAAGAAAAAAAACAAGTTGGAGAAGGCAAGCGTGGAAAGCGCTTTTTCCTGTCTTCCTAGTCTGACTTCTCTCTCTCTCCCTCTCTTAAAACCCTTTTTACAACAGATGACGCACCAGCAAAAACAAACACAACAAGAATAATAAAGAATATTCTATTAAACAAAAATATGTTGTTCAGGTTTTGCATTATTTGTTGGCTTAAATCGATCCCGCGTTTGACCTTTTACATTTTTTCTCTTCGCTGAATAACAACAACAGCAGACTTTTTTTCAAAAAAAAGGAGGGAACGTTCTTAGGGGAAAGAAAGAGAGAGAAAGAAAGAAAGACTTACTTCCTTACTTCTTCTGTACATATATCACTTTTCATCCACTTAAAGTGTTTTTGTGAAGAAAATATAATAATAAAATAAAGAGAGAAGAAGTAATGGTGGTCGTCGCCTTCATTTCTTGACCACTGCTGCTGCCTCATGTTCTTTTTTTTTTTCTTCTTTTTTGTGTGAGAAAAATATAATATATAGTATTTTTAAAAGAACTTGACGGATAATAATTGTTTTGAAAAGCTCCAACGCTTTATTCCTCTTGTACTAGGGATAAGAAAAAGGTATTTACATATCGCAGACAGTAAACATATGTCCACAAGAAATGGACAAGGAAAAAAGTGGCTAGGAAGAAATGGCCCAAGATAGAAAGGATGACTCATGGCCCAAATATATGGGTAGGCCAGATTTTGAGTGGAAACAATTTAGTAGAGATCAAATAAATAGAGTAAATAATGGCAAAAATTAGTATTGTTTTTAAATATATTAGAAAAAAAATCCTTGCTGTTGGTGTCATTAGACGAGGTTAGGATTTGTTTGCCCATTTTTTATATGCCTCATTGTTTTCCTTTTTCTATCCTAGGTCAATTCTTCATGGGTCTTTTTTTTCTTAGACCTCATTTTACTCGGCCATTTCTTCCTAATATCTATTTATTATTATATTTATTTTTTTTGCCTATATGGTTCGAAGAATTGCATCCGATAGGATATAAATAAGCATTATAAGCATTATAATTAGTCTATCGAACCATGGATCTTATCAATGAGGTAGACCAAAAATGACCATCCCTCTCGGGACGACCTGCGCCCCCCAACATTGAGAGTTGAACACGCCTTAACAAGCACGGCTATCGAGCTCAAACAAAAATTGATATTATTTATATTATTATTTAATAACAATGTCCGATAGTCGGGGTGATGATCCATTTATCGACATAGCAAACAAACATTATTTTTGTTCTATGAGTGATTGAAGATTTTTTTCATGAGTCCATATTATTTAATGCTATTTTTTGCCTACTTGGTTAGATACAATTACAGTATACGAGTAGATATACATAAGCATACTAGCATTAAAATTAGTCACTCTACTAACAAAGATCTTATCAAGCAGGTAGATCAAACCTTTGACCCATCCCCTTGGGGAGTATTCGAACCTTCAACATGAGAGTTCAACATGCCTATACGCACATGGCATTCGTACTCTCTTGATATATTTGAGTACTTCATGCAAGGGATTCGAATATGGATGTAGGCCCATGAAGAAGACTTACAATTAGTAGAGTTTCTCATAGAGTATAGAGAGTACCTAAATCACGGCTGGTAGACCTGAAATTCGGGATATTTGTGGACTCTCCATTGCCGGAGGAAAGACAGTAAAGAAAAAGAACGGAAGAAAAACGTCATGTTTGTTGGATGAACTGAGAATGAATATGCATCACCACACTTTATATTTTTGGAAAAAGTACCTTAAGTATGTGATGCCTCTCTCTCTCTTCCTTCTTTCTGTGTCTGCCTTTCCCCCCACAATGGAGAGCTAAGTAATAATACCCCGACTGTCAGGTCACCGAGTCCTATCTTCTGCACTCCCTATTTTCTATGAGGCAAGAAATAACATACTTGATCAACCCAAGTGCATATATTGAACATCAAGGTATATTACTTATATGCAGACTTTTTGCATGCCGGACTAACATCATTAGAAGCCACCCGGAAGCCGGAAGAATAACATGTAAATATCTGTTTGATGTCTTGATAAAATGGAAAATAAATAATAATAATGACGTTTCCCTATGCATGAAATGACGGAGGAAATGCAGAAGGAATGACCCAAGATATGTAGAATGGGAAAATAAGACGTATGGAAAATGCCCAAATAAATATTTGACCAATTCCTTTAACAACAGGAAAATTATAGATAAAGAACTACACTTGCCAAATAAAATTATATCTAGAACTGTCCAAATATTTTTTTATCTATAATTGCCAAAGTATAATTACCATTTAGCCATTAATTAATTAATTCATATGAAAAAAGTATTAACAAATAATTATTTGTATTCCCATTCAAATTCTTGTCTACCATTTGGCCATTTTTTTACATGAGTCATCATTATCCTTTTTCTAACATGGGTCATTTCTTCTTCTAGGCCATATTTTATTAGACCATTTTACCTAGCCATTTTTTTCTGGGCCATCTTACCTAGGCCATTCTTTCTTGGGCCATTTTGAGGTTTGTAGGATTCTTTATTATTTAAGATTGATATTTCGGTCTTAGCAAGAGATATAAAAACATAGAGGTCTTATTGGATTCTTAGGGAGATACGTCATATTGCCCATATAAAACAAATATTTCTATGTCTTTGCTCAAACTTAGATGACGTAGATCAAATTACCATGTTTATATTGGACACAGAATACCTCTGAAAGACGATGCTTATCTGGCATTGAGGGAAAAAGGTCTCTATATATTTCTATCTCTAAGGTCTTAGGTGATCCTGAGCTAGCTAATCCTTGGCTTTCAACTCTCCTTTTGGTGCCATATTTGAATAAACATTTCCTCCTTCACTCATTTCTATGGCTTCTACATATAAACAAAATGTAGTGCAAGAAGAAGTACATTGCTCCCTGGAGAAGTATTTCCTCCTTGAGAAGCCCTTGTTGTAAATGCAAGCAAGACCTGCATAATGAGTGGATGGTGAGGAAGGAAGGAAGGAATGACAACAATGCATGCTGATTCCTTTCATTTAGTTTACTTGCTCTGCTAGATTCTAATTATCTTGCCTCACTTTAGTAGTTTCTCACTTTTAATCCTTCCCGCCCTTCCTCCTTTGTTTCCTTTTCCCAAGAGATGCATAGAAGGGAGGGGGGAAAGGCTTCCTCCCTCATTATTAAAAGCCATAATGAAACATTATTTTTCTTTTAAAATCTATATAATAATTCACCCAATCTCTGTCCGTCCGTCCGTCTGTATGTCTGCAAGAGAACTCCTCCCACATTATGGTCAGATTTGAACTTTGAAGGTACCTATGGAATTCTTGGGTCAAGGCGACCTAATAAAACTATTTGCAAAGTGATGGGACAGAAATGAACCAGAAAAATCACTTTTTCTATTTACTACCTACTTTTCAAGGTAAAGAGAGGAAAAAAGAAAAAAAAAAGCATCTTATGTGACTTAAAACATATTCTTTGTACAAAGTCAAACTTTTTATGAGAATGTTTGTACAAAACAGAAAATTGTTACTCATTTGACATTTAGAAAACCTATTTTATCTCCACAAATCCATGATACAATTTTAAAGAACTTATGTAATATGAACATATGCCAGGGATTATTAATTACTTCTTGACAAGTTTTAAAACCATATATTTCATTATATTGAAAATTGTACTGAAATGGTTACAAATATATATTTATGGCATGAATCTATGCAACATGATGGCAGAATGTGACTTTAGTGTATTGTTGTTGTTGTTTGTTGTTTTTCCTAGTTAACCCTCTGGAAAAATATGTTGTCCCTAATAAGGCGAAAAGCAAGGATTTGGTCGGTGCCTCAGAGCTGGACAAAGATACTACGAGTATTTAATTTTAAATGAAGAATATATAATATATATATATATAAACGAAATCTTTCATCCTGTAATTAAATATCATAATCTGTGTTCTTAAGGTCCAAACTATGAATCAGTAGCAATAGAACGGCTTATAATCTATTGGTATCACAAAACTTAACTTCAAATAGGACCAAATGCAAAAATATTGACTTGCATAATAAGATAGTTATTTTTTTTGTTAGGGGTTTCGAAGTTTTCTATATATATAATATCAAATAAATATATACATATATATATAATATATATATAATATATATATATATATATATATATATATATATATATATATATATTAGGGTGATTCTTATTTCACGTTTTTCGGATTTGAGGGTCGAGCTCCCCCTAGGATTTTACTTTAGTGCATATAGATCATCTTGTGAAAGTTTGAACGAAATCGAATAATGGGAAGTGTTTGCTCAACGGGCCCAAAAGTTATTTAGTAAACTTATGTAGTAAAAAATTTCTTCGTCATTCAATTGCCTCTCATGTCCTTAATATATACACTTTTTCAAAACAATTTGCCGCAAAATGTAGATATGGTTTCAAGGATTTCAAATTATATTTTATTTTTTATATGCGTACAAAATTACGCGAGTTATTTGCATTAAAAAAATAATTAATTTTAGAAAACTGGCGATAGGCCTATTTCTTCACGCACAGGGATTTCAATTTTTTATGTACAACTTTGTACTTATAAAAATGTAGTTATCATATCTCTATATAAGCAAGGGTCACCTTAACCAAATGAACTGTCAAATCAGCTATTTTCACTTCCACACATGACGTCATATTACGTTTTATACCTACTTAGGAATAACACATATGAATGAAAAATAATAGCAACAGTTAAACACAAGAATGACAGCCACAGATACACATGATAAGCTGTTATGATTAGACATTGAAAAGCGAGGGATATTTTGGGCGTGTGAATGGAGCAATTGAGTTGAGGCTCTTGATATCACTATTCTCTTTCCTCAGAACAGAAGCAAAAACAGAGATTCAACTATAAAATAAATACCTTCCGTTCCGGCTGACTTGGCCTGCTTCATCAATGAAATAAATCAGTGATATCAAGAGCCTGAACTCAATTGCTCCATTCAAACATTCTCTCTTTCACACGCCCAACATATCCCTCGCTTTTCAATGTCTACTCATGCAGCTGTATGCACATCAAGGGAGAGTGAACAATCGACAATCATCAAATGAAAGAGCCTCCGGGGATCATATTCGAGAATCCGTGTATTAAAAATTTGCTCGGCGGAATGAGGATACCATGTAAGAATTCTGGCTTAGACTCCAAGCTGGTCAGAGATCCCTCGCTCCCTACCTCCTTCCTTCCTCACTGGGCATTGGAGTTCCGTCCCTCGTCTGTCTTCGTGAAAGAAGTTCATTTCCTCGTCTTCGTAAAGGACTCCTACCCCTCGTCTTCGTTATAGGACTTCCCATCCCTCGTCTCGCCGAGAGAAGTTCCGTCCCTCGTCTTCAGGAAGGGACTCTCCTCCCATAACCTCCTAAACCTAAATTGAAGACTTGTTCCTCTTAATGGAATTTGACAATAGACTCCTCAGCCCTGTATTTCTATGAAAGAAGTCCCATGATGCCCTCATGAACCTAGTTCCATAGCAGTCCAAAATGACATCATCAAATTCCGGCGAAGGACCCTTGAACGCCTCCCCCTTCCTATTATATCCTTATAAAAAGAAGAATTGAGAATATTTAACCTTCCTACCATGTTAATTTATTTCAACGTCGAAGATGTTAGTGGGTCATTTTTGACCCATCACATCACACTATTTCATTGCATTTATATTGTTTTCACTATACAAAGTTTTGAAACATTTTTATTTTGGCATTTATTTTTGATATCGGTACATATATGAATATATCATTTATCTAACATATTATGTTTTATTTATTTAACAATATTATTTTTGTTAATATTTAATCAATAAAAATTGAAATACCGAACAAAGATTTTCAGTTTATATGTCTAAAGTGGATGACAAAGGATAATATTTAACTTTTATTTCTTACTTAAATGTCTAAAGTTTCTGCTTCCTTTTGCAAACGTAACTTATTATTAAACTCTCCCCCAATTCTTTGTCCTGATTTTTTTAAATATTTTCTGCATGTATCATCTATTTAAATTCAAAAATCAAATACATTGAGTGAAATACATTGCTGAAAATTGATGGCTATTTTCTTGCTATTCAATTACATAAGTACGATGCAGTAAGTTTATCAAATACAAAAATCACTATTTTTCTTCTTATAATATTATAATACATTCTTTGGTTTCTCTCCTTTCTTGAAGACATGATGTAGAGTGTAAATCAGAAGATCATTTGTATATTTCTTTAGACTGTATGAAACTACATTAAAATAAATCTTCAAGGTGTATTGAAGGTCTATTTGGAGGGTTCTCGCTTTTTTCAGAAATGATTTGTAGTTACTCCCTTTCAAAATATGAAGAGTCTTATCGAAAATGCAATATAAATTAATTGGATGAGCTTACATTGGCTTATTTATCAATGAAGCCTATCTACTTCATTGGCTTTTTAACGTTTATTCGGGAAATAACATCTGTGATAAACATTGGTATGAAAAGGTATGTATGTAATTTGTGGCCTGATACATTTTGCATATTGTATAGCATTTTCTCTCTCTTACAATTAATTACGTACAATTAGTGGGGTTATATCTTGTCTGGGTGTTAGAATGATTAAGTCACTGTCGTTTCCTTGTAAATAGAATTCACATTGATGGATCGGGACGAATGAGGAGAGAAACTTTACCCAGCATGTTGTATGTGTTGTTGATGCAATCAATTTTAAGGCCTACGACTTTCATGTGTATGAAAACGCGATCCCGTCTGCCTTTGTTAACGTCAGCAAAAGAATAAATTAGTCGATATTCAATTAATACGGACATTTTTCAACGCACTACCCTCTCTAGTGTCCCCTTCATACGAGTTGAGTGGGCCTAAGTGAATCCAACGCGCCAAAGTGATTATAAAAATACGACGAAACTAAATCATATGACACTAATGAAAACGTGAGGGAAAATTAATTAATTAGGAAAACTTTTAGTGAACTATTATGTCCTCATTTTAAAACAATTTCACTCTATAATATTAAATTGACAATTACATTACAACTTTATATTAATTAAGTCCTCATAGAAATGCATTCGACCAATAAATGTTTTTAAATAGCTATAATTCATTTCTATCAAACGTAAACAATAAATATAAAATACATGTGGTATATAATTTGTTCATACTAATATGAATAATAATAATATTGTGTTCATTTTTTTCTATAAGGTGAGCAATTATATTTTTTATTTGACTATTTAGGGGAGAGGAAGGATGACTTCATGGAATTGGGATACTTTTCCCTATTTTCCTCCACTACCTGAAAGGCCCATTGTAATTGCTCCTCATCATCCGATAGTTGTCCGTTGAAGTCTTTTATAAGTGCAACAGCTCTCTCGGCATGATCATTGATGCATGTGAGAGAAGATGCTTTCTTGCGGGCACTCAAATATTCCGTGTTCTCGGACCACATGTTTATGTTTTCTCCAATGCTGTTGAAATGAAGCCCAAGGGTAATTATTGATCTTAAGCTTTGCTCTGAAGCAAAATGTGCTAAATTTTTCCCTTTAAATCCTTAAAGTGTATTGAAGGTCTCTTTGGAGGGTTCTGGCTTTTTTTTAGGAATGACTTTTGGACTTGCTCCCTTTCAAAAAGTGAAAGAGTCTCATCAAAAATAGCCAGCCCTACCAAATGTTCCGACAAATACCAGGCGTGGTTTAATAATTTCTTCGTGGCTTCTTTCCGTATGGCATTTTGTGGGTAGTCAGCAAGGGTCCTCAAAAGTTTTAATAGGCTCCTCCAAGCACTAATTCCAGCATGTGATGCCGACAGGGAAATAAAGGAGATCCTTGCCCAAGAGTTTTTCTATAAGGACACAAGCTCCTTTAGATTTCCCTGTATTACTTGGAGTTGTGTCGAAGCACAGGCCTTGTACATGCTTTGTCAAGTTCCATTCTTGTAATAAGGAGACGACAGATTTAGCTTGAGCCATTCCTGTTCCATTTTCCATTTTTGGTGCCCCTAATAGCTTTGACTTCCCCATATAAGTAACCATAACAGCGAGACGATCCTCCTTCTCCTTTGTTTTTGCTTGCTCAATTATTTTACCGTCCCAATGGACAATTAAAGGAGGTTCGGGATTGAAATCCCTCCTTATGGCCAGCGATATGGTCTCACGATGAGCCATTCTTTTTCTTCGAATTGTGCTATAATTTAGAGCTAGAGGTTCTATACCATGGCCCAGTGACCGAGCTGTCTCAGCCACAATCATCATTGCTCCACGATTAGAAATCTTATAGCGATCCAATACAGATGACAATTCCTTGGAGACAACCATGAATCGGCCACGCTTTTCTGGCGAAGGTGAGAATTCTTCTTCCTGGGACGAAGATACCCCATCAGTATTAACTAAAGATGCTTCGGTAGTTGAAACTATGCAAAAATTATCTTCTAACATCACGTTTTGCTGCTGTTCTTCGGGTTCGTTTCTCAATTCTTCAGTTTCATGAGCTTTTTTATACGTGTTTATCATCGATCCTTGTCTTCCCTGCTCACGTTGAGTTGAGAGAAAAGCTCGATCTATTGGATTATGCATCATGGACATGGCATTTCCATGCGCAATGTCGAATAAATCCTTTAATTGTGCTTTAAAGGCATCTTCTTTCTTCTTTTGGGCGATGGATCTTCTATTTATATTTTTTTTCAGCTTTCGCCATTCAAGGTAAAGATATTCCAATTTCATGGCTCCTTTTCTAAGTTCCCTAGTAGGAATTTTGGCTCGGATCCACAATTCTTCTATCTTCTTCATTGCCTGAAGAGCCGTTTCTCGAATAGGTCCTTTTAAACCTCTTAAGTGAAGGAAATAGGCGAGTGATTGGCCATTCGATGGAAGCTTTGATCCTAAAATTTGAGCACTTGGAGCCACTAAATAATGATCGGGTCTTAACGAACTCATGATTAAGTAAGAATGAAGCACATCAGAAGAATATCTGTGTAGTGTGATGAAAAATACTGAGTTGAAATGAATGGGAAAATAAGTAGTTTTTATCAGGTTGATCCCTATAAATTATAATTTCATTCATTAAAATTTCATTTATGAAAAAACGATCATGGGAAAATGAAATATTACTTCAATTTATGATGATTATAATATTTTCAATAAAATATATTTCATATTAATTTATATTGCATTTTCGATAAGACTCTTCATATTTTGAAAGGGAGTAACTACAAATCATTTCTGAAAAAAGCGAGAACCCTCCAAATAGACCTTCAATACACCTTGAAGATTTATTTTAATGTAGTTTCATACAGTCTAAAGAAATATACAAATGATCTTCTGATTTACACTCTACATCATGTCTTCAAGAAAGGAGAGAAACCAAAGAATGTATTATAATATTATAAGAAGAAAAATAGTGATTTTTGTATTTGATAAACTTACTGCATCGTACTTATGTAATTGAATAGCAAGAAAATAGCCATCAATTTTCAGCAATGTATTTCACTCAATGTATTTGATTTTTGATTTAAATAGATGATACATGCAGAAAATATTTAAAAAATCAGGACAAAGAATTGGGGGAGAGTTTAATAATAAGTTACGTTTGCAAAAGGAAGCAGAAACTTTAGACATTTAAGTAAGAAATAAAAGTTAAATATTATCCTTTGTCATCCACTTTAGACATATAAACTGAAAATCTTTGTTCGGTATTTCAATTTTTATTGATTAAATATTAACAAAAATAATATTGTTAAATAAATAAAACATAATATGTTAGATAAATGATATATTCATATATGTACCGATATCAAAAATAAATGCCAAAATAAAAATGTTTCAAAACTTTGTATAGTGAAAACAATATAAATGCAATGAAATAGTGTGATGTGATGGGTCAAAAATGACCCACTAACATCTTCGACGTTGAAATAAATTAACATGGTAGGAAGGTTAAATATTCTCAATTCTTCTTTTTATAAGGATATAATAGGAAGGGGGAGGCGTTCAAGGGTCCTTCGCCGGAATTTGATGATGTCATTTTGGACTGCTATGGAACTAGGTTCATGAGGGCATCATGGGACTTCTTTCATAGAAATACAGGGCTGAGGAGTCTATTGTCAAATTCCATTAAGAGGAACAAGTCTTCAATTTAGGTTTAGGAGGTTATGGGAGGAGAGTCCCTTCCTGAAGACGAGGGACGGAACTTCTCTCGGCGAGACGAGGGATGGGAAGTCCTATAACGAAGACGAGGGGTAGGAGTCCTTTACGAAGACGAGGAAATGAACTTCTTTCACGAAGACAGACGAGGGACGGAACTCCAATGCCCAGTGAGGAAGGAAGGAGGTAGGGAGCGAGGGATCTCTGACCAGCTTGGAGTCTAAGCCAGAATTCTTACATGGTATCCTCATTCCGCCGAGCAAATTTTTAATACACGGATTCTCGAATATGATCCCCGGAGGCTCTTTCATTTGATGATTGTCGATTGTTCACTCTCCCTTGATGTGCATACAGCTGCATGAGTAGACATTGAAAAGCGAGGGATATGTTGGGCGTGTGAAAGAGAGAATGTTTGAATGGAGCAATTGAGTTCAGGCTCTTGATATCACTGATTTATTTCATTGATGAAGCAGGCCAAGTCAGCCGGAACGGAAGGTATTTATTTTATAGTTGAATCTCTGTTTTTGCTTCTGTTCTGAGGAAAGAGAATAGTGATATCAAGAGCCTCAACTCAATTGCTCCATTCACACGCCCAAAATATCCCTCGCTTTTCAATGTCTAATCATAACAGCTTATCATGTGTATCTGTGGCTGTCATTCTTGTGTTTAACTGTTGCTATTATTTTTCATTCATATGTGTTATTCCTAAGTAGGTATAAAACGTAATATGACGTCATGTGTGGAAGTGAAAATAGCTGATTTGACAGTTCATTTGGTTAAGGTGACCCTTGCTTATATAGAGATATGATAACTACATTTTTATAAGTACAAAGTTGTACATAAAAAATTGAAATCCCTGTGCGTGAAGAAATAGGCCTATCGCCAGTTTTCTAAAATTAATTATTTTTTTAATGCAAATAACTCGCGTAATTTTGTACGCATATAAAAAATAAAATATAATTTGAAATCCTTGAAACCATATCTACATTTTGCGGCAAATTGTTTTGAAAAAGTGTATATATTAAGGACATGAGAGGCAATTGAATGACGAAGAAATTTTTTACTACATAAGTTTACTAAATAACTTTTGGGCCCGTTGAGCAAACACTTCCCATTATTCGATTTCGTTCAAACTTTCACAAGATGATCTATATGCACTAAAGTAAAATCCTAGGGGGAGCTCGACCCTCAAATCCGAAAAACGTGAAATAAGAATCACCCTAATATATATATATATATATATATATATATATTTTTAATATATATAAAAATAAATATAAGGCCATGAGTTTGACTGTATAAGCTTGGGAAATGCCAATAAGCCTTAGCAAACTACGGTTTGTCAAACTCTCCCCTTAAAAACAATTCAAGAGTAAGAACAAAACAATAAGTTGACAAATGGACACTTTTGACGGCAGTTAATGACTTATATTATAATAGTAATAAATACAGACATGACAAATGAGCGAAAATAGTCACAGATGAACCACTCCCGACGACTTCGTCGCACGTTCCGCCCGTCATATTATATTAGATCATTTATCTGGCTTTTCCAGAGAAACCACACACAAACACCGTGGAATGAACGACGGCTTTAGAGCTAGAGGTGACATTTAGCGTTGGATAATTAGGTGTTGATTCAACGTTATTGTTGTTTTTATAATGGCACATGATTTGTATGACATACTTTTAAGTGGATTAATTAAAGTATGCATTTTGATATGAATATTCGATACACAAAAAAATGATTTGTTGTATCTGCATAGATTATGCAAAAAAGTGTTTATTTTATTTAAACTTTGGTTTATAGTTATAAAACATTAATTGCGTCTGAGGGATGCGACCATTTTTGTGCCTAACACTTTCTATATACAACTGTCAAAGCAGGGAATGATGATCAATAATTCAGTAGATTGGTCCTGCTGATAGAATATTTTTTATTAAATGTTTGATTTGGTAAGGTGGGAAAAAAAACGAGAATCTCCCTTATCGAAATCTCGATTTCTCGAAAACGAATTGCGACCCCTCATCAATATGAGTATGACGTCACAGAATGTCTATATTTGATATAGAGATTTGTATCTTAAAAAATATAGACTTTTACCGATTACCACTTAGTATAAAAAACGGTGCCGAAGTTATATATTTCTACGAATAACTGATCTGACCACTATAACTAAATGTACTCCCAATTTAATAATAAAAAACCTGCGGTGACATAAGTAAGATTTTGCTTTTATATTCATTATATTGTTTTTAAAATCCACACATTAACTTACGATAGTAAATATACACCAAACCTTTACTATACATCCAAACTAAAACAACGCGCTCATAAAACAGTTTTCATATTTAGTAAATCAATGTTTTAAAGTTTGGATACATATTTTAACAATCCACGAAGTTAGTTTTTAAAAACATTAAAAACGCTTTGCAGTCTGAAACAAACATGTCTCAATGCACGTACAATACACACACTTAAGCACGCTTACGATTTGTTACACTGAGAACCAACTTCTTTTTGTATAAATATACAATCCAGGCAGGTAGTCTTTTAACAATATAAAGAATGAATTGATTGGAAAGGAATGGCATTGAAAAAAAATCCCTTTAAAAGAGTTGCGTGATTCCATATGTTATTTCCGAGGACTTATACATTGGGTTGTCTTTGCAAAAGGATTAATTGGGGAATTAGGAATCTCTATATTTATATTGGATATGGCAAAAATGAAAAGCCACTTCTACATCGTTCAAATATCCAAGATGTACAATGAGTTGTTTAGCTACTTTTGTTCCTATAAAGAAACCTTTTTAAATACAAATATAATATATATATATATATATATATATATATATATATATATAATATATATCTATATATATATATATATATATCAGGAAACGACCGGGACACCTTTTTTTGCCGGAGCCGGCCGGGCCGGGACTTAATAATATTTTCGTTTCCTTTCGAGAATCTGAAGTGACCGACATTTTCTTAGAAAAGAATCTCCAAAAAAAGTGACAACTTTGATTTAATCGAAATTAATCTCCAAAAAAAACTCAGACTTTGTGTTAGAAAAAAATATCTCGAAAAAAATCCTTTCTAAAGATTTTATGATTGACAAGCGAAAGAAAATATTTAAGTCCCGCACGGGTCAAACAAACCCGGACAGACCGAGCCGGTACGCTCAAAACAAGCGGGGACACGGGCTGGGCCGGGTACCCGGTCGTTTTCCTGATATATATATTATATATATATTATATAAATTGAGGTAATACGTAAGAAATACTAAATGAACATTAAAACAGAAAGAATCGTTTGAAAAACAAAACATTTTAATTCAATTAATTGATTCCTCTGAAATACTTTTTGGCGGTAAATCATAAAGCTTCTTCATTCTATCTATGTGCTCCAAATACTATGGCTGTTATATTAAAGCATATTGAATGGGAATAGTTCCACTCCCTCGTCATTTCACATAAGCCCTTAAGATTGCTACTAGAATATTGATTCATCTGTGCCATAAATTCTATGCATCCATACATGAGTGTTATTTGTGGGCCGAGGTGAGGCGTTTATTCACTTGCTGTTAGAGACGGATTTCTTTGAATTGAATAATGGCGCAAAAGCTGTGCCAACAGTTGCCAGAGCTATAAACAGCTTCCAGCTATTCTTAGAAATACTTAAGAGCAATTATAGTCCGCTGTAGCGGACATTGTGCCCTGGAAATGTAGATCCCCGATGGTCCGTGATGATTCCTGGACATATGTGTTTAGGATATTACGCTATTTCTTTTCAACTCTGCCTGATAGCACTCCAAGCGTGGAGAGGATTTTAAAACTTTCCAACACCCATGGTCGAAGTTAGAACTGTTTTATTATATTCAATTTTTATTTTTAAATCATTCCGATTTACAAATGATTTTGGTTTTTTAATGTCTCTTTTGAATCGATAACTTTTTATTGTATTTTTGTTTAAAGGTCTTTTTTAATTATTAGTCCAGAGTTTTAAAATACATACAAATAAAAAATATGCACTAAACTGAGGTAAACGTTAAAAATGTAACATAGTATTTGAAAAAATATTTATTTGCACATTTAATAGTAATAAGATATGAAAA
>CP045890.1:18921552-18934929 GCA_013387185.1 Caligus rogercresseyi
TATATCTATGATATCAACAACGGTTCCTTTTCAACTATATGGTGTTTTTTTCCAAATGATTCTTGGGCACCAACCCCAAGTAACCGAAAGGCAGAGTATGCCGTTTGTTAGCTCAGAGCCAAACATAAGCCATGATAAATTTTATTAAATGAAACGCAAGCGCCTCCATTCACATAAGGATTTTTGCTAAATTAAGGAAGACTTTTAAATAATTTTGGTAATTATCGTATGCGAGTTTAACTATCCTCCTCCAGAAGACTCTCTTTCTTTTAATTTTGGCAAATACATCCTATGATAATGCAGCCAGCAATTGTTCTCATCTAAATGGGCTTTTTTTTCGCTATCATAGGCGACGAAGAAGCTTTGTAGAGAACCAACGGAACTACTTTTGTGTTGTAGAGTTCAATTCTTTTCTGAAGACGGAAATTTCTCCATGACATAGATTTTTGCATTTGATACAGCTGGTACTTGACCAATTTCTTTTCATACCCGCCGGTCCTACCCCATACAATACCCAACCTCAATTGTAGGTTTCAATTTACAGCACGGATTGAGTACAAAAGACTGGTTCCAAGAACCGATTGGTAAAATAGAGGTCTTATCTTTATTGACTGATAGACCTGAGCTAATTTCAAATTTATTAAAATATTCTAAAATAATCTCTATCCTTTTAATAAACTGAGCGTCCGAGTTAGCTTGAAGCATTATGGTGACGTCATCTGCGTAGAGATCGATTATATGATGAGACCCTCAAAGTCCCGCCAAATCCGCCAAACTTTCGAATTATCCTCTGAGCAAACTCCTCGATGATAGTTTTTTATAAGCATAAAAAGGATCTGCTTCAAGAACATTATTACACTCCCGAGTAGTATCCATCTATCAAACATGTCAACGGGTATAGATATCTTTTGCAGTAGAAATAACTCATTGTTTTGTTATCAGTGAGGATCTGTTACAGATTAGTAGGAATATATCAAAATACCATAGAGATATAAAGATATAGAGAGCTACTTCCTCCAATTAGCAGAGAAACATCGTTCAGCTGTATCTGAACACAATGACGTACTTCTCTTCCCTCCAATAGCAGAGAAACATCGTTCAGCTGTATTCGGGACACAACGACGTATTTCTTTGAAGAATCCATAAGATATCTATATTTTATATCTCTAAGCAAATAACGAATACTAATTGATAGTACTAGCTATGAGGATAACATATGTTTGCTTCTATAAAATTAAAATGCTTCGTATGTAAGTAATGGCTTCATTTCTTTCGCTCTAAGCGATAGTTGTATCAGCTGACGCATAGACCATAGATATTTTTTTTCTTGGCCCAGTGGGCATATATTTCGATAGATCAACCAACGATATACAAAAAGGTTGTGCACATATTTAGTGAAAAACGATCAATAAATAACAATCATTTAAACGAAAACATAAGAAAACATTACAATAATTTGAAAACAAACATATCAATAAAAAATTATATCTCTAATAAAATTTTTGAATATAAAGAGGCGATTGGGATGATACAAGAAAGGTCGTCGTTTTTAACTGTTCGCATTTTATATAATATGTAGTGAACTTTAGTTATGACGGCGTCACATTTGGCATTCTTTGTGAATGTCAGAAAGTCTTCCTCAGAAGTTTTGGTCTTGAAGAGGTTTTCTAGTGAGATTTGGAGGGCTTGGTAAGTCTCTGCTAATGCAGGGCAGTTCCAAAGGAGATGATCCGTGGTCTCGGGGTGTGTTTTACAAAAGAAACAGTTCTTTCGATCGTCTTTGAAAAACTTGCCTGCAACCTCCAGCGAACCGGTCAAAAGTCGGTATTTGAACCATTTCTCTGAGGACGTAAGAAATCTATTATTCACAGCGGCGACACAATCGCTTATACTTCTTTGTATCCCACGTCTCTTTAAGTAGGCTTTAAAAGGTACTATTGTTGAGACTGTGGAAGCATTGCGTAAAATCTTTGTGGATAAAATGGAGATCTTGATCCTGAAGGGTAAAAATGGACGATTCACTCTAGAAAGCTTCCCGAAAACACTAGTAAATACTTATGTGCAAGTCTGTTTAAAAATTTCGATGAATGTATAACATCGCTTGCAATGTGAGCATTCAAGGTTTTTGGGATCGATACATTTAGGCAATTTAAAAGAGGCATTTCCCAAGCTAAGGACGTTTCATATGTTTTGATGCACTCTGTTGAGCTATGACAGAATTCTCTTATTCTTTCAGACAACATAGAGATAGTGGGTAAAACTTTTGATAGCCCGTGATAGGGGGATTCATTATAGTCGATTCCATTATTTTTTAAATATTGCTTGATATAACAAGACCAATAGTGGCTGTTGTCCCATAGCTTTCGAATCCAAAAGCAATTTAAAGATTTCCATAAATTTTGGACGTCCAAGACTCCCAATCCTCCAAGTCTGAGTGGATTGTGAATTCGTTTTTGGGATATATTTCTTCTTTTGTGGAAGCCCAAGAGAGAAGTCTCCATAGTTAGAATCTCTTCGGATGTTCCTTGGTGAAAAGGTGTAACACGAAGTAAATGAATTACACCTGGGACAATATAGGTATTCCAGGCTCTGATTTTATCCCACACGTTTAAGTTGAGGGAGTGGAAAAAAGAACACGATTTCTTCAGTGTTGACATCATGAGATCACGATTTAACCTAGAACTGTTAGATCCAATCCAAGATCCAAGTATCTTCATATGATCAGACGAATTTAGTATTGGCCAGGCTTTTTCTACAATACCTCCAAAGGGGCTGAGAAATTCGGTCTTTTCAACGTTTATTTTTAAGCCGGAAATAATAGAGAATTGATTTAAAATTTTAAATGTTCTGCCGATTGATCTTATGGTTTGAAGTGGATTACCAGAATATGTCATGGTCATGTCATCTGCGTAGCACAAACATTTTAACACCTTTCCTGATGAATTAAATCCACGAATGTTCGGATCAGAGTGAATTCTTTGGAGCAGACCGTCAATGCATAAGACAAAAAGGATTCCAGCCATGGGGTCTCCTTGGCGAACACCTCTATAATTATAAAAGTGTGCTCTGTGGCTTCCATATTCTATTAGGGTTCTTGTTTTGGCAAGGGAAGTACAAACCATTCTTATAATAAAATCGCCGAAACCTTTCTTGTAAAGTGTTTGGACAATAAAATTGTGTGATAAAGAATCAAACGCTTTGGCAAAATCAATAGCCATTAAAGACGTGTGATTTTCACATTCGGTAAGTGTTTGAAGAGTAAAAGGAATTATATCCATAAGCTTGTCTTTTAAAAAACCATACTGAGAATCGTGTAAAACTTTATTTAAAACTCCTTTTATTCGATTAGCTAAAATATATGAAAATATCTTGTAAATCGAATTTTGCATAGTAAGAGGACGTAGATTTTTTAAAAATTTCGGATCTTTATTTTTCTTAGGTATTAAGACTATTCTCCCATCTGAGGCAAATTCTGGGAAGTGTCCAACGGTTAAAACTTTTTCATAAAACATGAGTAAGAGAGGAGATAGATTGTGCAGGTATCTTTTATAAAATTCAAAGGTTAAGCCGGAAGGACCAGGTGACTTATTGACCTTTGCGTTATTTACTATTGCATATTCAATTTCTTTAATAGTTAGGTGGACTTCCATTTCGTTTTTGTCTTCGTCTAAAATATGTAGACTGTCGTCCACGGAACATCTTATGCTTTCGCAAAAGTCGGCGTTCGCCAACTTACAACGGGCGCATAATATAGAATCTCTGCAATCGTAGCAGCTGTACAATTTCGAGTAGTAGGAGCTAATTTCCCTACATATAAAATCAGGGTGACTAGAAGTTTCTCCAACGGAGTTTACGATACACATGTTTTTAGATGATTCTCTTTTTCTCTCTATCTTAACGCACTGTAATCTCGAATGGGTTAGGTCTGAGATACTTTCAATTTATTTTTAGTCCTGTGCATGAGATCCGCCTTTCGGTAAAGTTGATCCAATTTAAAATTTCTTTCTTGTTGGGAAATCTTTTCTTTATCAAAGTTTTCGATTTCGTTGATTGCCCTTCGTTTCTGCATTGCTTTTACTGCTCCGGCATTTCTAAAGATCCTTTTCATTTTTTTAAACAAGCCTTCCATTTCAGTGAAAACTTCACTGCCGTTTTTAACATGAGATTTGGTAGTTTCAATTAAAGAAATGATTCTTTCATTTATTTCTGGGTTGTTTAATAATTCAGAGTTCAGTTTCCAGCTTGTTTTATGCTTCAAGGTCCTAGATTTGATCTCAATGTTGGCTATCAAACCATGATGATCTGATAAACTAGTATCAACGACCCTGTAGGACTTCAATGAGCTATCGCGGAAACCTTTGAACAGTATCAAATCAATTCTAGAGGAAACAGGTCTCGAAAATTTATCAACAGAAAAGAAAGTATGCTTATAGTTTTGGCATATGTCCGCGGAGTCACGAAAATCAAAGGAGGAGATGAGGGATATTAAAGCTTTAGTAGCTCGAGGATTTGAGCATATATGGTCTCGATTAGAGTCCCTTCCGGGCTTTAGTTTAACGTTAAAATCACCTGCCATAATAGTGGGTCGATGTGTTATTATTGAGCTAAGTTTCACATTGAAGAAATCAGCATCGTCGTTATTAGGGCCATAGATCCCTATTATATCAAAATGCCCATCTTTTGACTTACAATTGATTTTTAATAGATTTCCATTAGAGCATCGAAATTCAATGCTGGGCTGGAAGGTTTTCTTAACTAATAATGTAACTCCACGTTTCGGATTTGTTAGACTGGCGTCAAATGACGAAAAAGACTTATATACTTGAGGAAGAGAAAAATGGTTTTCGAAATTGCACCGTGTGTCACATAAAATTACGATGTCAGGTAGCTCTAAATATTTGAGAAACCTTGACAGCTTATATTTTCTTTTTGTACTTTGAAGGGAGTTTACGTTCAAGGATAAGAGAGTCGTCATGATGGTTTCAAAAACTTTTGAGGTTTTGACGGACTATTTTTTGAACCGTGGGATTCAGGCGCTAGTCTTTTTTTGTGATCGAGGATGATCTTGAGCGAGAAGATAAAATATTAACTTTAGAGATGCCAGGTGGAGTTTTTCTAGATTTTCTTAATTGAGGATTGTTATTGATTAATAATTCTTCCTCGTTCATATTATTGTTGCAGCTAAATTCATCTGAACTATCTCTACCATTAGACTCTGAATCGTTTACTTGACTTTCTTCATTGCCCAAGTCTTGACAACCCTCTGAACATTCCTTGTCATCGCTGTTTCCAATATCTAAAGAAGATGGGGACTTTGTAACTGTACTGTCAGATTCTGTATTTAATGGTTCCTCCCTTACTGGTCTAGTAGAGAGTTCCGAAAGGGTAACCTCCAAGTCAGCAATTCTTACGTCATTATTGACATTATTGATTGTTCTTTTTCTTTTTGAGCATCAGTAGAATTTATAACACTTTCTGTGTCATCATTAGTTCTTCTGTCAGACTTAGAGTTTGCGTTGTGTTTTTCATATTCGATAGTCTTATATTGAAGTACGGTCTTGTACTCAATAATTTGTAGTCTTTTTTCTGAACAATTGATTCTCGAGTGACCAAATCTAAAACATTTTTGGCACTGTTGACGCACGCCAACGAATCTCAAGTTCACGAGGGAATCGTCAACAGGGATTATCTGTGGGATATTTGATGGATCCCCTTCAACCTCAAATATGAAATTTGACGTTCTCCATACAGATTTATAATTTTTGAATATTTTTTCCGCGTCTTCGTCTTCAGGGTTTAGCTCAGGGTAAGCCTTGACAATTTTACAAAATTTATTGATCCAGCTTTTTAATTTAATTTCATCAACACGTTTGAATGTGTTAACTGCAGTTATCTTAAAATATTTCTTATTGTCACATTCAAAGGTGTCTATATCCTTTATTTTCATGCAGATAGGCTTTATTTCGCCGTTTGATCCTTTTACATTTATTTTGTAAGGCTTTTTCAATCTTTGCAGTCGTGGACGAATGTCCATTGGAGTGTTGGTATAGAAGGAAGCGTATCCAAATCCATATTGCGCTTGCGCACCAGCAATTTCATCTTCTGTAAAGCCGTAATGTAAAGCGGCGTTATAAACATCAATTTGTTTCAAATTTCGATTATTGAAGACACGATCATTTTCCGATTCAGTCAATGAAATGACGAACTTTTCCCATTTAAACATAGAGTTTAAATTAATTTTTTTAAATGCCTCATTAATGTTATTCTCCCTTTTAGAGAGAATCTTAGCGTAGGACATTTTGTGTTTATTTCTTTCTGTATTATGAAAACTCTTGTCCTTTGTTACGTTCGCATAACTACTATGTTTCTCCCTCAAGTCAGTCTTGTCAGGAGCATAGCCCATAGATATTTAAAGACATAGAGAGCTTATTGGATTCTTCAGAGAAATACGTCATTGAGTCCAATATAAACAAATCTGTCTATCTCTCTGATCATCTTACGATGACGCAGTACAAATTACTTTGTTTATATTGGGCACAGGCGACAGCTGAACGACGATGTTTCTCTGCTACTGAAGGGAATAAGCTCTTTATATCTCTATGGCATAGCCTCGTCCTTTTACCTTCTACTCTCCAATTGATATATAATGAAAAATAATTGAACAAAGGTGGGCCTGGAGGGAGTGATTTATTGGTGTAATTGAGCGTGCTTAATGTTTATCGTGTGCCCCTTCTTGCATTGGCCTTGGATCTTTGATCATGAGATGCTAGCATCATGATCATTCGCATCATCATTATTAATTCATACCTCATTGCTCAATCCCCAAGAAATCCATTATTATTATTAGTTTACTCCAGGAAGTATGTACTACATACTTGTATTAAAGGGCCTCAGGAACAGAACGCTCTATTCTCATGGTGAAAATACAATTCATTCACGAACTATAAGAGCTCCCATACAAAAAAGGAAGGCTAAAATTTCAGTTAGTAGCCACATTGGTGATTTCTTGCTTACAAAAGTAGTTTTTATGCAAGAGTACTTCAATTGTAAAATGAACAAAACGTTGATCAGAATGTCAAAGGCTTATATATCTGATAACTACTTTGTGATTTTTAAAAGAATTGATTCAGGGATGAGAATCGGTATATAAAATCCATCGCCGGTCTCGCTAGTTTTTATTTTTATTCATTCGTTTTTAAGAAATTAATATTCTGATATTTTATGATTTAATCACTAGGGGTTATGGATGATTTTTAGATTAAAGATATCGGTCTCAGAAATATATCCTGTTAATGCCGATCTACTGACTATCAATCGATAGTACTTCATGCCCTTCATGATATATGGAGTATAGAAATGATACTACATACATACTTACCCCCAGAAACATTCCTTTTCCTGAGCTGTTGTTATGAATACACCGTTATTTCCATAACAAGGTTCAGGTAATAGAGAAAAACATTAAAGCAAACTATCTTTTAATCATGCTATAGTGATCTTATAAATATATAAAACAAATAATAATTCAATTTAATGAAAATATATTTTAATTTAAAACCAAAACCTTTAAATTCTCTTTATTACCAACACCACCATATAATAAGAACTACATATACTAAAAACAAATCTTATATTACTATACACTTGGCCGTTATCTTAAAATTCCATTTTTGATGCAGCTGGGTGATGAAAGCGACATCTATATTTTTATATTGAAATAATCGCATCACAAACCCTCGATTCTGAGTGTCTTCTATGTGAATTTGTCTGTTTTTTCATACTAAAAATAATAATTTTAAAAATGTAGGACGTTTCTGATGAGTGTCCAGTTAGTTTTATACCTATGTAGATTCATTTCAGTAGAAGGGAAATGAATTACTTCTGCCCATTAGGTTTTGGTATATCCATAAATGCTTATGAATATCTTCATATATCTCACGATTCCATCAATTGTTTTTTAGTATACAATATAATATATATATATATATATACATATATTTCTTTCCGTATTCTTACATGGTTTCAATTATCTTGATGAAAACATTTCCGTTCGTATTTAGAATACTAACGAAATGAAAGTATATATTTTGTATCATTCACTTAGATGGGGGAGGAAGACTCGAGGATATTGAAGGATAAAACATTTCAAGCAGAAAATTAATAATATCTCGAGAAACTATTTTTTTCCAAAAATAAGTCACTCCTTTAGTTTTTTTTTGTCAGTACAGCTTTATTAAAAGAACAAATCAAAGATAGAAGACATTGGCTTAAGACAAATATATATTTTTAATAAATAATGCTCAATAGCCAGAAAGGACCAGAGTTTTTTGATCGAACCAGCTGCGTTACTCTCAGCCTTAGAACTCACATAATCAAATAATAATGACTTGATGACACTTCCCTCCATGCTTCTTCCATACTAATCAATATTGATCCATTGCTGTTCATTGTCGTGAAGAGGTATACATATACACAATCTCACTTCTTAATTTCGTACACGATCTCAGATCTCAAATGGAAAGAGTTGACGTCAAATTTAAATATCAATTTTATGTTGCGGCGAATGACCAAACGGGTCCCTAAAAATTAAGTCAACCCTTCTGTCTACCTGAGGTGTCACTTTCGGTGTAAATTTTGAAAAACAATTCCTGCTAGGCGTTCAACAAAGGCATTAACTGTATCAACAATAGATTTGTCCCAAAGGAAACCTTGCTTCCTATGATTCGATTAAATTTTAATATGAAATAAAGCCTATGGGCACATCAGCTTATTTTGTAGTATATATATCCTATATATATATATATATATATATAGGAAACGACCGGGACACTTTTTTTCGTCAGGACCCGGGCCGGGACGTTAATTAATTTTGGTCTTTGGGTCATATATATATAAATATATAGAGGTATCAGGAAACGACCAGGACTACTTTTTTTCGTCAGGACCCGGGCTGGACGTTCATAAATTTTGTTCTTTCGTCATTCTCAAAGTGACGACGTTTTTTTTAGAAAAGAATCTATAAAAAAAAAAATTCTGGAAAAAGTGACGAGTTTTTTTTAGAAATTTTTTTATTTGTTTTAAAAAAAGTCAACCCTTTCAGAATGAAGATCGTACGAAATATTAAGTCCCGGCCCGATTATTTTAGACACCGGGCCGGGACACCTGATCGTTTTCTGATATATATGTATATATTTATATATATATATAATATTATACAATATATATAATGGGGATAAATAAGTTAAAATACATTATTTTTTTAGTTTAATTATTTTGTGATATTGAAGTCTATTCTTCCTCTTTAAAACATTAGATCCGGGGAGCTATAGAACCATCAAGGAGCACGACCATCAAAGTGTTCCTCAGTTGTGTGGTTAAAATATGTAGGAGACCCTCCTCAGCTCTCTATTAAGCAAGGTTTAATTGCCCTCGAGCGATGGCTAAGAGATCTCTTATGTCCCTCATAAATGTTGAAGGGATTTTTCACTCTCTTGCATGAGGTTCTTACACGAAAGGATCCATTCTGAAAGGGGTTTTTTTCACTTCTGAATAATTGATGAGGAGAAAAGAAGGGGGGTTTGGGAAGGGTGCAGACTGTTTGCTGGCATATACGCATATTGAAGCTGGGAGCTTGCCACACGCAAAGGACAGCAGTATATTAAAAAGAGTGCAATTCTAAGGAGAGGAAAGAAATAATTCATTATATCTCCATTCAATTATTTATCCCCAATCTACCATAACAATGCAGATTATTCCATTTACGAATAAGACCAGGGATCAGAAGCGTCTGGCTTCATAATATAGCAAAATACAGTCAAACCTATATGTTGGACACTCAAGATTTAATTTATAATGGAAACCCAGCTTTCATCAAAATAAACACGTTTGACGTCAAGATTGGACAACACTTATTTTATAGTAATAATATCAAGTTAATTTAAATTTTATTATGCCAAACAACGTTTTTTTTTTTTTGTAAAAGAAGCAATGTTTCTTAAATAAATCAACTTTATTTATAATAATAACTACACATTCAAAAACAAATCCAAGAGCAATAATCAATGGGTTCAATTACATCTCATTGGTACTCCTCTCTCTCAAGGCCTTCCTATATCACAAATTCCACGTATTTAGATACATATATTCTATGCTTCTAGAAGAATGGCTTGCATGTTCCCGCCGCGCGAGCCTACGCATGAAGTCTCCCTCATTCAACCTACTCTCAAATAATACCCTAAGTGGATAATTGGATTAAGACGGAGAGATGAGGGTTGTTAATCGCTGAGGCATTACGGTGGACCAGCTCAAGGAACCATGCAGTTATTGCTCGTGAATCAAGTCTTATTTGGACATTCATTTCAAAAAAGGGCTTGCTGGATAGAGTAATACTACTCCAGATTTCTCAATGACAGAGTCTTATCTTGTACGTAACATACTTAAGTGAGTAGTCATAATCACAACGTAGAGAAATAAAAACTATACTTTTCAAAGAGATAGAAATATATATTATGAAAGTTAATTTTTTGGAAATCTCTTTGTTCTCATGAGTCAAATTTTTTCATATATACATAGATATATATATATATATGCACTAATAATATAAATAAATATATAAATAATCAAAATAGATTTTTTTGAAATCCCAATGGGAGACATACATTTATTCAATCAGTTAATAAATTCTTAATAATCAACAAAAATAACCACAGATTATATAATGACTAGGAGGAGAAAGACATGTAATATTTGAAATATGGTTTTAAAAACACAGGTTTATAAAAATTATAATGTAAATGCATTTTTAAAAATGTTTTCAGAGATATGATATTCTTTTAAAGTCACCTCCGCTATCCTTGTGGAAATTTTGTAGTTCTTGAACCTGGCCCTCGCCAGAATAGATTGAAGTTTTGCAATATTTTTGTTGTTTTTCAAATTATTTTCCAGCTTTTGCATTAGCTCAAATCAATTGTCAAAGCTCTTTTTCCACTCTGATTGAGACACCTCCAAAAAAGTTTTTGATCCATTGAAAACATATTTTTACGGCCAGGAGTTCACGCAATATCGATTGTAAGTGAGTGGAATACATAACCAGAGATGCCTCTATTTCACGGTATGTCACATGCGATCCTGCATTTTCACTTCACGCACGGGATCAATGATCTTCGATACAACAAGACATTCACGGGGTTCGTCAAACCTGTATTAGCGGCACTTGTCCATAGTGGGCACTCAAATTTCATTATAGATGAAAAATGAAGCATTAAAACCAGGAAACGATCGGGACACTTTTTTCGCCGGGACCCGGGCCAGGCCAAAAACCGGGCTGGGACTTCAGTATATTTTCGTTCCTTCGTCATTCGGAAAGTGACGACGTTTTTTTAGAAAAAAAAATCCCCCCCCCCCAAAAAAAAAAAAAAGTGACGACGATTTCTTAGACAAGAAATTCCCAAAAAATGACGTTTTTTAGAAAAAAATTCTAATTTTTTTTATATATTTAAAAATTCTTAAAGTCCCAGCCCGGTGATTTTTAGACACCAAGCTGGGCCGGTACGTTCAAAAAACAGCCGAGAACCAGGCTGGGTACCCGGTCGTTTCCTGATTAAACCTTCTTTAGCCATCTGTGGCTAACAGTCAGTTTTTGAGTTTCCTTCAAACAGGTTTGACAGTATAATTCATTCAGGCCTGATGTCATCATTGAATCTTTAATACCGTCATTTTCTTTTTTTTTGTACTCGCATAACCTCATTATATAGATATATCTCTCATGTTTCTCTACCGACACACATATATTTGTATATGCTTTCAATCATAAAAATCATAAAAGGAATGCTTTGGCCCCAACAGTAATGTAGGTTGGTAGGACATAGGAAATGCGACAACCACCATCAAAGACCCAGATTGGAGTCCTCCCCCAGGCGAATTGAATACATTCTGAAAGTATCCCACATTTTTATCATTCTTCTTCTTTATTATTAATGTCAAAAAACATATTATCTATAAAAACAAAGAGGATACAAAAAAACGTATGTCGAGCTCCGGCGACATTTTAAATTCCATGTCACAATTATTCTTATATTATTTCATGGCTTATAGGCTAAAGAGGTCCTTGTTCGTTTGTCCCTTCATTTAATATTTAATTAAAACTGACTTTTTCAAAATATTCCTA
This sequence comes from Caligus rogercresseyi, assembly GCA_013387185.1. Classification (NCBI taxonomy): domain Eukaryota; kingdom Metazoa; phylum Arthropoda; class Copepoda; order Siphonostomatoida; family Caligidae; genus Caligus; species Caligus rogercresseyi. Next base: position 18,933,719 of record CP045890.1, read on the forward strand.
GGAGAAAAAAGAAAGAAATACTATATATATATTACGTCATATCAATATACCCACATTTAGGAGTGCAATATCTCAGTGCGTTAAGTCATGTTCAACCTTCATGATGGAGGCGCAGGTTCGAATACTCCCGAGAGGGGATGGCCATTTTTGGTCTACCTCATTGATAAGATCCTAGGTTCGAGTTATAACTTTAATGCTATAATGCTTATTTATATCTTGTTGGATGCAATTCTATCGAACCAAATAGACATAAAATGACAATTTGGGATTTATTTAATTTTTTTCTGCCAAAGTGTGTGTGTATTATGCTTAAATACTTTTTCTATATCATAATATAATTATTTATTTGTTTCTAGCTGATAGCTTTGGTAGCCATAGTTATATTAATATTATGGATTGTAAAGAGTTATTTGCCTATCAATGTGCTTTGGTCGGAGGAACGAGGAATTAGAAGAGGGCGAAGATAAGGTATATAAGTAGAGGATTCATGGATTGCCTCAAAGGTCGAATACTTCTACCTTCATGGTAATCGAAAAATACCTGAGATGGAGAAAAGTTGTCGCTAGCTATGGGCATCATTTTTTTACAATAAAGTTGTATTTTAGAAACAAAAAAAACAGCGAGAACTTACTTGTAAACTTGATATGTTTGGTGTCCCTAGGTATACTATTTATATACACCAAGTTTCTCCTGGAAGGCTGGAAAAGAAAACTCATTTGGTATGCCTTTTTTACCTTTAGGGTGAGGACTTGAGAGCATTGGTCAGTGAGGTTCAATATGACCTTCAAGAGACTCAGTTTGACCTTGAGTTTTAGATTTTTAAATCTCTCTTTATCGGGCTTCATTATCTTTTATGATATAATAAAATTAACTATAAAATAAATAATGTGAGGATATTGTTGTTTGGTAAGAAAATACGCTTAGCGGACATTCTTTTCTTGCATCCATACTACAAATCATATTCTTCAACATTTCTTAATAGGGGGAGGAGGGATTTAGTGTTGACCTGATTCAAGCCGAGATTTGTGGACAGCAAATATGATCCGGACCAAGAAGATCAATGTTTTGTATAATAAAAATCATTTGATTATAACCTTTGTATGAGATGTTTTAATAGTCTAAAATGAGCATCGAAGTCGACCAAACAAATAAATATAATTTGAAATATATTTGAAAAACAGTTTAGGTATAAACAAACATGATAAAAATGG
>CP045890.1:18935029-18981756 GCA_013387185.1 Caligus rogercresseyi
CATTTCCTCAAATAGTATTGAAGAATTCTTCAATTCAATTACTATAGATGAATTGACTTGAAAACACAAGTACAATAAAAAATAAAATCAAACGGCAAAACATATTTATTAAATAAGTTCACTACTCTGAATGATTATCCATGTCTGCAAAACACTACTATTATATTTCCCAATCTTACTCGCCCTCTCGTCTTCTTCTTTTTCCTATTTTCCTGTCAAATAAGTCGAAGTCTCGCGAAATTCTTTAACTTAATTTCGTTGTAGTGGGCTTGTAGATTTTCTTTTCCTGGGTCGTGTGGTTGCTTCTAACATGTCTACCATCTCATCAAAGGCAGCTCCAAGTAGGCCTTTAAACTTGTTTTTACGAGAGGTAGTTGCTTCACTGCTGTGAGGTGTGTCTACAGTCTCACAGCTAGACGCGTGCTGCTCTTCTTTTTCTTGTTCCTCTTCACGAGGAGTGATGTCTTGACTAACATCTTCTCCCTCGTCTTCCATACATGTATCCATGGTCACATTCTTGTCATCTTCCTTGCCCGCGTTGTCTTCCATTCCTTTACTAGAACACAAATTTTTATTATCCCCATTCCTCTCATCCCCCCTTTTTTGAAGATTTTTTGTAGGAGGCAAATATAAAAAATATCATCATATGTGATGTGGGTAATGTGGAAAAATTTGTTTGACTTTGTTCAACAACGTGTTCTGCAATAACCGAGTCAATGTCTTCATCAATGCTTGAATCACATGGTAAATGACTTTCAAGTTGACGAACTCTCACACTATCAATTGCGTCTGACAATGAGTTTACCACTTGTTCCAATGAACTCGGTACCTGTTGCAAATTATTATCAAGTTGTGTTGCGGGGATGACTGGACGTGTTCCATGTAACTAAATAAAATGGAGAATACCCAGTTCTAGGTGGAATTGTAAATCGATATTGTGAGCTAAGGCTCCACCCAAGCATTCATGCCATTTATTCTCTGGAATGTCTCTTGGACCATTAACGACCTTATAGCTTGACTTATGTACGATGAAGTCGTTCAACGGATTTGTATGGGGCTGATAAGCCTGAGTTTCTGTTTTAATAACTCCTAGCTTATCACAAACTTCTCTCATCAATCTTGAAATAAATTGTGTTCCCCTGTCTGTAACGAGTTTCATTCCAGTACCATACCTAGGAAATAATTCTTTTGCTAAAATTTTGCATATAAGATGTTTGTCCCAATGGCTCTGAAATATTTTGTGTTCTTTCCTTAGAACGAATACAGACTTCACACCCTTTAATTTCTTTTTCAATGTCATCAAGCATTCCAGGCCAATAAAAGTATTGACGCGCAATGAGTTTACTTTTACTTATGCCTGGATGAGCCGACATAGGGTGGGCGTGTATAGTTGCTATAACTTTACGCCTTAGGTTTCCTGGAACACAAATTCTTAATCATTATCAACCTCCCTTAAATATATTTTATTTTCGAGAAGGAGTAAATTACTATACTTTTTTTAAATAAGATTTAAATTCAGATGAGAGTGTTTGTCTACTGTATTTATTACATACATTATTAGAGGTAAATTTTTGAAGTAAGCACTTCTTTAGCGTCTTCAAACAAGCATCCTTTGATTGTTTTCTAGCAAAATCAAGATGTTGAAACGAAGTTGCATCATCCATTTTGCCAACAATTCCATTCCCAGGTTCCGCTGCTGTCTCTTGTCCATCAACCATTTTCTTCTCAATCTCCATAAGGCGTTCCTGTTCCTTTCCTATCCATTCCATTTTCTTCTGTCTACTTCTGGTTGTTACTGCTGCTACCATTTTGATGGGTCGCCCAAGAGATTCCATCAATTTGCAATCAAACTCATTGGGCATCGTCCGCTCTTCAAGCACGTCCTCCATATGATCAGGACGTCTACTCAGGGCATCAGCATTCTGATTCTTCTTCCCTGGCTTGTATGTAATCGTGAAATCAAACTCCGTGAGGCGGTCCTTCCAACGATGTAACATTCCTGTAAGAGCTACAGATCATCATTGAAGGGGTTGATGGTCTGTTTTTATTTCAAAATGTCTTCCCATCAAAAGTATTTGAGTAAAAGTAGCTAGTAACTCTTTGAGTAGCAGAGTAGTTTCTTTGAGATTTATTGAGACTTTCTACCGTACGCAATTGGATGTTTTTTCCATCATCTCCCATCTGCGTCAGCACAGCTCCAATAGCAAAGTTCGAGGCATCTATTTCCAAAATAAAAGGTTTTTGAAATCAGGAGTAATTAAAAGAGGTTTTTGTAAAAGACACTGTTTTAATTGCTCAAAAGCTGCTTGTTGCTTTTGCCCTCATTGCCATTCCTGGTCTTTTCGAAGAAGTTTTTTCAATTGGTTCGGACAACGTTGTATAACCCTGTATGAACTTCCGATAATAGGAGGTCTTGCCCAAGAAGGTTTGGAGATCCCTCCTGGATGCAGGAATGGGCCATTGCTCTACAGCTTGCACAAGTTTGTCTGCAGGAGCTACATGTCCCTCACCTATTTCGTGCCCTAGCCAATTAATTTTCGGCGTAAAGAGATCCGTCTTAGTTGCCTTAATCCTGAGATTGGCCTTCTCAGTTCTGAGTAAAAATTCAGCAAATCTATAAAATGTTTGCATGAATGTGGTTCTCAAGATAAAATGATCATCAAAGAACCCGAGGAGTCCCCGCCGGTCTATTTAATCCCCATACACTTCTCGCATTAATCGTGCATATGTGCCACATGCGTTCTTGGGACCAAACATTTGGCATCCAAAGGAATTTTTAAGTGTTATAGGTTAAAACTATTGTCAGCTTATTCTATCCTTTTTCAAAGGGACTAAGGCTGAGCCCTATTCACTTACTGTCGGTTCAATAATTCCTTCATTGATCCATTGCTGCAGTTGGATCTTAAAATTGTATTTTACTGCTGGATTCATAAGTTTTACTTTTGCCTTTACCGGTACATTTTGACTAGTATCAACCGCAAATTTAAGTACATCCGTGCGGCCAACATTCGAGGAGTCTTTTGATAGAATATTATAGAAGTGATATAATAATTCTTCCACTAGTCTACTTCCTCAACACTCAGAAATTTATTATCACGAACTTTCCCCCCAAACATATTATTAATTTCATCTTTGATTTTCTTCGACTTACTAGCTTTTTTATATATTGGTTTAACCACATAATTATTATAAATTATTAATGCTAGATCAAAGTGACAATTTGGGTCTGTCTGTTTAAGTTCGGTGGATGGTTGGCAGATATTAACCATCCCTATTGAAGCCACATTACTATGTATATTATTATTTATTTTTAATTCATGGATTTATTAAACTGCTTCAATAATATAATAGAATCAAGCTTACTTGTGCCCTTGATTCTCCACGAGTCCTCTCTAAGAGTCGTAACGGCCAACGATACCCGACTCTCCCCTCGTCTCATCTTTCGTACATTCGCCAGCTGTGACGCGATGTTGATGTTGTCGTCATCACAGTCCGATGTGAACCACGCGATGCTTGTAGCTCCGTCCTCCGTCACATCGTAGTTTGGAATGATGGCCTCCATCATGACTGTCCGTTCCGCAGGGATGACAGTCCTCTCCATAGCGTAAACGTCAGCCTTCTCCTGGCGTCCGATGAATGTCAATGCCGAAAGTTCTCCATCAGTTGCATCAGTAGGACCCAGAAATATAGATATCTTTATTTCTTGCCCTTGAGACCCCACCTTTGCAATGACATCGTCACCCAGCTCCAACGAGACTGACAGATTTCTCATTGACTGAAGCGACAAAATGAATGGCACCCCTAGACCACGAATTACTAAGGGTGTCAATCTCCATGGCGAGTCCATGCCTTCCACCATGATGTGGACCGGCTCCGCTGGAACACCGAGGATGTATAACGGATTGTTCCCTACAGCGCCCACTGCGATGTCTGCCTTCTCCAAGTCACGGTGACTTCCCGTGCTCCTCTTCCATAACTCCTCATCCATAAGATCAAGAGCCCGATTTCCGGTGTCTGCCAATATTTGAAATCGGTTATCATTGAGTCTAGCCCAAAACCATATGGGCTGACTTCCAGGCAATTCAACACTTGCAATTGTATTAGCAAGGTCTTCGCAGTACGGTCCCTCCGAGACTCCATCTTGGGTCTCCCTGTCAGTTGACTCCACGTCTCTGGAAACGTTATCTAAGGGGGGTGCGGCCCCCCTCACTAGTTTCCCGCTTCTTCTTTCGGCGAGGGCAATCCATTTTCGAATGGCCCTCTTTTCCACAGCCGAAATATTTATCCCGGTATCTGCTGGCCCATATCTTGTAGCACTAGCCAGCAGTCACGAAGGCGATGCTTGCCCTTGGGGTGCATGGGGCATATATCCGGTGCTCCCCCAACCGCTCCTACGTCTGACGAGGGTGGTCTTGTTGTCCTCGATGACGCATGCGGTCGCGATTCCGCCCGATGTAGCCTCTCAGCTGTCTCAAAGTGCTCTATGTTCTTCTGGACGTCAGCAATGAGGTCCAATAGTTGAACACTGTCTTTGATCTGGACAGCGGGCTTCCCTAACACTGTAGGGTTATTCGACCTACACATCGTTGATGATATAATTTATCGGCTCACGGATGGGCCCCGTGATGAGTTCCACCACCCAGCAACATTTCTGTCGCTCCGTTCCTCCAGTGACGCTAAGGCTATGAATAACCTCGTTTCGCCAGGTCCAGACGTCGCGGTCTACTCCATTCCATGGTCGTAGAGGATTCCGCAGCTCTAACGGTGCAGCCGCCTGACTCCCTTCAACCGTCTGAGGCGTTATGGCCTCCACCGCAGGCTTCTTCTCCTCGTCGCTGTCCCTCTTCTTCAGCTCGTAGCCACCGTGCGTGATTCCCCAATGGTGGAGAAGGTGTTCTATCTCCGCACTGCTCAATCCAACGGTCCACGCTCCACAGTTGGTGGTTGGATAGTGCTTTCATGGTGGCGGCTTCAGGTTGGGTAACAGCAGTATCGGTCGGGACGGCGGGGTCAGGCTGGACGGCGGCACGGTCGGTCTGGACGGCGTGTCAATGGGGTCGGTTTGGTTAAATTCGGTACGTCTGGCACTCATCTCATGAAACCATTAAGAACATAAAAATTAGTCATCACATGGGCAAGGCTTAGTACTACTACTAGTTATCCTAACCTCTCCAGTGGTGTCAATTGCGTTTAAAATCAAGGACCGTGATTCACCCCCCTATCTTCCATACGTCTCTCAGCCGCTTCGCCCCCCAGGGTATATTAAATCAGTTTTTACGTGTGCATTTTCCTTAATTTTTCTACATTATCTATCTATCACTTTATATTCCCGAAAATCAAGCTATGTCATTACTACATAATCGAATCTAATTATTTCACCGATCATTCATTCATCACATAATTTTATATATTAGTACTAACAATTTTTTTGTCTCTAATACTTCTTACTTTAATTTCTGCTATTACATTTATACATTTACATTTTATAAATAGAACAAAATATAATGCCATAAATAAACAAGAATTAAATAAATGATTTCAATTCATGTGCACAAAATAAATGATCAATGCGATAATCTCGTATTATAATATTATATATATAATCAAATTATTTAAAAATTAAATATATCACTCATACACAACATCTCTTTCTAAGGTTAAGCATTCTCAAAACTATATTATTTTCAAGTTCAATGTCACCTCCATGGTTGCATACATATATTACGCATATTTTCTTTTCTCTTAATTTTTAAATACTCAGTAATTCCATAGACTCTTCACTCAATATCATGTTACAATAGTACATACACTCAAAGAAGGGAATCGTACTGTAGCCTGACTGCAGGCACGCTTTTCATTTTCATTTCATCAATAACCTGATTTACGCATATTTGCTCACTATATAAAAAGATATACAAATACATATACACATAAAGGAGGTCACTATTACTTAGTTTTTCATCAATAACCTAATTCATACACATATGCTCTTCATATAAATACATATACAAATACACACACATGCAGGAGGTCACTATTACTCATTTCTTTACTTCCAAAGAAAGGGAAAATAAAATAAACGTTCCGTACTTTTCCTCTCCCGGACTGCATACAAGCTCATCTTCCACACACACATATACATATTAATATAAATATAAACACATATATGCACATATATTTTCTGCATTAGTTTTATGCATCTTTTCATTTCACAGACATTATCTATGCTGTCTTTGCTTTTTTGCTTTGTTCGGAATATTCTTTCTGTCTATAAAATAATCATTACTAATTTATTTTACTTGAGTGTCTATCTATAAAATAATCATTACTAATTTATTTTACTTGAGTGTCAGCAGTCATTTCTCATAATCAATATTCATTCTTTCTTTCTGTAATTTCATACTTTAACTTATTTCGTACTTTACATATACTTTTGTAACACAAAAATATCACAATAAAAATAATAATAAAAATAAAAATATAGATACAAGATCTATGATTTATTCAAGAATTATTAATTATAAGACATGACTACCTTTTCTTTAGGTGACTATAAATGCTTTGTTTATAAGCTGCATTCACGTTTCATAACTATCATGATTGACACGCAGAGATCTAATAACCGACTATCAAATCACTACGGGGTAATCACAACACATTGAATTAATACCCCCAGAAGCTCGTTAGACTTACATCTTAATGCGATAGCTACGGCTCTCGATCCCTCGAAGGGTTTTTGGTGAGGACAGAATATATAGGGTGAACCTAGCTTTCGAGGACTACTAAGAAGGTTTTCGCTGACTGCCCTATACCTCAATATGATAACTGCGAATCAGTATGTTCCTCCTCAGATCTCTCTATGATATTAGCACTTAGCGTTCTTACATTCCTGTTAGATATTATAACACTGCTCTGCATAGTTTACTCTTGCTAAATTCAAATGGCCATTCAAATATGGCAGAAATTAAACAATCAAAACAATGTCCAGAAAACGACACTATCCTACCGACTGCGCCATTTGTAGTGTCCGTCGTGACACAAGAGCACTACAACAATATTTATTTATTCATAGGATAAATACTAGGAACGAATACCATAGAGATTTCCTCTTAGGAAATGATGTTTATGAGTGAACCCCAAATGTATTAAAAGAGTGGAACTCTTACCGCAAATAATTAGTCAATAACAAATGTGTTGATTGGGTCCTGTTGGATTGCTGTATATTATATAGATTCTCAATGCACTTGACTATACACAATTATATAAATACTAATCCAATGTAGTCCAGGATCCAGGTCTTCAGTCTTCAACGTCGGGAATAGGAGTGAATACCCCTGCCCGGACATGTATTAATAAAACACCATTTTATATATTATGGGATAGGGATAGAGGAAGTTATATGCATGTATCATATAACTATCTCTAGCCCTGACCCTAATCGAGTCATCCAATCAAATATAGTCAAGTCATGTATTTAACTCTTCCTGCTCACAACATACCTACTTAAATATCAAAACTGGTTAGTAAATATATAAAGATAGAATGTTAATAAAAAGGTACAAGATTAATAGCTGTCTTCATATTTGATATTCTAGATGACCTTCTTAGACTTTTGGGAGATACTAAATAATATATATATATAAACGTTGACTCTTTTAGTATTTTATGAGCGACCTGACGAGGAAGACAGTGAGGGCCTCGTCGTCTGGGACAAGCGATCTACATATCTGGGCAGCTCTGGCAAGACATAACTGATGAGAGCGTTTCGCGTCATATTTCGGTGGGCCCGGAGTCCCTCGAAAATAAATGGACACTAAACATGCTTCAAAAACTCCCCTCCTCAGATTACTTTAAACTCTGGAAGAGCCCACGCAGTATTCCTTCAACAAGGAGGGAAATTGCCTCATCTGCATCCAAGGAGGAGCTGGACGTCAACAAAGTTCGAGGGATTCACAAGGCATACAAGGACATCTTCGTGCACTTCTACTTCTGCTTCGCTCAATCATCCTCTGTTCCACCATCAACGGTATCAAAAACACGATCAGTGCCGGGTCCTCATAATCTTAGTTCTTGAAGGGTGTTCAGCCACGGAATAGTCCTGAACCTCCTCACATACATGTTCGTTGAGAAGCAGCGAAAAACGCGGAGTTCCTCGCGAATGCCATTAAACGCCTCGTTCTTAGTTTTTCTCGATGGCGAGGAGTTGGCCCTCGTAGCTGCCGTGAACGGGGAGGCCACGGACCTTGCGTCTCCATGTTATCCCTTTTGGGCGTCGTCTTTACCTTGGACACTACCAATGACAGGAAAACTAATTATGAATTTATACCATCAATGTATAACGTTTATACCTCACATTTTAGAGTAAAAGTGATATTTATTAAATATCAAACATAGGTAGCATTTTCTTTGTTAATTTATTTATTGTTAAAAAATTATCATTTTTAATAATAAGTACTTGTCATTTTATTATGGGTCTAATAAGTTTTTATAGGTGTACAAAAATATTAATTTGGGACTTGATATTTTACATTCATGGAAGAAGTGGTATTCGTTGGGTTAAAGATGTATTGCAATTTCAACATTTTGTAAGTTCAACTACTAAAAATAGAATATGTATTTCGACCTCAATTATTAAGTGAATGAGTACATCTAATAATGATTCACCGTTGTATACGTGGAATTTTGTCCAATCTTGTTGAAACTTGGTATACAAGTATATACGTTCAAAAAAGTTCCTTCTATTAATTTGGATAAGTTTGAACAAGATCGATCAAGTTTCAAGTAGATGATAACGGTAATGTCCAAAGTGCTCTTGTATACGCTTCATTGCTTCAGTTGTTTAACCTTCCTTAACACCGCTAGCTGCAATTTACATTCGCTTCGTTCGGTTTCGTTCGCTAAGTTTCGTTCTCGGGCTTTCACCGAAATAAAAGATTTCCCGGCATTTCACCCCAATAAATAGCTCCATTTTACAATTGGATACATATGGCAACTTTGCTATCTAATCCAGACTTAGAAAGGTTTTCTCCGTCTCTAGCCGCAATTAAAAGAATTGTGTGGGCGATGGAACCGACCCACTATTCGGATTCAGTACTATATATTTGCACCAGTGTAAGGATATGCGTCCATTCATTGATAGATTTGGAGATCCGTCGCTTTTAGAAAAAATGAGCTTAATACGAAAACTTTTACTCTTCATGATTTAAATGATCATTCTATTTTTAACGTTGGTAGGTTTCGCTATCCTCTACAAAGATCCATAAAATCATTATGTCCTTCGAGGTCGTGGGTCTCAAAATTTACCTTTGTCAGGTTTAGGAGATAGTTCGGTTCATGTGACACAATGGAAAGATATTCTATTGTTACAATTGCATCGGCAATATATCGTACCAAGCCCCACCAAAAAGTAAAAAGATGGAGTAACAAATTAAATGATTCAGCTTCCAGTCCTTCACAGCATATATCAATATAACCAGTATATGGGAGGCACAGATCTAATGAATCAGAATATTAATAATTATCGAATAGGTATTAGAGGAAAAAATGGTGGTGGCCAATATTCACCCGGGTAAACGACGCCTCAATAAATAACGTATGGTAGATTAACAAAGAGTGTGAAACACTATGTACTTCACAGTTACATTTCCGAATAGATATAGCCATGGCTTATATAAAGAAATATGACATAGAGCCTAAAGCATCTGGAAAGAAAAAGTATAACCCAGGAGAGATTGACTACCGATTTCATGGAAATTGTCAGATAATTCACCCGGAATACTGTAAATTTAACGTTGGACTTTGTATCGATTGTTTAGAAATTTATCACAAATATAATTATTAATTATATTTTTGTAAGTTAATATAAATTAGTAAGTAAATGACTTTTTGTTTTCTATGAAGAATAAATAATTATGTAGAAAAATATGTATGTAGAATTTATTTTTCGTCTAAAGAATAAAAATAATATAAAAATGTATTCATTAACTCCTAGTGTTAATTTTTGGACATGGGGCCTATTTTAGGCACGATTGGCTTTATGAGCAAAAATAAAATGAATGTTTGATATAATTTTTAGATGAATCAAGAGAAAAATAATAATTCCGGAGTTAATGGGTTAAACAAGAATTATAAAAATATTAACGGTGGGTCCTGCTTGGTCGCCGTGTTAGAAAACCGCGCCTTGACGCGAACACAGGAGACAGATGAGCGTCTCCAGAGTTTTCCCTGTCATTGGTAGTGTCCGTAGGGGGTACTGAACGTGGCCTTGTCCGAGGTAAAGACGACGCCCAAAAGGGGTAACATGGAGACGCCAAGATCCGTGGCCTCTCCGTTCACGGCAGCTACGAGGGCCAACTCCTCGCCATCGAGAAAACTAAGAACGAGGCGTTTAATGGCATTCGCGAGGAACTCCGCGTTTTTTCGCTGCTTCTCAACGAACATGTATGTGAGGAGGTTCAGGACTATTCCGTGGCTGAACACCCTTCCAAGAACCAAGATTATGAGGACCCGGCACTGATCGTGTTTTTGATACCGTTGATGGTGGAACAGAGGATGATTTGAGCGAAGCAGAAGTAGAAGCGCACGAAGATGTCCTTGTATGCCTTGTGAATCCCTCGAACTTTGTTGACGTCCAGCTCCTCCTTGGATGCAGATGAGGCAATTTCCCTCCTTGTTGAAGGAATACTGCGTGGGGCTCTTCCAGAGTTTAAAGTACTCTGAGGAGGGGAGTTTTTGAAGCATGTTTAGTGTCCGTTTATTTTCGAGGGACTCCGGGCCCACCGAAATTATGACGCGAAACGCTCTCATCAGTTATGTCTTGCCAGAGCTGCCCAGATATGTAGATCGCTTGTCCCAGACGACGAGGCCCTCACTGTCTTCCTCGTCAGGTCGCTCATAAAATACTAAAAGAGTCAACGTTTATATATATATAATATATTTAAGAGGTCTTAAGAACTAGCTTTTGTGACGAGAAGTTCATTGAAGTACTTACCCGGTCGTACAGATGAATGAATCTCCCATAAACACATCCATCCCAGAACGAGTCAGTCCCATAGATCAATCTGGATCCGCGAGTCCCGTTGAACATATTCATGAGCCGAGTCAGTGCTAGGAGCGACCACATTGATGAAGGAGCTCCCAAACGTCTCGTCTCCTCCTCCGATCATTGAGGAGGAGGATGAGACGAGACGGGGCAAATATAATGACTGGAATCATGCCACCCGTCCACTCCCATTCGAGAAATTTGATCCCAAGCAATGATGAATCAATGTAAACAATAACAATATAAGAACAAGGCAGGAGCACTCTACATCACGAATACTTTTTTATTCTTCTTCTATAATAAGTACAATAATAGAGAGGTTGTGAGGAATGTTAACACGATGGCCGTGTTGAAGTGTTGTTTCTCTTTGTTTCTAGCTCAGGTAGGAGATCGAGTAAACCGTACCCGAAAATATTGTTGGTAGTTAAAAAAAAATATACATTATTTTATATTAAAGTGATTTTTTTATGAAAAAATTTAGTAAATATTTTAAAAAATACTAAAAATAATTTTCTATAAAAATGTCATCACTTTCAGAATGACGAACGAACGAAAATATTAAAGCCCCGGCCCGGTGTTAAAAATCATTCAAAAGCAGCCAGGACCCGGGCCGGGTACCCGGTCGTTTCCTGATATATATATATATATATATATGCCTTCTCCTGCCTATCCAGATCAAGAAAGAGGTCGAATTGTGGTAGGGTTAAAGCTTTTATTCAAAATGACCGCTTCAATCACTCTCTCGATTTCGGACCTGAAGGAGAAGTAGGCAATTATGATCAAATACCTCATGGGAGTTAAATCAAGTACCAAAAAAGGCTTAAAAACTGTACGAGTATGTACCGAATGGGGAGCTGAAATAACGTATCCGCGAGACAGCGAGTTATTCAGTAAAAGAGATTCATTTATTCACCAAATGACGACCATATAGTTTGACAGAGATTGGGATGTTCTTCTTGTGACTGACATCCAGAATGGAGGGAGCAAGGGCTTAAATACTCAAACAGAGATGTACACAAAAGAGTCTTGCTTGAGCAAGAGTAAAGAGTAAAGAGATGTACATAAGGGAAGAAGAGGATTAGAGTTTGAGGAGCAGGGGGAGGAAACACAGATAATATAATTGGGAGTTTGGGTTGAGAGCAGGAGCAAAGAGCTACTACTACATGCCCCCCCTGGGGAGCCTGGGAAAAGCATTTTCATCACGGCTGAAATCTTACAGGGGCTTTCTTCTGTCTCTTGCTTCTCCTTGGCTGCTTGACTTCCTCTTGACTTTCCGGATGTCCTTGGCAACTCCAATCGGCGGCGCGTACAGCTTCAGGTAGCGGCGGTTCCTCCAGTAGAGACGACCAGACTCTGTCTTGACCAGATAGCTGCGACCACGCGGCCTGATTTCCAGAACCTCGGCGATGAGATTCCATTTCTTGGTGAGTCCATGCTGAACTCGGACGATGTCTCCGACCTTGAGCTCCGACAGCTCCTTGGATCCGACGTCGTAAGCAGCTTTGGCTTTGGCGCGAAAGGATACTGCTTTCCTGTCGGCCTTGATGACGCGGTCCCGGTCGGTGCGGTTGTAGACCACCGGATGAGCAGGTAGAGACGTCCTGGCTGGGCGACCGTATAATCTCTCAGCAGGGCTCAGCCCGTCACTCCGAGGTGTGTTGCGGTAGGTGAGGAGGGCTTTGAAAAACTTGGAAGACCGGACATCAGGACTAACCTTCTTGACCAGGCTCTTCATCGACTTGACCGCTGCCTCAGCATAACCATTGGCGATGTGATGATAGGGCGATGAAGGATCATGCAGGATGCCCCACCGGCGGCAGAACTCCTTGAACGCTTCACCCTTGAACTGTGGACCTCCATCAGTGGTGAGGCGAACGGGCACACCCAAGGCAGCCATCCAACGGGCTATGGCTTTCTCCACGTCCTTGGTGTTGACGCCGCTCTTTCCACAATCGTAGACTTCTGGCCAGCCACTGTACTTGTCCGTGATGACGAGGTACTCACGCCCTTCATAAAAAACAGGTCAGCTGCCACAGCTTCTCCAGGCCGGCTTGGCTGCTCATCTTGTACCAGCGGCTCCTTGGCTTGACTCGCTTTGTGGGTCGCACAATCGTCACAGCCCTTACTGAGGTTGGAGAGATCCTCGTGGATTCTTGGCCAATGCACGCTCTGTCTTGCCAGCTGCAGCATACGCTCCCTTCCCTGGTGTGCGGCATGCAGCTCATCTAGGACTTGTCTTCGCAGCGATGTCGGGATGACAATCCTGTTGGAGCCGTACATGATGAGGCCGTCAACGATGGAAAGCTTGTCACGGATCCCCCAGTAGTCCCGGAGCTCGGTGTCCAGGTTTGCCTTGTGCTCTGGGAACCCGTCGACGATCACTTCCTTCAGCTTCAGCAGCACCGGGTCCGTCTCGGTCTTCAGCCTGACTTCTTCCAGCTTGGGATCCTGGAGAGAAACCGCGTTGAGGGTGAGCTTCACGGACTTCTCCATCTCCTCATCCCCCTCCAGATCATCCTCCGTGGGTTCGGAAACAGGATACCGAGAGAACGCGTCGGCGACGGTGTGCTTGACTCCAGGTCTCCAGATGGCGGTGGCGAGATACATGTTTATCTTCTCTTTCATCCGCTGGATCCTGGGTGTCTCGATCTCATCGAGAGCTTTGTGGTTGATTATGGAGACAATAGGTTTATGGTCAACAATAACCTCGAATGCCTTACCACGCAAGTAGAACTTCAGCTTCTTGGTGGCCCAGACGACTCCTTGCAACTCGATCTCGGTGACGGAGTACCTTGTCTCGGCGGGGGCGAGTGTCCTTGATCCGACTCGCAGGATCTTCCAGACTTTGCCTTCTTCTTGGTAGAGCGCAAATCCTAGGCCAAACCTCTGGGATGCATCGGTTTCCAGCCGTAGGTTGGCTCCTGGTCGGAACTGAGTGAGGACTCTTGGACTGGTGAGCTCGGCGATCGTCTTCTCGAAGGCTTGCTGCTGCAGACCCTCCCACACAAACGCTGACCTTGCCGGGAGCAAGGCCCTGATGGGTTCAAGTAGGCCGGTGAGATCCGCAGAGAGTGCTTCGAACTGTTGTACTAGTCCGCAGAAGCTCCTGACATCAGTCCTGTTCTTGGGTACAGGGAACTTGGTGAGGGCGTCGACCAGCCCGGGGTTCGCCGTGTAGCCATCTTTGGAGATTCGGTAGCCGCACCAGGTAACGCTCGGTTCTGCAATGGTGGACTTTCTCCTCCCAAGGGTAATACCATGCTCGTCGCAGCGCTGGATGACCTCCTTGACACGCTGGAGATGAGTATCCTCGTCCTTGTCGTAGATGATAATATCCTCGACGATCTTCTTCACGTTGGGGATTCCGGCGATAGCGTCATCGCCGCGTCTGTTGAACTCGTCCCCGGCGGAGATGAGTCCCATGGCATTCCTCAGGTAACGGAACATCCCCCATGGGGTGTTGAATGTCATAATCTTGCTGCTGGGCTTGTCAAGCAAGACTTGCCAGTATCCGTGCCTGCCATCCAGAACCGTGAAGTGAGTCATTCCTGGCGGGATCTGGGCAACCTCCTCAGCGGGAACTCTGCACGGGTACATTGGGCGTTTCACAAACGGGTTGAGCGGTGAGAAATCGACTGTCACCCTTGGCTCATCCGTTCCAGCTTTTGGCACCACCACCATGGAGAACAACCATTCCGGCGCTTCACCTTGCGGGACCCGCTCGATGATCTGCTTCTGCACCATGGTCTCCAGGTGGGCTTTGACCTTGTCCTGCCAATGTAAAGGAATCGTGTTGCATCTGTACCTTCTTATCGGGCTTGTACCTGGGAGTAACTCGATCTTCATGGGCGGACCCTTCATTGGTTTCAGAGGTAGGACTTCATCATCTGGTGGAAAGACCTCTGGAAACTCTTGGAACAGTTGCTCACGGATCGATGCGGCTGACTGGCTCTTGAGCAGCATGTCCACGCCATTACCTTCATCAGGGCTGCTCAGTGAAAGCTTGTTCACCACGTGAGGCCAACCCGTCGGGATGAGTCCTAGCGCTGTACATCCGACCTTGCTCAGTATCGGTCCAGTGCCCTTCTCCAGCACGTGAAGCTCCGTCTTGTACTTCATTCCTTCTCTCTCCAGAGTCGCTGTCACCTTGCCCAAGGACTTCAGTCTGCCTTGGTCCGGTCCGCACAGCTCCGCCTTGTCCTTCCTGAGGTCCTTAACCTTGGTCCCAACCTTCTTCAGGCAATCCGCGGTGATCACGTCGCACTCAGCACCGGTGTCCGGCAGCCACTCGACTTCTTGGTGGTCCGCGTTGCCGATCTTGGCGGTGATCTTGACGAGGTCATCTGACGTCTTGACTTGTCCGATCGTCATCCGGTTGACCTCCTTCTTGGGCTCAGACCTGCACATATGCTTAAGATGTCCTGTCTTACCACAGTTGTTGCAGTCCTTGTCTCTCGCCCAGCATTGGTCAGGCTTCTGATGCTTCTTCCGACCGCAGTTGGAACACCTCTCATCCGCCTTCTGAGCTGACTTGCTCAGGGGGTTGTTGTCGATCTTGCCCTTCTTGTAGGAAGACCTCTCTTTGAGACGATTGACTTGCCTCTCGGACTTGTTCAGGGACGCTTGGGTCTCCTTCGATGCTGCCTCCACCCTGCACACTTCCAGTGCCTTCTTCAGTGTGAGGTCCTTAAAAGGGATGGCGAGCACCTTCTGCTGGATGGCCTGGTCCTTCAAACCACAGATGAGGCGATCCCGAAGGCGTTCCTGCTGTAGTTCATCTCCGTGTCCGCAAGCATCGTCACAAACCTTGCACGTGGGATTGACGTCATACCCGCAGCTTTCATCAATGGACTTCAGGGCGGAGTAGTACACGTCGATGCTCTCACCAGCGTGCTGATTCCTCTCCAGGAATTCCTTCCTGTCTAAAAGAGGGTTGCGATGTTCTCGGATGTAGTGGAGGATCTTCTTGATGATGTCGTTGATGTCATCCTTTCTGTCGTCGATCTCCAGGATGCCCGTTGACCAGAGCTTGGTCCAAGCAGGATCCAATCCGGAACGCAGTAGCGACTGACGACCGCTCAGGGTGCATTCTTCCATAATCTTCTGTACTTCCGTGTAGTCGGCGAACCGTTGCTGCCAATCGCGGAAATCGGCTAAGTTGATGTCCTCCGGGCACTTCAGCACCGGCACGTCCATCTTCTTCGACTTTGTGGATCCACCAGCGTTGCCTCTGTTTGTCTGTAGAGCCGAGGCGAAGTCCTGTGCCTGCTCCTGCAGCTGTCGCATCAGCTGATCTTATCTTTTCTTGGCCTCCTCCTTCATCTTCTTCATCATGGCCATCATGAGCTGAACCGGATCTGTAGGGGTTTGGTCCTCCTCCTTCATGGCACCTTCGCTTCTGGTGTTCGGCATGGTGTCAGTTGAGGTCCTGGGAGACGATCTTGTCACAGAGGTCGGTGTAGAACAGCACGGGGAACTTCTTGTTGGTGGTGCATCTGGGGGCCAGCCTGTAGACGCTGTCGTTGATCGCCAATCTCCGTCCGTCTAGGTGTCAATGGTGTTCGTAGACTGCGCCATGTACGAGTATGTACCGAATGGGGAGCTGAAATAACGTATCCGCGAGACAGCGAGTTATTCAGTAAAGAGATTCATTTATTCACCAAATGACGACCATATACTTGACAGAGATTGGGATGTTCTTCTTGTGACTGACATCAGAATGGAGGGAGCAAGGGCTTAAATACTCAAACAGAGATGTACACAAAGAGTATTGCTTGAGCAAGAGTAAAGAGTAAAGAGATGTACATAAGGGAAGAAAGGATTAGAGTTTGAGGAGCAGGGGAGGAAAGAAAGATAATATAATTGGGAGTTTGGGTTGAGAGCAGGAGCAAAGAGCTACTACTACAAAAAATCTTCATACGTACTCTTTATTGATTTGAATTGAGTTAAAGTCATTCCTATATATCTGTTCGATGTTGGCTGAGTCAAGCAAGCATAATATATTTTTATTTGTGGGAAAGGTTGAGTGACTTCAAATACCGAAAAGTTCCCAATATTTCAACGTGAGGTTTACTCAATCAAGGATTATTTAATAAATTAAAACATTTTTAAGACTTCAAAAGTCACAATATTTTCTTTATATAATAAAAATAGGAGTGCATGGATTTAAGAAAATATATTTAATAAAACAAATTTATTTTTCGTTCCAAGACCACACGAAGCACTCAATTTTATTACAAACCAAAATACGTTATGAGTATATAAATAAAAACATTGATGTTTTTTAAACATCTTCAGTTATGTTACAAATTGACATTTATGTATATTGAAAGAATCTGATTTTCGATATTACTTTTTAAATTTAATAAATATATTTTTGTGCTCCTCATTTTGCGATTTATGGCTTCGTTTAAAAAAAATATTTTCCCTAAGTAATGTTGGTCAGGTTTAAATTCGATCCTCAAATACGCTTCGTAAATATCAATAGCAATGTTCGTTTATATATTCAGTTTTGTTATTTTATCTGTATATTTTATTACATTATTTATTTGTAATAACAATAATGTATCATTGGAACAATTCCTAATGACTTATTACACTGTATGATAAATTGAATTAATGCTAGAAGACTAATGATGGAAAAAATATGAGTAAATGTATGATTTTGTATTCAATCACAGCTGGGACATCAAAAATTAAGAACAAGGTCAAAATTATTCATAAATGTTAAAATTTTACTAAATGTTCAAAAGAGTTCCGTCAATAGTTTTTTATTATTGCTTTTTATTATTTGCCAGTCTGTTAAGATGAAAATATAAGATATTACTGACTGTAATATTATATACATATAAAAGTATAAAACATAATAATAATAATATTTTTAAAACTTAACAGAATGAAGCAAAAGGATTTAAAAATGCAATTAATTTAGTCGATCTTCTTAATTGATGATAGCAGATATAAAACACTGGGAGGGCTATTAATTTCCAATTTCTTTGCTTTTATAAAAATTATAGATTTCTTTTATGGTGTTAAAGTAAACAGATTCAATATAAATTATTTCGATAATATTGGACACTTCTAGCCCATCCACATTGCTGAAGTTAGGGAATTTTAAGCGTAAAGTCTGATTATCTTGTAATCGCTGCTATAGATATAGCTCGAACTTCTTAACTTTGAATAGACTTGTCCACCAACAGTAGCCCGGTCTCATATATATTTTGTAGTTGATGTTTTCTGGTGATTTTTTCGGTGATATACATAAGATCATACTTTGGGATCATTTTTTTTTTCTCGGCCAAAAGGCAAGCTTTATTTATACTTTTTCATTTCCACAATTGCGGAGGTATAGGGACAAAAAAAAAATCTAAAACAAATACAATTATAGGCACACAAAATGTAATTTGATGTCAGATATGAATATTTCATGATTCAATGATAAACGTTGAGCTTTGCATGACGAAGCGTCGAAAGTACTGCTGTATACCATGTCAGATGGGAGGGCGGTGCAGGGGACCTGCTCGTTGATGATGAAAAGAGAGAAACGTCGGAGCGGTTCTTGAGCGTGGGGTGGACCCGGAGGTGATCACGTGGTAAGTACTCCGGAGCTTTCATCGTGCTGTACGAGCTTTTCTTAGAGAAGTCCTCCTCGTTTTCGGCCAAAAAGCATGTCTTTATTGACTGCGTTAACAAGGCTCCGATACAGGCCATAATTATAACATAGTACATTATAGAAGCAAACAACGGTGACATTTTTGTAAATTTTACAATTGCGAACAAAACGTGAAATACATTAATTGATTGATTTGTACAATATAAAATAATATTAAAATTTGACAAACACAGTAAAAAAAATTAATAAGGGCAAATACATGTATTAAAAGTCTAAATCATTTTTTTATGTCTATCAAGTGGGTGGGGTTTGTGTTTTTAATATTACACGTGTATATAATTTTATGATAGGTAAAATCCCTTCAAGATTATTGTCTTGTTCGGTTCTTAGTTTATATATAATATGTTGTGCTTTTACGATGATGGCATCAATTTTATCGTTCGATGACGTTGTAAGGAAGTCTTTTTTCCAATGTGTTTTTTGAAATTGAATTCTACATTTTTGATAATTTCTTTGTAGATCCCGCTTAGTTCTGGACATTCCCATAAAATATGATCCGTCGTTTCCTTTGAACGATGGCAGAATACGCACATTTGGCGAGCGTCTTTAAAATATTTGGATGAAACCTCGAGAGTTCCCGTCAAAATTCTGTACTCAAACCATCGCTCATTAGATGTTAAAAACTTGTTACTAATACTATTTATGCTTTTTTGAGGAGGCACATTAATATTTCGTCGCTGCAAATATGCAATAAATGGAGTTAAAGTAGGAGAATGCATGCATTTTCTAAGAAAAGACGTCGTCGTATAGTACACTTTCATTCGAAAAGGCAATGAAGTATACATTGCCGAAACTAGCAAAGTAAAATTTCTCAGCCAGCTTATTAAATAAACAATTGCCCATTGTTACGTCAGCAGCGATCTCTACGTTACGTGCTACAATTGTAAAATCGTTCAAGCAGCCACTCGTCGGCATCTCCCACTGCAAAGATAATTCGAATCTTTTTACGATATCTGTAGCACCGACACAAAAGTTTTTAATCCGTACGGAGTAAAGACTCAATGAATTTACAATGTTGTTAAGACCGCGATGAGGAGAAAGGTAGAGCTGTACATTTCGACATCTGATAAATTCATGCAGGTGGAGTTTCCAAAATTCATCGACCTTCCACAATTTCCTCACCCAATAAAAATTCAACGACTTCCACAAAAATACAAAATCGATAACTCCAAGACCACCATAGCTTAAGGGATTACGAACTCTCGTATATGAATATTCCTTTTTTTTTCCTAATCTCAAAAACGCGTCCTCAACCGATAATATTCCTGTAGCTGTGACTACATCAAAGGGAGTGACGTGCAAAAGATGAATTACTTTTGGGACGATGTATGTATTCCAGGCTGTGATTCTGTCCCAAGTATTTAAGTTAAAAGAAGAATAAAACACCTTCGATGTCGAAATAAGAGAAACTATGGTGGTAAGATTATATTGGTAGCTGTTAAAACCGATCCACGATCCAAGAATCTGTATGCGTTCGGGGTATTTAAAATGCGGCCATTCATTTGCAAAGATATCTTTGAAAGGAGTTAAAACTTCGGTTTTTTCCCTTGTTTAAAAAAGCCCGGATGTAATTGAGAATCTTGATAAAATGTTAAAAACTGATTTTATTGATTTAAGAGTCGTTAGAGGGTTGCCACTCAAGATTATTGTTAAATCATCTGCATAACACATGCATTTTAACTGCGTTTGTGCTATTTTGATCCCAATTACACAGTTATTGTAATGGATATTTTGTATTAATTCGTCAATACTTATTATAAAAAGAATAGCAGCCAGTGGATCGCCCTGGCGGACACCTCTTAAGTTTGGGAAGAACCTATACTGATTACCGTGTGTAATAAGCGTTCTTGAGCGTGATAGCGTTACAGCTATCATTCTTATTATACAGTCACTAAAACCTTTTTATATAACGTTCGGATTAAAAATTCGTGAGAGATGCTATCGAAGGCTTTAGCAAAGTCTAAAGCTAAAAGAGACACATCTTCACAGGATTCTAAAAACGTTTGCAGGGTAAAAGGTATGTTGTCCATAAGTTTGGATTTGATAAAACCGTATTGAGATGTATGTAAAACTTTTTTTTCATTCGGTTCGTGATTATATAAGAAAATATTTTGTAAATGCAGTTCTGCAGTTCTGGGTGAGAGGTCTCAGGTTTTGGAGGTACTTTTGGTCCTTATTCTTTTTTGGAATGAGTACCATGGTTCCGTCAGAGGCAAAATTCGGAAAGTATCCAACTTCCATAACCTTTTCGTACAACTTGAGTAAAATGGGAGCAGGATTAAAAAGGTATTTCTTAAAAAAACTCAAAAGTGAAACCAGAAGGACCGGGGGCCTTTCTATTTTTGAATTCGTTTGAACTGCTATGATTATTTCTTTTAGAGTTAAGTGAGTCTCTATTTGGTTGTTATCTTCTTCAGGTACGGTGAGGACATCATCTTTATTGCATCTAAGTTCGTTGCAAAAGTCCGCGTTGGCTGCCTTGCATATTTTGCATAAAGTGGATTCCTTGCAGTCGTAACATTTGTATATATTTTATAAAAATGTAATATTTCGTCACATATTATGCTGGGTTCATTAGACTCCACTCCTAATTGTGTTATTATAGTAGTCATTTTTTGTTATTTTTTCGTTGTTCCTGAAGAACGCATTGAACTCTAGAATTTGACATGTTTTCGATTTCGTTCATTTTGAGTTTGATTCTATGAATGACATCATGTTCTTGGTAATCTGTTTCAGTTTGAATGCTTTCTCTGAGTCGTTCATTATTTGCTTGCTCGTGTTTTCAATTTGGTTAAGATTTCTTTTTTGTCTTTCAGCCTTCTAGGCGGTAGTGATACTCTCTAGGAGCTATCTTTATTAATATATAGTATTAATATATTTTTAAGCATTTAAATGATTTAAAAATGAAATCCTCGAGGGATCTCTCCGATCTGTCCCTCAAGTGCCATCATTTTTGTCTTAATGGCGGACAACCAAAAATGAGATGATACGGAATTTCTTCTTCCTCTTCGCAGAGTCGGCAGATTGGAGGTATGTCCTTTCCCATCTTTTAAAGATGCCTGTTGAGGCCGATATGAGCGGTGACCATTCCAACGATGACGCAGATTGAGTATTGAGCAATCTTGAGTAAACGACATCTATAAAAAGCATGGATGATTGATTTGTAAAGGTTGCCACAATCCTTACAAGGAGTGAAAAAGAACACGTTTCCAGTGGAATTTAGAACTGAGCTGTAAAGCGCTTTCCAGAAACAACTCTTTGAATGGAGGACAATATTCTACTCTTCCAGCGATTTGGTAAGTCTAGAGCTTTTAAATAGTGAACCGCAAACCTCCACCAAGCTGTGCCCTGGGACGTTGTAGAGAAGGTAAGTATTTCCTTGACATCCGTGAGAGAGCCTTTTTTGGGGATTAACACAATCCTCCCTTTTGTTAAACGTTTTGGGAGACTTCCATGAATTTCCATACCCCTTCCTAATTGAAGAAGGTACGGTGAAACTTCCTTGATACAGTGGGTAAAAACTTTACCTCCAATTCCATCCGGACCCGAAAATTTATCGTCATTGTAAAATTTCTTAATATGTTGAGAGATAATTTCCTCCGTAAAAATTGATGGGACTCTTTTTTTGGGAAACTGTCTTCTTTCAACTCGAAGTATGCTTTGGAATCGTCTATCAAAACATTTTAAAATCTCCATTTTATCAGTAATTTCACGTCCATTCTCTAAAATTTTGTTTACCATAGAAGTGGGTTGACGATTACTGAGAAGAAAGGGCTTGATTTTTTTGGTTGCAATTGATCTCAGCATCTCTTTTCTCTAGCATTTCCATCTCTTTAACTTCGGAGAATTTAAGATATAATAATGTGTCGTTGGGAAAACAGAGAGCCATCGTTAAGAATGCTGTCAAGTTCCTTTCGGAAAGAGTTTTTCTCTTTTTTTGGGTTTCTGTATAGTCTTAATTGTTGTGGATTTGACGACATACATAAAAATATTGGCCTGTTTTTTTTTTGCCCGGCCTTGGAGTTGAAATTTTTTTAAAGGTTGACTTGAAGGTTATTTATAAAAGAGGTGTTTTCAAAAATCCATTTGGGGGCTTTAAAAGGCATTTTGTGCTTAAAATATTGTAAATCAATTTCTAAAAATTTATGGTCAGAGCCAGGTTGAGAGCGGTATTGGGTATTTCTTACTTGAGGCATTATAGACGGAGAAGCAAGTGCTAGATCGATCCGTGAAAATCTCTTTCCAGATCTCCAAGAAATATTGTCCTCAGGGTTGAGGGCTCGAGTGACATCAGCTCCAGATCCACTAAAACTTTTAAAAGAGCGGTTTTATTGGGATAAAATTTCTCCGAATTATAAATATCGACTCTGAGATCCCCCATAACTAGGTGCGGAAACAAGTCACCTTTACAGGAGTTCACCATAGCTCGGAAAAATCCAGGAGACTTAGTGTTTGGACCATATGCGTTGATGAAATAAAAGCTTCTGCTTTTAGTAGGAACAAAGATTTTATGCCATTCACTTTCCATTGAGAACTCTATGACGCGAAGACAACCATCCAATCTTTTTAAAACAAACGAAATAACTCCACGACGACCCCCGGAGCTGGTGAAGAAGAAATTGTAATTGTCAGGAATGTAGTACTTACACTGCAAGGAACACGAAGATGACGTTGAAGATCTTACATCCTGTAGGCATATTATGTTGGGACTTAAACTAATTAGTTATCTCATTTGAGCGTGTCGAGCAATACGATCCTTTCCTCCCCTGGTATTCCATGAGATGATCTTTCCTAATCCAAAATTCACTCTTTGTTCCTAAGGGGACGATCAAAGAAGTCATCTATTTTATATTGCCATCCGCCAATCATGGAAGCTTTAAAGTTTTAATCAAGGGTCAATTCCGTTGAATCTTAGTGGGGTTTGTGTCTTTAGGAGTGGATAAGCCTGTACTGGGAGCAGTTCTCTTTGATAAAGACCCTGACCTAGTTCTTGACTTTAAGATCAAGTCAGGTTTTATATGGGAATTTTTTGTTTTCATGAAAGACGGTTCGACATTGAGCGGAGTTGTAGTACAATCACCATTCTCACAAATAATTTGGGAAACAGCGGGCTCTTCATCCCTGACCCTGTCAGACCCCTCGGGGGGCTGAGGGGAGCTAGAGGACTCAGGGACAGTTTCAGGAGGATTCAAAATCATCATTAGAGGAGCTTCCATTTGGATGCTGGAGGAATCTAAACACGCCGATCCTTCCAATTCCTGTTGATGTGGCAGAATAATAGACCCTACCTCCTCCTCCCGAGTAGCCTCTTCAGAAGGTATTGGGAGGTGGGACGATTCAACACAAGTATCAGCAATATCAAAAAGCTGGAGTAGAGTTTATTGGGGGCCGAGGGATGGAGGAGTCTCTAACACCCGTGCAAGCATCTTCTTCCGTTGATTGAGAACCAGCAGCCCTTTTAAAGTTCAACGAACTTAGAGTCTCCTTTAAGACCTTATCATAGTCTCTTAGCCGAAGTCTGGTATTAGAGCAATCCTGTGTTATTTCCCAAGTATTAATAAACTATAATGTTTATTCATGTATTACTATAATGTTTATTTATGTATCTCTATTTGCGCAACTGTCCAGTGAGTTTTTATTTCATTGTTTGTCTACTTTGTTTTTAGTGTATATATTTACGCTTTTATTGTAGAAGGAAATAAAAACATATAACCGGGAAAAAATGATATTATAAAGTGGAAAAGGCTCGATCCACAAAAAAAAATCCTTAGGGACAATGTTTTAAGATCTGTTACTCAATTAAAAAGTCATCACAGCGTAGAAATATGAATGATTCAAAAGATCAGATGAAAATGATTAGAATATGGTTAAAATATAGAAGTATTAAAAATGTATATATAATCAAATATAATTTTTATTTGTTGCTATTTTGTGTATATTCCTCTTTAAATTTAAAGACCCAATATTTTTTGGGTAGTGTTATGTTTATTTATAAATATATATCATCCTAAAACGACATCAATTTATTATGGGAAATCACTGGACTCAACATGTAGACTTTGTGGAGAAGATGAGGAAACGCCTTACCACTTGATTCACGATTGTGGCTGTACAATGCGGGAAATGACGGAATTGGCGGCGGCCGCTCAAGAAAGAAAACTATCGTTGGAGGACCAATTAATAAAAGTATACAACATTTTATGAAAATATAAATTATTTAATAATAAGCTACTTGCTCTTAGGTAGACCTCTACCGGCTGATACCAGATTAAGTTCTGGTGTGGTGGGGCATATCTAGGAGTTAAACAAACAAATATATCATATTTGATTAAGGAGTAAGTTTGCCAGTAGTCAAGTTGTATTAACCTATAAAATTGTAGGACATAGTTATGTATGCAGAGATTTTGCTTCTAATAATAGTGCTCTTCGTCAATTGAAGAGTGGAGAGAGAATATTTTGAATGTTAGGACTGGAGACATAAATACAAAGTATATATATATTTTACCCAACATGTGTGCAATTTTGAAGCCACTCGTAAAACGTAATCATATATAAGTAAAGTGAATCCATGCTATTTTACAGATGCTGTATAAACGTTTCTAAATGTATTGGTACGGAAATACAATCCTCAGCCTTCAGAGGAAAATTGAATAAAAATTGCAAAAATAATTGTGCAAAAGTTTTATATATAAGTTAGAAAGCGTTTAAAGTTTTAATCGTATTAATCAAAATAATGACTATTATTTTTTATCAAATATATGGCATCTATGTAAGTGTTTACATTAGATATGCACATTTTTAATACTTTATGCACGTGCACGTGCAAATATACCATTTTGTCTTTTTTAAATAATGCTTTTATCAATTTGCTTCCGGGGGGGTATTCTATATATAATAGAGAATCGTGCATATATTGGTTAATTACTTAAGAATCCATTATGATAAAGAACTCATAGCATTATTTAAAAAAATGTTCTCTATAATATAAAAATGCCCTTAAAAACCAATGTAATAAGAAAAGCGTCCCAAAAAATGGCATAATTTTAACGAACTTAATACAATATTTCAGATAAATAAATCAAAATAATTCTTTGGATTACAAATTGATGTTATAAATAGGAAGAACTATGTATACAAATCCTCAATTGAAATAACTAAAACGAGTTTATAGTACTGTTTTGTCCTGTTTGAATTTTTATTATAATAATCTTTAGTTTTTTGTTTATTAGAAAGTTATTTTTATTTATACCGTTTAATATAGGTATAATACGATTAATATCCAATTTATATTGATTTTCATTCTGGGTTTCTTGATACCATCAGTCCTTGAATACATCTTTAATTGTATCTTAATAGTATCAAAGTACCTAAGTAAATGGAAAAACACAAGTGTGATCTTTGCAAGGAAGAGCCACAGACTGCAGACCACCTGATTAACAGATGCCCTGCTCTGTCCCTCGAAAGGCATGAAGTGTTTCAAGAAGAAGACACGGACATCCAAATTCTAAAAAAAAAAAAATGTAAAAAAATGAAAAATATTATTGTAAATAATTTTAGTATTTAAGAAGGAATTCATTTTGCTGTTGTAACACAGATACCCCATTGTGTGGTTGTGTTCTTTACCTTAGTGTCTATTGCTTGTATGTACTATTGTAATCGGCAATAAATTTATAACTAACTAACTAGTATCAAAGGAAATTGGACATAGAAATCATTTTATGAATATTGTTCACCATTAATAATCGAAAAGAACTATTTCAAAATGATCATTTTTATTCAAAAGTTATTATCATTGAATATAAATGTTATATTGTATTTTTTATATATTTTCATTCAATACATAAATGTCATTTAGTTGATTCATTTAGTGTGTAAATTGTAAACCATATAAACTTCACAAAATAGTACAAAATATAAAAAAATAGAATTATTTGAAAAACTTTGAAACGTCATAATAAATGTCTTTGAAACTGAATATTTAACAACCATTTGGGTAAAAGCGTTATAAGTCTCCGGTGTAGCTCCAACTTGTGTCCAGGAGTATTTTGTGTGTGTCCTTTTAGCAAGTCGGGTATGGATCCTTGCTATTATAATAAGTTTCATCATCAAATTCCTTCCACTCAATTTTCTGTTGGAAACTAAATTTATTTCCGGCTCGTTTCAGAAGCTCCAACATATTTTGGGCGTTTTTGATTTGTGTGTTTGCCTTATAGTTTGATTTCTGGAATTCGTGCCATTCCATTAGTGTAAGATTAATCCTGGGGAATACCCCGGAGAGCACCAAGTCCAAAACCACAGTGGCCTCAGATCCCTCGATGTCCATTTTCATAAGAACTCCGGGAGCTCGACCGTCGTTATGATGATGGGGTATAGCCCGAGTGAGCACCGTATTCTGTATAAAATCCGAAAGACGAAGAAGATTTACGCTATGTTTACTTGATTTCCTCACTTCTTTTAGATCTAACAGGGTTCCTCCAATCCAATTCTCAGAATTACTTGTATGAAAGGATGCCCCGTTGATTTTCGTCATATGGGACACAGCAGTTCGCGTGAAAATCAAGGTACGGAACCCGCAGCGGTTGTGGGCGGCCTGGAGGTTCTTTAGATGAATCTCCATTTTATATTAGGTTCAAAACCAACGGCACACACAGAAGCCCGTCGGTTGCTCAGATCCCCGAAGAAAGCGTTGAAATACTTATGGATATAGGCTCCTTTATATAGATCCGGTTCATAGAGCTTTCGTATTTGTATGCCGATATTAGTTCCAACGTCCAGATAAACGTGCTTGCATCCATCTAAGGGATTTTGAGGCTGAAGCCAAGGGGCTTTAAATTTTGCGAATATGTCGTTGGCATAAATAATAAAGATCACTACCACTATTCCGAGAGCAATAAGTATTGGCCTTGTCTTCCTTATCATGGCTTTGTATACTTCTAAAAACGATGGAGGGCTCTGATTTATTGTCCACAAGTGTACGCTTATTGAACATTTTTAACACGGCATGTAGAGTAAATTCCTGGCGTTTTGATGACAGTAGCTACTTAACTATTTTTATCCCCTGCAATTACTTACAATTGTTACTTTAAAAAAATGTATTGCATTATTATGAAGAAAATACTAATGTTAAATTCTGTTTTATATAGGGTTTGGTGCTCTTACTAAGCAAACTATTTGGAGATACCTTATAGACACAAAAAGTCCAGGTCCATCTTTTATTATAAAAGACGAAGAGAAATCCTAGGATGTGAAAAATATGCCTATAATTTGTTTCCAATTACTATTATTAAGCGAAATTTATACACCGAATTCAAACAGAAATGGCCCAGGTACCGGATAGTCACTTCCTCGTTCTTCTTGAGCAAAGTCAGGTTGCATCCAGAAGATCAGGTATGTTATTGGTGTAAAGAAGTGAAGGATACATCCTTCTACTTATTTATTTCTGTCTAAAGGTTCTCCTAGTTAAAGCGTTAAAGTAAAGTGGCGCATGCAAGGAAAAAGTAAACAAAAAAAAAATGGCCAAAATTTTGGTAATTTCCTTTAACGTTATATGTCGTTGTCCATGAAATTACGTCACAATCCTATTTAAAACCGGTTTAAAGGGATTATATTTAATGATTTGAAATATATCAAATCACTACGAGATAAAAAACGTCTCCAAATATAAATAATAAAAGGACTTATTATTTTTAAAGAGCTCTAGCATAAAAGCGCCCCTTACGGACTAAAGAAGAACTAAAAAAATTGGCCAATTCCTTTTGGGAAAAAGGAAGAATTTTATGTTATGCATGCGCTACTTTAGTTTAACTCTTTACTCCCAGTGATCCATCCTGTAGAGCAGTGGTTCCCAAACTTTTTCTGCTGGGCCCCCGTTTGGTACATAAGAAATTTTGGCGCCTCCCCTCAAAAAAAGGACATAAACACATTTTGTCTTTGCCTTGGAAGAAAATTGCTTTGGAATCACATCTGGTGATGCTTCATCCACTGCTTTGCGTTTACGTGGGAGCTGCGTCAAAAATTTGTACATGTTATGCTAGCAGTGTTATTTAGTCTACTGCGCGCCCCCCACTTTGGGAACCACTGCTGTACATAGAGGAAGAAATAGTAAGAGCTTATGGAACAACATTGGAACCGTTTGATTGGCTATCACAAGTTTCTTTCTGTCAGTATACGTTTCAAAACAATATCATATGGAAAGGAGATCTTGGCCTAGATATAGAAAAATCTTTATCTCTATGGATTCTGGTTCGTTCGACTCCTTACTTTTTTTACAGGCTTGTTGATCGGAGTTTTTTCTGATCGGCGATCAATAGCGATATAGCGATATTGATCGCTGATCGCAGTATCGCAAAAGGTCCTGATCTTTATATCTTTTGATCGTAAGAAAATCACTATAAAATAGCGATCCGATCAATTTGTATAAAATAACTATTAAAAAAAATGTTTGTAATAAGGATTTTTGAGACAAACCCTACATTTCTTAAAACTTAACTAGCTGTCACATTAACCAAAATACATACCAACAACTAATATTTGTTTAGAAAACACAAACTACAGACTAATACTAATAGAAAAAGCCAGTGTGTGTTATCCTGATATATTTTTGTCCTAAAATATACAGACAGGCGCCTATGGAGAAGTCATTGTTTTGGAGCTCATAGGCTATGGGAAACATTTATTCTGGCATCTCTTGTAAAATATGTAGACATACCGTCAATTGAGGAGCCAGAGTGTTGGAGCTCATAGGCTATGAGAAACAATCATTCTGATATTTTTGTCCTAAAATATACAGACAGGCGCCTATGGAGAAGTCGTTATTTCGGAGCTAATAAGCTATGGGAAACAATCATTTCATTGCCATATAAAGATGAATACTTAAAAAGGTTTGACTGTATATACATTAAAAAATTACTTAGATTAGTATTACATAGGTTATTTTTTTTTGTTGTTGATCGCAATTAAATTGATCGGATCGCTGATCGGAAAAATCCCTGATCGTTATATCGCAAAGAATTTCTGATCGCTATTTTGATCGGATCGCTATTTTTTCCTGATCGCTCACAAGCCTGCTTTTTTATAATAATTATTAAATCATTTATTTAAGTTCTCTAAGAATATAATAGTCTATCAGTAAATCGACTAAAACATAGATATGCAATCAATATAGATATGTAACCAATAGGGACATAAGTAGGCTTCTTTATAAACAAATATGCATAAACATACATATCAACTGGAATTTATACTAACTGACATAGTTTTTTTTTTCTTAAGTTAGTTAGAAATTATTGCCGATTACAATAGTACATACAAACAATAGACACTGGTACTTCATATTTGTATATGTTTTAGTAAAAAAACAATGGGATTCAAAATGATTCTCACAAACTAACGAATTTATTTTAGGTTTCCAATCAAGTCGATACTTCAGATTGCTAATCCATTGGTTTCTTCTTTCTAATTCCTTTGGATTTTTTGGAGAGGGAAATCTGAAGAATTGAATCCGTCCTTGAAGTTTTGATTCTTGGTATCGGATCTGTTGGAACATCCCATTACGGAGCATCCACCCATGGCTTCTATAATGTATTTCTCGTTTTTATGACGATAAAATATTTGTTTGTACGATGGATGTATATCTAAAGAAAATGAATGGTAACTTTTGGTAATGATGTAGGAAAGAAGAGTTTACTTACTGTAAGTTGTAATAATTGAATGCAGACAAATAAGTGAATACGATAACGTAGATTGAGGTTGTAATATAACTTTGAACTGAATACTGATGACTAAATATATCTTTTTTCTAGACTTCAGTACTCTTATGTATTTTGTCATAATTCATCGTTCATCAACTCCTCTTTACCGGTTTGAATGAAATGTTAAATGGATAAGCGGCACCTATTGTTAAAAAAATAAACTACGGTTGGTCCATCATTTTTTTTGTTTACATTTTCTTGTCGCGCTACTTTACTTTAACGCTTTATAACTGGGGATCTTAATGATTGTTGATTTTTAATTTTTAAACATATTTTTTACCAGTTTCCCTATCTTATCATAGTGTTCATCATGTTCTGTATTTCTTATGTTTAATTTTAATGCCAGTAAGAAAAATAACAAAATTTTGTCGCTAGAGAACCTATGTCCACGACGTGTTGGAAGGATGCCAATACCATCCCAGGTGTTCCGCAGAAAATGCCTTATATATATATATATATATATATATATATAACAGGCTTGCACGCGTTCCACTTTTTCCCCGTTCCGTTCATCGTTCCGTTCATTTCTTTCCGTTCCGTTCATCGTTCCGTTCAATTCTTTCCGTTCCGCGGAACGCCGTTCAATTTTGCGTTCCGTTCAAAATTGGATTCAAAAAAATTCTCATAAGAAGGCTCTTTACTTTTCACTGCATCCTCGTATGTATCGGGTATAAATTTTAAACCAGGCTTTAATAGTTTCGGCTTGAAGTTAGTTACCGCAATTAAAGTTCCAAAAACTTTACAGACTTTGATAATATATTTAAGATAAAAATTTTGAACCAAAGGCTCGGCCCGAAAAATTAAAATATTTTTTACCCCGACCGAAAAATGTTACACTATGAAAAGTCAAACATGTAAAAATCCGGTAACACGATATTCCACACCGCGACACTTCATACCGCGACATTTCATACCGGTACATTTCATACCGCGACATTTCATACCGCATAGTTTATATTAATAAACTATGCGGTATGAAATGTCCATTTACTACGACACTTCATCGCGTGTAAATATGATTTTATAACCAAAACAATAATATTAGCAGAAACAGTTGACAATCCTAATCATGACGTCATAAGAGGAAAACATTAGAAACAGACGTATATATTTGTTATAATTAGAGATGGAAAGTTGAGGGATATTTTGGGCGTGTGAAAGGGAGAAAGTTCTGTATCCCTGTAGCATATACATAGAACAGAAGCAAAAACAGATTCAAATATAAAATAATACCTTCCGTTCTGGCCGACTTGGCCTGCTTCATAAATGAAATAAATATTCCTCAAGAGAGGAGAGAGAATAGTGATAACAAGGAGCTTGAACTCAATTGCACCCTTCAGACATTCTCCCTTTCACACGCCCAAAATATCCCTCAACTTTCCATCTCTAATTATAACAAATATATACGTCTGTTTCTAATGTTTTCCTCTTATGACGTCATGATTAGGATTGTCAACTGTTTCTGCTAATATTATTGTTTTGGTTATAAAATCATATTTACACGCGATGAAATGTCGCGGTATGAAATGTCGTGGTATGAAGTGTCGAGGTATGAAGTGTCGTGGTGATAAATGTTACACACCCAAAAATCCCACCCACATATGGTCCACCGAATTTAACGGCCTATACTACTTATAATTATTGCGTTATCTGAGAATAATTACGAAAAGTTTATTTATTTACAATCTAAAGAATAACATTAGTTTATATTACACTATTATTTACTGCTAGAAGGAGCTGTTTTGTCTTGTCCTTCGCAATAAAAGTTTAGATTTGGAGAAGAGTCTCTCCGAACTGACACTGGAAGTATAACATTATATGGAATGCAAATATTTTTAATCCTTTTATAAGCAATAATTGATTCCATTGCCTCAGACTCAAGCGGTCAACCTCCTGCTTAGCTGAGTCAGTCTTCTTCGACCTCTTGGCAAAGAAATTGCCTTTTTCTTTCGCTGCTGGTTCTTGCAAAAGTTGACTAAAAGGAAAATCTCCCAGTTCTTCGGCCTCTTCAAGTAAATAATTCTTTGCTAACTGTTGCTTTGTGATGTCTAAAAAACCCTACTTTGAACTCAAGGAGATATGCTGAAGCAATTACCATCTCCTTACGTTCAAAGTAGGCTCAAAAATCTTCGTTTGATCCCAAAAGAGAGTGCATGAATTAACAACCTACACCTGGACGCAACTTCCCTCTCCTTAGTTTGGAGGTCAGAACGATAATGATCGAAAGGGATAAAGAGAGAAATAAATAAAGATCTGTAAGTAACTAAATAATTAGATATAGTGACCGACAACAAACCTGATAAAAATGTATAATACATACTAAAATCGAGGTTGGGTGATTTCCTCTTGAATATTATTTGAACGGAACGCAAAAAGACAAATTTTAGCGTTCCGTTCATCGTTCCGTTAATTTTTTCCGTTCCGTTCATCGTTCCGTTCAATTTCTTCCGTTCCGCGGAACGCCGTTCAATTTTACGTTCCGTTCACAACCCTGTATATATATATATATATATATATATATATATATAGGTATATATATATATATATATATATACATACATATATATATATATATATATTTCAGGCGCTTTCATATCTTAATTTCTCTTTGAAATAACAGATAGGGAATCGAAAACTGAAGGATCTTGACGAAGACTGATAAAATTTATCTTTAAAATACGTATGAACAAAGGACACAAGAGAGGATTGATGTTTGTGATCCTTAGGAGCATGTATTTTATGTCTCTAGAAGTCATGATCAAAAAGAAAAAATGTCCTCATTTTACTAAGTATTAAGATTTCATGCTTTTATTTTAAAACTACAGAAATTACAAAAATAAAAAAATAACAGAAAATAAAATACAGTGATGCCATGGAAAAAAGTGTGTAAGGAAACATTTTTGGACATCATTACCTCCGCGAAGGACGTATTGTTTTCACTGGCGTTGGTTTGTTAGTTTGTTGGTTTGTTTGTCAGCAGGATAACTCAAAAAGTACGGAACGGATTCGGATGAAACTTTGTGGAGTTGTTGGAAATGCCAAAAGAAACAAGTTATTAAATTTTGGTATCTCTGAGTGCTTCTTTAAGATACAAAATGAGCTAAATACTAAACATATTAATAATGAAATGGGTCTCTATTCAGGGAGTAGGAAAGAACAAACGCTTAAAAAATATTCATTATATGTAATATTGTACATTTATCAGCTAATGACTACGTCACTGGTGTGCTTAAACTTCTTTCTCTTCCCGTCTTCCTCTTAATATTAAGCTAGAGGCATATATACACTCAGAGAGTGCAAGCCTCCGCCGTCACGGGGTCCTTATGAGCCTTCCGAGGCGGATTTTTCACGACTGGGCGGCGTAGAGGGACGGGGGAGGGTTCCCCTCGACGGAAATTCCGAGAGGAAGACGCTCCCGGCACCCGATTTCACAGCACAGCGACATCTATTGGCAGAGGAGGCTAACTTGAAATATTTATTAGTATTAAGCTCGTTTTGCATCGTAATTATGCACTCAGAGATGCCAAAATTTAATCACTTGTTACTTTTGGCATTTCCAACAACTCCACAAACTTTCATCCGAATCCGTTACGTACTTTTTTGAGTTTATCCTGCTGACAAACAAACAAACAAACAAATAAACAAACCAACAAACCAACGCCAGTGAAAACAATACCTCCTTCGGCGGAGGTAATAAAATATAACGCTAATATTAAGAGCATGATGGAGAAAAAGAAAGGAGTTTAAAACATCCAGTGACGTAATTCTGAATTGACGAATATCTAGTATGACGTCAATGGATGTTTTTTTAGGATGGCTCTCTCCTCACTCATTATTCACCAAACACACCTACTTATGTAGACATATATGATTGGATTGTAATTCCGTTAAGTGATTCATTTGGTGGGGATCGGCGGAGGTTTCCACTCTCTGAGTGTATACATGCCTCTAGTTTTGGTATTCATTACATTCATTCTTGAAAAAGTTATTTTATTGTGCCTATGTGGATAGACCGAATGGCATGCGACAGGATATAAAAAGCATTATAGCGTGTAAATTAGTCTATCGAACCTAGGATCTTATGAATGAGTTAGATCAAAAATGACCGTCCCCTCTCAGGATTCGAACCTGCGCCCCCAACAGTGAGAGTTGAACACGCCTTAGTGCACACGGCTATAGCACTTCCAAATAAGAATTTTTACCTACATTTTTAGTTCTAGGACATAAATATCATATTCTATTATTCTCATCGTTCCCACGTACTTATACTTCTCTCCTCATCACGCTTTTTGGGAATCCCAATTCTTATCTTGTAAAAAAAAAGATTGAGGTATATTTGTCAATAATTGTGACGTCACAAAATTTTGTCACACATTCTAATTTAATTATATATAATCTAATAATTAACCAAACTATAAGACGCAATAACTTAATGGCCATGTTAGGTATCGTCTAAATGTCATAATTTTAGGTTCTTGCATAATGACTTAATGCAATAAAATCGTTCTTTTTACTGTCACATATAATGCGTTTAGTATTAAATCAATCATTTTTGGGATTACAATGCCCTTATTTCAAAGTAGGGGGAAATAACGGAAGAATTTAATTGTTGAGATAAGATTTTATGAATACTTAATTGATACAAACAATTAATGGTTCTATTCTATTCTCTTAGTTTCTTATAATGGTTTCAGTATTATCCTTAGTTATTCTAGTATAACACTCAATTTGCTCTGCCATGTTATTATATGTAAAAAATATTTTGTGATAAAATTAAGACCATTTCATCATTGAGAATATGTAACTTGTCGCTAAAATAACTGAGATAGTATTTCATTACTTATATTTTTAAACTTAGGTTAATATAAATTTAAATAAAACTAGTATTATAATTTTTCGTACAATATAACAAAATATTTTACATTAATGAATTAGAAACATATATCTAAAATGAATAAAAAGTTATTTTCATTTTTCCCCAATACTCGTTTTACTTGGGTCTCTTGGTTCTTTATTTGAATTTTCTTATAATACTGATAAAATTAAGGATTTAAATATGTATTTTGATTGTTTAGTGGAGATCTATAGCTCACTATAACTGTGCTTTACTCTCAATGCTGTAGATTCGACTCTCGAGAAAGAAAGGCCAATATTTATTCATCATTTTCAAAATGGCATAGGTTCTAAAAAATCTATTTTAATGTTAAAGTGTTTGATTTTATCCATATAGATTCTATTTCATTGAAACAAATATTAAAAATAACTAGAGGCATATATACACTCAGAGAGTGCAAACCTCCGCCGTCACGGGGTCCTTATGAGCCTTCCGAGGCGGATTTTTCACGACTGGGGCGGCGTAGAGGGACAGGGGAGGGTTCCCCTCGACGGAAATTCCGAGAGGAAGACGCTCCCGGCACCCGATTTCACAGCACAGCGACATCTATTGGCAGAGTAGGCTAACTTGAACTATTTATTAGTATTTAGCTCATTTTGCATCTTAAAAAAGCACTCAGAGATACCAAAATTTAATCACTTGTTTCTTTTGACATTTCTAACAACTCCATAAAGTTTCATCCGAATCCGTTCCGTACTTTTTGAGTTATCCTGTTGACAAACAAACCAACCAACCAACAACCAACGCCAGTGAAAACAATACCTCCTTCGGCGGAGGTAACTATTTACACGATGGAGACAGTTAGTATATTAAAGTATTATAAAATGCTATATGGATAACCCTTATGTTAAAAAGCCTGGATTTTTTCCCCAGCCATTATTCGATTGTATGGTGTTTATGTTTGATACTAAAATAAAATTATAAATTCATCAAAAATAATTTTTGACGTAATTATAAATGTTTGAAGTCAAATAATAAGACAATCAAATAATAAATAACAACTGTAAAATATTTAGGAATATAGTGAGAACATCAGAAAAGTCTTAATTGTTAAGTTGAATCTGTAAATAATGTAAAGCAAATACAGGAAATATATAATATTCCAGCATAACAGTTCGTGGTTATCATGGTTTGAAACATTTGTCATAAGCATAATCGATTACTATCACACAATTATATGCAATACATCTATTGTATTTTTTTATAATCCCAATGGGAGACATACATTTATTCAATTAGACAATAAATTCATAATAATTAACAAAAAAAAAAACATATTATACAAAGATTAAAAGGAGAAAGAAATGTAATTTTTTTGAAATATGGTTTTAAAACATATGATTTATAAAAATTATAGTGTATATACATCTTTAAAAATGTTTTCAGAGGTATGATATTCTTTTTAAGCCACCTCCGCTATCCTTGTGGAAATTTTGTGGTTTTTGAACCTGGCCCTCGCCAGAATAGATTGGAATTTAGTAATGACTTTCGATGCTAGTCTCAGTTTAGTGTCCTTAGTTAGAAAACCACACAGGATCTTGTTTGGGCTCAGATCCCTGCCTATTTTATCCTTTAGACCTTCTTTTAGGATTTTCATAATATGAACGAGATCCGTGCAATCTCGGAACTGATGAACAACAGTTTTTGTATGGAAAATAAACATTAAATTAAGAATTTTATATTTAAGTGCTTCAAAATATGACACAATAACTTCTGATGCCAGTTCGTACTTTATCGTACGGAGAAAAAACGACGTGAGGGGAGAGGTGTAAGAGAGCGTGATCTATGATGTTGATTTCAATAAGAAAAACAAGTATTTAAAGTATATAATAAGGGATGATCCCAGCAGGAAGATGGGTTTACATCCCTCTAACCAGCAAAAGAAGAAGGGCTCTTGATGATGATGGCTAGTTGTTCCATAGGAGCTTTGATTCTTATTATCATAAAAGTTCCTTCACTTGGAAAGAAGTATAAATACTAAGGAGGAGTCATTGGTACGCATTATAAAATAGTAAATACTTTTTTGTTTATAATGAT
Organism: Caligus rogercresseyi; assembly: GCA_013387185.1. NCBI lineage: Eukaryota > Metazoa > Arthropoda > Copepoda > Siphonostomatoida > Caligidae > Caligus > Caligus rogercresseyi. Next base: position 18,972,424 of record CP045890.1, read on the forward strand.
TAAAGAAGATGACAACAAGCTCATGTAAGTCATTTTCGTTTGTTAATATAATAAAAGTTAATTTTATTACATTTTATTCGGTTGCTTTGTTCATAAAATATTATTATTGTATCATTTTTATTTTATTACAATATTATTTGTATTATGATTGTTTAAACATATATTATTATTTATGTTTGTTAATGTACGATATTTACTGACTTTTAATAAAAGTATGGTGTTATTAAGATGAAAATAAAGTATCCATGATAAATATCAAAATTAGTTTAGAATATAGATATCATTATTTTTTTCGTTTTTGCATATATGGTTGATAGAATTGCATGTTAGTGAATATAAATAATCATTTTAGCTTTCAAGTACGACTATCAAAGCCTTTCAATGAGATTGACCAAAATAGCCTTCCCCTTTCGGGAGGAGTCGAACCTGAGCTCTCAGCACTGAGCTAACGAGCTCCCTTTATCATACTTGATGCTTCAATAGCAGTCTGCTTTTATATCCAATGTCTCCAAGTGAACAGATTGTTATGCACGTAAATAAATTTATTTCTTCCGGTGTAGATTTTATGGTTATGAAAATATTCACATTTTTTAAAAGTGGACATAAAAATTACTTCGGTAGACATAATACACCGAAACAGAAATGCCAAACCTTTTATTAATAGATTTGGAGACCCTTCTCGTTTAGAAGGAACCACTCTGTTGAATGGAATTTTTATTTTTCATGACCTGAGATCGGATTCCACTGTTGGCGGAGGAAGGTTTCGGTTTCCACTTCAGAGATCTGTAAAAACCTTATGCCCTTCTATGCTGCGGTTTTCAAAACGAATATTTGACAAGCAAACATTGAATAAAGTACAAATATAGCAGAAAGTTTTTAAATGTTCGTCATGGGAAAAATAATTTTTAATTAAACCTGTGGAAACGCTGACGGGTCCAAATTCACGGCTAAATTCGAAATCTCAACAGACCTCATCAAATTTTATTATCCTTGTAATAACTGCAGAATTTTATTTAATAATTCATTGCACGCCTTCGTAGATTGTCCTCTACTGAAGACGATCAAGCACTTTACTCATATAAACGTTTGTGGTAATATGGACATAAATTTGAACGTGATTAGAGCTACAATTCTTTTTGGAGCATTCAGAAGAAGAAGGAAGATCTCTCTTCATCCAAAAGCTGTTGAATTTGCACTGCTCAAAATGAAATCATTAATTTGCGAAGAGGCTGACAACTAATTCTTATATTCGAATCAAAGACCTTAGAGCAGTTATGATTGGGCAGCGGCTCGTTATTCAGCCCTCTCAATAAAAATTCCCATTTCATCTGCGACGTCATGGACATGGGTCGGAGATTTGATAAAGTTTATCTCTTCAAATTCTCTCGAATACCTCAAACTCATCAAATCGACAATAAGACGACATTAACTTTTCATATTGAATAATAAATAATTTTTAATAAGTCATTTTATTTTATGGTTTTATCTTTAGACAGTAATTTTGAATTATAATGTTCATTTATATTTTGTTTGTAACGTAACTGTCTTAAGATTGTGTTTTTTATCTCCTACTTTCTAGTGTATTCTTATATTTTTACACTGTATGCATTTTAGTTAATAAAAAACATCTAAACCAAAAAATATAATAACAAATAAGGAAAGTTAATAAAGAGAAGTTATTGCACATATAAATGTATATATATATAATTTAATTATTTAATTGCCTGGTGACTCTGTACGTGTTTTTAACTGTATCTTTATTTTTTGTAGAATAAAGGATGGCGGGTCTGGTGGAACAAAATTTAAATATTGTCCTTATAAATATTTTATAGGTGCTGAGCGAGAATATTATTTTCAATTTGTTATTTTTTACTTTATATATATAAATTTGGCTTTCTTTCCCAAACAAAGAAAAATAAGAAATGTTTAATATTGTTTTTGTTTTTGCATATTGGCTTTGGAGCAAATGTTTGTTATATGTAAAAAAATAGAACAAGAGGAGAAAACAAGTTCTACACATCGACTTTTATGAGCTAAAAAGTTTTATCAACTAATAAATAATTTTGACTAATAAAATAACTTACCTCTCAAATAGTTTTTTTAAGAAATCCAAGATAATTTTAATTATTTTCTTAATTCCTTCGATGAGTAATGCTGAATATGACATTCAATATTTGACTGGGCCTTTCGTTCAAGAAAACAGTGGCTCTTATAGTTTAAAGAGGGGTAAAGTCTTTCGTAAGGGAGGAAGTAAAAGCTCAAAAGCGTCTAGACGGTTTCCTACAGCGCACTCTAAAAAGGGAAAGGGGTTCATCATCATGTAGTATGAGAAACTCCGAGAAATATTTCATACTCTATGAACTTATATGGTGTGTTAGTCTTTCAAAAAGGGTTAAAATTGTGCTTTGTAATCGAAGGAAAAAAGAGGAAAAAAATACTTTCACCTTTTTTTAAACAATAACTACAAATAATTATGCATATGTTTTTGGCTTATATATATATATATTAGTATTTGCAGGGAAAGTGCTACTTTTAACAGGATGGCTGGATTTAAAGGGGAAGGCATAATAAAAATCAGTTGGTAAAATAAAATATAGCTCACCATTGATGAGGAGACAACAACTATTCATACATAAAAACTTTCCCTTAATGCTTTATATATATATAAGATGACTTTAAATAGCGAAAATAATTCAAACACTAGACAAGGTTAGTTCAGTTGAAGCGTGCTCGACTGTCAAGATGAGGGTCGACTACCGAGTTGGGAAGGTCAATGACAGTCAACTTCATTGAGAATATATTTGGGTCGATTGAGTAATTATAATGTTATTGATAACATCCAGTCGGATGCAATTAACCAAATCAGCAAAAAAAAGTTAAACTTTTCTTTGTTAGTAGTAATTACAAAATGTTTTATTATTGTAAACCTTAAAGAGTCAAACAAAACATAATAATAATTATTTTTTCAAGAAAAATTTAGATTAATTGCCACATTTGATTAGCCAAACACACATTTTAATATCTGAAGGGTATTTTTTATAAATCAGATCTTAAAATAAGTTTAAATCTTTGTTTACTCATTTAGGAAGGTAATGCATTATTTTGTGATTTAGAACAATATTTAAAAAATCAAAAATACAATAAAATTCATGATCTTCATTTAAAGGCCATGGTTCGAAGGTCATTTTTGGTCAACCTCATTGATAAGATCCTAGGTTCGAGTGATTAAGTTATACGCTAAACGCTTATTCATATTCACACATATGCAATTCTATTGAAGTGGCAAAAAACTAATTATCTTCGAGTTTGTTATAAATAATATGAATGTTTAATGAATGAAACAATCAATCCTATAGATTTTCTGCAACATCCATATACAAGGCAACAAAGCCCAGTCCAGCAGGTGGTGAGGAAAAAAGTATTATACTTGAAAAAGCGTTGAGAAACTTAAAGAATCTATTCTTTTTATCAACTAAACGAATATTGATTTTTTAGTTCCATTCCGAAAAACAAAAGGAACCATATAAGCATAAAAACTTAATGTAATAGATCTTTATTAATTATTATATATTCATTTGTTTGTCCCTGTTCTATTCCAAACATTCTATACAAAATTAAGTGTTTACAATGTGAAAGGTCTCTTTTTTGGCCAAGTCCTTTTATTAAATATTATAAAACTATCAATTGATAAAGCTTTCCAAGATAATTTAAAAAATATAAAAATGTTTATTTCTGTTCTTACAACAATTTAATCTGGATATTATACTTATGAACCGATATTTAAAAAATCCAAAATATTGTAATATATAATTTATTTCTTTAACGGCTAAAGAAATCAAATGATTTGAACAAAATAAGCATTTTTTTACATTGATCAAAAATAGATTTGTTTATTATCAAACATTTTTTTATTATCAAACATTAATTTTTTTATTATGTACAAGAAATTGTAGGATACAGTCTTTTTTAGAAATGACATTTAATTATGTTATTTAAAAGTGTTTCTATTTATGTCCTTGTTTTAAAACATATATTTGTTATTTTATATGCAAGGTGACTTCATTATTTGTATCATTCTTAAAATATCTTGTATTTATAAGATCTTGGGACTAGAATATCTATAGCATTTTTTATTTTTAAGACGTAACTTTTAGTGGTTTAGTGTATATCATTTTTTTAAATAGGCTTTTATTGCTACACATACAAAAACAGAACGGGCATATGTAAAAATATGTAAATTCACTTATGGTGCCCTTGCAACGATTTCTTCTAAGGTCTATTGCGTTCCGTCCTGATTGTCATCCAAGGATGGTGTAGAGTAGGCTGTCAAAATTGCTCAAAAATGACATTCGAATATTAGTTAGAAAAAATTACGAATTCGAACTAATTCGAATTTTTTTAAATAATTTCCAAAGAAAGTGAAGACGTTTTTTTTAGAAAATAATTTCCAAAAAAAGTGACGACGTTTTATTTTTTTAAGAATCTCTAAAAAAAGTGACGACGTTTTTTTATTAGATAAGAGTAAAAGTGTTTTTTAACATTCGAATATTAATTTTCACGTTCGAATTCACTTTTTGGGATACTATTTGAATTCGAACAACGAATATTCGTTGATAGCCCTAGTGTAGAGTATAGCCATTTTCCAATAACTGAATTTGCCATGTGCTTATGAACTTTTGACATATCTTGTCCTCAAATTCCACGTCGGAATCCAGGAAGACAAAGCACAAATTTAGGAATGTCACGAGCTAAATGTAGAGTATCCTCGTCTGCTTCGCCACAGCCACGACAAAGTGAATTGATAGAATGGTTCATGACTTTGTTGTGCTTTCGGATAAGGCAATGTCCAGTCATGAATTGAACCAATTTATTTAACTTGATTTTAGGGTAATTTAAAAGATTTTGCCATCGGTTGATTTTTACCTTTGGCATTATTGTACGACTTTGGCGACAATGTGTAAGATTAGACCAATAGTCTGCCACTTTCCTCGTAAAAGTAGGAAACAACCCTCTTGAAATGTGTATAAAGGGGCTCCAATATCATGGGATGGATACAAATTTGCAGCACCTTTCTTAGTGCAGATCATTACAACGAGTAAAGAAAAACTTTAAAAAACTCGTTATGTGTAGATCATTACAACGAGTAAAGTGATAAAATCAAAGTTTTAATCATAAGGCACAAACATTAGACAGTTCAAAAATTATAACATGCAATTTTGATGAGGAGGACCCTTGAATTAGTTCAGAGACAGAAGAGTGATTCCGGGCGATAAATTACTCCCATTGAATCTGAGGCGCACAATTATAGTCTGCAATGTTGCCTACATTCTGTGTAGAACCTCCCATTCCAGGATAGCTTTGACTCCCTTCATATCATGTTCTATGATGCCTTCAAACATCATAACCGTGTCATATATTCTAATATAATTTTTCCATTCACTGCTAATGTATCACAAAGATTTGCGGCACTTTTCAAGAATATCGACCGTAGGGCTGAGGTTGCGTATTAAAAATTTAAGTTCCAATTGCAAAAGCTACCACCGTAAAAATAAGAACAAGAAAAGAAGAAAGCAACCCCCCGCCATTTCATAATGTATAAACTTAGGTTCCGAAATATTTTTCGTGTGACGTCACGTCTGGCAGAAAACATAAACAATAACTTTACTATATATAACATCTCTACTCAAATTATCATTAGTGCATCGTACTCTTACAAAAAATGGCTTCAATTAAAAAAAAAGAAAAAAAGACACTGTGCAGTTGCTGTTTGTCCTTTATTGGATCCCAATACTCACAATGTATTGTACCACTCGTTTCCAACCAACATCAAACAGAGAAAAGCTTGGACCATCGCATGCAAAAGAGGAGATTCGACACTTCAGCCTGCATCATCCTTTATGTGTAATAATATTTATATATATATGATTATAAACAGTATTTTGTTTTGTAATAATTTATAAATTATATATTTTTTTCTTAATATGTATTTAATAATATTTATATAATATATGATTATAACCATATTTTGTTTTGTATTAATTCATAAATTATATACTTTTTTCTAAATATGTCTTTGTAATAATATATTATTATAATAGTATTTTGTTATAATTTATTTCGTTGTTTTTTATGTGCTTTAACATATAAGATTGAAGAGTTTGCTTTTCATGAAATATTTGGATAATTTCAGCAACTTTAAATCATCAAAAATTCATGATTACAAACAAATAAATTTTTCCATTTTTCTAACAGAATTGTGATAATTAATTCTTCTATGATCTAATTAAAGGCTAATTCGATATATTTAACATATTTTACTTATACAATATACCCTCTTTTGCCATATGTGACGTCATACTCATGAGGTAGGTTGCGTGGCGGTGTATTTTTTTATACTTTCATTTGTTAAAATGGCTCTACCTTACTTTTAACTACCTTGGAAGTCTTTCACCATGAAAGGGTGCTATTTCTCGCCTGTTTAAGACATGGACAAATTTCTGTGACGAGAGAGAAGAGAGTGGAGGATACTTTCAATAACATATTAAAAGACATATCGGAATTTTATAAATACGAATAAGTAAAATTTGTATTATATAATAACACTGGGGAACAGTGAAAAGTTTTTTGGGATATATCAACTGATTTGAATACCTAATGGGTCTCTGATAACTAAATTAAAAACCATTTTGCTCAATCAGTCAAAATTTTGAGTTTTTTGTTTTCGATTTTCGACTTTTAGACAAATCACAACTTTTTTGTTTATTGAGCTACAAAATGGTATGAGTGTTTTTGGAAATACATGGTCATATTAGTGGGGGCAGAGACTAGTTTTGAGTTTAAAAAATTATTATTGTACGATTTGTGCCATCTCGCTCAGGAGTATACCTGAAAGCTCTGAAGAGGATTTTAAGACGCCATCGGGATTTTTTAAAGAATAAAAACGCTGTTTCGTCCATGTATATAAGGTTATAATCTCTTGACAGTAAATATGGTCTACAATGTTCATTCATGGTATTTATTTTACGCAACTGTCAAGAGTATTTTTTATAAATTTTAGTTGTCTGTATTTTAGTGTAGTTATTTTTTACACTGTCTTATAATATTTTGATAGCCAAATAAAGAATTTATAACCGTAAGGGGGAAAAAAAATATCAGAGAGGCCCAAAAAAAGCCAAAAAACAATTTGACCGATTTCGGGTGATTTTTGTAACTTTTGTTTATCGAGTTTCAAAATTAGTATAGATGTTTTAGAAATGGCGTACTCATGTTAGTGGGGGCGGAGATAGGTTTAGAGAGGATACATTAAAGATAAATCAACATAAAATTCTTAAAAAAGTTTTTCAAATTGATTCTAATATTTAAACTGTTCTCCTAAAGAATGATAAAGAGTGGACCCATCCCATTGTTTGTGTTAGTTGCATTACACAACTTAGAGAATGGTCTAAAGGCAAGAAGAAGAACTTAAGTTTTTGTATCTATGGTATGGAGAGTACCAAGAAAAAACACTCAGATGATTGCCAATTTTTCGCTTTACACCATATAGGTATAAATAGAAAAAACAGAAAGAGTTTAAAGTATCCAAACTTGGATTCTGCTAACAGACCAGTGCCCACAGTGAAGATGTTCCAATTCCAGTGTTCGAGTCACTTTCAGATGTTACAGATGATGAGAGTGCGACTGAGCAGTTGCAATGTGATAGTTCACACAATCATGATGATATACACTTTGAAGGTACAACATCACAGCCAAAGCACTTCAACCAGTGTGAATTAAATGACCTTGCGAGAGACTTCAACTTATGCAAAAAAATATGCATAACTTTTGGCTTCTAAATTAAGTTAGAATAATCTGCTTCAAAGTGGTACAACAATATCCTTCTACACAACAAGAGATTCAAAGTTGTTCCTTTCTTCTCCAAGAAGAAGATGGACTTTTTTACTGTAATGGCATTCCTGATCTCCTGGATAAGTTAGGTATAAGTAACTCCAATCCTCAAGAGTGGAGACTTTTCATTGACAGTTCTAAATACAGTCTCAAAGTTGTTCTGCCCCATAATGGAAATAAATATGGATCCATTCCAGTTGCCCATGCCACCAAACTAAAGAAACCGAATTCCGTACTTTCTCTGCTACTGGGATAGTAGGGCAAGGGAATAACAGGGTGAGGAAGGAGTGGCCAGAGAGGACTCATTTGACTGTTGGAGAGAAAAATATTATTGCTGAGCCTCTGGTGGACAGATCAAAGATCCTTTTCCCTCCTCCTCACAATAAGGATTAATGAAACAATTTGTCAAAGCCTAGACAAAGATGGAGACTGTTTTATATACATTTGTGATGCTTTCCCTGGACTGAGTAAAAAAAAAGAAGGCTGGAACTTATGATGATCCTCAGATCATCTGTTTGTTTTTATTATGAACCAGATTGTGTATAATGCTTGGAGCTCCTTTGTCTTGGTTGTGGGTAAATTTTCTTGGAAACAACAAGTCAAGCAATTATGTGAAGCTTGTAAACAGTATGCTTGTGAGCTAAAAGCAGCTAAATGCATATATGAGAATCAAACTTAATTTCTTTTCTGTCACCTAGAGAAATTTCCTGAAAATCTTGGAAGTGTTAGTGATGAGCAGGTGAGAGGTTTCACCAAGACATGAGGGACATGTAGAAGAGGTACCAGGAATATGGGATAGCCATATGATGGCTGACTATTGCTGGAGCATAGCTCTTGACTATCCTAATTTGCAGCACAAGAGTAGATCTTTAGAGAGAAGTTTTATACGGCTAGTAATTAGCATTCCATGCATTTTCAATTTGAATATGTTTTTGTATACAAGAAATAAAAAGTTTCAAAAATATTTTTGTTTTACTTATGTAGTTGTAATATACATAATATGTATACTGAAAAATATGCAAAATTTGGTAATTTTACAAAAAATAAATATTAATTTTTTTGGCACCTCTAGATTTTTCCTACTCAAACTAGTCTCCGCCTCCACTAATATGACCATGCCATTTCCAAAAAAACCCATACCATTTTTGTACTCAATAAACAAAAAAGTTGTGAGTTTGACTAAAAGTCGAAAATCGAAAACAAAAACTCAAAATTTCTAAAAAATCTGACCTGATTGTGCAAAACGGTTTTTAATTTAGTTATCAGGGACCCATTAGGTATTCAAATCAGTTGATATATCCAAGAAACTTTTAATTTTTTTTGTTGCCCTGTGTAATTAATAAATACCCTGAATTATTTTTGATATTTTCAACTGAATTTAATTGCGATTTATTTGAGAGCAATCGAAGAGACTTGGTTATTTATCACTAGAGATTTTAAGAGTCTATT
>CP045890.1:18981856-19061148 GCA_013387185.1 Caligus rogercresseyi
GATCCGAATATTTGTTATGAATCACTTTGCCTATCATGCGTTCATCATTATATTATCACAAGGTAATATTTTTATTTCAATCGGTTAATCATTTATTCGTTACCATTCGTTATTTTTTTAAATCATTGATTCTTTAGAGGCAAGTTGAAAAAAAGTAATTCCAGAAAACACTGTTTATTTAATTTCCATACAAAATACTATATTTAATCGCACTCACATAAATATACCAAAACATTTGCTTGCTAATTGAATCAATCCTTTTAAAAGCTGTATTACATGTCATCCTTAGGAAATTTTATCTATCCACATAGCAAAGTTAAAATATACAGTTGATGCTTTTATTCTAATTGTTCCCGTGACGTAATTCTATATATTCTTTTTTAATAAGGCATAAAACCTGTCCGAAATTAGTGTATTACATTTACGTGGATCACTGCTAATGATGGCTTATTTTTGTGTTTTTATTTCCTATTTTTTGCTTAATATAGCTTTGTTCCCTTTGTCGATATAATACAATACACCTGGGAATTCATGTCAATAATAAGTCTGATGCATGCTTTATGGTTTTACTGACGTCATTTAAGTAATTTATTGTCACAAACAAAGGCGTTGTTGGGATTGGACCCTTTGTTGCCAAATGGTAAAACATTGTTGTGTCAAGAATGATGAAATTACTACACATGCGTTATGAAAATTTAGTATAGATGCAAAAAAATATATAGGAACAGAGTAAAACTACCAGGGCAGTTGTGCAAATAAATACATTACCATTAAAAAAATTTAATATCTAAACAATCAATTACATTGCTATAATGTTTAATAATAAATTAGGATAAGTTTATGTTATATATATATATATAAATGCTATAATTTTATCGAGCCATATAATATATACCTGTGACAATAAATAAACTATAACAATCAATTACATTCTATATGATATTTAATATCCATTACTGATAAGCTTATGTTTATATATATATATATATAAGCTATAATTTTATCGTGAACCATATAAATCTATACCTGTGACAATAAAGCTCACGACGTTTAAGCGTGCGATTATAAGAATCAACGACAATAGAGTAAGAGAGGTCACCTTGGTGGGGCCTTACTCAGCTAGCTCTTATTATCCCGAAAATGTATTTAAAAGTGTTTTGTTACTATTCCAAATATCCGGCGTCTGAATGGAGAAATTGTATCTCATCAAATAATAAGTTATACTCTTTGCTCATGTTCGGCTCAGAGTTAACTAATAAAATAACCTCTGATTTTCCGGTCGTCTGGAGATGTGCATAGATAATTATTTGGAGAAACACTCCGATATATGACAACAATTCAACGATGGATGTCATAAGCAGACATGCTCAGACAAAAAGACCAAGTGATTCATTTGGTGGGATCGGCGGAGGTTTGCACTCTCTGAGTCCTCTAGTTATTGATTTGTTTTCATTATTTCCATTTTAGGAGAGGAAAAAAAGTTTTATCAAATTAAAAATCAGGACTGAAAAGGAAGACTATTTAATTTATTATACTTAAATCTAACACGTTTAGTTTGGGGATCCACAGAGACGTTTCATAGATTTTGCATTTCTCTTCTATTTTGTCCTATATAGATGTAAGTACTCGCTAACTGATTCTCATTCTCGATTAATTCAATGTCCGAGGCCCAGGGCGCAAAAAGAATGAGGGAAGGCAAAGAAGAAGAGATCTGCTAAGCGCAACTTTGGTAGATTTTCAATGAAACGTGGGCTCGAGGTAAGACGAGATCATGAGGCTCTTCAAGTCCCCATCAAGTACCGCTTAGACCATCATCAAAGAGGCGAGGAAGATTCTAGCAGGTCTCAGCGCGACCCAAAAGTGACCAGAAGAAAGAGGACCCTAAGCACTTGGCTGCCCTCAAGAGGTCCGTCAAAAATCGAGGATCGCTCCTGGTAGTCTGTTGTAGTGAGTTGTAGCAATGTACGCCAAGTCATGCCTCCTCAGGGACCGAGTCAAGCCTGGATGGACACTGTGGCCTCTAAAAGGAATCAGTGTATCGTGTAGATTGAGTCCTGGGGTTGGATGAGGACATGATACCACATGAGTCGAATGTGTTTGTCTTGCTTGAGTAAATTGTTTTCCAGAACCTCTCCTTAACTGACTTTGAACTAATACTAAATTAACCTGCATGGAACTATACATAATGAACTTATAGGTACTTGACTAGTTTCTATCGCTTTTTATATTGATTAAAAAAAATTAGCTGTTGAAAGTAAGCTCCTAATGGAACCCCATAACAATAGATGTAGAGATTTTATATTATTCATACTATTACATTGCTTGTGACAAACTTTCCTTGTTCCAGTGTCGATAATACTAACGTTCTTATTACTTTCAGATATGCAAGATGCCCAAACTAATAGCGCTCAGCTTCATTCACGAACTAGGTTGACAATCATTGGCAAATTGGAGGATAATAACGCAGCAATAAATAAAGCAAAAACTCTTCCAGGATGCAGAGATCATTCCTCAGCTAGCAATCATCAAAGACAGCATTCCAATAATGGTGAAGACAATCAAGGCTTTGCTATATATGCTTCCTTTGGTCGATACTTCAAACTTTTCTGCCTCCCAAAATTCAAATCTTAGAACAGAAGAAAATTAACGGAGGCTCACATTGAAGACGTCTATCAATTCATTTGAATGGCTAACTTATGATTTTTATAAATAAACATTGTCCATGCTTTCATTAATTTTGATTTTTTTGCTCTTAGTTTCATTTTCGAGCTGAGATAAAACTTTGACCCATATTAATTAACAAGCTTCTCTGACATTCGTTTTATTGTTTCGAAATATTTGTTTAGTAATATTGTATGCTGGATGTCTAGCCTCCATATTTATTTATAATTGGGTCAGATTAATATGATACACATTTACAAAAAATCAATACACTTCTATGAAATGTTATTCACACTAAAAATAAACAATTACAGTTTAAAATATGTATAAAAATATTACAACGTTGTCATATTAAAATCATAATCCGTTATTTTTGAGAAATTATAGGGTAAGGAGACATTATTGGTTCTTAATTTTAATAATTTATTCATCTATACAACCCATAAAATCGTCGAAAGTACTTATTACTTCTCAATTTAAAATAAAAAATGTATATTGAGAAATAAAATTAATCAAACTTGTAGAGGGTGAAATTCTTAAGATTGATCCTGATCCTTTAAGAGTTCCATGTAATTATATACCTCACTATTTTAGTGTATATTTAGTATGTTTTAATAAGGCTTTTATTCTTTGTATTTTTCTTAATCATTTCATATTTTACATTAAAAACTTAAAAGTAAAAAGTATTTTATAAATTGAAATAATGAAAAAGGAAAGAAATTTACAATGTGGTTATATCATATATTATTTATCATGGCTATTTAAGTTCAAATAGAAAAGCCAGTTTGAACCTCTAACCTATTTATGTATCATTGAATATTAATCTAGGGCCTTTACTCATCTACGGATCTGGTTAGCATACATCTACATCACAGAATTTTCATTTTGCATGATATAATTAATATCACGTCAAAAAGGAGTATTGAGTTTCTTGAAATATTCATCCTTTAATTGAATTTACTATTTTTTGCTAAAAATATAAGTCATAAAGCAATAAAAACCTATGGATACAAGTCTGAGAACAATAAATCCAAGTCATATATGGTTATAAACTGAGCATCTTGCATCAGTCTACGTAAAAACCATACATACCACGAGAGGGTTATCATAAGAAATAACATTCAATCGATATTGAAGAAATTATATCTACAATTTATTTTTATTCTTAGTAAAAGGTTTATGTGTAATCGTCTATATTCCCCCCCCCCCCCCAAGAAACATCCTAGCACTTCGGCTAGTCAAGGATGTCAGGAATTTAAAAATAAGTAATACAATGTAAAAATATATATAGAACTATATAAATTGAAACAAATACTAAAATATAAATATAAAATTAAAAGCAAAAGGTTTTTCGAAGAAAGAAAAACAACCTTAAATTAAAAATAAAAATATATAAAATTTTGTAGTTTCATGTACCGTCACAAAATATATCTAAAAGTAATCTAAGAACAAAATTCAATTCAAAAACTTTAATACTCTTGTATTTTATATTTATAACATTAATTGGAAAACAATTTGAATTATATGGTGCCATAAATAACTCTTCATATTGTAATAAATAACGAGGCTCCATTACTTCTTTAGGGTTTCATCATCTTTTTTCTTGGCAGTAGCTTTGTCCTCCTAGATATTTATATTTGATTGGAGAAATCCCATTAGGTTCCGAAACAGACAGTGTCATCATGAAGGTGTATGTAAAGAGCTCGAGAGGTTTCCAATTAAGACTCCCAGAAGTTGAGGGAAGACTGCCCTATTGTCAGGTTTTCTTCATACAACTCGAGGTCGAGAATGAATTTAATTATACAACCATCAACAACGAATTCGATGAAAATTATGTCGCCCTCACCACCAACGAGGCTGAAAGAAACAGCTGCAGTCGTCGGCTTCGGTTCCTCTCAATAGAAAGCGAAGAGGCCCACCTCTCCTCTATAGTTGCACTTCCACCACGCATCTGGGCATTTTTATCCTCCTTGTTTCCATTCAAATGCAGATCACTTGTGGTCACGTGCCTTGGGGATGCCTTTAGGTCTTTGAACTTCTTGGGCGACTCCACGCCGTGGATCCTCTTTACTTCGATAAGAGAGCTGAGAGCTGAATCCTTCTCCAGCATCTTCGACTCCGTTGTTCGCTCGAGCTTGACGACTTCCCTAGGGTTGAGTTTCCCTATTAGAAGACTGTATGGCGGTATTGTAATGAAGCCAACAAGAATCGAGTGATGTGCGTATTGCCACACTAGTAGTGTCCAAACCTCATCCGATGGGTAACGAAATCGTCGATAGGCTCAGCCCTAAAGATTTCCTCGAACTCCTCCTTGACTAGGGGCTCCTCGGCATCTGCAAACTTATATGTGCTGGAACTCCACAGTAAAACAGAAAGTTCAGGATCCATCCAGTCAGGTTTGCCTTCTTCCTGCCCGTAATTGATCCTGATTCTCCCTGAGCTCGAGTTCAGGGCATAGCTCTTGAAGCTCCGGAAACTTCAAGGTGGAACACGAATTCTTAACGTAGAGGATCCTAAATATAAGCGGAGTAGGATTTCTCTCCATTCATAGGGTCCCAGAAAAGTAAACATTCTTGCTAGGATTTGACTGATTGTAATTTTAAGAGGCTTCACATTTATATTTTGTCGCTATGAACTAACACTATTTATTATTATCATAACCAGAGATGTATAAAAAAACTAAAATGGCCCTAACAATATATTTCTTATCCTTGCCGGCCAAAACAAAAGAAAATAGTGCGAGAAAAACGGCTACATTCAATTGCAAGCACCAAACCTCCATCTATTTTTTGCTTCAATGAGTTTCAAATGATGCTTTTGAACGAGTTGTAAATAACTGTTACTTTTGGCCGTGCTTTTTTACATGTAAACCAACTGATTATATTATTTTGCTATTATTTCTGAGGAAGTATGTAGTATTAAATGCAGGCAAAAAAAGGAAGAGCGACACAGTTTCTACCCTTGATTTTCTTGTTATTGATTTGTTTTCATTATTTCTATTTTAGGAAGAGGAAAAAAAGTTTTATCAAATTAAAAAATCAGGACTGAAAATAGAAGACTTGTTTAATTTATTCTATTTAAATCTAACACGTGCAGTTTGGGATCCACAGAGACGTTTCAGAGATTTTTCATTTCTCTTCTATTTCGTCCCATATAGATGTAAGTACTTGCTAGCCATTTCTCATTCTCGATTAATTCAATGTCCGAGGCCCAGGGTGCAGAAAGAATGAGTGAAGGCAAAGAACATGATATCTGCTAGGAGGGAGGGATCTATGCGCAACTTTGGTAGATTTTTCTAAGACACATGGGTCTCGAGCTGAACAAGAGATTATTTTGAGGCTCCTCAAGTCCCGCTCAAGCATTGTTTCGAAGAAGTGAGGGAGGAAGATTCCAGTAGGTCTCAGCACAACCCAAAAGTGACCAGAAGAGGGACCCCAGGCTCTTGGCTGCCCTCAAGAAATCTGTCATCAATTTAGGATCGCTCCTTGTGGTCTCATGTAGCGTGTTGTAGCAATAGAGTCCAAGTCATTCCTTCTCAGGCAGGGACAGAGTCAAGTCCTGGAAGGACACTGGCCTCCGCAAATGATTGAATGTTCCATGTAAAGGCATTCCTGGAGGCTGGAGGAGGGAATGATACCTTAAGTTTAATGGGCCTATTTGGTTGAGTAAATATGTCTGCAGAACCTTTCCTTATTTAATCTAGTGACCCTTAACTAATACTAAATTGACCTGCATGGAATTGTACTTAATTTAGTTTTGATTATTGGCTGGTTTATTTTTATCTTGTTTGAATGAAATATAATCTTTTAATTGATGATTCTCCATTTATAGAGCTTTAACTAAAACAATAGACTTTGTAATTTTATATCATCATACTGTTTCATAGCTTCAAATTAATTTGTTATTAAAAAAACATCTATATTACTAACGTTCTTATTACTTTCAGATATTCGAGATGCCCAAAGTTATAGATCCGATCAGTCTCATTCACGAGCTTGGCGGGACCAGAGTGTGAGTTTACGACTCACAAAAAGAATCTCTATTCTGTAGGCTGTGTTCAAAATCCTTCAATTTAAAATTAGGAGCAACCTCTTCCATCATGTGCGATCCAATAAACACAAGAAACATCTTGACCTCTTCAACAAAACACAGACTATTGAGTTGGAGGAACAGACTTCATCGGTTACACGCCCTACTTTTACCATGGATCTGACAAGAATGGTGATCGCCTGCAACATCCCTTTGGCCAAGGTGGAACAACCTGAGTTCATCAACTTCTTCGAGAAGCATTGCGGCAAGAGAATTTTCCAAGCCACGCTAACAAAGTGTATAAAGGAGGAATGTGAAACAATTTGCTCCAAGATTAAAGAACAATTGAAGGAGAAGGATATTTTTGTACAAGCTGACGAGACGACTGATTCGCAAGGACGGGCCATGACTGCAATCATGGCTGGAACTTTGAATGGAGTCACCCTGGAACGTCCGTTCTTAATTGGTCTGGGCGATGTTACTACCATCAATAATCAGAGTCGAATAATAATCGAAAGTAAACCATCTCATCTCGGAAGTCAAGATTTTTTTGTGAAGTCATCAATTAGAAAGCGCCACTTCGTAGCTTCTTTCAAAATTCCGCTGCCGCCCGAACCGGTGATTAGTCGTTAGGGAACTTGGTTGGAAGCTGCCTTCTATTATGAGAGGAATTTTCTGAATATCAAGACATTCGTGGAGGAATTGAAGAACGACAGTGCTGCAATAAGTGAAGCCCAAGAAATCTTTGAAGATGAAGAGATCCTTACTCAGCTTGAAGTCATCAAAGACAACTTCCCAATACATGTGAAGGCAATTAAGGCTTTGCAAGAGAGGCTTCCTCTAGTCGAGAGCTTCAAATTAATAGAAGAGGTCCAGACCACTCTCACACTGCAGCCTTTCGCCAACAAGTTGAAAGAGTTGCTGGATAAGAATCCTGGATATAGGACAATGATGGAAACTGCAAGTTTCTTGCATAGTGCTAAAGGAAATGAAGAATGTGTTGCCAATATTTTCTTGATGGCCAATGCTCCGATGGTGACATGTGACGTGGAAAGACTTTTCTATGTCCTAAAGGATGTTAACTCTCCAAAGAGAGGAAGATTAACGGAAGTTCATCTTGAAGACAATTTGTTCATTCGTTGGAATGGCAAACTCATTTTATAATATCGTTCCATGACCATCAAAGGGTTTTTCGGATCAGACGCTTGAATAAATTATGATAGAAAAATTGTTCCCTCCCTCATTTTACGACCTTATGTTCTGATATGTTACAAAACGCTTTAGTTAATAGTGATTTTAGAAAAACTTAAGAACATAATTTTTTCAAAAATCATGGTGCCATTTTTTGCGAGAGTAAGTGAATGCAAAGTTAATTTTTGAAGTGACTAACTACTATGACCCTCGAAAAAGAAAATTTATTATATATATAAATTATTCATTTTAAATATATGCACAAATATAAATTATTTTAATAGAAATATATAAACCTAATAGCCATTAAATGTAATCCACAATTTAAAAAAGTAACAATCAAATAGTTTTAAGCTATAATTTCATTTAAGGATTTCTATGATTAACTCTTAAAGGATTAAAATGGAAACAACTCTGCGTTCAGAAATAGTAAACGGTATATTAAAAATGTTAAGAAATGTTCACATCCCAAACTATCACTTCTAAACAATTTACACAAATAGTTTTACCTTTTCAATTTTAAGAAATTATTTATTCATGGCAATACAAGGCATATTTTTCGGTAACTTATTTAAAAAATGCCAATAACATTTTCTAAAATAATCCAGAATTAAACCATTTTATTTATAGTATGTACTGTTATTTTAAAGTAGTTGGCGCGTAGAACTTTGTATTCACTTACTGTCGTAAAAAATGACAACACAATGTTTTTATATTAAATAGCTTCCTAAAAAAATCTTTGATCGCAAAATTGAGGGGGTCAACAAAGAATCAATTTATCTATTCTTATATTCCTTTTATATTTTTTTGTCTTATCTTTATATAATTGATATAAAAGTATTCTCATTAATCAGTAAATCAAAATGTGTAATTTTGTATAATATATGTAAATAATGAAACAAACATACTATGCGAGTACTTACTGGATTCTTTCTCGTAGTAGGTATTTAAACTCAAAAAAGGAAAGCCAAATTCATTCTTTCAACCTCTTAATGTCTCATCTAATATCCAATACCTCGATTCATCTACGGATCCGTATATTCTAAATGAACATCCCTTAATATATCCTTGGTATGATGTAATTTTTGTTAGTCAAGAAGGAGAACTGATAATTTCTCTAGACAACATTTGATTGAATTATCTAATTATTATTTTCATTAATTTGCAAAAACAATACATCTAAAGGCATGTACAGTTATAAATTCAATCAATATTCATGTTTGGGAAATTTTTCTTTCAAAGGAATGCTTATTTAGTTTTATTTATAATTGTTTACATAAATATAATATATTAAAAATATATATATTTATGAAGAAAATTTTATTTAAGTATTTTATTAAATAAACAGTAATTTAAATGAGCCTTTACACTGTATTAAATTTGTAGCTGCACTTCTTCATCCCATGAGGATCCAAAACAGACAGGCTCATAATAAAAATGTTTGTAAAGGTAGGTGGTGTCGATTAGAAAGGGACCAGAATGCGTGTCAATAAGGAGTATTGAGTTTCTTGAAATATACAACCTTCAATTGATTTTTCTATTTATTTGCAAAAAAATATATTAAATCATAAAACAATGGATACAACTCTGAGAACAATTAATCTAAAAGTCATATATGGGTATAAACTGAATATGTTGCATCAGTCTACGTATAAGCCATTCATGTCAGAAGATAGTTATCATTTAAAAATAACATTCTATCGATATTGAAGAAAATATGCTTTTACTTTTTTTATTTTTTAGTGACATTTTATCTACTTTAATGTATGTGAAGAAATATCTCTAGATACTTTAATAAAAAACTTAAACACTAATGTATGTATATATATATATATATATATATATATATATGGTAAACAATTTAAATTATATAGTGCTATAAATAACTCTTCATATTGTAATAAACAACGTGGGTTCATTACTTCTTCAGGGTTCCATTATACTTTTGCTTCTCTCTTTTTCCTCAGCAGTAGCTTTGTCCTCCTAGTAATTTATATTTAATTTCGATAAATCCCATCAGGTTCCGAAACAGACAGTCTCATCATGAAGGCGTATGTAAAGGAGTCGAGAGGTTAAGACCCCCAGAAGTTGGGGGAAGACTGCCCTATTGTCTAGTTTTCTTCATACAACTCGAGGTTGAGAATGAATTTAATTATACAACCATCAACAACGAATTCGATAAAAATTATGTCGCCCTCACCACCAACGAGGCTGAAAGAAACAGCTGCAGTCGTCGGCTTCGGTTCCTCTCAATGGAAAGCGAAGAGGCCCACTTTCCTCTATAGTTGCACTTCCACCTCGCATCTGGGCATTTTTATCCTCCTTGGTTCCATTCAAATGTAAAACACTTGTGGTTACGTGTCTTGGGGATGCCTTTGGGTCTTTGAACTTCTTGGGGCGACTCCACGCATTAACAAAATAAAACCCGCCATTTTCAGTTGGCACAAAGATCTTATGCCAGTCCCCACTATTTGAAAGCTCACACACTCTTTTAGAATTAATGATAGATTTAGATTCAAATGATATAATTCCCCTATTTACCCCATTTCCCGTAAAATAATAAAAATAATTTTTGGGAATACAGAAGAGAAATTCAGAGGTACAGGTAGACGATGTTGGTGTCTTGACGTCTTGCAAACAAATTATATTAGGTTTCTGATACAGAAGGCTTTTCATAAGAGCATGTCTTGATAGACGATTCCTACCTCCTCTTGTGTTCAAAGATAGTATCCTTCCTATTCCTACATTTATTTATTGATCTCTTGACATCGTTGATTTAAAAAAAGCATCGATTTTCGTTTGCCTGAAAGGCATCTAATGGACAATAGTTAGATTTATCAAAAAAAAGAGTTTTTAGGGAGCTTGCGTGGAGTATCTTTCTGTGGAAATAAGCCGGATGCGGAAGAGGTTCTTTTAGATATCGACCCTGACCTCGTTCTAGCTAGCAGGATCACGTCAGAATTTTATTTCGTTTTTTTGGGGTCGACTTTACATTTGGTAGATACTTCCTCCTCATCAATCGTATTGCTGGGTACTTCACTTTTCGACTTACAGTGTGAAGATGCAGTACTGCTGTCACCCCCATTAGTTGACGAGACATCGCTTGAACTTTGGCTTTTTGACGAATTCGGCAAAGGAGAGCATTGACTATCTTCCGTGGTCGCAATTTGAGTATTTTTTGATTTTTTTAAAACTATTAAGTGAATCTAATTCAATATTTTTTCAATAGTCGTCGATGTGGTATTTTCAGGTGATTCTTCAACAATCACTGAGGCATTTTCTACTGCTTTTTGGGAATCTTCTGTGAGTATTACTTCAACAGTCACATCCACAGTTTGCTGCAAATTCACCACATTATCTCCCACTGTTATTTAGGATTGCAAAGAATCTTCAGTGTTTTGGCCCTCACGAGTCCCAACTTCCGCCTCCAAATCCTTGGTAATTTCTTCGTCCAGCGTAACAATTCCATTGATATCAGCTCCATTGCCACTTTTTTTTAAAGAGAGATTTCTATCCATCATACCTTTAAGAACATGTACGTATTCACGTACACTTATTCTTTTGTTGGCGCACTCATGCTTGGTATGACCTTATTCCCTTTTTTACATAGTTCTCTAAAATCACTTTATCTTCCATTTCTACTTATGCAACCTCAGCAATCCTGAATTAATTTACAGAATGAGACATACAAGAGCGTGCAAAAATTCAACTTTCGGTAAGACTGGTAACAATTGGTGCTTGATATTCCATATGTTCCAATCTTCTTTCATGCACAAAACTGGAAGTAGTTTTAAATGATTTTATGTAAACATTTGCAGATTCGTTAGACGTCCATCAATGAGAGTGTCCTTTTTAAGGTTTCTTCTTTATAAAATATAAGCCTTTTATTTTTTAAATTCAATTTAAAAAATGAACTATCTAACTACTTCAAAGATAAGGTTGGTTGTACCTATAGGTTAATGTATTATTTTAATATATTGTTAGTTGTATGATATTTTGTCGTGATAATTAACCCTTTTTAGTGTTTGGTTGTTATTGCAGTTGATTTAATAATTTATGTTAAATTAATGGTAATGTGTCAATGAATAAAATTATGCCGCTTAGACAACGCTGTAAAATGAATATAAAAGAATAAACTGAGCATGCTCATGTTGAATTATTACAGTAACTATTAATTCGATGACTGGAAAACTTTAATGTTTGTTATTTATTTCGTTTCATTATTGAAATAATTTTCTCCATAAATTTTATTTATTATTTAATACGAACTGCAGATTTTCCTCCGTTTGATTTCTAGCTTTATTTGACCTATTAGTCGGGATATATGTAAACTGGCTTACTTATTTCACAATATCATTGGCCTAAAATTTTATATATGGCGGACTCTAATCCATATTCTTTTGTTTTTATTTAAATAACAATAATATAAATTTATTTTCTCTATAACTGAATTCTCCTTGCAACTTTTTTCAACAAAAATTGTCTTATGAATTGATGCAATTAAAAGGACTTTTAATTTTTTTTTGCTAACATCATTTAATATATAGATCATATTATGTATATCTTATCTACTCTTGTAGTTTCTCCGAATATTTTCTTATCCTTACAATGTTTTTTCTTCTTCTCATCGTAAAATATTTTTGTATTTCTATATAAAAATAACAAAGACACTAAATGGATGACAACCTTAGAAAAATGTATATATATGATTTTGTAACCGTATAATCTATAATCATATATATAATTATATAATATATTATGTAATGTATCATATTTTTTTAAATAATCCCTTATTTCTGTATTTCACTTTTTCTATACGCATATAAAATACATTTTGAAAATATTAATAGGTTCGAATCAACTAGAATTATAAAAACTTAAAACCTGCGTCGTCTTCTGATGTGCGTTTTTTCAGGACAGTTTATAAGGGATGATTTACAATAATAAAAAGGGAGGGAGTTGACGCAAACCAGAGCCCTATAAGGAGAGTTACGACAATAGATTGGAGCGCCACCTGGTGAAATAGCATGTCGGGCTCAAAACAACGCATGGAATGAAAGAAATTAGTATTGTTCCTATGTTATTCTTTAGGATAAATAAATCGGAATCTATGACAAAAACTGTGTCTATAAAACCTTTCATTCATTGGGGGTATTGTTTCAGTAAATTGATAGTTTCCCTTATGCATATAACTCCATATTTTCTACATGATTTACTAAATAATATAAAAAATATCTAAATCATGTGGTAAAAAAAATATCCATAAAAACAATTGTCCAAAAAATATCCTAAGTATTGATTAACTGGATTTTTCATTGAACCCAATTTATATATCCCAGATTAGTGAAATAATTAATTATAAATGACAAAATAATTCAATTTTTTTTCTTTCTATAATTGAAATATATTTTATAACACGTAGTAATAAAAAAATATAAAATAAATTATTTATATTTTTATTACTACGTGTTGTAAAATATATTTCAATTTAAAAAAAAATATTTTGTAATTTATAATGAATCATTTCACTAATCTGAGATATATAAATTATTATAACATACATGAATTTGATAATTATTTACATAATTTTCTCATGCACATACTTCTACTTCCAAATAAATTGGAGGTTTTATTAGACCTATTTTTTTTACTATAATTGTCTGTTTTCGTAAATGGATGTGTTAACGAATTTTTATATACCTAGATATATATTGTAATAATTCATGACATTGTGATATATTCTTTAATGATGATCTAATAAATTGAACGGCCATTTCTGTTATTGAAGATCCTATTTGTTTCATTTTTACTAATTCTTTTACATATAATTTAAATATTCCTTCAATTTTGTAAACTTCTTAATAAATTTATCCGAACAAAATATTAATTCACCAGAAGAAGAATAGTTTCTGAATGAAATTATTATTTTTAAATAGATCTTTTATATTGTTTTTAAACTTCGAATTTTTTTTTCAAAGACTGTTTACAGTAAACCCTCGATATAACGACCCTCTGTATAACGAACCTCGGATACAACGAACCTCCTGGAGCTGGCCGAACAAGCCTAAGATATAACGAACTTAAGTTCGTTATATCTGAGGATACCGAACTTCCTGGAGCTGGCCGAACAAGCCTCATATATAACGAACTTAAGTTCGTTATATCTGAGGCTACCGAACAAGCATCAGTTATAACGAACCTAAGTTCGTTATATTTGAGGCTACCGAACCTTTTTTGTCCATGACCGAACAAGCCCCGAATATAACGAACCTAAGTTCGTTATATTTAAGGCTACCGAATCCGAATTACGAGCTGCTGCGGATCATGCGGTTTGAACTCATGCGTGAGGTGCAGCAGAGGAAGACGCAGGCGAAGATCTCTGACTTCTTCAAGGCTGGCCCCTCCTCAGCCGAGAAGAGGTCTAGGACAGAGTCAGAGACCAGCAGTGTGTCTGTGACTTCAACCTCCTCCACTAATCTGTCAAATATATCCAGCGACAGTTCGTCGTCACTCCTGCATGATATACCTTACACTCCAGAGCCCCCCTCTAACGAACTTCGGATTTAACGAAATTTTGGATATAACGACCTTGCCCTCCCCCGATATAGTTCGTTATATCGAGGGTTTACTGTATTTACAGTTCCCTCAAAAATATTTGAGCCTGACTTGAGAGTCAGCTGCTACACAGACAGGTCTCACGACGTAACTCTCCTTATAGGGCTCTGACGCAAACTAAGAACAATAATAAAAACAAGCACGTGAGGTAAATATTAAACAAAAGAGAGTTATTAAAAAACTAAGATTATTGAGGATCATAAAAACACCCAACACAATAAGGTACAATGAATATTAGCTTCGGGTTATGGTCGTGGTCAAGGGGACCCATCCATCACCTCCATCATTCGGTCCACCATCCATGAGAAGACCCTGAGTGAAGGGAGAATCTTCGTTTGCCTCGCTCCATAGATCCAGGATATTGTGCATGAGATGATATTTTCCACTTTGTAATGGTCCTCTGATTCTGGGCATATTGCCACAAGCCAGTATGACTTGGATAACGAAATTCCGTAAGTATTTTGTATTTGTCCTCCACATGTTGTCTAATGTTGTTTATTTTTTGGCACTCGTAAAAAGGTGGAATGATGATTTGGAGGTGCTTCCACAATACGAACAGGTCCTTTCTTCTTCTTTGTGTGTTGAGTTGTTGGTAAATAGGCTGGATGTCACTAATCTATATCTAAGCCATTTTGATTTTGAGTCTATATATTTATTGCAGAAGATAGTTCTCCATGCCTCATGGATAACTTTATTGTCACTTATCTCCAGTCGTTTGAGTCTTCTTTTCACTATTAAGGTTGGTGTTGATTTTTGACTGTCTGTTTGAGATTAAGCCATTTGAATTTTAAAGTTATCCACACTTCTTCTAATGTCCTTGTTTTGAATCATTTCCATGGCAATAACCGCTGGGGTTGGAGGCCCCATGTATTCCCTCTTTCTTGAACGGACTTTAGTTTCACTTGCACGTATGAGTAGCCAAGTATTGCTTTTGGATTCCGAGCTCCTAAGTTGGTAAATTGTCGTATACGAATGTTCTTTTTAAAAGAATATCAGAATTACTGATTCTAGGATTAAAATTTACTGGTGCATTTGACCCCAGCAAAGGAAGAATATGGACCAAAAGAGATTTCCAGGACTCTGTATCATATTTACTAACAAAAATATTATATATATAGTTAGGAGAAATATTATATATATATATATATATTATTAAAATATTAAATAGTGAATATAGTTATAAATATATATATATATATATATATATTTATTTATTTCTAAACTTTATAATGATTTAATCTAGATTGGACAAAAATATTCAATATATATATATATATTACCATCAAAATTATATATATTTATAAAAAGTGTAAATGTTACAATTTTGATATATGATATATTTTATATTATCATTTTTTGAACATAATTGTATGTGTGATTAGAAACGAAATATATAGTACCCAAAAAAGACATCATGTTTGATGTTCTTTTTCACAATTTTGGATTTTTATAAAATAATATAATGCACACATTTTGAGACATCCAACAATCTTTGAGTGAAAAGTATTTTATTTAAACAGTTGTTAAACCTTTTTTTAAATCACAATTGACGTCATTTCCAGGTAACTAAATTAAGAGGAGGCCATCTGGAAGACAATTTAAATTTCTTAGTTGACATTTTTGAATTCGTAAGCTGATCATAGAGATAGAATCTATCTCTATGATTGGTATTGGTTGTTTATTTGTATTAAAAACATGAAAAATAAAGTCACTTCAAGAGTTGACCGAATCTATTAGTTTATAATTGAAAGGAATACGCTTTTATTTCTATATATTATGGATGAACCCCAAATGTCATGTATTTTCGTCCTTCTTCATCGGGATGTAGTGGTGACGAAGCAGGTGTCCCTTCTTTAGCTTTTCACCTTTTTCTTGTAACAAAAACAACAATAATTGCTTGTAAACATCAACTATACCTGAACACTTTCATTGAGTCAAGTGTACAAGGTCAATTTTCAAAATTGATTTACTACTCAACAATCTCAAATACAAGTGACTCTGAAAATGGACCAAAAATACATTGAATGGATTCAGAAATGACTATGAAATATCCGATTTGGAATGTCTAAGGAGAGTACTTTTCTCACATATATATATATATATATATATATATATAAATACAAATTTTATAAGTGCTAAGTTTATAGTTTTTTTTTTTTTGCATTTTCGATGTTTTTATTTGCGTTTTGTTGAAATTATATTGTATCCATGAGTTTTAGTCGGAAATTGTAATATTTGTTAATGTATTTGTGATGACAATAGCTCCGTTTTTATAAATGTTAGTTTTTATTATTATGCTATCTGCTTAATATTTTGAAGAAGATGAAACTATTTATTTCCTTATTGGCATTTACAGATAATATGCATTTTGTGCCTTATTTTTATAACCACCAGAATTTGAAATGGAGATCTCCAAGTTCAAAGTTTGAAATATTTATTTCGATAGTAGCATTGTGTAATGATATTAATGTTTTTTATATCACATATAAATATATATTAATTGTATAATATTTTTTTTCACATATTACATTCATTTCAATTAAACTTTACGTAGAACAAAACAATTGACATAATTGTGACTCTGACAAAAGGATATATATCTATTAATATGATTATCTTCAAACATCTATACAAAAATATATCGTTCCGGAAAGGAAGGATGATGCACATTAATAATTGATTCGGTCTAAGAGGGAGATGTATCTTTCCACAAATTTGTCAAGTCCTATAGGGAGAGGGTTCCCCTTGACCCGCGAGACGTACAGAACGCCTTGAACCCTGACTTCCTTTGACGCAATATTACATCAGTAAAACTCGAAAATTGAAATATCTACAATTGAACATGTATAACTAATACATTTTGTCCAAAAGAAACTAACAGAAGCTCAGAAAAAGGACATCAAATGGGGGTCAATTTATAATAATCTTCTGACAAACGGAGGAATATAATAAATGTCACCTTAGAAAATAACAACCTCATGCTCAAAACAACAGATAAATCAACAATAGTAGTCCCAGATAGCCTAAAATAATATATCATGAAGAATTATCATGGTAACTCTAAGGTCTTGACGAAGACATATTTATTCATTATGAAATATGTACTATTATTATATTTACAATAAATACAGGCTGGATTTAAGGTGCCAAGTTCCTTCGAACAAATAGGAGGATCCTGAAGGTAACTCCCCGATCAGTTAAGGTAATAAAGACTCATTTAACTTTAAAAGCTGATTATGTGAGTGAGGGTTTAGGATGAGGAGTAAATTATATTTAGGGGGATGATGGGCCATGAGAAACTCCAGATCTTTTTTTTAATATATGGCATCCCTGGATTTCATTGTTGATTTGTCTTTCACAGTTTTTTTAACACTATAAAACTATGGGAAGGCCTTGGGGTCTATTTATTGAGACATTCAGTGGGACATGGAGCCTCAACACTGACACTAAGGGAGGGTGTTAAGTTCTTCTCGCTGAGGCTACTGGGAAGACATGGAGCATTCACAATGAGACCAGGAGAAAGTATTGAAGTCTCCTCATTTAGTCTGTTGGGAGAAAATGGAGCCTCCACAATGAAACTGGGTCAAGGTATATTGGCCTAATCGATGAGACTGGAGGAAAGGCGTATAAGCATTTGATTAAGTCTTTTTTTAGGGCTCAACGATGGCGTGAGGAACTTGAAAAATATATTCCAAAATACCAAGCTCCTCCTTGAGGTCCTCTTCCGTCCATGTCTCCAAAAGTTGATTGAAGGCCGATTGGTACTCCCAGGGCAGTCTTGTTGGTTGTGTGAACTTTATATTTACAACGTTCATATTGCTACGTGTTCGTTATTAGTAGTAGTTGTAATAAGTTATGTGACTCACAGGGTCAACAATTTTTCTTTCATTCAATCATTCATTACTTCATTGTATATATATTTACAATCTTGGGTATATATATTAAAAAAATCGTAAACGCAACAACGGAAATTGATGAAGTTATTTTTAGAAAAATTACTACTTATTACGAATAATAAAAATAATAAACACAGTGGTGTATTCCACTTAAATAATTGTCTAACTCAGTGGTTCCCAAAGTAAGGGTGCAGAGCTATTGTTGGGGGGGGGGGGGGGGCGGTAAAAACTTGTCATACTTACAAGCTACTGATCCCAAGGAAAGAAGTGTTGTTAAATGCAATCCAGAAAACTTCATAGCTGGCATTGAATGACTATTTTGGTGGTAGTCTAGTTTTAAAGCTCCTTCTATTTGATATATTGAATATTTGAAAAAGTTAAACAAAGAAATGAAGCATTCATAAAAAAATGTGTTTGGAACAAGTATATAGAAGTTTAAATGTAGAAATATGTATCAGGTTCCAATATAAGAAATTAAAATTATATGTATTTGATGAGTTCATAAAACGAACAAAAAAATCATCAGGGCGTTTACTTAATCAAGTCCCGCTCAAGCATTGTTTCGAAGAAGTGAGGGAGGAAGATTCCAGTAGGTCTCAGCACAACCCAAAAGTGACCAGAAGAGGGACCCCAGGCTCTTGGCTGCCCTCAAGAAATCTGTCATCAATTTAGGATCGCTCCTTGTGGTCTCATGTAGCGTGTTGTAGCAATAGAGTCCAAGTCATTCCTTCTCAGGCAGGGACAGAGTCAAGTCCTGGAAGGACACTGGCCTCTGCAAATGATTGAATGTTCCATGTAAAGGTATTCCTGGAGGCTGGAGGAGGGAATGATACCTTAAGTTTAATGGGCCTATTTGGTTGAGTAAATATGTCTGCAGAACCTTTCCTTATTTAATCTAGTGACCCTTAACTAATACTAAATTGACCTGCATGGAATTGTACTTAATTTAGTTTTGATTATTGGCTGGTTTATTTTTATCTTGTTTGAATGAAATATAATCTTTTAATTGATGATTCTCCATTTATAGAGCTTTAACTAAAACAATAGACTTTGTAATTTTATATCATCATACTGTTTCATAGCTTCAAATTAATTTGTTATTAAAAAAACATCTATATTACTAACGTTCTTATTACTTTCAGATATTCGAGATGCCCAAAGTTATAGATCCGATCAGTCTCATTCACGAGCTTGGCGGGACCATAGTGTGAGTTTACGACTCACAAAAAGAATCTCTATTCTGTAGGCTGTGTTCAAAATCCTTCAATTTAAAATTAGGAGCAACCTCTTCCATCATGTGCGATCCAATAAACACAAGAAACATCTTGACCTCTTCAACAAAACACAGACTATTGAGTTGGAGGAACAGACTTCATCGGTTACACGCCCTACTTTTACCATGGATCTGACAAGAATGGTGATCGCCTGCAACATCCCTTTGGCCAAGGTGGAACAACCTGAGTTCATCAACTTCTCCGAGAAGCATTGCGGCAAGAGAATTTTCCAAGCCACGCTAACAAAGTGTATAAAGGAGGAATGTGAAACAATTTGCTCCAAGATTAAAGAACAATTGAAGGAGAAGGATATTTTTGTACAAGCTGACGAGACGACTGATTCGCAAGGACGGGCCATGACTGCAATCATGGCTGGAACTTTGAATGGAGTCACCCTGGAACGTCCGTTCTTAATTGGTCTGGGCGATGTTACTACCATCAATAATCAGAGTCGAATAATAATCGAAAGTAAACCATCTCATCTCGGAAGTCAAGATTTTTTTGTGAAGTCATCAATTAGAAAGCGCCACTTCGTAGCTTCTTTCAAAATTCCGCTGCCGCCCGAACCGGTGATTAGTCGTTAGGGAACTTGGTTGGAAGCTGCCTTCTATTATGAGAGGAATTTTCTGAATATCAAGACATTCGTGGAGGAATTGAAGAACGACAGTGCTGCAATAAGTGAAGCCCAAGAAATCTTTGAAGATGAAGAGATCCTTACTCAGCTTGAAGTCATCAAAGACAACTTCCCAATACATGTGAAGGCAATTAAGGCTTTGCAAGAGAGGCTTCCTCCAGTCGAGAGCTTCAAATTAATAGAAGAGGTCCAGACCACTCTCACACTGCAGCCTTTCGCCAACAAGTTGAAAGAGTTGCTGGATAAGAATCCTGGATATAGGACAATGATGGAAACTGCAAGTTTCTTGCATAGTGCTAAAGGAAATGAAGAATGTGTTGCCAATATTTTCTTGATGGCCAATGCTCCGATGGTGACATGTGACGTGGAAAGACTTTTCTATGTCCTAAAGGATGTTAACTCTCCAAAGAGAGGAAGATTAACGGAAGTTCATCTTGAAGACAATTTGTTCATTCGTTGGAATGGCAAACTCATTTTATAATATCGTTCCATGACCATCAAAGGGTTTTTCGGATCAGACGCTTGAATAAATTATGATAGAAAAATTGTTCCCTCCCTCATTTTACGACCTTATGTTCTGATATGTTACAAAACGCTTTAGTTAATAGTGATTTTAGAAAAACTTAAGAACATAATTTTTTCAAAAATCATGGTGCCATTTTTTGCGAGAGTAAGTGAATGCAAAGTTAATTTTTGAAGTGACTAACTACTATGACCCTCGAAAAAGAAAATTTATTATATATATAAATTATTCATTTTAAATATATGCACAAATATAAATTATTTTAATAGAAATATATAAACCTAATAGCCATTAAATGTAATCCACAATTTAAAAAAGTAACAATCAAATAGTTTTAAGCTATAATTTCATTTAAGGATTTCTATGATTAACTCTTAAAGGATTAAAATGGAAACAACTCTGCGTTCAGAAATAGTAAACGGTATATTAAAAATGTTAAGAAATGTTCACATCCCAAACTATCACTTCTAAACAATTTACACAAATAGTTTTACCTTTTCAATTTTAAGAAATTATTTATTCATGGCAATACAAGGCATATTTTTCGGTAACTTATTTAAAAAATGCCAATAACATTTTCTAAAATAATCCAGAATTAAACCATTTTATTTATAGTATGTACTGTTATTTTAAAGTAGTTGGCGCGTAGAACTTTGTATTCACTTACTGTCGTAAAAAATGACAACACAATGTTTTTATATTAAATAGCTTCCTAAAAAAATCTTTGATCGCAAAATTGAGGGGGTCAACAAAGAATCAATTTATCTATTCTTATATTCCTTTTATATTTTTTTGTCTTATCTTTATATAATTGATATAAAAGTATTCTCATTAATCAGTAAATCAAAATGTGTAATTTTGTATAATATATGTAAATAATGAAACAAACATACTATGCGAGTACTTACTGGATTCTTTCTCGTAGTAGGTATTTAAACTCAAAAAAGGAAAGCCAAATTCATTCTTTCAACCTCTTAATGTCTCATCTAATATCCAATACCTCGATTCATCTACGGATCCGTATATTCTAAATGAACATCCCTTAATATATCCTTGGTATGATGTAATTTTTGTTAGTCAAGAAGGAGAACTGATAATTTCTCTAGACAACATTTGATTGAATTATCTAATTATTATTTTCATTAATTTGCAAAAACAATACATCTAAAGGCATGTACAGTTATAAATTCAATCAATATTCATGTTTGGGAAATTTTTCTTTCAAAGGAATGCTTATTTAGTTTTATTTATAATTGTTTACATAAAATATAATATATTAAAAATATATATATTTATGAAGAAAATTTTATTTAAGTATTTTATTAAATAAACAGTAATTTAAATGAGCCTTTACACTGTATTAAATTTGTAGCTGCACTTCTTCATCCCATGAGGATCCAAAACAGACAGGCTCATAATAAAAATGTTTGTAAAGGTAGGTGGTGTCGATTAGAAAGGGACCAGAATGCGTGTCAATAAGGAGTATTGAGTTTCTTGAAATATACAACCTTCAATTGATTTTTCTATTTATTTGCAAAAAAATATATTAAATCATAAAACAATGGATACAACTCTGAGAACAATTAATCTAAAAGTCATATATGGGTATAAACTGAATATGTTGCATCAGTCTACGTATAAGCCATTCATGTCAGAAGATAGTTATCATTTAAAAATAACATTCTATCGATATTGAAGAAAATATGCTTTTACTTTTTTTAATTTTTAGTGACATTTTATCTACTTTAATGTATGTGAAGAAATATCTCTAGATACTTTAATAAAAAACTTAAACACTAATGTATGTATATATATATATATATATATATATATATATATAATATAAACAATTTAAATTATATAGTGCTATAAATAACTCTTCATATTGTAATAAACAACGTGGGTTCATTACTTCTTCAGGGTTCCATTATACTTTTGCTTCTCTCTTTTTCCTCAGCAGTAGCTTTGTCCTCCTAGTAATTTATATTTAATTTCGATAAATCCCATCAGGTTCCGAAACAGACAGTCTCATCATGAAGGCGTATGTAAAGGAGTCGAGAGGTTAAGACCCCCAGAAGTTGGGGGAAGACTGCCCTATTGTCTAGTTTTCTTCATACAACTCGAGGTTGAGAATGAATTTAATTATACAACCATCAACAACGAATTCGATAAAAATTATGTCGCCCTCACCACCAACGAGGCTGAAAGAAACAGCTGCAGTCGTCGGCTTCGGTTCCTCTCAATGGAAAGCGAAGAGGCCCACTTTCCTCTATAGTTGCACTTCCACCTCGCATCTGGGCATTTTTATCCTCCTTGGTTCCATTCAAATGTAAAACACTTGTGGTTACGTGTCTTGGGGATGCCTTTGGGTCTTTGAACTTCTTGGGGCGACTCCACGCATTAACAAAATAAAACCCGCCATTTTCAGTTGGCACAAAGATCTTATGCCAGTCCCCACTATTTGAAAGCTCACACACTCTTTTAGAATTAATGATAGATTTAGATTCAAATGATATAATTCCCCTATTTACCCCATTTCCCGTAAAATAATAAAAATAATTTTTGGGAATACAGAAGAGAAATTCAGAGGTACAGGTAGACGATGTTGGTGTCTTGACGTCTTGCAAACAAATTATATTAGGTTTCTGATACAGAAGGCTTTTCATAAGAGCATGTCTTGATAGACGATTCCTACCTCCTCTTGTGTTCAAAGATAGTATCCTTCCTATTCCTACATTTATTTATTGATCTCTTGACATCGTTGATTTAAAAAAAGCATCGATTTTCGTTTGCCTGAAAGGCATCTAATGGACAATAGTTAGATTTATCAAAAAAAAGAGTTTTTAGGGAGCTTGCGTGGAGTATCTTTCTGTGGAAATAAGCCGGATGCGGAAGAGGTTCTTTTAGATATCGACCCTGACCTCGTTCTAGCTAGCAGGATCACGTCAGAATTTTATTTCGTTTTTTTGGGGTCGACTTTACATTTGGTAGATACTTCCTCCTCATCAATCGTATTGCTGGGTACTTCACTTTTCGACTTACAGTGTGAAGATGCAGTACTGCTGTCACCCCCATTAGTTGACGAGACATCGCTTGAACTTTGGCTTTTTGACGAATTCGGCAAAGGAGAGCATTGACTATCTTCCGTGGTCGCAATTTGAGTATTTTTTGATTTTTTTAAAACTATTAAGTGAATCTAATTCAATATTTTTTCAATAGTCGTCGATGTGGTATTTTCAGGTGATTCTTCAACAATCACTGAGGCATTTTCTACTGCTTTTTGGGAATCTTCTGTGAGTATTACTTCAACAGTCACATCCACAGTTTGCTGCAAATTCACCACATTATCTCCCACTGTTATTTAGGATTGCAAAGAATCTTCAGTGTTTTGGCCCTCACGAGTCCCAACTTCCGCCTCCAAATCCTTGGTAATTTCTTCGTCCAGCGTAACAATTCCATTGATATCAGCTCCATTGCCACTTTTTTTTAAAGAGAGATTTCTATCCATCATACCTTTAAGAACATGTACGTATTCACGTACACTTATTCTTTTGTTGGCGCACTCATGCTTGGTATGACCTTATTCCCTTTTTACATAGTTCTCTAAAATCACTTTATCTTCCATTTCTACTTATGCAACCTCAGCAATCCTGAATTAATTTACAGAATGAGACATACAAGAGCGTGCAAAAATTCAACTTTCGGTAAGACTGGTAACAATTGGTGCTTGATATTCCATATGTTCCAATCTTCTTTCATGCACAAAACTGGAAGTAGTTTTAAATGATTTTATGTAAACATTTGCAGATTCGTTAGACGTCCATCAATGAGAGTGTCCTTTTTAAGGTTTCTTCTTTATAAAAATATAAGCCTTTTATTTTTTTAAATTCAATTTAAAAAATGAACTATCTAACTACTTCAAAGATAAGGTTGGTTGTACCTATAGGTTAATGTATTATTTTAATATATTGTTAGTTGTATGATATTTTGTCGTGATAATTAACCCTTTTTAGTGTTTGGTTGTTATTGCAGTTGATTTAATAATTTATGTTAAATTAATGGTAATGTGTCAATGAATAAAATTATGCCGCTTAGACAACGCTGTAAAATGAATATAAAAGAATAAACTGAGCATGCTCATGTTGAATTATTACAGTAACTATTAATTCGATGACTGGAAAACTTTAATGTTTGTTATTTATTTCGTTTCATTATTGAAATAATTTTCTCCATAAATTTTATTTATTATTTAATACGAACTGCAGATTTTCCTCCGTTTGATTTCTAGCTTTATTTGACCTATTAGTCGGGATATATGTAAACTGGCTTACTTATTTCACAATATCATTGGCCTAAAATTTTATATATGGCGGACTCTAATCCATATTCTTTTGTTTTTTATTTAAATAACAATAATATAAATTTATTTTCTCTATAACTGAATTCTCCTTGCAACTTTTTTCAACAAAAATTGTCTTATGAATTGATGCAATTAAAAGGACTTTTAATTTTTTTTTGCTAACATCATTTAATATATAGATCATATTATGTATATCTTATCTACTCTTGTAGTTTCTCCGAATATTTTCTTATCCTTACAATGTTTTTTCTTCTTCTCATCGTAAAATATTTTTGTATTTCTATATAAAAATAACAAAGACACTAAATGGATGACAACCTTAGAAAAATGTATATATATGATTTTGTAACCGTATAATCTATAATCATATATATAATTATATAATATATTATGTAATGTATCATATTTTTTTAAATAATCCCTTATTTCTGTATTTCACTTTTTCTATACGCATATAAAATACATTTTGAAAATATTAATAGGTTCGAATCAACTAGAATTATAAAAACTTAAAACCTGCGTCGTCTTCTGATGTGCGTTTTTTCAGGACAGTTTATAAGGGATGATTTACAATAATAAAAAGGGAGGGAGTTGACGCAAACCAGAGCCCTATAAGGAGAGTTACGACAATAGATTGGAGCGCCACCTGGTGAAATAGCATGTCGGGCTCAAAACAACGCATGGAATGAAAGAAATTAGTATTGTTCCTATGTTATTCTTTAGGATAAATAAATCGGAATCTATGACAAAAACTGTGTCTATAAAACCTTTCATTCATTGGGAGTATTGTTTCAGTAAATTGATAGTTTCCCTTATGCATATAACTCCATATTTTCTACATGATTTACTAAATAA
The DNA here is from genome assembly GCA_013387185.1 of Caligus rogercresseyi. NCBI lineage: Eukaryota > Metazoa > Arthropoda > Copepoda > Siphonostomatoida > Caligidae > Caligus > Caligus rogercresseyi. The sequence goes on from CP045890.1 coordinate 19,007,895, forward strand.
TATAAAAATATATCTAAATCATGTGGTAAAAAAAATATCCATAAAAAGAATTGTCCAAAAAATATCCTAAGTATTGATTAACTGGATTTTTCATTGAACCCAATTTATATATCCCAGATTAGTGAAATAATTAATTATAAATGACAAAATAATTCAATTTTTTTCTTCTATAATTGAAATATATTTTATAACACGTAGTAATAAAAAAATATATAAAAAATTATTTATATTTTTATTACTACGTGTTGTAAAATATATTTCAATTTAAAAAAAAAATTGTAATTTATAATGAATCATTTCACTAATCTGAGATATATAAATTATTATAACATACATGAATTTGATAATTATTTACATAATTTTCTCATGCACATACTTCTACTTCCAAATAAATTGGAGGTTTTATTAGACCTATTTTTTTTACTATAATTGTCTGTTTTCGTAAATGGATGTGTTAACGAATTTTTATATACCTAGATATATATTGTAATAATTCATGACATTGTGATATATTCTTTAATGATGATCTAATAAATTGAACGGCCATTTCTGTTATTGAAGATCCTATTTGTTTCATTTTTACTAATTCTTTTACATATAATTTAAATATTCCTTCAATTTTTGTAAACTTCTTAATAAATTTATCCGAACAAAATATTAATTCACCAGAAGAAGAATAGTTTCTGAATGAAATTATTATTTTTAAATAGATCTTTTATATTGTTTTTAAACTTCGAAAAAATTTTCAAAAGACTGTTTACAGTAAACCCTCGATATAACGACCCTCTGTATAACGAACCTCGGATACAACGAACCTCCTGGAGCTGGCCGAACAAGCCTAAGATATAACGAACTTAAGTTCGTTATATCTGAGGATACCGAACTTCCTGGAGCTGGCCGAACAAGCCTCATATATAACGAACTTAAGTTCGTTATATCTGAGGCTACCGAACAAGCATCAGTTATAACGAACCTAAGTTCGTTATATTTGAGGCTACCGAACCTTTTTTGTCCATGACCGAACAAGCCCCGAATATAACGAACCTAAGTTCGTTATATTTAAGGCTACCGAATCCGAATTACGAGCTGCTGCGGATCATGCGGTTTGAACTCATGCGTGAGGTGCAGCAGAGGAAGACGCAGGCGAAGATCTCTGACTTCTTCAAGGCTGGCCCCTCCTCAGCCGAGAAGAGGTCTAGGACAGAGTCAGAGACCAGCAGTGTGTCTGTGACTTCAACCTCCTCCACTAATCTGTCAAATATATCCAGCGACAGTTCGTCGTCACTCCTGCATGATATACCTTACACTCCAGAGCCCCCCTCTAACGAACTTCGGATTTAACGAAATTTTGGATATAACGACCTTGCCCTCCCCCGATATAGTTCGTTATATCGAGGGTTTACTGTATTTACAGTTCCCTCAAAAAATATTTGAGCCTGACTTGAGAGTCAGCTGCTACACAGACAGGTCTCACGACGTAACTCTCCTTATAGGGCTCTGACGCAAACTAAGAACAATAATAAAAACAAGCACGTGAGGTAAATATTAAACAAAAGAGAGTTATTAAAAAACTAAGATTATTGAGGATCATAAAAACACCCAACACAATAAGGTACAATGAATATTAGCTTCGGGTTATGGTCGTGGTCAAGGGGACCCATCCATCACCTCCATCATTCGGTCCACCATCCATGAGAAGACCCTGAGTGAAGGGAGAATCTTCGTTTGCCTCGCTCCATAGATCCAGGATATTGTGCATGAGATGATATTTTCCACTTTGTAATGGTCCTCTGATTCTGGGCATATTGCCACAAGCCAGTATGACTTGGATAAGGAAATTCCGTAAGTATTTTGTATTTTGTCCTCCACATGTTGTCTAATGTTGTTTATTTTTTGGCACTCGTAAAAAGGTGGAATGCTGATTTGGAGGTGCTTCCACAATACGAACAGGTCCTTTCTTCTTCTTTGTGTGTTGAGTTGTTGGTAAATAGGCTGGATGTCACTAATCTATATCTAAGCCATTTTGATTTTGAGTCTATATATTTATTGCAGAAGATAGTTCTCCATGCCTCATGGATAACTTTATTGTCACTTATCTCCAGTCGTTTGAGTCTTCTTTTCACTATTAAGGTTGGTGTTGATTTTTGACTGTCTGTTTGAGATTAAGCCATTTGAATTTTAAAGTTATCCACACTTCTTCTAATGTCCTTGTTTTGAATCATTTCCATGGCAATAACCGCTGGGGTTGGAGGCCCCATGTATTCCCTCTTTCTTGAACGGACTTTAGTTTCACTTGCACGTATGAGTAGCCAAGTATTGCTTTTGGATTCCGAGCTCCTAAGTTGGTAAATTGTCGTATACGAATGTTCTTTTTAAAAGAATATCAGAATTACTGATTCTAGGATTAAAATTTACTGGTGCATTTGACCCCAGCAAAGGAAGAATATGGACCAAAAGAGATTTCCAGGACTCTGTATCATATTTACTAACAAAAATATTATATATATAGTTAGGAGAAATATTATATATATATATATATTATTAAAAATATTAAATAGTGAATATAGTTATAAATATATATATATATATTTAGTATTTCTACCAATAAAACACGGAAGAATCCGAAAGGGTTCTTTATTCTCACTATAAGACTGAGTGTACACTGCAAGAGACCCCTTATCAACTGGCTCCAGGATCATGACGTGTAGGGAATCACTACACTACTCCCCTCCCGGTTTAAAGTTTCGTCGCACGGATAATAAAACGAAAATAAAATCGGATGAAATATGTACAAATAAAACTTAAAATAATTGTCATTACATAGAAACATATGCTGCTTTTAAACGATTTAGAGATTGTTTGGTAGAGGTGCCTCTTCTGTTGAGAATAAAATAATCGTCATGCTTTTCCAATATCTCAAAAGGTCCCTCGTATGGCGTCTCGAGGGTCCTCTGATTGGAGGTCTCATTATGAAAGCTTTTTTCGCCAAGCGTAGCTTCTTCTCCTCCGGTGATGTTTCATGACTTTTTGGGATGTGGTGGTTCGTATTAAAATTACAATTGGTAGTTTTTTGTCTACCGAAAACATCTGGAAGCGAGTGAGGACGAATTTCTTCTCCATACAAAAACCCAGCTACTCCTGGCGGGTGGTAGGGACAGTAAAGAGAGAAGGAAGAGGGTTGAGGTAAAGGTCGGCCCCTCCACAGTCTCCCCCTCCAGTGAATTGGAGTTGCTAGGGGCAAGGTTTGACTCCACCCTTTCACTCAACTTAAATGTTGACATCATGGCGAGGGCAGCCAGGGTCAGGGCCAACATGGTTGTAAGGTTGGCGAAGCACATCCCAAGGGGTCCTTACCTCCACCAACTTGCCAAGGGCATTGTTCTTGGGAAGCTCGGCTATGCTGTCTCAGCGGTCACACCCGTACGGTTTGGAGGCAGTAACCCCACAGGACTGCTTGCAGCTGCCCAGGTAGCTCTGAATGATGTTGCCAGGACTCTCACTGGCAGTCTCAGGAGAGAGCACATACCCGTCCGGGACCTCCTGAAGTCGGCAGGGCTTCCATCCATCAACACCATGACCGTGCGGTCGGCAGCTATGGAGGCGTGGAAGGCATTTTGGAGTAGGGACGGCCAAGAAGGAGGGAGAAACCCACTTGGCCTCATGCTCTTCGAGAAAAAAAATGGAAAGGAGACCAGATCCGACGCAGCCGGAATCGTCCCCAACCCCCTCCTCTGGCAGGTAGATACCCTGGTATGTGCTGCAAGAACTGCCTGGAATAAAAGTCCACAGTTGCGACAGGCCAGGACGTGGAGAGCTGCCAGGGATGCAGCAATAGCTTTCGCCGAGGGAGTGGTGCTATAGATTACTTCGATCTCATGGCATGATTTCCCCAAAAAATCGATGTGGTTTTTTATTTATATTTTATATATTCATGTATATATATACGCTTATTAATTAGTTTGTGTTTTTATTATTGTTTTGTTTTATTTTTATTAAATTATATTTATTATTTTAGACCAGCTACTTCGTGCTGAAATATAACGGATTACACACACACACACTTCCTGAGCCGGAGATATGCCTGAATCAGTCCGAGGTGTCGTGCGGAGATCCAGAAGCACTCTATGAAGTGCCCTAATCCAATCCTCGGAGTTTTCTGTAAGGCAGGCCCTTAAGGCCTCTTTAAGTGTCCTGTGAGCCCTTTCTACGAGCCCATTAGCCTGAGGGTTGTAGGGCGTTGTAAATTTTTGGTTTATCCCCAAAATGTCACACATGTGCTTCCACAACTCTGATATGAATTGTCTCCCGAGATCCGAAGTTATTACGGACGGAACACCAAACCGCGATATCCACTCCGCTTGGAATGCTTCCGCTATCACAGGAGTTGTTGTGTTTGTGAGTGGAATTGCTTCCAGCCATCTCGTTCTCCTATCAATCATGGTAAGGACATACCTCATTCCGTTGACTGGAGGGAATGGGCCAACCAAATCGATGTGAACGTGGTAGAACTTCTTCTCAGGCACATCAATTAAAGTTGGCTTCTTATTTACATGGGTGATGACCTTGGTTTTGGCACATGTACCACATTCACTAATATACTTGCGCACATCATCTTTGAGGGTTTCCCAATAATACGACGATGCCAGTCTTCTTGTTGTTGCCTGCGTACCTCTATGGCTTTCCGAATGTACTTTTTTAATCACTTCAGCAACAAGTGAAGGGGGAACAACTGGCCGAGGAATGGGGTTGCGGATGTCACAAATAATATCATAGCCACTTACATCATGATGGCGGCGGTTTATATTCAGGGTTACTCCTTCATTCTCCTGGAGTTCTGCGAATTCTGCCCAGTTAACGACATCAACCATTATATTAAGTCTGGATAAAAAGTCTGCAGGTATGTTATCTTTGCCACTTATGTCATGTAGTGTTGCTCCATATATATATTTATATGTGATATAAAAAAACATAAATATCATTACACAATGCTACTATCGAAATAAATATTTCAAACTTTGAACTTGGAGATCTCCATTTCAAATTCTGGTGGTTATAAAAATAAGGCACAAAATGCATATTATCTGTAAATGCCAATAAGGAAATAAATTGTTTCATCTTCTTCAAATATTAAGCAGATAGCATAATAATAAAAACTAACATTTATAAAAACGGAGCTATTGTCATCACAAATACATTAACAAATATTACAATTTCCAACTAAAACTCATGGATACAATATAATTTCAACAAAACGCAAATAAAAACATCGAAAATGCAAAAAAAAAAACCTATAAACTTAGCACTTATAAAAATTTGTATTTATATATATATATATATATATATATATATGTATATATATATATATATATATATATATATATGTGAGAAAAGTACTCTCCTTAGACATTCCAAATAGGATATTTCATAGTCATTTCTGAATCCATTCAATGTATTTTTTGTCCATTTTCAGAGTCACTTGTATTTGAGATTGTTGAGTAGTAAATCAATTTTGAAAATTGACCTTGTACACTTGACTCAATGAAAGTAGTAGTAGTAGTAATGATATATTTCAGGGAACCTAAAACTCAAGTCTATAAAAATTCCTAGCTCCATTCGAGCTACTAATAAACATTTAAAAAAAAGAACACAGCAATAAAATTTTAAATAAATAATAAATACTTTAAGTAAATAAACAATACCGGACGAGATTTAAATTCGACTAGGAATCAGCTTCACGAGCCCACCTTCCTAATATTTTCGCATGTTGCCGTGCTTCCACTAAAGTTTGTGCGTCGCGAAGGTCCGGTGATGAACTCCAGGCATCTGCCATGTTCTTGGCGGCCACACTCCGTTACGTTAAGGCTTTCTTTAGATTGAGAGCTGCCCCTCTCGTTCTTTCGTCGTGACCGACGAGCAGTTCGGCGAGTGGGAAGGTGGGGTCATTGGAGACCTTCCAGACTGCCATTGCAGATTGGGAGGTGACAACCTCGTTCACCGTTGGGAGGCCGCAACGGTCCAAGAGGTCCGACGCCCTGATCCGGTCGCTTCGCCGCACTCCATTCAACGTTCGAGCCAGGTCGTTGAGGATGACCTGGTGTTCAGTGTTGAAAGTGTTCAGTATAGTTGATGTTTACAAGCAATTATTGTTGTTTTTGTTACAAGAAAAAGGTGAAAAGCTAAAGAAGGGACACCTGCTTCGTCACCACTACATCCCGATGAAGAAGGACGAAAATACATGACATTTGGGTTCATCCATAAATATATAAAAATAAAAAGCGTATTCTTTCAATTATAAACTAATAGATTCGGTCAACTCTTGAAGTGACTTTATTTTCTCATGTTTTTAATACAAATAAACAACCAATACCAATCATAGAGATAGATTCTATCTCTATGATCAGCTTACGAATTCAAAAATGTCAACTAAGAAATTTAAATTGTCTTCCAGATGGCCTCCTCTTAATTTAGTTACCTGGAAATGACGTCAATTGTGATTTAAAAAAAGTTTAACAACTGTTTAAATAAAATACTTTTCACTCAAAGATTGTTGGATGTCTCAAAATGTGTGCATTATATTATTTTATAAAAATCCAAAATTGTGAAAAAGAACATCAAACATGATGTCTTTTTTGGGTACTATATATTTCGTTTCTAATCACACATACAATTATGTTCAAAAAATGATAATATAAAATATATCATATATCAAAATTGTAACATTTACACTTTTTTATAAATATATATAATTTTGATGGTAATATATATATATATATTGAATATTTTTGTCCAATCTAGATTAAATTATAAAGTTTAGAAATAAATATATATATATATATATATATATATAGTGATTCCCTTCACGTCATGATCCTGGAGCCAGTTGATAAGGGTCTCTTGCAGTGTACACTCAGTCTTATAGTGAGAATAAAGAACCCTTTCGGATTCTTCCGTGTTTTATTGGTAGAAATACCAAATTGGTGACCCCGACATGCCCAAATCTGGGGCTAGCGCAAACGGAGAGCCTACACAGATCGTGGGGCAACTCAGAATATGCCCATTCTGGCCAAGTAAGCCCAAGTCTTGGTTCCGGCGTCTGGAGGCGCAATTTACCCTCTATAGAATCGAAAATGAGCAGGAAAAATATAATCATTTGCTCTCAGGAATTGATGACAAAGTTTTGGATCTCTTCGACGATGAATGTGACGAAGCAGAGAGCGAGACTCCTTACTCCGATCTCAAAGCTAGGATCCTGGATGAGCATAAGATATCCACCCAAGATAAAATTGAGAAGCTCTTCCAACTCATCGAAGCTCCTGGTAGGTTTTCTGTAAATGAAATCGTGAGCCGTGCTAAGGACTACCTGTCCAACATTCCGGATGTCCGCGAGGAGATTATCAAACAAATTCTCGTTAGGAGCCTCCCGGAGAGCAAAAGAGCAGGACTCTCCGTCCAATTTGCGGACCTGACGTTAACGGAGTTTACCAGAATTGTTAAATACAATACAACTCTGGCGTGTAACTCTGAAGAAGTTAATAACATCAATCTCTCCCGGAGCACTCCTCAGGGACCGCAGCAGAAACCTCGTGGATGTTTCTATCACTGGAAATGGGGGAATAAGGCGACCAAGTGTGAAACTCCCCATATTTGCCCTAAGCTTACCCATTCAAAAAACTAAATAATCGTCGGGCCCTCATCCCGACGTTAAACATCCGTGCTCCGCAAAACAACCTTGTATGTTCCAATGGCCTCCTATTTATTTATAGTTATGGGACAAAATTTCTTGTAGACACGGGATCTCAGCGATCGATCGTTTCACGGATGCTCTTCTCTGATCATCGGTTACGTCCTTCACCTAAGTTAGTAGCAGCCAATGGAACTCCTGTAAAAACTTATGGGTTGAAGAAGTTATGGGTCGAGTTCGATCCTGTTGGTAGAGTGCAGTGGGAATTCGTTGTCGCAGATATGGACTATGGAATTATTGGGTCTGATTTTCTTAGCCACTTCAAGCTATCAGTAAATATGAGGCTCAAGGCTTTACAACTGAATGAGCCGGTATGTTCAGTAATTGAAAAAAGCTGTGACGTGGCTGCTAAACTGCTAACACGATTTCCTACCTACAAGTCTGAAATGGAATTCTGTCCCAAGCCTCGCCATGGAGTAATCCATGAAATTTTCACTTCTGGAAGTCCTTGTTTTTCTCGAACTCGTCGACTAACTCCGGAGAAGGAAGCCATAGTCAAGGAGGAAGTTTCAAAATTGTTATCTGCCGGCATCATACGGAGATCCAAGTCCAATTGGTCTTCTCCCATTCACCTCGTTGAAAAGCAAAATGGTTCGTGGCGGATGGTTGGTGACTATAGACAACTTAATACTCTCACACTTCCTGATCGATACCCGATTCCTCACATTCACGATTTTATACGAAATGTTGGAGGTTGTAAGTTTTTTTCTAAATTGGATCTTATGCGTGCTTATTACCAGGTCCCTATGTCCAATGAAGACTCCAAGAAGACGGCCATTACTACTTGCATGGGACTCTATGAGTTTATAAGAATGCCATTTGGTCTGCGCAATGCTAGCAATACCTTCCAAAGACTTATGGACTCCCTCTTTGGAGGATTGGATTTTGTGTTCGCCTATATTGACGACATAATGATAGCGTCTAAAACTGAGGAGGAGCATCATGACCACATCAACCAGGTAATGCAAATATTAAAAGTCAACGACCTGGCATATAGCAAGGAAAAGAGCATGTTCTGCAAATCTGAGATCGAGTTTCTTGGACATGTCATCAGTGGAAGTGGCATCCGCCCAATACAAGAGAAACTTGAGCAAATCCTCAAACTTGATCGGCCTCGGAAGGGTAGGGACTTGCACAAATTAATTGGAATGGTCAACTACTACCGGAGGTTCATTCCTGGCATGGGTGAGTTATTAGCCCCTCTGTATAAATTACTCCCTAGTGTGAAAAGTGATGTTGTTCAGTGGACGGAAGAGGGCAACAATGTATTCTTCAAGTTAAGGGACACACTGTCATCTGTCGCTACTCTGAAGCACTACTCTCAGGAGGGAGAACTTTTCCTAACCGTGGATGCATCGGACAAGGCGATTGGAGGAGTCCTGGAGCAACGCGACAAAAAGGGAGGGTTTCTTCCGTTGGGTTTCTTCAGTAAGGCCCTAAATTCAACACAGTCGAGATACTCGACTTTTGAGAGAGAACTTTTTGCCGTCAGAGAATCTCTCCGTCATTTCAAATACTTTATTGAAGGGCGATCTGTTACAATTTTTACCGATCACAGACCCCTCATTGACGCCATCAAGTCTAAAAATCCTACCTGGTCCAATAAAGTCCATCGCTATTTTGCAGAAGTCTCGGAGTATGGAGCAACACTACATCACATAAGTGGCAAAGATAACATACCTGCAGACTTTTTATCCAGACTTAATATAATGGTTGATGTCGTTAACTGGGCAGAATTCGCAGAACTCCAGGAGAATGAAGGAGTAACCCTGAATATAAACCGCCGCCATCATGATGTAAGTGGCTATGATATTATTTGTGACATCCGCAACCCCATTCCTCGGCCAGTTGTTCCCCCTTCACTTGTTGCTGAAGTGATTAAAAAAGTACATTCGGAAAGCCATAGAGGTACGCAGGCAACAACAAGAAGACTGGCATCGTCGTATTATTGGGAAACCCTCAAAGATGATGTGCGCAAGTATATTAGTGAATGTGGTACATGTGCCAAAACCAAGGTCATCACCCATGTAAATAAGAAGCCAACTTTAATTGATGTGCCTGAGAAGAAGTTCTACCACGTTCACATCGATTTGGTTGGCCCATTCCCTCCAGTCAACGGAATGAGGTATGTCCTTACCATGATTGATAGGAGAACGAGATGGCTGGAAGCAATTCCACTCACAAACACAACAACTCCTGTGATAGCGGAAGCATTCCAAGCGGAGTGGATATCGCGGTTTGGTGTTCCGTCCGTAATAACTTCGGATCTCGGGAGACAATTCATATCAGAGTTGTGGAAGCACATGTGTGACATTTTGGGGATAAACCAAAAATTTACAACGCCCTACAACCCTCAGGCTAATGGGCTCGTAGAAAGGGCTCACAGGACACTTAAAGAGGCCTTAAGGGCCCGCCTTACAGAAAACTCCGAGGATTGGATTAGGGCACTTCATAGAGTGCTTCTGGATCTCCGCACGACACCTCGGACTGATTCAGGCATATCTCCGGCTCAGGAAGTGTGTGTGTGTGTAATCCGTTATATTTCAGCACGAAGTAGCTGGTCTAAAATAATAAATATAATTTAATAAAAATAAAACAAAACAATAATAAAAACACAAACTAATTAATAAGCGTATATATATACATGAATATATAAAATATAAATAAAAAACCACATCGATTTTTTGGGGAAATCATGCCATGAGATCGAAGTAATCTATAGCACCACTCCCTCGGCGAAAGCTATTGCTGCATCCCTGGCAGCTCTCCACGTCATGGCCTGTCGCAACTGTGGACTTTTATTCCAGGCAGTTCTTGCAGCACATACCAGGGTATCTGCCTGCCAGAGGAGGGGGTTGGGGACGATTCCGGCTGCGTCGGATCTGGTCTCCTTTCCATTTTTTTTCTCGAAGAGCATGAGGCCAAGTGGGTTTCTCCCTCCTTCTTCGCCGTCCCTACTCCAAAATGCCTTCCACGCCTCCATAGCTGCCGACCGCACGGTCATGGTGTTGATGGATGGAAGCCCTGCCGACTTCAGGAGGTCCCGGACGGGTATGTGCTCTCTCCTGAGACTGCCAGTGAGAGTCCTGGCAACATCATTCAGAGCTACCTGGGCAGCTGCAAGCAGTCCTGTGGGGTTACTGCCTCCAAACCGTACGGGTGTGACCGCTGAGACAGCATAGCCGAGCCTCCCAAGAACAATGCCCTTGGCAAGTTGGTGGAGGTAAGGACCCCTTGGGATGTGCTTCGCCAACCTTACAACCATGTTGGCCCTGACCCTGGCTGCCCTCGCCATGATGTCAACATTTAAGTTGAGTGAAAGGGTGGAGTCAAACCTTGCCCCTAGCAACTCCAATTCACTGGAGGGGGAGACTGTGGAGGGGCCGACCTTTACCTCAACCCTCTTCCTTCTCTCTTTACTGTCCCTACCACCCGCCAGGAGTAGCTGGGTTTTTGTATGGAGAAGAAATTCGTCCTCACTCGCTTCCAGATGTTTTCGGTAGACAAAAAACTACCAATTGTAATTTTAATACGAACCACCACATCCCAAAAAGTCATGAAACATCACCGGAGGAGAAGAAGCTACGCTTGGCGAAAAAAGCTTTCATAATGAGACCTCCAATCAGAGGACCCTCGAGACGCCATACGAGGGACCTTTTGAGATATTGGAAAAGCATGACGATTATTTTATTCTCAACAGAAGAGGCACCTCTACCAAACAATCTCTAAATCGTTTAAAAGCAGCATATGTTTCTATGTAATGACAATTATTTTAAGTTTTATTTGTACATATTTCATCCGATTTTATTTTCGTTTTATTATCCGTGCGACGAAACTTTAAACCGGGAGGGGAGTAGTGTAGTGATTCCCTACACGTCATGATCCTGGAGCCAGTTGATAAGGGGTCTCTTGCAGTGTACACTCAGTCTTATAGTGAGAATAAAGAACCCTTTCGGATTCTTCCGTGTTTTATTGGTAGAAATACTAAATATATATATATATATTTATAACTATATTCACTATTTAATATTTTTAATAATATATATATATATATAATATTTCTCCTAACTATATATATAATATTTTTGTTAGTAAATATGATACAGAGTCCTGGAAATCTCTTTTGGTCCATATTCTTCCTTTGCTGGGGTCAAATGCACCAGTAAATTTTAATCCTAGAATCAGTAATTCTGATATTCTTTTAAAAGAACATTCGTATACGACAATTTACCAACTTAGGAGCTCGGAATCCAAAAGCAATACTTGGCTACTCATACGTGCAAGTGAAACTAAAGTCCGTTCAAGAAAGAGGGAATACATGGGGCCTCCAACCCCAGCGGTTATTGCCATGGAAATGATTCAAAACAAGGACATTAGAAGAAGTGTGGATAACTTTAAAATTCAAATGGCTTAATCTCAAACAGACAGTCAAAAATCAACACCAACCTTAATAGTGAAAAGAAGACTCAAACGACTGGAGATAAGTGACAATAAAGTTATCCATGAGGCATGGAGAACTATCTTCTGCAATAAATATATAGACTCAAAATCAAAATGGCTTAGATATAGATTAGTGACATCCAGCCTATTTACCAACAACTCAACACACAAAGAAGAAGAAAGGACCTGTTCGTATTGTGGAAGCACCTCCAAATCAGCATTCCACCTTTTTACGAGTGCCAAAAAATAAACAACATTAGACAACATGTGGAGGACAAAATACAAAATACTTACGGAATTTCCTTATCCAAGTCATACTGGCTTGTGGCAATATGCCCAGAATCAGAGGACCATTACAAAGTGGAAAATATCATCTCATGCACAATATCCTGGATCTATGGAGCGAGGCAAACGAAGATTCTCCCTTCACTCAGGGTCTTCTCATGGATGGTGGACCGAATGATGGAGGTGATGGATGGGTCCCCTTGACCACGACCATAACCCGAAGCTAATATTCATTGTACCTTATTGTGTTGGGTGTTTTTATGATCCTCAATAATCTTAGTTTTTTAATAACTCTCTTTTGTTTAATATTTACCTCACGTGCTTGTTTTTATTATTGTTCTTAGTTTGCGTCAGAGCCCTATAAGGAGAGTTACGTCGTGAGACCTGTCTGTGTAGCAGCTGACTCTCAAGTCAGGCTCAAATATTTTTTGAGGGAACTGTAAATACAGTAAACCCTCGATATAACGAACTATATCGGGGGAGGGCAAGGTCGTTATATCCAAAATTTCGTTAAATCCGAAGTTCGTTAGAGGGGGGCTCTGGAGTGTAAGGTATATCATGCAGGAGTGACGACGAACTGTCGCTGGATATATTTGACAGATTAGTGGAGGAGGTTGAAGTCACAGACACACTGCTGGTCTCTGACTCTGTCCTAGACCTCTTCTCGGCTGAGGAGGGGCCAGCCTTGAAGAAGTCAGAGATCTTCGCCTGCGTCTTCCTCTGCTGCACCTCACGCATGAGTTCAAACCGCATGATCCGCAGCAGCTCGTAATTCGGATTCGGTAGCCTTAAATATAACGAACTTAGGTTCGTTATATTCGGGGCTTGTTCGGTCATGGACAAAAAAGGTTCGGTAGCCTCAAATATAACGAACTTAGGTTCGTTATAACTGATGCTTGTTCGGTAGCCTCAGATATAACGAACTTAAGTTCGTTATATATGAGGCTTGTTCGGCCAGCTCCAGGAAGTTCGGTATCCTCAGATATAACGAACTTAAGTTCGTTATATCTTAGGCTTGTTCGGCCAGCTCCAGGAGGTTCGTTGTATCCGAGGTTCGTTATACAGAGGGTCGTTATATCGAGGGTTTACTGTAAACAGTCTTTTGAAATATTTTTTCGAAGTTTAAAAACAATATAAAAGATCTATTTAAAAATAATAATTTCATTCAGAAACTATTCTTCTTCTGGTGAATTAATATTTTGTTCGGATAAATTTATTAAGAAGTCTACAAAAATTGAAGGAATATTTAAATTATATGTAAAAGAATTAGTAAAAATGAAACAAATAGGATCTTCAATAACAGAAATGGCCGTTTAATTTATTAGATCATCATTAAAGAATATATCACAATGTCATGAATTATTACAATATATATCTAGGTATATAAAAATTCGTTAACACATTCATTTACGAAAACAGACAATTATAGTAAAAAAAATAGGTCTAATAAAACCTCCAATTTATTTGGAAGTAGAAGTATGTGCATGAGAAAATTATGTAAATAATTATCAAATTCATGTATGTTATAATAATTTATATATCTCAGATTAGTGAAATGATTCATTATAAATTACAAATATTTTTTTTAAATTGAAATATATTTTACAACACGTAGTAATAAAAATATAAATAATTTATTTATATATTTTTTTATTACTACGTGTTATAAAATATATTTCAATTATAGAAAAAAAAATTGAATTATTTTGTCATTTATAATTAATTATTTCACTAATCTGGGATATATAAATTGGGTTCAATGAAAAATCCAGTTAATCAATACTTAGGATATTTTTGGACAATTCTTTTTATGGATATTTTTTTTACCACATGATTTAGATATATTTTTATATTATTTAGTAAATCATGTAGAAAATATGGAGTTATATGCATAAGGGAAACTATCAATTTACTGAAACAATACTCCCAATGAATGAAAGGTTTTATAGACACAGTTTTTGTCATAGATTCCGATTTATTTATCCTAAAGAATAACATAGGAACAATACTAATTTCTTTCATTCCATGCGTTGTTTTGAGCCCGACATGCTATTTCACCAGGTGGCGCTCCAATCTATTGTCGTAACTCTCCTTATAGGGCTCTGGTTTGCGTCAACTCCCTCCCTTTTTATTATTGTAAATCATCCCTTATAAACTGTCCTGAAAAAACGCACATCAGAAGACGACGCAGGTTTTAAGTTTTTATAATTCTAGTTGATTCGAACCTATTAATATTTTCAAAATGTATTTTATATGCGTATAGAAAAAGTGAAATACAGAAATAAGGGATTATTTAAAAAAATATGATACATTACATAATATATTATATAATTATATATATGATTATAGATTATACGGTTACAAAATCATATATATACATTTTTCTAAGGTTGTCATCCATTTAGTGTCTTTGTTATTTTTATATAGAAATACAAAAATATTTTACGATGAGAAGAAGAAAAAACATTGTAAGGATAAGAAAATATTCGGAGAAACTACAAGAGTAGATAAGATATACATAATATGATCTATATATTAAATGATGTTAGCAAAAAAATTAAAAGTCCTTTTAATTGCATCAATTCATAAGACAATTTTTGTTGAAAAAAGTTGCAAGGAGAATTCAGTTATAGAGAAAATAAATTTATATTATTGTTATTTAAATAAAAAACAAAAGAATATGGATTAGAGTCCGCCATATATAAAATTTTAGGCCAATGATATTGTGAAATAAGTAAGCCAGTTTACATATATCCCGACTAATAGGTCAAATAAAGCTAGAAATCAAACGGAGGAAAATCTGTAGTTCGTATTAAATAATAAATAAAATTTATGGAGAAAATTATTTCAATAATGAAACGAAATAAATAACAAACATTAAAGTTTTCCAGTCATCGAATTAATAGTTACTGTAATAATTCAACATGAGCATGCTCAGTTTATTCTTTTATATTCATTTTACAGCGTTGTCTAAGCGGCATAATTTTATTCATTGACACATTACCATTAATTTAACATAAATTATTAAATCAACTGCAATAACAACCAAACACTAAAAAGGGTTAATTATCACGACAAAATATCATACAACTAACAATATATTAAAATAATACATTAACCTATAGGTACAACCAACCTTATCTTTGAAGTAGTTAGATAGTTCATTTTTTAAATTGAATTTAAAAAAATAAAAGGCTTATATTTTTATAAAGAAGAAACCTTAAAAAGGACACTCTCATTGATGGACGTCTAACGAATCTGCAAATGTTTACATAAAATCATTTAAAACTACTT
Source organism: Caligus rogercresseyi (assembly GCA_013387185.1). Lineage (NCBI taxonomy): Eukaryota > Metazoa > Arthropoda > Copepoda > Siphonostomatoida > Caligidae > Caligus > Caligus rogercresseyi. Next base: position 19,023,655 of record CP045890.1, read on the forward strand.
CCAGTTTTGTGCATGAAAGAAGATTGGAACATATGGAATATCAAGCACCAATTGTTACCAGTCTTACCGAAAGTTGAATTTTTGCACGCTCTTGTATGTCTCATTCTGTAAATTAATTCAGGATTGCTGAGGTTGCATAAGTAGAAATGGAAGATAAAGTGATTTTAGAGAACTATGTAAAAAAGGGAATAAGGTCATACCAAGCATGAGTGCGCCAACAAAAGAATAAGTGTACGTGAATACGTACATGTTCTTAAAGGTATGATGGATAGAAATCTCTCTTTAAAAAAAAGTGGCAATGGAGCTGATATCAATGGAATTGTTACGCTGGACGAAGAAATTACCAAGGATTTGGAGGCGGAAGTTGGGACTCGTGAGGGCCAAAACACTGAAGATTCTTTGCAATCCTAAATAACAGTGGGAGATAATGTGGTGAATTTGCAGCAAACTGTGGATGTGACTGTTGAAGTAATACTCACAGAAGATTCCCAAAAAGCAGTAGAAAATGCCTCAGTGATTGTTGAAGAATCACCTGAAAATACCACATCGACGACTATTGAAAAAATATTGAATTAGATTCACTTAATAGTTTTAAAAAAATCAAAAAATACTCAAATTGCGACCACGGAAGATAGTCAATGCTCTCCTTTGCCGAATTCGTCAAAAAGCCAAAGTTCAAGCGATGTCTCGTCAACTAATGGGGGTGACAGCAGTACTGCATCTTCACACTGTAAGTCGAAAAGTGAAGTACCCAGCAATACGATTGATGAGGAGGAAGTATCTACCAAATGTAAAGTCGACCCCAAAAAAACGAAATAAAATTCTGACGTGATCCTGCTAGCTAGAACGAGGTCAGGGTCGATATCTAAAAGAACCTCTTCCGCATCCGGCTTATTTCCACAGAAAGATACTCCACGCAAGCTCCCTAAAAACTCTTTTTTTTGATAAATCTAACTATTGTCCATTAGATGCCTTTCAGGCAAACGAAAATCGATGCTTTTTTTAAATCAACGATGTCAAGAGATCAATAAATAAATGTAGGAATAGGAAGGATACTATCTTTGAACACAAGAGGAGGTAGGAATCGTCTATCAAGACATGCTCTTATGAAAAGCCTTCTGTATCAGAAACCTAATATAATTTGTTTGCAAGACGTCAAGACACCAACATCGTCTACCTGTACCTCTGAATTTCTCTTCTGTATTCCCAAAAATTATTTTTATTATTTTACGGGAAATGGGGTAAATAGGGGAATTATATCATTTGAATCTAAATCTATCATTAATTCTAAAAGAGTGTGTGAGCTTTCAAATAGTGGGGACTGGCATAAGATCTTTGTGCCAACTGAAAATGGCGGGTTTTATTTTGTTAATGCGTGGAGTCGCCCCAAGAAGTTCAAAGACCCAAAGGCATCCCCAAGACACGTAACCACAAGTGTTTTACATTTGAATGGAACCAAGGAGGATAAAAATGCCCAGATGCGAGGTGGAAGTGCAACTATAGAGGAAAGTGGGCCTCTTCGCTTTCCATTGAGAGGAACCGAAGCCGACGACTGCAGCTGTTTCTTTCAGCCTCGTTGGTGGTGAGGGCGACATAATTTTTATCGAATTCGTTGTTGATGGTTGTATAATTAAATTCATTCTCAACCTCGAGTTGTATGAAGAAAACTAGACAATAGGGCAGTCTTCCCCCAACTTCTGGGGGTCTTAACCTCTCGACTCCTTTACATACGCCTTCATGATGAGACTGTCTGTTTCGGAACCTGATGGGATTTATCGAAATTAAATATAAATTACTAGGAGGACAAAGCTACTGCTGAGGAAAAAGAGAGAAGCAAAAGTATAATGGAACCCTGAAGAAGTAATGAACCCACGTTGTTTATTACAATATGAAGAGTTATTTATAGCACTATATAATTTAAATTGTTTACCATTTAATATCATATATATATATATATATACATTAGTGTTTAAGTTTTTTATTAAAGTATCTAGAGATATTTCTTCACATACATTAAAGTAGATAAAATGTCACTAAAAATAAAAAAAGTAAAAGCATATTTTCTTCAATATCGATAGAATGTTATTTTTAAATGATAACTATCTTCTGACATGAATGGCTTATACGTAGACTGATGCAACATATTCAGTTTATACCCATATATGACTTTTAGATTAATTGTTCTCAGAGTTGTATCCATTGTTTTATGATTTAATATATTTTTTGCAAATAAATAGAAAAATCAATTGAAGGTTGTATATTTCAAGAAACTCAATACTCCTTATTGACACGCATTCTGGTCCCTTTCTAATCGACACCACCTACCTTTACAAACATTTTTATTATGAGCCTGTCTGTTTTGGATCCTCATGGGATGAAGAAGTGCAGCTACAAATTTAATACAGTGTAAAGGCTCATTTAAATTACTGTTTATTTAATAAAATACTTAAATAAAATTTTCTTCATAAATATATATATTTTTAATATATTATATTTTATGTAAACAATTATAAATAAAACTAAATAAGCATTCCTTTGAAAGAAAAATTTCCCAAACATGAATATTGATTGAATTTATAACTGTACATGCCTTTAGATGTATTGTTTTTGCAAATTAATGAAAATAATAATTAGATAATTCAATCAAATGTTGTCTAGAGAAATTATCAGTTCTCCTTCTTGACTAACAAAAATTACATCATACCAAGGATATATTAAGGGATGTTCATTTAGAATATACGGATCCGTAGATGAATCGAGGTATTGGATATTAGATGAGACATTAAGAGGTTGAAAGAATGAATTTGGCTTTCCTTTTTTGAGTTTAAATACCTACTACGAGAAAGAATCCAGTAAGTACTCGCATAGTATGTTTGTTTCATTATTTACATATATTATACAAAATTACACATTTTGATTTACTGATTAATGAGAATACTTTTATATCAATTATATAAAGATAAGACAAAAAAATATAAAAGGAATATAAGAATAGATAAATTGATTCTTTGTTGACCCCCTCAATTTTGCGATCAAAGATTTTTTTAGGAAGCTATTTAATATAAAAACATTGTGTTGTCATTTTTTACGACAGTAAGTGAATACAAAGTTCTACGCGCCAACTACTTTAAAATAACAGTACATACTATAAATAAAATGGTTTAATTCTGGATTATTTTAGAAAATGTTATTGGCATTTTTTAAATAAGTTACCGAAAAATATGCCTTGTATTGCCATGAATAAATAATTTCTTAAAATTGAAAAGGTAAAACTATTTGTGTAAATTGTTTAGAAGTGATAGTTTGGGATGTGAACATTTCTTAACATTTTTAATATACCGTTTACTATTTCTGAACGCAGAGTTGTTTCCATTTTAATCCTTTAAGAGTTAATCATAGAAATCCTTAAATGAAATTATAGCTTAAAACTATTTGATTGTTACTTTTTTAAATTGTGGATTACATTTAATGGCTATTAGGTTTATATATTTCTATTAAAATAATTTATATTTGTGCATATATTTAAAATGAATAATTTATATATATCATAAATTTTCTTTTTCGAGGGTCATAGTAGTTAGTCACTTCAAAAATTAACTTTGCATTCACTTACTCTCGCAAAAAATGGCACCATGATTTTTGAAAAAATTATGTTCTTAAGTTTTTCTAAAATCACTATTAACTAAAGCGTTTTGTAACATATCAGAACATAAGGTCGTAAAATGAGGGAGGGAACAATTTTTCTATCATAATTTATTCAAGCGTCTGATCCGAAAAACCCTTTGATGGTCATGGAACGATATTATAAAATGAGTTTGCCATTCCAACGAATGAACAAATTGTCTTCAAGATGAACTTCCGTTAATCTTCCTCTCTTTGGAGAGTTAACATCCTTTAGGACATAGAAAAGTCTTTCCACGTCACATGTCACCATCGGAGCATTGGCCATCAAGAAAATATTGGCAACACATTCTTCATTTCCTTTAGCACTATGCAAGAAACTTGCAGTTTCCATCATTGTCCTATATCCAGGATTCTTATCCAGCAACTCTTTCAACTTGTTGGTGAAAGGCTGCAGTGTGAGAGTGGTCTGGACCTCTTCTATTAATTTGAAGCTCTCGACTGGAGGAAGCCTCTCTTGCAAAGCCTTAATTGCCTTCACATGTATTGGGAAGTTGTCTTTGATGACTTCAAGCTGAGTAAGGATCTCTTCATCTTCAAAGATTTCTTGGGCTTCACTTATTGCAGCACTGTCGTTCTTCAATTCCTCCACGAATGTCTTGATATTCAGAAAATTCCTCTCATAATAGAAGGCAGCTTCCAACCAAGTTCCCTAACGACTAATCACCGGTTCGGGCGGCAGCGGAATTTTGAAAGAAGCTACGAAGTGGCGCTTTCTAATTGATGACTTCACAAAAAAATCTTGACTTCCGAGATGAGATGGTTTACTTTCGATTATTATTCGACTCTGATTATTGATGGTAGTAACATCGCCCAGACCAATTAAGAACGGACGTTCCAGGGTGACTCCATTCAAAGTTCCAGCCATGATTGCAGTCATGGCCCGTCCTTGCGAATCAGTCGTCTCGTCAGCTTGTACAAAAATATCCTTCTCCTTCAATTGTTCTTTAATCTTGGAGCAAATTGTTTCACATTCCTCCTTTATACACTTTGTTAGCGTGGCTTGGAAAATTCTCTTGCCGCAATGCTTCTCGGAGAAGTTGATGAACTCAGGTTGTTCCACCTTGGCCAAAGGGATGTTGCAGGCGATCACCATTCTTGTCAGATCCATGGTAAAAGTAGGGCGTGTAACCGATGAAGTCTGTTCCTCCAACTCAATAGTCTGTGTTTTGTTGAAGAGGTCAAGATGTTTCTTGTGTTTATTGGATCGCACATGATGGAAGAGGTTGCTCCTAATTTTAAATTGAAGGATTTTGAACACAGCCTACAGAATAGAGATTCTTTTTGTGAGTCGTAAACTCACACTATGGTCCCGCCAAGCTCGTGAATGAGACTGATCGGATCTATAACTTTGGGCATCTCGAATATCTGAAAGTAATAAGAACGTTAGTAATATAGATGTTTTTTTAATAACAAATTAATTTGAAGCTATGAAACAGTATGATGATATAAAATTACAAAGTCTATTGTTTTAGTTAAAGCTCTATAAATGGAGAATCATCAATTAAAAGATTATATTTCATTCAAACAAGATAAAAATAAACCAGCCAATAATCAAAACTAAATTAAGTACAATTCCATGCAGGTCAATTTAGTATTAGTTAAGGGTCACTAGATTAAATAAGGAAAGGTTCTGCAGACATATTTACTCAACCAAATAGGCCCATTAAACTTAAGGTATCATTCCCTCCTCCAGCCTCCAGGAATACCTTTACATGGAACATTCAATCATTTGCGGAGGCCAGTGTCCTTCCAGGACTTGACTCTGTCCCTGCCTGAGAAAATCAAGGGTAGAAACTGTGTCGCTCTTCCTTTTTTTGCCTGCATTTAATACTACATACGTCCTCAGAAATAATAGCAAAATAATATAATCAGTTGGTTTACATGTAAAAAAGAACGGCCAAAAGTAACAGTTATTTACAACTCGTTCAAAAGCATCATTTGAAACTCATTGAAGCAAAAAATAGATGGAGGTTTGGTGCTTGCAATTGAATGTAGCCGTTTTTCTCGCACTATTTTCTTTTGTTTTGGCCGGCAAGGATAAGAAATATATTGTTAGGGCCATTTTAGTTTTTTTATACATCTCTGGTTATGATAATAATAAATAGTGTTAGTTCATAGCGACAAAATATAAATGTGAAGCCTCTTAAAATTACAATCAGTCAAATCCTAGCAAGAATGTTTACTTTTCTGGGACCCTATGAATGGAGAGAAATCCAACTCCGTTTATATTTAGGATCCTCTACGTTAAGAATTCGTGTTCCACCTTGAAGTTTCCGGAGCTTCAAGAGCTATGCCCTGAACTCGAGCTCAGGGAGAATCAGGATCAATTACGGGCAGGAAGAAGGCAAACCTGACTGGATGGATCCTGAACTTTCTGTTTTACTGTGGAGTTCCATCACATAAAAGTTTGCAGATGCCGAGGAGCCCCTAGTCAAGGAGGAGTTCGAGGAAATCTTTAGGGCTGAGCCTATCAACGATTTCGTTACCCATCGGATGAGGTTTGGACACTACTAGTGTGGCAATACGACACATCACTCGATTCTTGTTGGCTTCATTACAATACCGCCATACAGTCTTCTAATAGGGAAACTCAACCCTAGGGAAGTCGTCAAGCTCGAGCGAACAACGGAGTCGAAGATGCTGGAGAAGGATTCAGCTCTCAGCTCTCTTATCGAAGTAAAGAGGATCCACGGCGTGGAGTCGCCCCAAGAAGTTCAAAGACCTAAAGGCATCCCCAAGGCACGTGACCACAAGTGATCTGCATTTGAATGGAAACAAGGAGGATAAAAATGCCCAGATGCGTGGTGGAAGTGCAACTATAGAGGAGAGGTGGGCCTCTTGGCTTTCTATTGAGAAGAACCGAAGCCGACGACTGCAGCTGTTTCTTTCAGCCTCGTAGGTGGTGAGGGTGACATAATTTTCATCGAATTCGTTGTTGATGGATGTATAATTAAATTCATTCTCGACCTCGAGTTGTATGAAGAAAACCTGACAATAGGGCAGTCTTCCCTCAACTTCTGGGGGTCTTAATTGGAAAACTCTCGAGCTCTTTACATACACCTTCATGATGACACTGTCTGTTTCGGAACCTAATGGGATTTCTCCAAATCAAATATAAATAACTAGGAGGACAAAGCTACTGCCAAGAAAAAAGATGATGAAACCCTGAAGAAGTAATGGAGCCTCGTTATTTATTACAATATGAAGAGTTATTTTTGGCACCATATAATTCAAATTGTTTTCCAATTAATGTTATAAATATAAAATACAGGAGTATTAAAGTTTTTGAATTGAATTTTGTTCTTAGATAACTTTTAGATATATTTTGTGACGGTACATGAAACTACAAAATTTATATATTTTTATTTTTAATTTAAGGTTGTTTTTCTTTCTTCGAAAAACCTTTTGCTTTTAAACCGAAAATATGGAGGCTTTGGCGTCCTAAGTGGCTTAGAACGGCATTTTATTGATCTCTTTGCCGATGATAATACTCTAATGATAGAAGCAAACTCAGCAAAACAGGTCATCAAACGTGTGGAAGTTGGTCTTAATTTATTTATAAAGTTCTCTAAAGTCTCTGGGATGAAAATAAATAAGAGTAAAGCGGCCATTCTTCCTATAGGCTCCTGGAAACCTGCAGAAAATGTCATTATTACGGGATACCAAGTTGTTAAGTCAGTGCAAATTCTAGGAATAGAATGGGGAACGGACGGACCATCACAATCGAATTTTGAAAGACTGCATACTCAAGTAATTAAATGGTGTAAAGCATGGAGAGGGTTAAACCTTCAAAGAATAATACAGTTCTTATTTCTCAAATGGTCTACACGTCAACTGCCTCACCAATTATTGGAGAAAGGCTCATTCAAGCTGAAGATCACTGGTTGGATACCCTTTTCGATAAACGCTACATTTCCGTTTTGCATAGAAGACGGTCGCAATTAGGAGGGGGGCTAGTTCTCCTCAATAAAGTAATACCGAAATTGTATAGGAAAATATTAAAGGACCTAGCTATAGGGCCAACGAATGAATGGAGAGGGTACATATATGCTTCGAATATATATATTGCTCTCTTATTCGGAACGGATATGTCTAATGATAATGTAGCACAATTCTCCAAAAACTGGGCAGCTGCTCAAAGAATTTTTTGGAGAGGTTCTCCAATATTTGACAATATTAACATCATTGACATAATTCGCAAGAACGCCAGTAAGCCCCCATTCTTTAAAATGTTAAACTTTAAACCAGAAGAAGTGGAAAAATTGCACTAAGAGAAGGAGCTTTTACATATGGTGATGTAAGGAGTGAATTGTTTTTCATGACAGGGAGGTTTCTGTATCCTCTTCAAAGTACCGCCAAATATCATACACAGCTAATGCCATGGTTCCTGAAATTCACCGACAAAGAAATCGGGACTCGTGAGGCCCATTCTGTTGCCAAAGAACATTTAAAAAACTTGAATCTTCCCCCTGAGTAGAAGAGGAATATTTTGCAGTCAATGGTTGGAATCGTTGATGGGCAAAAATTTACAAGTCAACTACAAATATCGGCCAATATTATCAAATTTTTTGGACATTGTAAAGATTGTGGTCTTTTATACAACAACTATAAACATGGATTTTGTGATTGTCCAGCTCTAACTATCATCAAAGATTACTTAGAATTAAACACAATTAACATTTCGGGGTTTGAAAAGGACCATATCAAAGGCTACATCCTGTTTGGCATTTCTAGGAGGATCAAAATTGAGAGTTTGTCTATATGTGCGGCAATAAGTAAGTGCAAGGCGTATATTGCCAAATCATTAACAGAAGGAGTTTTGATTGATGAACATAAATTACGCACCATCATGATCGGTGCTGCCTCCAGATACTCCGCTTTGTCAGTCAAGATTCCCAAAGTACAGAACAGAGGTTGGAACTACGCGACTGAACGGATCAAATACGACCCCTCAGTGTCCTTATTCGCCAGTACAATAAATACGAGAACAACAAAAACGAACGCTTATTGATTGATCATATTTATTGATCTTCTTTTTTTGCATTTAAGAATTTTATATATATTAGATTTTTCTTGAATATTTGCTATATTTTATAGCCTTTTGTATTTAATCATTGTGTTTGTTGTATTTTGTATATATTTCAAGAATGTTAAATGTGTTAGATTTTTAAGGTCTTAAAACAGAATTTAATTTTAAACTAAAATGTTTTTGATTATTTTACATTATATGTTTTACATTATATGATGTATTATTTTTATTCAATGAAGACCGTGCTTATGAGAAAAAAAAATCTAGGGGTTTGCAACCGTTCAAAATATTTTATTATTATTTATTTTTTTGTTTAAGACTCTAATCTTTTTAAAGACAAAATAGGATCAATACTGATATATATAAATGTTTTTTTAATGGAAAAATTATAATTAGGATTTAAGTGTTTATGATTTTAGTTATGATATTAAAGGCAAATTCACAGGGTTGTTCAAGACTACAATAACAGAAAAACACTTAAACGATTCGCAACATTTATAACAATATTTGTCACAAAACCTCTATAGACATAAACATAGAGATAAAAAGATATAGAAAGCTTATTCCCTTCATCTGTTACGGTTTTTTGTGTCCAATATAAACAAAGTAATTTGTACTACGTCATCGTAGTGTATAACCAATTATAATTGAAGAATACAATACACATCATGGTAGCCCATTAAGTGTTTTTCTTTTTGAAAAATATTTTATTAACTTTTGGTCTATTGTCAATATTGAACGAATATCAGAAATTTCATGAGTACGTTTTTTATGAGTATGATTTTGTTCTTTTTTTTTTTTTTTTTTTTTTGTACACAGGTACAACTTTATTCACAATTCATTCACATAAAAAAAACTCATAACAAACTTATAAAACACTCGACATCCATGTCTTTATAATATTTATAAAATCACTGGGGAGGGGCACCCTGTTACATCTGAATTTATAAACATAAAACTGCATTTTAGTTGTTAAAAAATTAATTTTTTCCTGATGTGGGCCAACATAAAAGAAGACAAATTCTCTAAAAGGTAATATCAGATTAAAATTAACATAAAACAAATTTACCAAATGCCCCAGAATTCTGACCATCTGTCCGCATTCCATTAAAAAGTGCCTCAATGTTTCCCTTGCATGCCCACAAAAGAAGCAAAACCTTTCCTCTGTGTTCCTCCCATGAGTAGCACCCAAAGACAAAGTGTTGGTCACTATTCTGTACTTTAACCAAGAGAGGCCATTGCTTAATAAATTTGATTGAAGACCTTCTATTATCTGTTTCGTAGACGCCTCTACTCCATATTCCTCACGTCTTCTCTCAATCTGGCCAATAAAGAATTTATTTGCTCCCCTTTCGAGTAAGCTGTTCCGAATCTTACTGTTTTCCATCATTGAAATAAAATTATAAAAACTGTTCCTTGGCCCAATTTCCCTTCTTCCGAAACTAACCTTGCGTAGGATACTCCTCCTCTCCAGACATTCGTTTATGGTAAAAACATTTTCTTCGTTATAAATATCCCCCATGCAAACAAGTTTCTTTTTAATAGAAGTGTTCTTTAGGAAAGTCAATCTTGTATTGTTTTCAATTGGCTCCTGCCACTCCATTTTCTCTAAAAGGTTCTCACTTATTTCTTTAAATATACTTCCGTTCAATTTCCAAAAAGTTCCGATTTCCTGAGATGCCTCTATAACTTTATACGGCCCTTTACCCATTTCTTCGTCTAGAGTAAGGTTTTTACCTTCAAGTAATCTCCTCTGAAGCATTTCTTTCCATAAAGATCCCTGTACTGTAATTCTCCTGAACCATTTGTATATTACTGTCCTCCAGAAACATTTTATACCCAGCAATCCTAATCCACCCCAAAAAATTGGTGTTTGAATCCGTTTCCATGAAATCGCTCTGGGGCGTCCATTTGGGAATAAAAAACCCTCGCAAATTTCCTCGATCCTTTTACATAAATCCTCTGAATATGGGGTTAATTTTAAAACGTGCGTTATTTTGGGTAAAACTAATCTATTCCATATAAAAACTCTAGAAAAAATATCCTTTTTTAAAAAATTCGCATACTTTGCCGTGTTTTGTTGGATAGATTCCTCCATTAATTTACTATTTTCTAAAATATCTTTGTTATCTAAAGTTATGTATGTTCCAAGGATCTTTAAAATATTTTTTTCCTGTATTCCATTTAAGTTGAACTTTACTTTAAAATTTGCCATTAAATGAGTCTTTTTAAAATTTATTTCAAGGCCCGAGTCGTGTTTAAAATATTCCAATAACTCCAAAGTCTCTTTAAAAGAATCTTGAATTTCCTCCTGACTGCCAGAGTAGAATATTGTCATATCATCAGCAAAGGCTTCTACTTTAGATTCAAACTCTCCTACCTTAATACCTTTTATTTTGGTATTTGTGCATATGTTCTCTATAAGGGCATTGAGACACATTATAAATAATGTTGGTGAGATAGGGTTGCCTTGTCGACAACCTCTATTCACTTGGAAAATGTTTTCTTCACTGTCGAAGAAGGTAGCCGTACTACAAAGACTTACTGCTACCATTCTTGTAAAACCTTCTCCTATCCCGCTACTTTTTAAAATCTTTAAAATAAATTGATGTGACATACTATCAAATGCTTTCTTAAAATCTACCCCCATTACTGCCATAAATACGTTTTTCGTATTTGCATACTCAATAGTGTCTTTTATATTTCTTCCAACATCTTCCATCACTCTCGTTGGAACAAATCCTTTTTGAGAAGGATGTATTAAATTGGGTAAATGTTTTCTAAGTCTATTCGCAAGAATACCACTATGTATTTTATACGAGGTGTTGAGCATCGTTAGAGGTCTCAGATTTTCAACAAACCTAGAATCTTTTCCTTGTTTGGGGATCAATATCAGTTTTCCCAAAGAAATACTGTCTTCAAAATATCCAACCGAATGCGCTTCTTTAAAAACTTCCTCCAGTAATGGGGACAAAATGTCATTAAAAGCTTTATAAAATTCCATAGTAAAACCGTCCGGCCCCGGACTTTTATTTGCTTTTTTATAACCTTCTACGTATTTTCTAATTTCTGTACTGCTAATTTTTTCCTCAAGAAGTTTTTGGCAATTACCTTCCAAGTGTGGACCCTTTTTAACAGCTTCACATTTTATGTGTCTCACAAAATCTGCTGAGTTATAAATACATTTAAAACACCTATAGCCCAATTTTTCATTGCATTCACCGCAAGCGTAAAGCTTATTATAAAATTCCCTAACCATTTCATTGATCTTTATAGGTTCATTCACTAAGTGTCCATTTTTATCATAAATTGCTCTTATTTTCTTCTTCTCTGCCCTACATCGTTCTATGTTTTTAAGCCTGCCTAACAATACTTGTTCTTTTGGTACAAAGTTGAAACCAGATCGAATTAAATGGCCTTTCGTAAAATTATGATTGATTTCCTGTAACTTCTCATCTTGGAGTATTCCTCCTCCTTCTTCTTCCCTTCTTGCCTCCAATTCCCTCATTCTTACTTTCCTTTCCTCGCTCAATTTGACCCCCAATTTTATATACTCCCTTCTCGAACAATCCAAAACCAACTTTAAAGCATGAGATGGTGATTTAATTTTTCCGTTTCTGAGTCTTAACGTAATTTCCCCAATAATTTTTTTCACATTTGATTCAGTTGATTTATCTTCCAATAAAGATGAATTCAGTTTCCATTTCTTTTTTGAATGAGCCCTGGGAAAGGTTATGGTCATAGCTATTGCGCAATGGTCTGACATGGATGTATGGATATTCTGATAATCGGAAATGAGCGCAAAAATTTCTTCGGACACGAAAAAATAATCCAACCTAGAGCTTTTAATAATGTCACCTTTATTTTTTACATAAAATGTGTGTTCAGGACTACCATTAAATTTTATTGCTGCATCTGTAAATCTATTTTTGTATAGTATATTTTTCAGCACATTTTTTGACTTGTTGTTATTTATTTTCTTATAATTTAGCGTATCTCGCTCCTGGTCAATTGATACATTAAAATCTCCCATTAAAATTAGGTCTTGATTTTTAAAAGCGGCCTCGGTTAAAAATTTTGAACCAATAAAATTGAAAAAATCTGGGTTATTAGAATTTGGTCCATAGATCGATATAATGTTAATATTCCTTCCTCTCCAGTTAATTTTAAGTACAACGTAGTTCCCCTCTTTGTCTTTAGCTATTAATTGAGGTTTAAATTTGCTTTTAATCAACACTAAAATCCCTCTTGAGGGATGATTTGCATTTTTTTTAACAGCAGGTGATAATATGCATTCATAACCAACTGGAAGCCAGTTCTCTGACGTTAATCTTCTTATTCTAGTGTCACAGATGGCCAAAATATCTGGACAAAACGATACTAAATGTTTTAAAATATTATTTCTCCTATCTTTATTTAAAATTGAATTTGCATTTGCAGCTATTATTTTAATATCCATACCAAACAATTACTAAGTTATAAAAAAAAGGAAAACACTCGTCTTCGTTTGATTTCCCCCCCATCACAATGAGTAAGGGGGCGAGGGTAGGGGTTATTAAAAGTATTCAACAAAACTAACAGGTGCGATGTTAAAGTCAGGGGTAATAGAGCGACTCCTCTCGACGGGTGGGACAAGCATTGCTGTGCAGGGGAGATAAAGGTATCATGCGACGAGGGGATTAAATAAGAGATCGACCGGGTGTCCTTCAATCGTGAGTCCGCCAAACAAACAATATCCGATGCAATAGAGTTGACGTTGTAGGAAAGGACTGTTATTTTCATACTGAGTTAGATGGAGGGAACACAAAATCACATAGAGTCACTCCGCAAGAGTGGAGATTCTACTTCTGCGCCGTCTACCTCTCTGATTCTCTTTGAAGCGCCATCATCTGGACTACTGAAAATCCTTTTGACCTTTTTTTTGTCGGCTGATATTTTAGTTGGGGCAGATTGCTCTGGAGTTGGCGACTTTCTTCGCATAACAAGCTTCCAGTCGTCCCTCATGGAACAGGCTGTCTTATTTGATTGAAGATAAGAAATTCCCTTGTTCTCTGGCTCTCCGTTGTTGGTTTCAGGACTTGTAGTCGATTCAGCGTTAGTAAAGGTTTCTTTCTGGGCTGCCAATGGGGTATCACTATTATCACAACTAGCTTCCTTTCTTTCGTTTTGAACAGCCTTTCTTCCGTCAAGGGGGGTTGCTTTTGGTTGGTTTTCTTTTCTAAATTTCTTTGAGTTAGAATTGTTGATCCCTCCCGTATCATCGGCATATCCATTGGGTTCGTCTTGATCCATGCCATCTTTGTCCAGAGTCATGCTACTTTCGATTCTCGTTGTAAGTCCCAATTCTCTCCTGAACTCTGCCTCGAATTCGGAAACAAAAACTCTTTTCGCAGAAGTACAGTTCTTCCTTATGTGCCCAAACTTTAGGCATTTAAAACATTGAACTTTTTGTAGGTTACAAATGAGTTCTACTTTCTTCCCAGCAACTGGGACTATACAAGGAATCGGCTTTGTTAATTTTATACGAAATTTCAATCGTCCTGAATTGATTTTGTTCATTTTTTCCAAAAATGACGTGTCAATACCCTCTTTTGGTACGAATGAGTGTTGTATATTTTCAATATTCCCACATATCGTCCCATATTTTTCCATCACTTCTTTTAGCATTCCTAGGTTCACTTCTGAACCATTCTTGATTACCACCTCCACTGGATCTTGAAGGGTTTTAATCTTCTTTAGGCCCCTCACTGCAAAATATGTATCGTCTTCTATTTTGTTTACATCTTTCAAGTGTTTGAATCGAATGAGAACATTGATAGGAGCCTTTAATGTAAAAACAATAAAGCCCGCTCCACTCTTACAGTCATTAATCCGCAGAATTTCCTCTTCTTGTATAGACAAGCATTTTATTAATTTATAATAATGAGAGATATCAGGGAGGAAACCCCTCTTGGGAACTCCACTCTCCTCTTTCCATTCAATAAACACTTTGTTCCAAACTGGACTATTATCTAATCCAGTATTTTTCTTCTTTAAAAGGCTGGCTTTGTAGTTGATTGTCATCCTTTCGTCCATTCCAGCTGAGCTAGATTCATTTCTTTTTTCTTCATTCCCTTTGACAGGTACGCTCTTCATCTCTTCCGAGTTGTTTTTTTCCTCACCTTTTTTTGCCACGACCGGCTTATCATTATCACCTATGTCAGGTGGTTCTTTAAAGGGAGAGGACATCACTCACCTTCTTTTTCTTAGAAGAAAAATCAAGAACCTTATTACCTCTCGCAGAGAAGCGTACGCGGAATCGATAGATGTGTTCCTTCCCTCTCACGCGGGAGCGCTGAGAGGGGGAAGAAGAAGAGGGTCAAAGAAAAAAACCTTGTGTTCTTAGATGTCCAGAAGATCGAAAAAAGATCCGAAACCCGGGCTTTGAGAGTAATTAGTCCGTTATAGGCACGCACTATCGAGTCTCCATGCACTTACATCACTCTTTATTTACATAAAAAGGATAAACTACACTTAGAACTCAAGATATAGACACTTTCTTTCGGAGCCAGAGAAAAACACGTCTTCACTGTATACATAAGAAGAAAGAACTTAAACGATTCGCAACATTTATAACAATATTTGTCACAAAACCTCTATAGACATAAACATAGAGATAAAAAGATATAGAAAGCTTATTCCCTTCATCTGTTACGGTTTTTTGTGTCCAATATAAACAAAGTAATTTGTACTACGTCATCGTAGTGTATAACCAATTATAATTGAAGAATACAATACACATCATGGTAGCCCATTAAGTGTTTTTCTTTTTGAAAATATTTTATTAACTTTTGGTCTATTGTCAATATTGAACGAATATCAGAAATTTCATGAGTACGTTTTTATGAGTATGATTTTGTTCTTGAATAAAATTATATTTTTGGAAAGAGTCTTTAGGGAAAGAGTGGACAAAGCATTCATAAAAACAACTGCAACAACCGAAAGGAAGATAAATACGCTTCTCTTATATTAGGTATGTTAAAACGAAGATGCTGCCACCTTTTGTTTTCCTCCCGAAGTAAAAAAAATTGAATTTCCGGTTGGATGTTGCAGATTTATCATGGGTTTTTTTTCTTCAAAAAATAAAATTATTCTGTTCTTTCTTATTGTTTACGCAAATTTTCTTCCTGTGCAATAAAATTTAATCTTTTTACTACTCTTAGCAACTAAATTCAACTATTTAGCACCCGTTTTTCATAGTTAACTAGCCTTTTGAATATAACTATGCACAAATCAAAAATGACGTCATCACACAATTTCTTTGCTATTACTCGGTTGTTTATCAGTGTTCACTCAAATTTTCTTCCTGTGCAATAAAATTTAATCTTTTCACTACTCTTAGCTACTAATTCAACTCTTTGGCACCCGTTTATCATAGTTAACTAGCCTTTTGAATATAACTATGCACAAATCAAAAATGACGTCATCACACAATTTCTTTGCTATTACTCGGTTGTTTATGAGTGTTCACTCAAATTTCATTTGCGGTTGGCTGTTTTAAATATATTTCGACGAATTTTTGATAAAAGATTATATATATTAATAAATTACTTAAAAGCTAAATAGCATAATACAAAATTTTGATGATTTTCATATTTTTCATATTTTTTTCTTTGCTTTTATTTTTGTGTTATTTATTACTCTGTTATCTATGGACAACCATTTTTTAAACATGTCTGTACTGTAAATTTAATCATTTTAATACCTTTTGCAATATGTTTAAACTCTCTAGTCTTTAATGGAGAAAGAATCTTTTACAAATTTATATGCAAAAAACATAATTTACTTAATCATGAATTATTTCATAATTTACATAACATATGATAAATATATTAAATTAGGTAGACATAGCTGATACATTTACCACCTAAGAAGAAATGGCCCAAGAAAAATGGACCAGAAAGAATTGGTCCAGAAAAATAGGCAAAGATAAAACAGTAAACTAATTACGTCCCAAAAAAATGCCCAAATATATTAGTAGATAAATATTGGAGTTTAATATTTTTTTCTTTTGTATTATACTGAGATGTCTGAATAATTTTTAATAAATAGTTCCAGTGGCTTAGAATATTACAATGATTTTTACTCCTTAGGGAAGGGGTCGAGAAAACCTGAACTCATTAACATTAATTTTAACAGAAATTATACTTTAAGAATAGTTACTAATAATTTCAACAATAAATTATTAGAGATGATGAAAAGAAAAATACAAAAGGAGACTTCTTCCAATGATAAACTTCGGAAAAAAATAGAAAAGAAAATCAAGTCCAAGAGCCTCGAGGATGCATTGGCTTTGGTAAACCATACCAATATCAACAAATCATTGGCAAATGATATCCTCTCTGGAAAGATCGTTGGGAGGAAAGGGAGTCATTTATGGATGGAGGAACATAAGTTGATATTGTTTAACTATAAAATCGAGTCCTTCGATTCATCCACGAATGAATATACCCTTGCCTATTGGTATCCAAACGGTACCTATGAAGATGCAACAGACTACCAAATTTCTCCAATTTCCATGTGTTGATCTTCTCGTAGGAGACCTGAATATGTTTTAATAAATTTATTTTTTTATTATACCTTGAATAAAGTCAAATTTTATAGTCCAATCAGTAGTCAATTTAATTGTCCCTTTATTACGTGTATAGGGAACTTTAATTATGAAAAATATATATTTAAAAAATACAATTAATATTAAAAATATATAAAAGAGGTTGCGTGACAAGGAGGGTTTAGTGATTTAATTGAGAGAAGGTATTGTTTATTAAGTCTACGCCAGCAGAACTTAGAATCAGTTGACTTATAAATGTGCATCGCAAAAGAGAAAAGGAGGAATTTTTTCGCGACGAAAAAAGACGATTACGCCCAATCCGTCAAACAAATATCCGTGATTATCCTCAAAAGCGTTTCCATCGACCATTTCTCAACAGTTTAATCCAAAATAAGGTAAGAAATATGTTTCTTTAAATTTCGTGTAACATACCTACTTATATGCATTTAAAACAATTAAGGAAGGAATCATATTATTTTATTTTAACTTATTTCATTTTGTTAAAGTCATTTTCTCCATATATATTTTTTATTTTTTAAATAAACAAAATGGTTTATATGGGAAATGCCAATTCAGATAAACTGATCATATACACATTCATTATAGTGATGACGGTTAATCAATGCCATCACTGATAAACTTATCTACGCATAAACATATACTATTTCCACCTTATCGCCCACACCTATTCACATATGTGTATATAATGAATTGAAAGATAACCCACCTATTAACAGACAAATATATTTAGGTTCCTTAACAATATTTTTTTTTAAATTCAGAACCAAGATTGCAGTTTTTATGTCTTTAGTGAATGATGACATAATAAAATTAAGTTTTTCATTTCTTACCGAAATTTCAAATGGCACATCTTCCCTTTTACAAACATAATTTATTACGAAACTCTCCTCCAATTTCTCCTCCTGAAATATCTTTACTTTTTCAGGTCCCATCTATTTGAATCGTCTTCGTTATAGAACTTCTCATTCCTCATCTTCGTGAAAAGAGTTCCTTTCCTCGTCTTCGTTAGTGGGCTACTCATCCCACGTCTTAGTGAAAGGATTCTCATGCCTCATCTTCGTGAGAGAACTTCTCATCCCTCATCTTCCTGAAAGGAGTTCTGTTCCTCGTTTTTGTTATAAAAGTTCCTTTCTTCGTCTTCCTTATAGTACTTTCCATTCCTCGTCATCGTGAGAGGAGTTCTGTTCCTTGTCTTCATGAAGGGGCCCTTCTTCCATCACCTCCTCCATATTGAAGACTCTTAGTGGAATTTGCTAATTCACTTCTCAGTCATGTATTTCTATTAAAGTCCCATGATGTCCTGATGAACCTAGGTCCATGGCTGTCCTACATGACTTTGAGATCATCAAATCTTGGTGAAGGACCCTTGAATATCAATAACAACTCCTCTTTCATATTATTACTGTTTAAAAGGAGAATTGAGAATATTTCAATGAAGCCCTCCATTTTCCGTAGATTGATTGGAGAGACTCACAAGGACAACGATTTAATGTACGTAGGGAGGAACATGTTTTCATATTATGATTGCCTTCTTTCTGGGAGGATGCCTAAGAGAAATTCACTACAAAATTTGAAGTTCCAGAGGAATTTGTCTATTCACAAAAGATCATAAGATATATATATATATATATATATATATATATATATATATATATATATATATATATTCATCACTTTCATCACTTTTTCTAATAATAAATTTGTCTTCTACGTGAGCTAGGTCTTTCCCTATATCAATTTCCTTGTTGAGGACTATAACAACTATATTTCTACCACCGCACAGTGGCTCACAGGCACCAAAAAAGCGAAAAAACTAATTAATTTACAGATAAGGGTGTATAAGGTGTCAAAATAAGTTTTTTGGTCTGGTAAATCGATTTCCGGGGTAAAAAAAGACCCAGGTCACTCTGACCGGCCCAAAGTGGCTCACAGGGACCCAAAAAGCGAATAAGTAATTAATTTATAGATAAGGGTGTATGGGGTATCTAAATAGTTTTTTTACCTGGCAAATCGATTTCCGGGATAAAAAGTCACTCTGACCGGCCTATCACTAGCTGGTAATATTTTAGTGTATATCAACATGTACATGTATCGATTATTAATTTATTAATGGCACACTCTGACAATAATCTAATCTTTCTAATACCTATCAATGGTACACACATAACTTTATTATTTTCAAACAATATTAAACAATATATCAAAAGAACACATAAAAAAAGAACTTTAATATTTTAAACAATCTTAAACAAGATATCAAAAAACACATTAAAAATGGACTTTAATATTTTAAACGATCTTAAGCAATAATCAGTAAGCTTTCAAC
Organism: Caligus rogercresseyi; assembly: GCA_013387185.1. Lineage (NCBI taxonomy): Eukaryota > Metazoa > Arthropoda > Copepoda > Siphonostomatoida > Caligidae > Caligus > Caligus rogercresseyi. The sequence goes on from CP045890.1 coordinate 19,043,305, forward strand.
TTCCTTAGACAGATTTTGTAGATCTTTTGGTTTAGACTTCTTGAAGGTTTTTGAGGAAACAAGAGGATCAGACTTCACAAGCAACCAATTATATTGGTTTTTCATAACATTCATTCTTGAAACTTTCGCTGTGTGGTTAAGCCTTGCTTTGCGAATCTCTTTGTTCATTGCTTCTTGACTCTCTTCACTATATACTCCAATTGGGAGCTCCAAGTGAAGAGCAACATCTGCTCCATGTTCAAGCATCTTGTGTACAGAAGGGGGTAGAGGATACCACTCGTAAATACTCAGAATGAGATCAATGGTCTTGTGGCAGTATTCTCGAAATTGCTCAGATTTCAGTTCGTGGCCTGAGCTCACAGCTCTCAGCACAGTGTGTAATCGATTGATCACAGATACATTAACACCTGTTATTTCAGCAAATACTTCAGCATTTGCAAATGCTCTCCTTGCAGTGTTCCCATCATTGGAGTTTCCAAATCCAACTTTTGGTTTATCCACAATGAGTTGGAGTCTTCCATAAAACTCTGACTGTAATTTCGCTTTCCTTTCAACCACAGATTGCTTTTGTTCTGGAGTTCTTGCTTGAGCAGCTTTGTTGTCCATTTTATATCCCAAGTGTATGATGTACTCAAAAGTACGGATCCAGCAATGTAACGTTGACAATCCAAGCTTTAAAGCATCCTGATTAACCTCTAGTTTTCTGACAACATTAATGTCATTAACTTGAGCAGATGTCACACCACAAATATTGCATTTTTTGGTATATTTGGTGTCCGTTAGTGCATTAACGACTTTGCCGTCAAACATGGTGAAATCTAATAGAAACTGAATTCTAACTTTCTCACCATTCGGGAAATCAAAAACATAACAGTCCAATTTTTTCAGTTCATCCTGTAGCTTTGTCATTTCTGACTGACACAATTCAGCAGTTTCTTTAATATAATGAAGATGTAGAGGGCGACAAAAATTAGTAGATGAGGGTTTTTTATTTATCCAGATCACCTTATCATTAAACGTGAGTTTTAGGGGAACAATTGCAGTTTGAAACAATGTTTCTTCATTCTTCTTTGCTTCTTGTAGATCTGTATCCTCGTATTTTTGTTTATATATCGATTGGCTCGAAGCACTATCAAATCCAACCTTAAAGTGCATCTTTCCAGTGGCTACAGCATCTTCACTCTGAAATCCGACAATATTATTCTTACTCTCAGGCAGCTCCAATATTCTTGATAGAGTGTGCATTACCATACTTTTAAGTGTACACGAAGCTTCTGTTTCGCCGATGTGGACACCATCTGGTATACATTTATTTTTCTCTTCCAGTAGAACATGCAGTGTTGGATATATATCCGCATTCTGCATTAACGAACTATTACGAATCATTTGGTACTGGTCATCCGAGAGGTCACATTGGACTTTCAAAGCTAAAGCATCAAGTTGGTGCATTTTTAGTACTGAATTTTCATTTTCCAAGGATATTCTTTTCACTGATACAATTTCACCTGAATAATCCTCCTTCTTTTGAGCTTTGAAAGCAGCTTTGTTGAGCATTTCGGCAGGATGATGAGATAGGGAAGCAATTTTGTTTTGTTTACTTCTAGCACCAAGCTCTTCCCAAGCTTTTGATGGCCTTCCACTTCCAGGTTCCGAATATCTTCTCTTCACATGAATTTCGCCGTCCAACCAATTTGACTCTTTTTCAAAGAACTTAACATAGCTTCTATGATAGGTTTTAAACTTAGTTTCACTTTTGGACAAGAAAATTCGGAATGTTTGCTTGAGAACATCAATATCAATAATACTAATGTCTTTCTTTTCACTGGCCAAGATTTTCTTGACTAATATATCCATAAGATTATCACTTTTAAATCCACCATTTTCTTTAATAACCTCTAACAGTTCTTTCCGTTTCATATTTCACTGATACACACACTGTCAGTAAGAAGATGCAACTATAAAATACTGAATGCCCATTTTCTCTTAGTGCGTTATACCGTATCCAAAAAGACACGCAAAATGACATTTCTTTGTTCTTCAATTACGTTGTAAAAAAATTGGAATATATGCATACGTTATTAATAATTATGAATAATTCTACGTAATTTTCTGTTGAAGAGGGAGAAAACAGTAACATACACATGCAGTTTTGAAAAGGAGACATGAACCATTCAAGAATATTCCTGCAGTTAATCGGTACAGGCGTGCAGAAAAGACAAGATTATTCCTGTACAAAAAACCGTTTTTTTAATGCTGGAGCAGCTTTGAGCAGCTGAAATGATCGAATATATTTTATAGACTATATTGTAATTCCATTCCTAGCCTTACTTTGATGGAATGTAGTGGAAGTTTTTAGATATACCTTTTGTTGTAAAAAAAAATTAAAAAATTCATGTGAAATTTGATCAATTTTTAAAATGTGAAAATTTGTCAATTTAATTATATAAATATTTTCAAAATGACATCTTCAGGTCAGTCTTTTAAGTAATATGTAAAGTTATTTTTACTGTTGTCAGTTTTGGGTCTAAAATAGATCTCATATGGTTAAGATGCTTTAAATATATTTTAAACTTCAGGCGTACTTGATTTCTGGCAACATGCACCCGTTACATTAATGGGTATTTTTATAGTAATAAATAGACTCATTTCAACATGAATTATGTTTTTCCTGTTAGTACATGATATAACAAAAGTATACTGTAAAAATCACACCTATCGGAGAAAGAAAAAAAATGCCTTTTTTTCGCTTTTTCAGTCCCTGTGAGCCACTGTGCACCGGGGAGAACATGGATTCCTTAAAGTATAGCATGCTGTAGTTATAGAGTGCCAAAAATCAAATTCTCCACTTCATTATTAGAAGGTCGCAGAGGAGCACGATCTCCCATTATTGTTCTCACATCTATTATTATTTGCTTTTCATAGCTCTAGAAGCCAGATCCTTCTTAAGAGCATTAAGATAGTTGTTTTGTGATCCGCTGGATGATTCACACATGATGATTATTTTTCTTTTTCAAGTCCCCTCCCCGCCCAGCTAAAGCGTTAAAGTAAAGTAGCGCATGCATAACATAAAATTCTTCCTTTCCCCCCCCCCCCAAAAAAAATGGACAAAATATTAGTTCTTCTTTAGTCCGTAAGGGGCGCTTTTATGCTAGAGCTCTTTGAAAATTACATCAAAGTCCTTTTATTATTTATATTTGGAGACTTTTTTAACTTGTAGTGATTTGATATATTTCAAAAAATCAAACTTAATCCCTTTCAACCGGTTTTAAATAGGATTGTAACGTAATTTCATGGACTAACCTCAACTAACGTTAAAGAAAAAAACAAAATTTTGGCCAATTTTATTTGTTTACTTTTTCCCTGCATACGCCTGTTTACTTTAACGATTTACGCCCAGCTAGAGGACAACCAAGGTGAGAAGAAAGATTCCCTTCTTATGTATAAATGAAGACGTGTCTTTATTTGTCTGGAAGATATATTCGTTTTGTGAGGGATCTGGAGTGTTTTGCCCCTTTCTTTAATTAGAAAAGTGTTATTAAGTGCTTAAGGATACCCCTCATCGACTTTTTTGGTTAGTCAACACTTCGGAGCACCTGTATTCGGGGATTCGGAGTCCAAAGGAGCAGGAGTGATAAGTGTTTTTATCATTGTTTTGATTTTGTTCTTTTTCCGCGGAACATTTCAAAAGGAATGAATCAAAAACCTCCTGATAAACCCCCTGATGAAGATAATTCATCAAAAAGCTATTCTTCTATTTTAAGAAGAGGTAAGGGATCTCGCAGAGATCATGGAGTTCATTTGAACTTGGAGAGGAACTACATGTGGGAAATCTTTGTTCTCACTTTAAGTAGTTCAGATGGAACGGTATATAGAGGTGTTAATAATATTAAGCACCTCAATATTTATGACATTGCTATGAATTTTGGCTTTCAAGAGCAGGAAATTGCAGGGGCAAACCCTAAATTAGGTCTTGGGCAGGCTTGCTTTTATACAAAATTCCCAATTGACGTTAGGAGCCGTATAAATTATCTTAAGGGCTGCCATGTGCAGAAAATTGAAAACGTTGATGGGTCCATTGAAGAGGTGACCTTCAAATTAAAGGGAATAGAAAATGTCCATTTAGATAAGAGGAAAAAAATAACCTTAACGTTGATAAACACGTTCAAACGCGTTAATGAACTTCGTATGGTTGAATGGCTTAGAAAATTTGGTGAGGTTTTGGATCATTTTCCCAAACGGAATCCTTCAGATACTAAGGCAGAGGCAAAGTATGGCAATTATAAAGAAGTTTGGAGGGACAGCGATTATATTGTCAATATAGTTGCTGACCCGATATGTATTCCCCAAATTCTACCTTTTGAGGGCATCCTGGTAAATGTCAAGTTTGCGGGTGTCAAACTTCAGTGCCAAAAATGCTTTAGTTTTGGCCACCTTAAACTTCACTGCCTTGAAAAACGGGTTCGTATAATTGACTATGAACGTGCTCTCATCAAAGCCATTCAAACCAAAAAATCTAGTACTGGTCTAGATAATAGTCTGGTTGTTCTTCCACCAGGATCTTCTTCTAATACTGTTGAGTTAGGAGAAGTGGTTCAGATTACTCAACAATCTAAAGAAGTTCAGGAGGTAGCTTCTAATGAAGTACTTAATAATTTGGCTGTCCTTCCGGTGGATTCTTCTTCTAATACCATTGTATTAGGGGAAGAAGTTCAAGTTTCTCAACCTTCCAAAGAAATCAAGGAGGTAGTTTCTAAAGAAGTAGTTACGGTTGGGCCCCTCATTGGGGATTCTTTTCATAATCGTGTTGGAGCTTCTCCCATGAGGAATGAATGTCTTGTTCATGAAGACATTTCTCTTGTAACGAGCAGGGAGGATACTTGTCAAGATAATTGTATTGAATTGACAAATGAAACAGCTAATCAAGTTTCTAGAACCTCTGTAACTCCTCCTAGTGTTGGAGTCTCATCTGGAGCTTTTGATAGGGATAATCCTATTCTTCCAAGCAAGAGACCTGAGGGTAGAGATGGTCGAAAAAATGATCCCTTAATAGATTCTCACCTCATCCTTGAACATAGAACTCGGTCCCAATCGGCTAATAAAAGAAGTAAACCGGACTCTAATGATTCTCCGGACAAAATTGTAAACCCTTCTAAGCAGTCCAAACCTTAGTTGTACTTAACTGAATCATTATTACTAAAAACTTCAATAATGCAATCTTATATAACAGATATTTTCTCTAATACGATGTCCAAACATATGAAGAGTAATCTAGGAATAAGGAAAATCTTATCCCTTAATACTAGAGGTGGGAGGGATAGAAAAAAGAGACATGCGTTGATGAGACATCTTATGTCTTTGAATGCTGACATAGTTTGTCTTCAGGACATAAAATCTCTCACTTCTTCTTCGTGTGCGGAAAATTGCATGTTTTGTCTGCCTAAAAATTTTCACTACGTTTTTACTGGTTCAGGATCCAAGAGAGGAGTTTTAACTTTTATTACAAAAAAAATTACCTTTTTATATTGTACAAAAGCTTACTCAGGAATTAGTGACTGGCACAAACTTCGTTTATCTTCAAATGGTTTTATATTTTATTTAATTAACACGTATGGGCCCAATGAACGATCCTCCTCATTCTTCCAGGCAATTATTAACTCTCAGCATGAGAATAATATACCCATTCTTATGATTGGAGACATGAATGTTGATTTAGAAAATTCATTCAATGTTTTCCCTAATAGCCGAATGTTAAGAAAAGTTATTCTTCATTTTAATTTGATTAATGTAATGAATACATTTAGTTCTTCGGGCACTTTTTCTTGGTCTCAAGGAAACAAAAAGTCCAAGTTGGACTTTGCTTTAGCTTCTCCCTTCTTTGCTTCAAGAATTAAGAATGCTTGTTATCGTCCTGAACCGTCATCCGATCACAAAATTTTAGATTTAGAGCTCATTTGTAACGTTCGTTCTAAGGCGTTCAAGGTCCCGGGATGGGTAGTTGAGGATGATAATTACATTTTAAAGTTAAGAAAAAAATTAGATGTAAGTTTTAAGAATTCGTTATCGGCCTATCAAGCTTCAGTTTTATTGCATAAAATTATTTTAAAAACAACAACCGATTTTAAAAATAAAAAAAATACAGAGATTAAGCATCATCAAAGCCAATTAGAAAAAGTGTTAAATAAAGACTCTCTGTTTGTTCGCACATGCATGAATGATGCTGTGAACACTTTTCGTTTGGCAGAGGTTGCTGAGGCGGAAATGGAAGCAAAAATTGTCCGTGAGCAAGACCCTATGCATAGGATCCGTAATCTTTCAAGAGGCGAAAGAGTCAAGGCTCAAACAGTTGAAAAAATCATTGACGGAGGGAAAATTCTCTCCAAAGGTCATGAAATACTACGTTTCTTCCATTATCGTTTCCAAACAATCGTCGGGGAAAGAGAAGGCCATTTTCCAAGGCCTAAGAAATTGCTTCCATGTAGCGTAGAACCAATTTTTACATCAAAAAGTATTTCGGAATACATTAGAAAAAAATTGAAAATTAACAAGGCTTGTGGTCCTGACGGCATCCTTGGGAAAGTTTATGTTAAAGTCACAGATCAAATAACACCCTTTCTCTTGAAAGTGGGGAATTATATGGAAGCTAAAGGGAAAATGCCTAGTACTTTAACTAAGGGAAGAATAGTTTTAATACCAAAAAAAGGGAATGGAACGGATTTCAACCATTGGAGGCCGATCACCATATTGAATGAATCTTATCGTATACTTTCTGGAGTCCTGGCTCAACAAATGGGAGTCATTCTAAATAAGAAAATTGGCCCTCACCAGAAAGGATTCCTTAGAGGACGTCAAATACATGATATTTCGTATAATATACAAGCCTCTATTGACACTATCAAGGTAAATAAAAAATTTGGTGCAATAATTGCCATTGATTTTTCAAAAGCTTTTGATTCGATTAATCACAGGCAAATTCTAAGATCTGTTAAAAGATTTCTTCCAAGACGGTTCTTTAATCCTGTCCGTTCCCTTCTATTTAACGGATCATCCACTATCTCATTAAACGGTCATGAAAGTGAGCGAATAATTTTGGGGAAAAGCTGCAGGCAAGGGTGTCCATCCGCTCCTCTCCTTTTTATTGCTGCCATTGAAGAACTTGCGCTAAGTATTATTAAGAAATACGGGGGATTTGGCGTGGATTTTAAGGGTACTCGCCATATAATTGATCTTTACGCTGACGATGTCACGCTAACTATTCAAGCAAACTCAAAGGCACAGATTATCAAAAGAGTACAAATTTTATTAAATTACTTCAAAAAGTTTGAAAAAATATCAGGTCTATCCTTAAACTTGAATAAAACTACCATTCTGCCTCTAGGCCTATGGAATCCAGTAAATGGTACTAATATCAACTCCTGTAAGGTCAGTTCATCAATTGAGGTCTTAGGAATAGTCTGGTGCCGGGATGGCATTCATGAAAGAAACTGGTCCGAAGTCAATAATACTATATTGCAAAAAGCAAAAATGTGGAGGAACTTCCGTCTTCAAAAAAGAATAGACATGTATAACACAAAGGTTATTCCAATGTTAGTATACAAAGCTTCTTCATCTCCTGTGATAGCAGAGAAGGTAATTCTTCATGAAGCAAAGTGGTTGAGCGCTATGTTCCATCAAAGATATTTGTCAACAATAAAAAGAAAAAGAAACCATCTCGGTGGTGGTATTGTTCAGCTAGCAACTGTTGTTCCTAAGATATATACTAAAATGTTCGTCAATATTGCATCCATGCCATCCCTTGAGTGGAGAAGATGTGTCACTCACACAGATTTATACTCGTGGCTCCTTTTTGGCACTGAGCTTACAAATAATATAACCTCTGACATCTCTTTGGTGTGGGGATGTGCACAAAGAATTCTTTGGAAAAATATTCCTCAGTTCGATAATTCTTCGACTGTGGATATAATTAGGCAGAATTATGCGAAGAAATATTTTTTCAGGAACCTGGGAAGTCCAGAGGACCTTGAGGAATTCGCCATTAGAAAGGGAACTCTTACTCTTCATGACCTTGGCCAAGATGGCTCTTTCAAGGATGGTAGATTCTTGTATCCCCTGCATAGATCTGCGCTCAAATATCATGTGCTGAAACCCTGGTATTTGAAATTGAATGGCCAGGATCGTTTGGGTTTGAGGGAGAGTAAAGATATCTGTCGTGAATTTCTCAGGCTTCTTGATCTTCCGGGTTCATGGGAAAAGCGGATAAAAGATTCCCTAGCAGAAATAATTGATGGAAACCACTTCACGGCGCAATTATTGATATCGGCCAATATTATTCGATTTTATCGCCCATGTAAAGATTGTGGCACTATTTATAACTCGATTTTACACGCTTTCGTTGAGTGTCGTTCAGTGAATATTATAAAACGCTTTGTTAAACTTAATGTGAGAGGTCTGGACAAAGAAGAAGCGGATAAATATTTGAAGGCGTCCGTTCTATTTGGAATAAGTGGCGGCAAAATACTGTCTTCTCGAACCAAGGCAATAAATAATGCACTACTGGGTGCAAAATCGCTGGTTTCAAAAAGGTTGGCAGATTACCAGCCTCTTCAGCCTTCAAATTTGAAGGCAATATTCCTGGCAGCTGCGGCGAGATATGGTTCCCTGGACCTTAGGATCCCATCTACAAAGGATGATTCTTGGACTTATGGAGCCCAAGAAATCCGATATTTCCCTTCCCGTTCTCCTCTCTACAAGGACATCATCAAAAAACTTTTTAAAAAATTCAAGGATTTTAAATAATTAATGTTTTAATACGTATATTGGAATTTTTATAATGTTTTGTCAGTTTTAATTACAGTTTTTTAATATAATTGTGTGTTCATTTGTGATGCTTAAATTTTAAACTATAATGTTTATTCATGATTTAATTCGCATTAGCATCACTTTATATATATTTATTTTGTTTTATATATATTTATATGAACTGTGTCAATAAAAAAAAAATAAAAAAAAAAAAAAAAAGGGAGAAGAAAAAAAACTTCCTCCCTCTTCAGACTCCTGAAGAGAATTTAAAGGCCAAATATCTTCACAAATATAAGGCCAGTCACTATTTTTTGACTCTCACCCGTAGCCACTGATGTAAGGAACACGTAGATATTAAAAACACCGTCCAAAAGTTCCTACTTCGGATGGAATGACCATATCCAGGGGAGTCACTTTAGGCACGTCTGCACACAACAAAATATATAAAAAAAATATAAAAAAACCCTAGATTATTAGCTTGATTTATGTTTACAATTTATATTTACATTTAAATGCATCACCCAAAAGATTATCTTAAATAATGGTTATGTTATTAAATTAGTAAATAAAAAAATATGGTGTTGAAAAGACAAAAAAAAACATACAAACCAAATCTATATATTAATTCACCAATCTCTGTCCGTCTGTATGTCCACACGCTATCTCCTCCCGCATTTATGGTCAGATTTGAACTTTGAAGGTGCTTATGGAATCCTTAGGTCAAGACGGACCAAATAAAACTATTTCCGAAGTGATGGGACCAGAAATGAAAATGAAAATTTCAGACCTTGTCTGATTTGAACTACCTACTTTTCAAAGTAAAGAGAGGAAAAAAGAAAAAGAAAAGGAGGAGGAGGAGTTAGAGAAATAGAAAAAGAAAATGCATCTCATGTGACTTAAAACATATTCTTTGTACAAAGTCAAACTTTTTATGTGGAATGTTATTACAAAACAGAAAATTATTTTCTATCTCCTCTATTATATATTCTTTAAGGTCTGTTTCACTCACAAACTAGCTCCAAAACCTACCCATACCTGAAGGGCGAATATATGGGTGCCGTAGGCGCCCAAATATGTGAGTATTTTAAATCTAAAAACAATTACGTTGAAAACTTATTTCAGCATGATAATTCAGTATACTGTATAAAGAAAAAACCTAAATGCATTATACATATATATATATATATATATATATATATATATATATATATATATATATATATATATATAATATATATATATATAGATAGATAGATAGATAGATAGATAGATAGATAGATAGATAGATAGATAGATAGATAGATAGATATACCTTTAAGTAGTTAGATAGTTAATTTTTAAAAGATGTAAGAGATATGTTGCCCCTTATTTGGTTCGATGGAATAGACAAATGAAAAAATCATGTTATTTGATGAGTTTGCGAGGACGACCTTTTCTCTATACTACATGTTATCCCAATCCTAGGAAAGCTATCGGGCAAGAGTAATTTTCTTTTCGTATTTTAAAGATAAATAATTGCGTTTTAGTAGTTATGAAATAAATCAATTTAATTTCAAAGCAATTTCCTATATCCCTCTATTTCTTCCTTCGAACAGGGTATGGTTGTTAGTCAGTACTCTATACTTAAACCAATAGAGACTTGATATACTAGATTATTCTTCCATTACTGCTTCCATGCCAAACTATTATTCTTTTCTCATGATAATATATTTTTTGTAGAAACTTTGACTGATTTTTCAACAGCAGAAATAGTGGTATCACTCTGGAGCTAAAGTTTTATTTAAAATAAATAAATATGGCCAATATAATCGTCTGAATTATAACTTTATGCAAAGAAGTAAAATATATTTTCTTCTTTTGTTAAATACATAGGCGAAGACAGGACTTGTTGGGATGTTTGATCTTATCCCTCTCTATTTACCATAAGACAAGTCATTCAATGAGAAATTATTCCTTCTTTAGTAGGATCGATAATTGATTTGTTGTCTTCATCAAAATGATTGACAAAGAATCCTATAGCGACCTCATGAAAGTTTTTAGCAGCTCATTTTAGATTTGCAAAGTCTTGCGACACAAAATACATTCCTTTTTTGCTCTTGTCAAGATTTGTTCAAAAAATAAATTGTACATTCATTTTGAGAAAAATGTACAGAAAATGATTTGAACTTTTTTGTCCTTGGGATTTTTAAAAATAAGTGCTTTATTTTTTTCAGCATACGATTCACTATATTAAAGGTACTCTTCATAAATATACTCAAATGTGGATTACGCATTTTAGACAGGCTTGTGGGCGTTCGCAACCTTAGCGTTCGCCCGTTCAATTAAAAAAATCTGTTCAGGCGTTCGTCTGTTCAATTTTGAGCATTCGTCCGTTCGTTTTGCTGTTCATAGAAAAATATCAATTAATTCCTAGTTCGATTTTTTTAAATCATGATAAAAAGCGTCGTCACATTTATTCGAGAATGATTCTCAGTAATTTCAATTTCACTTCTGTTTGTAAAAAAAATGTACACACTTTTTTCTGGATTGACATTTAAACATTGATTGAACTTATTTTATGTAAAAAACGTTCACACTTTTTGCACCGAAGATATCTTGTAAAGTTTTCCTAGGAAATAATATAAATTGAACGGAAGAACGCCAACAACAAAAAAATGTTCGTCCGTTCTTTTATATTCCGCTCAGGCGTTCTATTTTGAAAGTGTGTTCGGGAACGGTGTTTGTTTTTCCGTTCAATCTACAACCCTGATTTTAGAATACGGTGAAAAATTGTCCTTCATATTTACAATAAGTTATTCTTCTTTCATTAGAAAAACTAACTGTTTCTATAATATGGATTTATTTACTGTTTCTATAATATAAAGTGAACACTTGAACATCCCTCATAATGTTATAGTATAAATTTGGGATTTTAATGTATTCAACTCTTGAAATGTTTTTTAGGGCTTAAAGAAAATTATACACAAGTCTAGACAAATATTCAGTACGGGCACATGTAAAAAAATTATGGTTCCCTCACTATAGTTGGCCGATTGGGTCTCCAACTGCAATCCGTCCTGAACGTGATGTAGGGATGGTGCATTATTCAGGCAGCCTCTAATGTCAGTACTTAGTAAGAAACTGGAAAGACTGGAGATACTACAAGATGTTATTAAAAATAGAAGATTACAATAAGAAAACCAAGAATCTCGTAAAAATAATTGTTTATGCGACTTCGCGTTTTTTAATAAATATAAGAAATGATTTGTTGTCTGATGTTCCAGACTTAAGATTCTCTATGACTAAGATCACGTATTATCATATCTCTGTAGGAATACATCCTCCGTTGACCCTTTACGCGTAGAGGATTCAATTGTACCAATTATACTCTTATACTTTAGTCATTCGAGTATTCTCTTGGATTGAGTAAAAAAATGAACTGTTTCAATAATTCAAATAATGTGTTAAATTGTGTATCAATACTTAATATCTACTTAAAGATCATGTTTTAGATACTTTGAACGTCAATTGGAATATATCATGGCCTACTAATGATCCGTTTCAATGCGGTATAACTATTTAGTCATTTCTTAAGCCAAAAGTAACCGTCTGCCATGTCATTCCGAATTTTTTCACAGGCCCTATGGGAATGTTGTTCAACTCTGCAATCTTTTAATTACCTTTTTCTGGCTGTAGATACACACATTGTGGCTCCCTTCTAAACATCCTGTTGTCTCACATTCATATCTGCTCTGTAACTAAATACCAAATACGTGTTCCTCACATGATCACAGGGGTAGATATGGACATTTTGAAGAGAAGGTCACTCCACCTTTTACGTCACTACACCATCTTATATCTATGGTGTTTTCATTTTTATTATTTTTTTCGTTATAGTAACACCTACAGTATATAGTTTCAGACTAACTATCTTATTGATGCACACTATATGTATAATTATGTATCCAGAATGATGTTGCATTATGTATTAAACTATGAACCAACAGCTTTCCACTCACTAAGATATAGGACTCACGGAGAATCATCATAAAATAATGCTCGTTCCTTATTTATTTTTTCCCTCAACATACCTTGTTTATACAAAATAAGCAAAAATATTAAGTCAACTCATCAAATAGGATAATTTAAATAATGAAATCATCATTAAACATAGAAAAACACCAAAGATAGTATTTATTTGCACTTAAGATAGAAAGAGACAGAAAAGTTTTTGTTATGTGTCCATGACGAATTTTGTTCAATCAGATTGTACCAATTAGCATAAATCACAGGTCACCTTGCAGCCCGTCTTCATGATTTCCCAGGAGTTGCAGTTTGATTTGAAATCACCGCAATTATTATACTTATCCTTGCAGGCTAAAAGGGGGGATATGGTCATAATAAACATTTCGATAATATGAGTTAACTTAATATTTACGAGGAGTTGGCGTGGTTGGTACGATTCCGTCACAGATTCCGCAAGTTCTCTTGCATCCAGACTGTAGTTGCTGATTTGTTGCACAGTAGCTAACATAGTCAGCACAGTTACTGTATAAGTCCTCACATGCTAGAAAGAGTGTTTTGAGTTAGCACTTTCCAATACGAAAGTCTCATATTGCTTACGTGCTTCTGTTGGCTCAGGAGTTGTAACTTCCTTGTCACAAGGGTAAGCTTTGTTTAGCTTCTTGAAGTCCAAAACTGTTGGGCGATCAACTTTACCGATTATAATGCCTTCGGGAACAGTTTTCTTGGTTGTCATAACAGGACCACCATTTGATGATCCACTTTATTAAGAAAACAGCATGAGTAATGGATCACTCAGAGAAAAATAAACTTACGCATTCAAGCCGTAGTGCATTACAGATCCGTATTCATAGGGAAGTCCGAAGGTGGTTGTCCTGTATCCAGAGTAGCAGTCACTGAAGTCAGTATCACCTCCATTTATGTTACAAGCTGGTGGCAAGGGATCTTCGTTTTCTCCTCCACTTCTAATCCAGTTATTGGCGGATTGAGTTGGAACATTAGCCCAGTTAACAGTAACGTATTCATCTCGGTCAGGCCGGTTTTGTTCGTGTCCAGATCCAAGAATGTGGAAAAGCTCATGGGTGATGGATCCTTGATCCTGGAGAAATAGGAAAAAATCAATAGGATTTGATTGTCAATATAAAATCCATGCAATACCATGCAAAAGCTGTTTCTTTCTAAATTGACCACGGAATTGCTCCTCCATTTGTTATAGCCCAAGTTGGCATAACATCCACTTTCTCCTGTGACTATATTCACATATTTATCTTCATTGGTTCGCTCTACAAATTTAACGCAGGAGCTTCCCTCAATTGTTGCCATTCCTCGTTTAATTTTGGACACGTCTTCGGACGAGAAGGCGGAGCTGATCAGATATGGAACAGTCGCATCGGGCCATCGAGTAGTGGACCCAACAAGGAAGCTTCTGGAGAGCATGGCCAATTTGTCATACTTATCGATGAGGATCCTACAAACCTCATTCTTTCCAACTATAAAAATAAATGAGAATGAGACCTGAAAAATAGAGAAGGCTTCAATCATACTCACAAGCCACTTGACTAATGGATAGAAGCGTAGCTAAGAGTAATCCACAAAACTTCATTGCAAAGGATTGAATGATAAGTTTATTATTACGTTCATTTTATATAAGCAATAATGGTATGTGTCACAGATGCTAAACTATCTTATTTAATAATCTGTTTGCTCATTGTCAAACAAATGTAAATGCGTTTCATTGCCAAATCCTCCCTTCTCTTTCATAGAACATCTGGACCTCTCATGGGCAATAATTTGACAATATTATTTTTCTTATTATCCTGAGGATATGTCCAGTTATTCAAAAATGAATTATTAATTTTATATGTATGTATATATATATAAATTTAACAAACAGTATCCGTCTATTTTTTTGTTTATGTGTTTGTTCTTTCTTGACTCCGAAACGGCTAAATAGATTTGTCTGAAATTTGGCATGAATGTGTATCAAGTGCCGGAGAAGGTCATAGGTATATTTTTAATGACCTTCAAGGCCTCAAAAGCCTTAAAAATGTCGTTTACTGTATTTTCATTTTTTGACAAACAAACCAATTGCTTCATAAAATCAATAATGAATTTTTTTTCCAAGAATCATTTTTCACTGCATGCTGATATGTATCTTCAAACCACTTTTTAAAAGATAATAATTAGAAGGGAGACGAAAATGTTGCCGTTAATAAGAGTTATCAGAGTAGGAGTCTACGATAAATGACGATGATAATAAAAATTGGAAGGGAGGAGTAACCACAGAGATATAATAAAGACATAGAGAGCTTATTGAATTCTTCAGAGGAATACGTCATTTTGCCCAATATAAACAATTCTTTCTATCCCTATGATCAACTTAAGATGACGTAATACAAATTACTTTGTTTATGATGGGCACAGGCGACAGCTAGCTGTACTATGTTATTGAAGGGAATAAGCTCTTTATTTATTTATTTATATCTCTATGGAAGAAACATGCTGTAGTTTATAAGAGTATGTAATAGGCCGGCCAGATTAATGATGAATGAATAAGATAATAATAATTTTAAAGAAATAAGCAAAATTAATAAGTTTTTCAAGTTTTTTATTATTCTATGATTCAGGTGTGTTTTTTTGCTGGAACGTTTTGGGCGCGCATTTCTACAAATCCTTCGGATTGAGAATGCTCATTGTATGGAATTCTAAATTTTATGTAAAATTTATTGACTACATACATCTATCTCTTATTCATAATTCATCTATCATTTCAAATACATCTAATTTTATTCACACCTTACTTACTCCTTATTATTGTTATTTCTCTTTTGGGAAATTAAACAAATAACTTAAGTTTGGTTTTAATAATATACCATCTTTTGAAAGGTATTCTTAAGTAAGTACAGTTAATACAGTTCACTTTTTATACTAATCTTTTGGAATACTCGGGGTTAAAAGCAGCTTTGCTTGGATTGGTAACAACAGATCGCCAGGTCTTCTACATACAAGCGGTCCTGGGATCATTCTTCATTGGATTCTTTAAGCATTTCAAAAGTTCCTACGGGCTTTTCTCATGGTTTTATAGCAAGGGTTATTCTGTTTACTAGCTGTGCTGTTTCAGTTAGCTTATTATTGCAGGAAGGCCTATTGTATGTGTGTGTGTGTTGGTTTTGTGTGTCAAGTATTTGTCATGCCGTCTAAGTGCGAGTGTCTCGGTAGAGTGTAAGAGGCCAGCGGAAACGATTAACCGGAAGTTAGACGCCGACGCCTGGACATCCAGAGGGATCGGCAAGCCTCCCTGCGGTCTATGGAACAACCGGAGGATAGACGAAGACGCTGGGACGGCAAGCGTGATAGGCAAGCCGCTCAGTTCTCTCAGGAACAGCAAGAGGTTAGACGCCCGCGGTTCTTTCTTGATGCTCCCGATGGTACCATCGGAAAATGTTCGTAGCCAATCTCCTTTTGGCTGGCTAAGGTGAGACAGAAGAAGAAGGACATCGCACTTGCAATGACATAAAACGAAATGGCGGCTACACTACTTGATGGAGGAAGAACGTTTCATTTTGCTTTCAAGTTGTAACTTGATTTGCATAGACAGGAAACCCCACATGCAACATATTCAAAGGATCAGCTAAGGCGAAAAGGGCTCGAGAGATGCAAAGTTATTGTTTGCTATGCTGCAACAATGCTCAACAAGAAGGCTTATGAAGCTGTGGATCACACTCTTCAGGATATCGAGGGAGTTAAACTCTTCAAGTATGTAGTCCCCAGAAGAATGCTTGCATTAAAGCATCGCACTTGTGGTAGCGGACAGAGAAACTTTCTGCCAATATGAGGGTTTATCTTCATGGTGATGAAGCAGCAGCAGAGTTTTCGGCCCAACTCCTCCAGGTGGGGAATGGGGAGATTCCATCATCGACTCAAGATTTGCAGATAGAGCTTCCATTTGACAACATGGACAAAGGGCTATCTTGGCTCCAAAAAATGAACTAGTCAATCAGGTGAACCGAAAGCTGTCGTACGTTCAAGAATGTGAATGGGTCAGAATGTGCTTTATCCCTCAGATTCATTTGAGACTGTCAGAGTTCCAGTGTCTCCAGTTTCCTGTCTACCAAAGCTATGCGATGACCATAAGTTAAAGTCAGGAACAATCACTGAAGGTTGTCGGTCTCAACATCAGGGATCAAGTATTTTTTTCATGGGCAGCTGTACATAGTCTGTAGTTGAGTAGGCAACCCCAACACTGCAACGCCGGGTACTGCTGATAGTATAAATATATAGGGGGATATTATATTATATATATAAGGATAGTAAAATAAAAAAATTGATGTTCTGATATTAAATTAGAGTGGACACTTATAAACAACCGAGTAATATTACAGAAATTGTGTGATTTTTTGTTTTTGTTTTGATATGTATAGAGTGAACACGCTCTTCCTATATCTCTCAGAATTAATTTGTGTTAAAGAGGTTATAAGTGCATTTTGATATTTTTAATTAACTTAAAAAGCTTCTTAAGTGCTCTTTTCGAGTCCTTTTTTTGGACTTGTGCTGACCGGAGCTCCCCTTCTTCCTGGGTTGAAGACGTGACCTTGGATCTGCAGTAAGAAATTTGACTCCTTTGTTTATCTCCCTCGTGAGGGTTGTTTATCCATTAAACATCGGAACTTTTTAATGAGACATGTCTCGCAACCCTCCTGACAAACCCCCGGATGATTTACGTCCCTCTTCTTCATTATGGATGGGAGACAATACTCCAAGTTTGTAAAGAGCAACAAAGAAGGTACCTTGAAAGGTACAGAACCCATATGAAACTTGGTTTCAATTTTAAATGGGAAACTTTTGTTTTTATTTTTGAAGACAAAGATGGGAAATTGTCCAAAGCAACTAATTGAAACACATAGATATCTATGACTTGGCCATGGGATTCGATTTAGGGAGCATGAGATAGCAGGAGCTAATCCTAATTTCGGTGGGGGTCAAGCTTGTCTCTATTCTAAATTCCCCTAGATGTGAGGAACAGGCTTGATGAATTGAAAAGGCACA
>CP045890.1:19061248-19088517 GCA_013387185.1 Caligus rogercresseyi
AGTAGTAGCTCTTTGCTCCTGCTCTTAACCCAGACTCCCAATTATATTATCTGTGTTTCCTCCCCCTGCTCCTCAAACTCTAATCCTCTTCTTCCCTTATGTACATCTCTTTACTCTTACTCTTGCTCAAGCAAGACTCTTTTGTGTACATCTCTGTTTGAGTATTTAAGCCCTTGCTCCCTCCATTCTGTATGTCAGTCACAAGAAGGACATCCCAATCTCTGTCAAACTATATGGTCGTCATTTGGTGAATAAATGAATCTCTTTTACTGAATAACTCGCTGTCTCGCGGATACGTTATTTCAGCTCCCCATTCGGTACATACTCGTACATGGCGCAGTCTACGAACACCATTGACACCTAGACGGACGGAGATTGGCGATCAACGACAGCGTCTACAGGCTGGCCCCCAGGTGCACCACCAACAAGAAGTTCCCCGTGCTGTTCTACACCGACCTCTGTGACAAGATCGTCTCCCAGGACCTCAACTGACACCATGCCGAACACCAGAAGCGAAGGTGCCATGAAGGAGGAGGACCAAACCCCTACAGATCCGGTTCAGCTCATGATGGCCATGATGAAGGAGATGAAGGAGGAGGCCAAGAAAAGAGAAGATCAGCTGATGCGACAGCTGCAGGAGCAGGCACAGGACTTCGCGGCGGCTCTACAGACAAACAGAGGCAACGCTGGTGGATCCACAAAGTCGAAGAAGATGGACGTGCCGGTGCTGAAGTGCCCGGAGGACATCAACTTAGCCGATTTCCGCGATTGGCAGCAACGGTTCGCCGACTACACGGAAGTACAAAAGATTATGGAAGAATGCACCCTGAGCGGTCGTCAGTCGCTACTGCGTTCCGGATTGGATCCTGCTTGGACCAAGCTCTGGTCAACGGGCATCCTGGAGATCGACGACAGAAAGGATGACATCAACGACATCATCAAGAAGATCCTCCACTACATCCGAGAACATCGCAACCCTCTTTTAGACAGGAAGGAATTCCTGGAGAGGAATCAGCACGCTGGTGAGAGCATCGACGTGTACTACTCCGCCCTGAAGTCCATTGATGAAAGCTGCGGGTATGACGTCAATCCCACGTGCAAGGTTTGTGACGATGCTTGCGGACACGGAGATGAACTACAGCAGGAACGCCTTCGGGATCGCCTCATCTGTGGTTTGAAGGACCAGGCCATCCAGCAGAAGGTGCTCGCCATCCCTTTTAAGGACCTCACACTGAAGAAGGCACTGGAAGTGTGCAGGGTGGAGGCAGCATCGAAGGAGACCCAAGCGTCCCTGAACAAGTCCGAGAGGCAAGTCAATCGTCTCAAAGAGAGGTCTTCCTACAAGAAGGGCAAGATCGACAACAACCCCCTGAGCAAGTCAGCTCAGAAGGCGGATGAGAGGTGTTCCAACTGCGGTCGGAAGAAGCATCAGAAGCCTGACCAATGCTGGGCGAGAGACAAGGACTGCAACAACTGTGGTAAGACAGGACATCTTAAGCATATGTGCAGGTCTGAGCCCAAGAAGGAGGTCAACCGGATGACGATCGGACAAGTCAAGACGTCAGATGACCTCGTCAAGATCACCGCCAAGATCGGCAACGCGGACCACCAAGAAGTCGAGTGGCTGCCGGACACCGGTGCTGAGTGCGACGTGATCACCGCGGATTGCCTGAAGAAGGTTGGGACCAAGGTTAAGGACCTCAGGAAGGACAAGGCGGAGCTGTGCGGACCGGACCAAGGCAGACTGAAGTCCTTGGGCAAGGTGACAGCGACTCTGGAGAGAGAAGGAATGAAGTACAAGACGGAGCTTCACGTGCTGGAGAAGGGCACTGGACCGATACTGAGCAAGGCCGGATGTATAGCGCTTGGACTCATCCCGACGGGTTGGCCTCACGTGGTGAACAAGCTTTCACTGAGCAGCCCTGATGAAGGTAATGGCGTGGACATGCTGCTCAAGAGCCAGTCAGCCGCATCGATCCGTGAGCAACTGTTCCAAGAGTTTCCAGAGGTCTTTCCACCAGATGATGAAGTCCTACCTCTGAAACCAATGAAGGGTCCGCCCATGAAGATCGAGTTACTCCCAGGTACAAGCCCGATAAGAAGGTACAGATGCAACACGATTCCTTTACATTGGCAGGACAAGGTCAAAGCCCACCTGGAGACCATGGTGCAGAAGCAGATCATCGAGCGGGTCCCGCAAGGTGAAGCGCCGGAATGGTTGTTCTCCATGGTGGTGGTGCCAAAAGCTGGAACGGATGAGCCAAGGGTGACAGTCGATTTCTCACCGCTCAACCCGTTTGTGAAACGCCCAATGTACCCGTGCAGAGTTCCCGCTGAGGAGGTTGCCCAGATCCCGCCAGGAATGACTCACTTCACGGTTCTGGATGGCAGGCACGGATACTGGCAAGTCTTGCTTGACAAGCCCAGCAGCAAGATTATGACTTCCACACCCCATGGGAATGTTCCGTTACCTGAGGAATGCCATGGGACTCATCTCCGCCGGGGACGAGTTCAACAGACGCGGCGATGACGCTATCGCAGTATCCCTTCGCGCCAAAGCCAAAGCTGCTTACGACGTCGGATCCAAGGAGCTGTCGGAGCTCAAGGTCGGAGACATCGTCCGAGTTCAGCATGGACTCACCAAGAAATGGAACCTCATCGCCGAGGTTCTGGAAATCAGGCCGCGTGGTCGCAGCTATCTGGTCAAGACAGAGTCTGGTCGTCTCTACTGGAGGAACCGCCGCTACCTGAAGCTGTACGCGCCGCCGATTGGAGTTGCCAAGGACATCCCGGAAAGTCAAGAGGAAGTCAAGCAGCCAAGGAGAAGCAAGAGACAGAAGAAAGCCCCTGTAAGATTTCAGCCGTGATGAAAATGCTTTTCCCAGGCTCCCCAGGGGGGCATGTAGTAGTAGCTCTTTGCTCCTGCTCTTAACCCAGACTCCCAATTATATTATCTGTGTTCCTCCCCCTGCTCCTCAAACTCTAATCCTCTTCTTCCCTTATGTACATCTCTTTACTCTTGCTCAAGCAAGACTCTTTTGTGTACATCTCTGTTTGAGTATTTAAGCCCTTGCTCCCTCCATTCTGTATGTCAGTCACAAGAAGACATCCCAATCTCTGTCAAACTATATGGTCGTCATTTGGTGAATAAATGAATCTCTTTTACTGAATAACTCGCTGTCTCGCGGATACGTTATTTCAGCTCCCCATTCGGTACATACTCGTACAGTGTCAAGGGATTTTATAAATTTATTCCATTCTTTGCAGTGAGATATGGTCGCCATTTTTCGGACAATGACGATTTCAAATGCCCTTTTTGCTATTTCTGCGTAGAGAACTTCTTTTTAGTTTTTGACTTTTGGGCCCTGTGGTTCTTTTAGGAGGTGGAGTTTCGTTTGTATGTCCCCTCTCCTTCGCTTCTTATCTCGGGGATCATCTTTTTTGATGCCCTTCTTTGATTGAAAGTGGCTTGTTGTTTTTGTATAGTGTCCTTATTGGGCTTTATAGAGCTCTTCTTTAGGGACGTATTTTCATTGTTTATAGGGACATTTATGCCTTGATTCTTTTCCCCCATTTATTAAAGCAACAGTCTCCCATTGCATGCTAGAGTCATTCTTTGGATTTCCAGGGCACCAGGATCCCACGTAGAATGATGTTGGTGGTCATTCATATTTATGATCTTGTTAATATTCATTTCCCTCTTCCTTTTCCACTATATAAATATATATACATATATATATATATGAATATATGACTCTTCTTTGGCTTCTTTACCTATTCACACACATATATCCCACAGACAGTACAGATATCATATTACACATATCTATACTTGCGCGATGGGCAATGTTAAATGCTCCTGACGAAGAAAAGATATGATGATATGTTGATCTTATGATAAAGGTTCCGCGATATCAGAATAAGAAACTCCGTGTAATTATATAAGCATTTCTTTCTTATAAGAAACGCCCATACTAGAGAATGATTCTTATGCCTTTATTGGAGATCCTGGGGCTATATATCACGATTTGCATAGTTGGAGTCCAATTCATATATTCAAGAGGAGCACGGTACACTTATATAACTATTAACTTAATAAACAGGCAAAAATGCCCTCATATCCACTTAAAACAAATTAATTCAGGACGTTATGAATGACGTGTTAACAGTTGTAGTTGCAAGCTCAAACCAATATAGAATGTATATTCTATATATATATATATATATATATATATTTAATTAATATATATCATTTATATAATTATAATCAAATGGAAAACAATTAAATTATATTATAAATAACTCTTCATATTGTAATAAATAACGTGGCTCCATTACGTCTCCAGGGTTTCATTATCTTTTTGCCTCTTCCTCTTTTTCCTGGGCAGTAGCTTTGTCCTACTAGTAATTTATATTTAATTTCGATAAATCCCATCAGGTTCCGAAACAGATAGTCTCATCATGAAACCGTATGTAAAGGGGGTCGAGAGGTTAAGACCCCCAGAAGTTGGGGGAAGATGCCCTATTGTCTAGTTTTCTTCATACAACTCGAGGTCAAGAATGAATTAATTACACAACAATCAACAACGAATTCGATGAAAATTGTGTCGCCCTCTCCACCTACGAGGCTGAAAGAAACCGCTGCAGTCGTCGGCTTCGGTTCCTCTCAATAGAAAGCGAAGAGGCCCACCTCTCCTCTATAGTTGCACTTCCACCCGCATCTGGGCATTTTTATCCTCCTTGTTTCCATTCAAATGCAGAACACTTGTGGTCACGTGCCTTGGGGATGCCTTTGGGTCTTTGAACTTCATGGGGCGGCTCCACGCCTTGATCCTCTTTACTTCGATAAGAGAGCTGAATCCTTCCCCACCATCTCCGACTCCATTGTTCGCTCGAGCTTGATGCAGGCCCAACGGGATGGGGGGGGGGGGGGGGGCTCGCCCACGAATTACGTGGGCCCGATTTTTTAGGAATGTGCCAACTGTGCCCCCCCCATATCAACTGTAGGGCCCCTCCAACAGCCTGGGCCTACTGCCGGGCCTGGCTTGATGACTTTCCAAGGGTTGAGTTTCTCTATTAGAAGACTGTCGGGCGGAATTGTAATTGTATTGCCACACTAGTAGTGTCTAAACCTCATCCGATGGGTAACGAATTCGTCGATAGACTTAGCCTTAAAGATTTCCTCGAACTCCTCCTTGACTAGGGGCTCCTCGGCCTCTACGAACTTATATATGCTGGAACTCCACATTACAACAGATAGTTCCAGATCTATCCAGTCAGGTTCGCTTTCTTCCTGCCCGTATTGATCCTGATTCTCCCTGATCTCGAGTTCAGGGACTAGCTCTTGAAGCTCCGGAAACTTCAAGGTGGAACACGCATTCTTAACGTAGCGGATTCATAATATAGACGAGGTAGGGGTCCTCTCCATTCATAGGATCCCATAAAAGTAAACATTCTTCCTAGGATTTGACTGATTGTAACTTTAAGAGTCTTCACATTTATATTTTGTCGCTAAGAACTGACACCATTTATTGTTATCATAACAATAAGAAGCAAAAGGATTATGGTTCTTCAATAACATTGCAAAGATTATTAGTGTTTAGGTTTAGTGAGTAAATATATAAAATAAAGCATTTCTTAGTTTTCTTCAATATCGCTGACTTTGTTGCATGCATTAAAAAAAATGTAGCATGTGGCTAGGTTTATTTGATTTTTTTTCTTCAACTCTGATCATAACAATGAGAAGCAAAAGGACTATGATTCTTCAATAACATTGCAAAGATTATAATCTTAATATTATTAATGGTTAGGTTTAATGAGTAAATACATAAAATAAAGTATTCCTTCGTTTTCTTCAATATTGCTGACTTTGTTACATGTTTAAAAAAAATGTAGCATTTGGCTAAGTTTATTTGATTTTTTTCTTCATATCTGGTCATAAGGCATAATTTTCATAAAAACACTTCTTAAAAAATCTGGAAATACCAGAAACACTGGAAGAATGGCAATTACAAATGGAATTTGACACTCCACAGTAGTGATTTCCATCCCATTTTTAAGGACGGGAGATTATGATATCCTTTGCAAAGATCAGCAAATGATCATTGCTTATTGAAGCCCTGGTTCCTTCAAATGTCTGGTTCTCCGAAGTTGATGGCAGGAAATGTGATGAGGTTTGCATCAAATATATGAATAGTCTGAAACTTCCGGAAAGTCGGAAAAGGAAGATCTTGAGGTCTCTCCGTGGAATAGCTGACAGGAAAAAATTCATAGTTCAGCTGATGATTTCTGCAGAGCTTATTAAGTTATATCTACCTTGTAAGGACTGTGATGTATTATATAACTCCGTAATTCATGTTTTTGATGAGTGCCAGACTGTTCAAAGTTTGATGCAATTTTTGAAACTAAATCTACGAGGAATGGATGGTGAAAATGAAGAGTAATACATCAAGCTTCAATATTATTTTGGAGTTGGAGGTCGTGAGAATTCCTCACGACTGAAAGCAATTAACATTGCCCTTCTTTCTGCCAATGGTTTAATAGCCAAACGATTAACAACTTATCAGCCTCTGCAAGCTTCAGAGCTGAGGTCAACATTTCTTTCTGCTGCGGCGAGGTACGCCGCTTTGGACCTCAAAATTCCTTCCTGTTGTAGATGTCTTTAAGTACCTCCGATATGAAAGATATAATTAATATATGTATATCCAGGAGTCGTCGCCAAACAGTGCACGAGGAGGAAAAGAGGAGTGAATGATAGACAGGGACATGTGTCAGAGTAGAGGTCTATATTACTACATATTTAAATAAGGGACAAGGGGAAAGAGAGGAGGAGAACAGATACCGGAGCCGGATGCAGTGAGGAACAGCATCTACCCCGATGACGTAGTATGTCCAGGCTTATGAACGGAACGCAATATTGAACGGCGTTCAGCTGAACGCACGTTCAGTGAACGGAACGCTGACGGAATACAACTTGACTTGAGTCTCAATTTACAATTCTGTACTCTGAAAAGAAGTACATAATTGACTAGCCTTACACTTGAATTACAATATACCTAAGAGAATATTCCTCTATGGATTAAAAAAAGTGTATGACGTATGGTTTACCTAAACAAAACTGTTTGTCTTTTAATATTATATTTGTCACTCTCTGTCCATTTTCACCGTCTCCCTCCTTTTCTTCCTCGCCTCTAGTCCTATGTACGTATACGTGTATATAAATTTACAATAAAATGTTCAGGTTTTCATTAAAAACGATATCGACGACAATGGGATATAGTAAGATAAATTGTTCGTATTAAATGAATTAAATATGCAGCCGAAAAAGATATTTGGAAAGGATACATTCAAATTTTCTTCGACATCTAGAAGTCCTTCGCCTGTAGACTATTATATATGCTACACATGCTAAAGGTTAATCAAACTTGATTCTATAAATCTGACAGATGCACAACTTAACGTACGTCACTGTTAACCCATTAAAGACCAACGTAAATAACTGAATGAATTTGGCTAAAAAATAGCACATTATTTTATATTGTATCAAATATTACGAACAAAATCAACATTTCGGTGCACGGATCTTTGAGATATTGGATGTGTATTTAGTAATACTATTTACATATCCCTTCCTCCAAGCGCACATTTTTAAGCATAACTATTTTTATCTTTTAAATATTTACATATATGAGTATTGATGGAAAATATATTTATTGAACACTCTATTTGGGTCATTATACTCTTTAAGAAACACAGGATATATATATATATATATATCAGAGCTGGGATTCGGTGGAAAAATCTACCGCCGGTTTGGTATTCGGTATATACCTGTTACCGATCGATATCGGTATTTGGTATATTTATTATATATCTGCAGTACAGATCGATATTCGGTGCGGTTAATTAGAAAGAGAGAGAAATTTATTTATGCATCTGCTCTTACTTCTTCATATGCATATAATATCGGACAATTTATAACAAAGCAAAATTAAATACATCATTCGTTATAATCCATTAGAGATTATTTGAAATTTAATGCATACTAATCTTATATGAATTATATATGTACTTGGATTTTGTAGGAAATGGAAGGCTATATATTTTTTACCGGTTGATATTATCGGTACGATATTTCATAGTTTCTACCGAATATCGTATAATCGGTTCGGTATTTGAAATCTACCGTCGGTATTATCGAATGCAGATTTATATTTGATAGTCCCAGCTCTGATATATATATATACCATGAGTCCCTAAAATAAAGAAGAGCCAAAAATGTAATATATATATATTACATTTTGGCTCTTATTTTAGGGACTCATGGTATATTTTTATTATTTTAGACTGAATGGGGAAAAAAGAAAAGAAAGAGGGAGAGTTAGAGAGATAGAACAAGAGAGAGAGAGAGAGTCACACAGATATAGATACATAGATATAGAAAGACGCACAGAGAGAAAGATAATTAACTTACTCCCATCCTGAAGAGTCTGGGGATCGAAAAAGAGTGACTTTACGCATAGAAATGAATCTTTGGGCACCTGGATCGTGAGAAGAGAAGATTCCTAATCTTACCCATTTGTCTTCACATATCTACCCTCCCCCGGGTCTCGGATGACAACGGAGACTCCACTCATAAGTTATCCTTCTACACGTCTCTTGGACTCGTCAATCTAGAAGAGGAAGTCATTCAGGGATTTTTCTTCCTCAACAAATAAATGAAAAAGTCCTCCTTGCCCTTTGAGTCTCATCTGTGAAGGCTCACGATTTGGAAATCAGTGTCCATGATATAATATTCTCCGGATCTTGAAGGAGGACTTCCTTATGGCTTCACCCCTTCTCTTGCAAATATGTAGATTTCTTCATAGTTCATTTATTTCTTAGGAGAATCTCCTTCTCTCACTGCAGGAAGAGGCAGGTATCCAGGATCCTAAAGGGAGAATCGCTGTTTTGTTATAATTTACCTGCAGCCTTGATTTGCCTATGTTTTAAAAAAAGGACAGGACCACACCGATCCGTGATATAAATTATGCCTCAGAGTGGGTCTCAATAATCCATGAAACATTGTCTGCATATAAATCTATGAGATGTTTTCTCCATTAAAAGATATTTCTAAGCCCCAATATTTTTGCACTAAGGACTTTGTAAGTGTATCAATGGCGGATATAAAAAGAAAAAGAGCTAAAGGATATCCTTGCCTACAATTTTTTTCTGTAAAATTGGGGAAATTTCCTCACCATCCAAAGAAATAATGGAGTAGCCATTCATTAAAAGCGATATTATAGGCTTTTTAATAGAAACTTGATAATGGAATGTAAAAAATAGCAGTGTTTCACAGAGGGTTTTTTAAAATCTATTGCAACCAGCTTATCAAATTTACCATTAAAGATTCTATGGAAATAGCCATATTCTTCGATATATCAGTTATTTTCCTTTGTTTTAGGAATCTTTTTTGATCAAAATTTAGTTTTGCATTTAAGATAGGTTCGGCTTGCTTTGCTAAGCCCCCATCTAAAATTATATATGGGTCATTTAAAATAGTAATAGGTCTCCAGTGGTTAAATCAGCACAGATGCCTTTCTTAGGAATAAGAGTAATTCTTCCCTTTGAAAGAGATCTTTGCATCTTACCAGACTTCTCCAATTATTAAAAGATAGTGCGCAATCTCTTCTGATGTAATGGTAACAATATGTCCACAAATACCATCTGGACCAGATGTTTCGTTATCTTGAAAATGTTTTTGATATAATGACCAATGTTTTCCTCGTAAAAACCCATGTAGTTCCAGCCTTCTTTTTCTTTGGGATGTTTAATCTTACTCCACCTAAAATTTCATATTCAAAACGTATGTGGAAATGCTGCAGGATCGTTGAGAACTTAGAAATAACTTTACCTTTAGCCACTATTTTGAATGGTTCGGTTTTTTGAATAAAAGTTTTGATCTATGAATATTACTAGATTCAAAGCTAAACCTTCCTTTAAATTCAGTTTCGGCAATATCAACAATCCACTATGAGTTAATAAGATCGGATAAAGATAGAATACTAACCTTAAAATATTTTTGAACTAATTCTAAAACTTTACGACTCTTTTTTTCGTGTAGTTGTATATTTTTTAACACAATTAGTGATAGTTTGTACAAATAGAGAGTAAGCATTTTTTTAATTGGCAATATAAATGTATTTATTTAAATTGCGCTTAAGATATACTTCAAAACTTTTTTCATGGAATAGCCATTTTGGAATTTTAAACTTTTGGTTAGGAAGAATATACTTTAGAGAAATGTCAATTATTTCATTTAGAATATTTTTAACTAGAACTTGGGATATCAACGCGAGGTCAATTCTAGAAGATTTTTTGCCCGAGCTCTATGAAGTAGCATCTTCCCCACTAATCCCAGTAAGTGAATGACCTCTTTCAAGATGGCGAATTCGGAACTTATCTATGTCTACATTTAGGTCGCCAATAATGAGAAGAGGAATATTTTGACTCTCTTGTATATCAGTGATTGACTGAAAAAAATAGAGGATTTGGAGTTCGGTTCATCGGCATGAATGTGTGTGAGAGTACATCCCGAAGTATTCAAAACAATCTTATGCCACTCACCATCTTGGGTAAACTCCTTTACAAAAAGAGGCTTAGAAAGGCGTTTTGTGAGGAAAGTCATTACTCCTCTCCTACCAGAGCCAGAGTAAAAATGGTGAAATTGAGGGGGAACACAAAAACTGTTGTTCAAAGAGCATGACGAAGATACCTCTGTTTTTATGTCATGCAGGCATAAAATGCCAGGTTTCAGAGAGAGTAAGTGCTTCATGATAGCATGTCTAGCTAGCCTGCCTACCTTTGCCTCCCTAATGTTAAGTTATTTTTTTTGAGAGCCCCACATTAATTGACACAGAAAATTATGTTGCTCTGAATGGTTCAACATTATTTGTAGTTTTTTTTGGAGCGAATTGTTGCCGCACTACCACGATCTAGGGAACTAAATTACATGTTAAGTTCTAGTCCTCTTTTTCTTTTCTTTCACAAACATAAGAATCTTGATTAACCCAAAAATAATTTGTACATCCTCATGATAGTAGATACTTTCTCCCTTCATAATTTTTAAATCTTCTGATACGCCCTTCAAGCAGGTGATTGTGGTTCAAATCTACCGATCTGCCCATGCCGAACACAACTTGCTGAAAGCTACCGGCGGTATAATCTTTATACAGAGTCCAAGCCCTTAAAAATGTGCAAACTTTTTCGTAACATCCAGTACTACACAACTAATATACATATATTTCATTCCTCGGCAATTATTATAAGTTTATCTGTGCTTTTTGCGTTTGATTTGTGACCTATTCTATGGAATCATGATATACATGCATAAAAAACAATATTTTATAGCAAAAAAATACATAATTCATAAAATACTTCAAATAACAGTGAAGGAAAAAAGAGCAGAGCACCAGCTGTATAATCAAAAATTAAACAAACCTTTTTAAGGCTTCGGAACAATAGTGTCACAAATTATATACCTCTTCAGATAATCAATACAACCTTGTTTGAGATAGTGATTTGTGGCCAAGTTCTACGTGTAATTATGGGTTTATTTAGAGTTCAAGTGAAACATATACTATTAAATAAGTACATGTGTGAACAAGTTCATAATAACAATTGTTCTTCCATTTTACGACTCTTGTGATAAAAAAGTTTGAACTCGAAATATTGCTTTTAAAACAGTCCACAGAAGCTATTGGAATATTTTTGAATACGTCTATTAGATTATATTGATATAAAGAAAAATGTCCAAAAAATATAATATTTGAACCCATAACAACCACGATGAAAGGCTCTATAAAGGTATGCTGCATTTTTGGGGTATACATTGATGCACTCGGAGATTTCCGTTCAAACTTAAAAAACAAATACTAAGACAATTTTAAAAAAATGACCGCAGTTAATTTAAAAAATGGTTTGAAAAATTGAATATGGAATATATCTATATTTTTCTGATTATCCAAATATTCTGTCGCTAAATTTTAAGAAAAATTGTCAAATACATTTTTGATTCAAAATCAATCTAATATTTCTCTTCGAAAAGGAAGTATATACAATTACCGCTTGATAGCCACTGCCACCTGTATAGGAAGGGAAAGAAAAAGAGGAGCATGTAAAGTGAAGAAAATAATTAATTAAAATAAAACAAGAATAACAACCGGAGAAACTTTTGTGAGTTCCTTTCGGAATTTTTAAATCATTTCCATGTAGGCATCATATCTTCTCTTAAATGTTTCACTCTTTCTTTCTATACAGGTAGTAGTGGCTATAATGCAGCAATTTTAAACATTCCTATTCGAAGAGAAAAACGAATGTATATATATATATATATTAGGAGGCACTATAGAAACCTAATATTAAGATATCAAAATTTATCCCCCCCGCCAAAGTTGCGTCACAAGAACCTAAACAATCTTAGAAAAATTGATTTTGGTTCCCCTACCCAAATTGCGTTCAAAGGTTTCATTATGAAGCAATACTTTTTTGTTACCTCCGACGAAGGAGGTATTGTTACCTCCGCCGAAGGAGGTATTGTTTTCACTGGCGTTTGTTGGTTTGTTTATTTGTTTGTCAGCAGGATAACTCAAAAAGTACGGAACGGATTCGAATGAAACTTTGTGGAGTTGTTGGAAATGCCAAAAGAAACAAGTGATTAAATTTTGGCATCTCTAAGTGCTTTTTTAATATGCAAAATGAGCAAAATACTAAATGAAATGGGGTCTCTATTCAGGGAGTAAAAAAATATTCATTGACGTATTATTGTTCATATATCAGCTCAGGACTATGTTATGACGTAGCTTAAACTTCTTCCGTCTTCTCTCTGATGCTCAGCAAAATACTAAATGAAATGGGGTCTCTATTCAGGGAGTAGGAAAGAACAAACGCTAAAAAAATATTCATTGACGTATTATTGTTGATATATCAGCTCAGGACTATGTTAACCCAGTGACGTAGCTTAAACTTCTTCCGTCTTCCCATCTCTGAGTGCTTTTTTAATATGCAAAATGAGCTAACAGAGAGGAAACAATGATTAGAGATAGAAAATCGGGCGTGTGAAAGGGAGAATGTTTGAATAGGAATGTTGTGGGGATCGGCGGAGGTTTGCACTCTCTGAGTGTATATATGCCTCTAGTTTTCACTGGCGTTGGTTTGTTAGTTTGTTGGTTTGTCAGCAGAATAACTCAAAAAGTACGGAACGGATTCGGATGAAACTTTGTGGAGTTGTTAGAAGTGCCAAAAGGAACAAGTGATTAAATTTTGGCATCTCTGAGTGCAGAATTAAGATGCAAATGAGCTAAATACTAATAAATATTTCAAGTTAGCCTACTCTGCCAATAAATGTCGCTATGCTGATAAATCGGGTGCCGGGAGCGTCTTCCTCTCAAAATTTCCGTCAAGGGGAACCCTCCCCCGTCCCTCTACGCCGCCCCAGTCGTGAAAAATACGCCTCGGAAGGCTCATAAGGACCCCGTGACGGCGGAGGTTTGCACTCTCTGAGTGTATATATGCCTCTAGTTATTATTCATTTTGAAAAAAAATTACTTTTTCAAAATTTAGATACGATCAATTTAAGAGTTTTAAATTTCTTTCAAACTTATGTCAAATAATATTTAGTGTCAATAAATGAACATAAGTGCTGACGCACCAGCCATTTTTCAAATAACAGCTCCTACTACTCCTATGAGGGTACTCATGTTGATGTTTTTAGTTATTTTTTAAATACGTTTATTTTTCACATCTTAATTTTCATGCAGTAAATTTGACACATAAAATTAAATTCTATATTTTTTCGTTGTTTTAAATGTAAGGAGTTTTTTTCTTGACTCCATGGTTGATAATATATATACATGACGTTGATTGTATGCATAAAGTTTTGCAGATGCCTCCGTTACTAGTTTCACAGCTATAATACCCCCTACTACATATATGTATATATATGTATATTAGATGTATAAGGGATTACATATTTGTTTAATAACATTTTTTGATTAAGAGGCTTGTTCATGATGGAAGAGTCAAAGAGGCTGCGTATTTTTGATCTCTTCTGCGCTCAAGTGCCGAATAAGACTCTCTTAATAATTATTGACCAGTGGTTGCCGCGTGCGATAAAATGAGCGATAAACGATACACGATAATTATCGCTGAGGTCAAACCTTTTATCGTTATCGTTTATCGTAAAGTTTTCTAAAATTACCGCTCATTCATTTATCGTTAGTCCCAAAAAATGAGGAGCGATAAACGATAAGTTCAAAGACGACTTTTGTAAAAATACCAAAAAATTGAAGGACGACTTTTGTAAAAATACAAAAAAAAAATTAAGGAAATTTGTGGAGATTCCTTTCTAAAAAAACGTCATCACTTTTTTTGGAGATTCTTTTCTAAAAACAAAACGTCGCCCACTTTTTTTTGGAGATTCTTTTCTTAAAAAACGTCATCACTTCTTTTGGGAGATTCTTTAAAAAAAAAAAAAACGTCAACACTTTTTTTTTGGAACTTCTTTTCTAAAAAAAACGTCATCACTTTTTTTTGGAATTTTTTTATCGTTTATCGCTTACCGCAAGTTGGGTTTTGAATTTTTTTACCGTTTATCGTTTATCGCAAGTTGACAAAAAAGTTATCGTTTTATCGTTACTGCAAGTTGAAAAAAAGTTATCGTAGAAACCACTATTATTGACGTACACCCCAGGACCGTAAATCGGGTAATCCAAATATTTGAGGAAAAGAGAAGCATCAAGAGGCCAGATCATGGTACGCCGACCAACAAAAAGGATGTGGGATATGGAGCACCATTGAGAAGAAGGTCTTCCGGGTTCCCCAT
Organism: Caligus rogercresseyi; assembly: GCA_013387185.1. Lineage (NCBI taxonomy): Eukaryota > Metazoa > Arthropoda > Copepoda > Siphonostomatoida > Caligidae > Caligus > Caligus rogercresseyi. Next base: position 19,076,109 of record CP045890.1, read on the forward strand.
CCATCTGTTGACGCAATGAAGGCCGCAGGTTAGACCTCTGATTGAAGAATCAAGAGACACTCTGATTTTCAAGTGTTTTTGCACGCTGTGAGAAGATTACCCTAGAGTCTTGGACAAATTGGTTAACTATCTCTTAGCGAGGTGGCTGCTCAGAACTATTCACCAGACAAAATTTCGTTTGTTTTTGCAAATTTTCGCACAAAGTTAAAGCGTTTACTCAAATTTTACTGCAGAACTTGGGACAACAGTCTTGGCGTTGGCTTTAATCCCCGTTGCCTTCTGCTGTTTCAAATGAGAGTCCATTCGGGTGATATCGTAGAGAAGTATTCCCTGCGACTTCATCCTGTTACGGGCCTTTCTTTGGTTCAGTGTCATCAAAATGTACTCTTCACGGCTTCAAATGGAGATGGTTTCGTTGTTTTGTATGTCCGCTTGGACTCAGGCATCATTTGACGTCACTTTTATCTATATTATTTATAGATATATGAGAATCCTATAAAACCTTTTGATTGGGCAGATTTTGATTGCCTTTGTAAAATCATAATCAATACCCAAGAGGAAGTACTTACCAAAGATTGGGGAACCATCCCCTCGGTTGTCCCCCGGGCATTGGTATATGCATTCAGGTCATCTAGGTCTGACTTATCTAGATCAGTTGAGAATACATCATCCTAAGTTGCTTCGGGTGGAGTGAAACTGCAGTTCCCTGCTACATGGTTTGATGAGCGGATTCGTCATTGGGAGGGAGACTCGTTTTAGGGAAGCCGTTTGTCGTCTGGATCCTCAACGACTTGATTGGCAACCTCCATGGAGTTCTCATTGATTGTTGTCCTCACGGAACGCGTCTCTTCCGAAATAAGGTCTCACTGATTACGGGAAGCCTGTTTAGGGACTCCCTTTTCGCCTTTGGGTTTGTTAGCGTAGATTTTAACTTCTTCCTCGAAGGTTTCGTTTACGAATTGGGCAGATTTATTGTCTAATTAATAATAAAATTTCTCTTTTTTTATGTGAGGCAAAAACACGACTCATCAAAACATATATATATATAATATAATATCCCCCTATATATTTATACTATCAGCAGTACCCGGCGTTGCAGTGTTGGGGTTGCCTACTCAACTACAGACTATGTACAGCTGCCCATGAAAAAAATACTTGATCCCTGATGTTGAGACCGACAACCTTCAGTGATTGTTCCTGACTTTAACTTATGGTCATCGCATAGCTTTGGTAGACAGGAAACTGGAGACACTGGAACTCTGACAGTCTCAAATGAATCTGAGGGATAAAGCACATTCTGACCCATTCACATTCTTGAACGTACGACAGCTTTCGGTTCACCTGATTGACTAGTTCATTTTTTGGAGCCAAGATAGCCCTTTGTCCATGTTGTCAAATGGACGCTCTATCTGCAAATCTTGAGTCGATGATGGAATCTCCCCATTCCCCACCTGGAGGAGTTGGGCCGAAAACTCTGCTGCTGCTTCATCACCATGAAGATAAACCCTCATATTGGCAGAAAGTTTCTCTGTCCGCTACCACAAGTGCGATGCTTTAATGCAAGCATTCTTCTGGGGACTACATACTTGAAGAGTTTAACTCCCTCGATATCCTGAAGAGTGTGATCCACAGCTTCATAAGCCTTCTTGTTGAGCATTGTTGCAGCATAGCAAACAATAACTTTGCATCTCTCGAGCCCTTTTCGCCTTAGCTGATCCTTTGAATATGTTGCATGTGGGGTTTCCTGTCTATGCAAATCAAGTTACAACTTGAAAGCAAAATGAAACGTTCTTCCTCCATCAAGTAGTGTAGCCGCCATTTCGTTTTATGTCATTGCAAGTGCGATGTCCTTCTTCTTCTGTCTCACCTTAGCCAGCCAAAAGGAGATTGGCTACGAACATTTTCCGATGGTACCATCGGGAGCATCAAGAAAGAACCGCGGGCGTCTAACCTCTTGCTGTTCCTGAGAGAACTGAGCGGCTTGCCTATCACGCTTGCCGTCCCAGCGTCTTTGTCTATCCTCCGGTTGTTCCATAGACCGCAGGGAGGCTTGCCGATCCCTCTGGATGTCCAGGCGTCGGCGTCTAACTTCCGGTTAATCGTTTCCGCTGGCCTCTTACACTCTACCGAGACACTCGCACTTAGACGGCATGACAAATACTTGACACACAAAACCAACACACACACATACAATAGGCCTTCCTGCAATAATAAGCTAACTGAAACAGCACAGCTAGTAAACAGAATAACCCTTGCTATAAAACCATGAGAAAAGCCCGTAGGAACTTTTGAAATGCTTAAAGAATCCAATGAAGAATGATCCCAGGACCGCTTGTATGTAGAAGACCTGGCGATCTGTTGTTACCAATCCAAGCAAAGCTGCTTTTAACCCCGAGTATTCCAAAAGATTAGTATAAAAAGTGAACTGTATTAACTGTACTTACTTAAGAATACCTTTCAAAAGATGGTATATTATTAAAACCAAACTTAAGTTATTTGTTTAATTTCCCAAAAGAGAAATAACAATAATAAGGAGTAAGTAAGGTGTGAATAAAATTAGATGTATTTGAAATGATAGATGAATTATGAATAAGAGATAGATGTATGTAGTCAATAAATTTTACATAAAATTTAGAATTCCATACAATGAGCATTCTCAATCCGAAGGATTTGTAGAAATGCGCGCCCAAAACGTTCCAGCAAAAAAACACACCTGAATCATAGAATAATAAAAAACTTGAAAAACTTATTAATTTTGCTTATTTCTTTAAAATTATTATTATCTTATTCATTCATCATTAATCTGGCCGGCCTATTACATACTCTTATAAACTACAGCATGTTTCTTCCATAGAGATATAAATAAATAAATAAAGAGCTTATTCCCTTCAATAACATAGTACAGCTAGCTGTCGCCTGTGCCCATCATAAACAAAGTAATTTGTATTACGTCATCTTAAGTTGATCATAGGGATAGAAAGAATTGTTTATATTGGGCAAAATGACGTATTCCTCTGAAGAATTCAATAAGCTCTCTATGTCTTTATTATATCTCTGTGGTTACTCCTCCCTTCCAATTTTTATTATCATCGTCATTTATCGTAGACTCCTACTCTGATAACTCTTATTAACGGCAACATTTTCGTCTCCCTTCTAATTATTATCTTTTAAAAAGTGGTTTGAAGATACATATCAGCATGCAGTGAAAAATGATTCTTGGAAAAAAAAATCATTATTGATTTTATGAAGCAATTGGTTTGTTTGTCAAAAAATGAAAATACAGTAAACGACATTTTTAAGGCTTTTGAGGCCTTGAAGGTCATTAAAAATATACCTATGACCTTCTCCGGCACTTGATACACATTCATGCCAAATTTCAGACAAATCTATTTAGCCGTTTCGGAGTCAAGAAAGAACAAACACATAAACAAAAAAATAGACGGATACTGTTTGTTAAATTTATATATATATACATACATATAAAATTAATAATTCATTTTTGAATAACTGGACATATCCTCAGGATAATAAGAAAAATAATATTGTCAAATTATTGCCCATGAGAGGTCCAGATGTTCTATGAAAGAGAAGGGAGGATTTGGCAATGAAACGCATTTACATTTGTTTGACAATGAGCAAACAGATTATTAAATAAGATAGTTTAGCATCTGTGACACATACCATTATTGCTTATATAAAATGAACGTAATAATAAACTTATCATTCAATCCTTTGCAATGAAGTTTTGTGGATTACTCTTAGCTACGCTTCTATCCATTAGTCAAGTGGCTTGTGAGTATGATTGAAGCCTTCTCTATTTTTCAGGTCTCATTCTCATTTATTTTTATAGTTGGAAAGAATGAGGTTTGTAGGATCCTCATCGATAAGTATGACAAATTGGCCATGCTCTCCAGAAGCTTCCTTGTTGGGTCCACTACTCGATGGCCCGATGCGACTGTTCCATATCTGATCAGCTCCGCCTTCTCGTCCGAAGACGTGTCCAAAATTAAACGAGGAATGGCAACAATTGAGGGAAGCTCCTGCGTTAAATTTGTAGAGCGAACCAATGAAGATAAATATGTGAATATAGTCACAGGAGAAAGTGGATGTTATGCCAACTTGGGCTATAACAAATGGAGGAGCAATTCCGTGGTCAATTTAGAAAGAAACAGCTTTTGCATGGTATTGCATGGATTTTATATTGACAATCAAATCCTATTGATTTTTTCCTATTTCTCCAGGATCAAGGATCCATCACCCATGAGCTTTTCCACATTCTTGGATCTGGACACGAACAAAACCGGCCTGACCGAGATGAATACGTTACTGTTAACTGGGCTAATGTTCCAACTCAATCCGCCAATAACTGGATTAGAAGTGGAGGAGAAAACGAAGATCCCTTGCCACCAGCTTGTAACATAAATGGAGGTGATACTGACTTCAGTGACTGCTACTCTGGATACAGGACAACCACCTTCGGACTTCCCTATGAATACGGATCTGTAATGCACTACGGCTTGAATGCGTAAGTTTATTTTTCTCTGAGTGATCCATTACTCATGCTGTTTTCTTAATAAAGTGGATCATCAAATGGTGGTCCTGTTATGACAACCAAGAAAACTGTTCCCGAAGGCATTATAATCGGTAAAGTTGATCGCCCAACAGTTTTGGACTTCAAGAAGCTAAACAAAGCTTACCCTTGTGACAAGGAAGTTACAACTCCTGAGCCAACAGAAGCACGTAAGCAATATGAGACTTTCGTATTGGAAAGTGCTAACTCAAAACACTCTTTCTAGCATGTGAGGACTTATACAGTAACTGTGCTGACTATGTTAGCTACTGTGCAACAAATCAGCAACTACAGTCTGGATGCAAGAGAACTTGCGGAATCTGTGACGGAATCGTACCAACCACGCCAACTCCTCGTAAATATTAAGTTAACTCATATTATCGAAATGTTTATTATGACCATATCCCCCCTTTTAGCCTGCAAGGATAAGTATAATAATTGCGGTGATTTCAAATCAAACTGCAACTCCTGGGAAATCATGAAGACGGGCTGCAAGGTGACCTGTGATTTATGCTAATTGGTACAATCTGATTGAACAAAATTCGTCATGGACACATAACAAAAACTTTTCTGTCTCTTTCTATCTTAAGTGCAAATAAATACTATCTTTGGTGTTTTTCTATGTTTAATGATGATTTCATTATTTAAATTATCCTATTTGATGAGTTGACTTAATATTTTTGCTTATTTTGTATAAACAAGGTATGTTGAGGGAAAAAATAAATAAGGAACGAGCATTATTTTATGATGATTCTCCGTGAGTCCTATATCTTAGTGAGTGGAAAGCTGTTGGTTCATAGTTTAATACATAATGCAACATCATTCTGGATACATAATTATACATATAGTGTGCATCAATAAGATAGTTAGTCTGAAACTATATACTGTAGGTGTTACTATAACGAAAAAAATAATAAAAATGAAAACACCATAGATATAAGATGGTGTAGTGACGTAAAAGGTGGAGTGACCTTCTCTTCAAAATGTCCATATCTACCCCTGTGATCATGTGAGGAACACGTATTTGGTATTTAGTTACAGAGCAGATATGAATGTGAGACAACAGGATGTTTAGAAGGGAGCCACAATGTGTGTATCTACAGCCAGAAAAAGGTAATTAAAAGATTGCAGAGTTGAACAACATTCCCATAGGGCCTGTGAAAAAATTCGGAATGACATGGCAGACGGTTACTTTTGGCTTAAGAAATGACTAAATAGTTATACCGCATTGAAACGGATCATTAGTAGGCCATGATATATTCCAATTGACGTTCAAAGTATCTAAAACATGATCTTTAAGTAGATATTAAGTATTGATACACAATTTAACACATTATTTGAATTATTGAAACAGTTCATTTTTTTACTCAATCCAAGAGAATACTCGAATGACTAAAGTATAAGAGTATAATTGGTACAATTGAATCCTCTACGCGTAAAGGGTCAACGGAGGATGTATTCCTACAGAGATATGATAATACGTGATCTTAGTCATAGAGAATCTTAAGTCTGGAACATCAGACAACAAATCATTTCTTATATTTATTAAAAAACGCGAAGTCGCATAAACAATTATTTTTACGAGATTCTTGGTTTTCTTATTGTAATCTTCTATTTTTAATAACATCTTGTAGTATCTCCAGTCTTTCCAGTTTCTTACTAAGTACTGACATTAGAGGCTGCCTGAAGAATGCACCATCCCTACATCACGTTCAGGACGGATTGCAGTTGGAGACCCAATCGGCCAACTATAGTGAGGGAACCATAATTTTTTTACATGTGCCCGTACTGAATATTTGTCTAGACTTGTGTATAACTTTTCTTTAAGCCCTAAAAAACATTTCAAGAGTTGAATACATTAAAATCCCAAATTTATACTATAACATTATGAGGGATGTTCAAGTGTTCACTTTATATTATAGAAACAGTAAATAAATCCATATTATAGAAACAGTTAGTTTTTCTAATGAAAGAAGAATAACTTATTGTAAATATGAAGGACAATTTTTCACCGTATTCTAAAATCAGGTTGTAGATTGAACGGAAAAACAAACACCGTTCCGAACACACTTTCAAAATAGAACGCCTGAGCGGAATATAAAAGAACGGACGAACATTTTTTGTTGTTGGCGTTCTTCCGATCAATTTATATTATTTCCTAGGAAAACTTTACAAGATATCTTCGGTGCAAAAAAGTGTGAACGTTTTTTACATAAAATAAGTTTATCATAGAATGATTGAAGAGTTTGCTGTTTCATGAAATATTTTGGATAATTTCAACAACTTTAAATCATCAAAATTTATGAGTACTCAAAAAATTTAATCTTTTTCCACTTTTTAATAGAATTGTGATAATAATTTTCTTCTATGATCATATTAAAGACTAAATTCGATTATATTTAACATATTTAATAATAAAATAGACCCTCTTTTGGCATATGTGACGTCATGATCATGAGGTAGGTTGTGTGCGGTGTATTTTTTTAATACTTTCATTGGTTAAAATGGCTCTACCTTACTTTTAACTTACCTTGTGCGTAACAAAGACTTTTTATAGGTATGTTAAAACGAAGGTGCTCCCACCGGGTTTTTTCTCCCTAAGTAATAAAAATTGATCTTCCGTTGAAGATTTCTCGACAATTCATGGTTTTTTTCTTCAAAAATAAAATTATTATGTTCTACGCAAATTTTTATACCTGAACCAAAATTTCATCTTTTATTACCCTTTTCAATTAATTTCAACTCTTTAGCACCTGTTTTTCATAGTTAAATAACCTTTTAAAAATAATTATGCAAAAATCAAAAATGACGTCATCACACATTTTTTATTATTATTATTCACTTAACTGTTCACCATCATAAAAACAATGCTAATACGTAAAAAATACATGAATAAACATTATAGTTTAAAATTTTAGCATAATGGGCGAACATACATATAGAAAATCCGAAATTAAAATGTGGGCATATAAATCATCATAGCATGTTAAATATCATTAAAAAAATTACATATAGGAAAAACAGGGCCAAACAAACAAAATTAAAACACCGGGAAAGCTATGATTTTACTTTCCTAAAATTTTTAACAAGGGATTTTAGAAGCTTTTCTAAACAGTGAGATTTAAAAGGGTAATATTTGATAGAGTCTGCTGCGAACGTCCATGTGGATCCACACGATGAGGGAATCGTCAGAGAGAAGGCAGCATATCTGGCTGCTGCCGCTAGCAAAATTCCTCTTATCTCTCCAGGTCGAATCGGTTCATCCACAGTTAGCTTTTTCGCAATTAACGCCTTGGCATTGAGGAGTGCAAATTCGATGGCCTTAGATTTCGGTGGTGACGCCTTGTTCCTCACCGACAAACCAAAAAGAAGCACGGCTCTAAGGTATTTTGGGTCCTTGTTTTCCAACCCTTGGATATTGAGAGATAACAACATCCTCAAGGGAAGGATGACTGGACATTCCACGAAGGCATGGACCGTACTATTATAAATCCTTCCACAATCCTTGTACGGTCGATAGAACCTCAACAATCCGGCTGAAATCTGGAATTGGGCTGTGAATTTGTTCCCGTCGTTAATGTTACTCAGAGAAGTCAAAATCTTCCTATTCGTGTTTGGGGGTAAGTCCAAAGAGTTTGTCAGATCCATGCATATTTGCTCTGAATTTTTTGATTCACCCCTAAAGGTAGTCATTTTCAGGTGCCACGGTTTTGGCAGAATATGTTTCTTGGAATTTCGGAGGAGCGGAAAGAAGAATCTTCCATCGGCAAAAGGAGTGTCTGGACTTATATCATGCAACAATATAATGTTTTTTTCAAGAGCCATATTTTCTAGGATGGATGGACAGTCTAAATTCTTAAAATAATGAGGTTTATGAATATTCTGTCTGATGACGTCAAGGGTTGTGTCGCTGCAGTAAGATGGAGTGTAATTCCACAGTACTCGTTGAGCAGCCCCCACACCGGAGAAATATTCGACGTTATATCATTGGATAGATCCGTCCCGAACAATAAACGTATGATGAGACTTCCAGATGAAGCAGTTCTTCTCCATTCTACTGAGGAATTCTTGGTAAGGTCCACAAACACTTTAACATATTTTTGGGATAATTCTACAAAGAAGAGATAATCCCCCTCCCACGCTCGCCCTGGGACGCTTAACAGCTCCAAGGTAAGACTTGTGGAAAAGACAATGAAGCCATGAGTCTTCTTCTACCATGAACTTCTCAGCTAGGACAGGAGAGGCCGTTGCCTTATACAAAATTAAAGGAACGACCCTTAAATTGTAAAGGTCTATCCTCTTCTGCAGGTTCAAACTTCTCCATCTTTTAATGTTTTTGTGGACCACTGAGTTCACTTTAGTCCAATTGGAGGAGTCAACACCATAACTGCTCCAGGTTATCCCCAAAATATCAATCAACCTATTTATTTGGTAATCTTTTATTTGATGTTTATCTTCCGGAACCCAGTCTCCAAGCGGCAAAATAGAAGATTTACTAGGGTTTATGGATAAACCAGAGCGCTCGCCAAATTTTTCAAAGCAATCCAAAAGTATACCAATCCTTTTGATTAGTGGGCGTTCGGAATTCGCTTCGACGAACAGAGTTACGTCATCTGCATAGAGATCCATGAGATGTGCCACTCCTTCAAATCGAATTCCGAAACCCCGTACTTCCTTTGTATCCTTAAAACAAGATCATCTATGGCCGCAATAAACAATAAAGGAGCCGTGGGACATCCCTGCCGACAACTCTTCTTCAGTTCAATTGGCCTACTTTCCATTCCATTAACTGTAATTGTAGACGACCCGTTTAAAAGAAGCGCTCTTACAGGATTAAAGAAACGTTTGGGAATCATTTTTTTGATCATTTTGAGAATATGTACATGATTGACCGAATCAAATGCTTTGGTGAAATCTACTGCTATAATCGCTCCATATTTCCCCCTTTCTCTTACCGAATCTATAGCAGCCTGAATGTTTCTTGACACGTCAAATATTTTCCTTTGTCTGAGGAATCCTTTTTGAGACCCACCAATTTTTTGATTCAGAAAGGGTTCAATTTGTTGAGCTAGAACTCCAGAGAGTATTCTATAAGCAATGCTCATAATTGTTATTGGCCTCCAATGGTTAAAAGATGTCCCATCACCCTTCTTTGGAATCAGAGCTATTCTTCCCTTATTCAAGGCCTTGGGCATTTTTCCTGATCTTTCCATTGAGATGCCAATTTTAGACAGAAAGGGGGTAACTTCCTTTGAACATTTGATGAACAGCTCTCCGACGATCCCGTCAGGCCCAGCTGCTTTGTTTTTCTTGAGGTTCGTCACTATGTATTTTTCAATATTGCTTTCAGTATAAATGGAGCCTTCATGAGAGCATTTCTTCTCTTTTTAGGAAAATAATCCCTATTTGCTTCCACAATTTTTTGAAAGTTAGAACGGAAATGTTCCAAAATATCCTGAGATTTGGACAGTATTTTCCCCTCGTGCACTATTCTTTTTATCTCAGTAGCTGATAGATGTTTCTCCGGGGGGAGGTATTTGTATCGCGCATTGTTGTCCTGTTCTTTGTCAACTTTGTTCGACATTTCTGCTTCCGCTATGTCTGACAAACGAAAAGACACAGCAGTCTCGGTTGCAACCATTTTGGAAAAAGGTGAATCTGAGTTTAAAATTTTATCCAAATCCCCCTGAAATTCAATTTTTTTATTCTTTTTATCCCACAAGAACTTTTGTGTGGAGAATTTTATAACACCCACTAAAACATTCAAAGCTTTTTCGGAAGACATATTCATGGTGAAACCAGAAGAAAGTTTATTCTTTATTTTTTAATATAAGCGTCCTCCTTTATTAATGATCTTGGCACTATAAATCGTGGGTGATGCTTAAGACATTGAATTTCCACCTCTATCATTTTGTGATCAGAAAGGGGTTCTGGCCTGTATAAAATACTTTTTATCGATTTTGATAAATGACCAGAAACAAAAGCGTGGTCAATACGGGACTCTAACGAACCTCTTTTCCAAGAAAATTCGCCTTGAAGATTAAACTTCTTCATAATGTCGATCAGATTAAATTGAAGAATTAGTTGCTTTAGAATGCTTTCATTAGGATGTCGCTTCTGAAAATTGTCCAAATCTACATTAAGATCACCAATCATAAGAAACGGGGTAGGATCCTTTAATTGGTTGTTGATGATAGATTGATAAAATGAGGTGGAACGGATATTTGGTCCATAAGCATTGATTATAGAGAAAGAGAGATTATTTAATTGAATACGAACTTTATTCCAGTGACTTTTTCCACTATAACTTTTAATAAGCTCTGCTTTGTTGGCCTTTCTTGTGACGAGGGTAAGGACTCCTCTCTTTTTATCATCACCCGTAAAGAAACTAAAGAAATTTCTGGGGAGGCAAAAATTGCAGTTTGAAGAACAGGTAGCAGAGACCGCCGATTTAATTTCCTGCAGACAAATTACCTCAGGATCAAGAGATAACAAATGTTTCATCAGAGCATGTCTTTTTTTCTGTCTTTTCCTCCTCCGCAGTTTAGAGAGAGTATTCGACTTCGACCTAAGCTCTCTTTGAATGTTAAAGACTCGTGGGGACAGAAATAGTCTTCAATTGAAGTTTGAAGGTATCTGGGAGAGTTGTAAGAGAGTTGTCCTCGAACCATTAAAGTAAAAAGGAGAGGAAATATCACAATAAGTTTAAAACTTAGATTTTAGGGCATTTTAATTGAGCTTTTTCTTTGTCTGGGGAATTTTCTGAAGCAGGCCTGTTTCTCTTTCCAGTGGATTGAGAACGAGTTCGATAAGGAAGTATATCCTCATTAGAAAGAGACGGCTTTAATGTCAAATTTAGTTTTTGAGAGATGCCATTTTTTTCCATTTGTATAGTCGTTGAGGACTCACTATATCCTCCACTGTAGAACCTCCCACAGGTGGATCCAGGCTACTCTCGTTTGGATGAATAGAGCAATCTTCTACAACCGATGCAATTTCACTCAATCCATTCCCAGGCCCATCGCCTACCTGGGCCTTCTCATTTATTGATTCAAGAGAGAAAGGAAGGCTGATCCCCAATTCTAAGGCAGAATCCCCCTCAATAATTGTTTTTCTGATGAGGAGTCCTCACCTCTAATTGAAGTGTTGACTTCATTTTCTTCACCACTCATATCAATGCAAGGAGAAGCCTCCATGCTAACATGAGAATCAATGTTGGATGTGGGTTTGTCTTGAATTATTGGTTCACTTACGGTCTCCTTCTCCGTTGTATTATTTAAAGAAAAAGAATCTTTACGCTCCTCGAGGAAGTTTTTTAAAGATCTTTCGTACTCAAAAGTCTTTACCCTTTTCTGTTCACAAAACTGCTTTATGTGACCGAAGCAAAAGCATCGCTGGCACTGTAACTTGACCCCTGAAAATTTCAATTTTATAAGGACTCCTTGAAAGACATTATTCTGAGGGACTGTAGAAGGGTCTGCTCTCATTTCAATAATATAATCCCCGTCTCTCCACTGTTTTTATAGCTTTTGTATTTCTCCTCGGCTTTTTTATCCGATGGGTTTCCCTTTGGGTAATGATGAACGACGTCACCAAAAGCCTTCATCCATTCCACAAGCTTCCCTTCATCCACACGTTTAAACGTATGGACAAAGTAATTTTCATATTTTTCTTTCTGTCAACAAGAATATTGTTAATTCCTTTGATCTTACAAATAACCTCTTCTCAGCTCCCGCTGTATTAATTAAAAAGTTGCCTTTTCAATTCATCAAGCCTGTTCCTCACATCTATGGGGAATTTAGAATAGAGACAAGCTTGACCCTCCACCGAAATTAGGAT
>CP045890.1:19088617-19104790 GCA_013387185.1 Caligus rogercresseyi
TGGCATTGGCTCGTGGCAGTACCTTCAATGAAGGCCTGGAATGCACGACAGTTCAGACTTGCATTGGTAGGTTGCACTCCACAAGCATTTTGGCTAGTTCATGGTTGAACGGAGTCTTTCTTTAGCAGAGTCATTGCTATTGACCAAGAATTGACAAATGTGTTGCAAGAGAAAATTACGTAGAACAAATTAAAGTGGATAGGATCATCCGGTTACATTGGTGATGTCACATTGCTCGCTTCATCAACCAGCTCTAAACAGTGCCCAATTATTTTAGATGTGGTATCCCAAGGACTGATTCGGGTTTCTTCTTGATGTGGATGGGACTGAGGTATGTCCTCTGAGACGGAATGTCACCCATCATAGGAGAAGCCGCCTTCCTGAGGCAAAGCGGTGGATTCTCCTCCGATGAAGGAGTCATCAACTAAGCCTGCCCTCGTTTGATGGAGTGAGCAGACTTTTTGAGAGATGGAGTGAGATTCGACCTTGGCTTTGAATACATGACTCTTAATCTTTTTTTTTTTGTAAAAGCGATTAGTTTGTTTCATTTAACCCTGAGAACATGCGTATTTAACACCTATCAATGAAGATAATAAGCTAAGTCAAGCTTGTTATATCCAGAAAAAGTTACGAATTTGATAGAATTAAGTTTTTATATTATGTTTGTATTCATGATTGTTTTGTATTTATTTTATTAGTATGGAGCCCCCGAGATAATGGATTTGATGTAGTGCAGTCCAACAAACGCATCCTTAGGTGCTTAACTCTGTGTTCACTAAGACTGAGTTAGAGCATCTCGCCCCAGAAGTTTGATTCGCATAAGGACCCTGGGTTATAGATATGAAACCCAACATCCCACAATTATACCCCTTAGTGACTGTCTGTGTTCACTGAAGCTGTATGAGGACACCATGCCACTCATTAAGTCTTTCGACCTAAGTCAAACCAGCACCCAAACTGTACATTTGTACTCCTCTTCAGGCTAACCTAAGCCTACTCAACCTTCCCAACACATATGTAAAGAGAAATCTGTGTATAATTAATATACAAAAGCGGTCGAAGCTATTTGTGAGCTTCACCGAACCGAATCATGGAAGAGGCGGATCCATAGTAAATGAAGATGAACTTTTTTTAACCCTTGTGAACAAAAAAATCACTATCTGCCTCACGAAATCGTATTTGCAATCCACAACACATAGCCTGCAATGGCAGAACCTCTAACACAAATTTCAAAGTCAAGCGATTCGGGTGTAAGATGAACTTGCTGATATATAGCGGAAGATCAGGAGGAGCTCCCCTCGAATGATAATTAGGAATTCAACCTATAAAGTCCCTTCTAAAACTATCTCCGAGCGTTTTCCTCTGAAGCATGAAGCATTTTTTTCTGGAAGTCATGGTATATAATACTTTGGCACCAATACGCGCCGCTCAACTTGGAGAGTCATGTGCCTAAAGTCGGGATTCCTTGTCCCTTTTATTTACCCGCGAAGGTATATCCCTATAATATTATTATAAATATAGAGTATATGTTTAAAATAATCTTAGTTAAAGCATGCACACATCAAGTAAGTTATTGTATAATTCAATTATTTTTTATGTATTAGTATTCGTATTTCTGAATAGTAGTAATAACTCCATCCTACAACATTATGGTTTGAGGTTTATCAAACTTGGTTAAAGTTATAGAACAGCCTAGGTTTGCTCAGAGATCCTGCAAAATATTTTTTTCTAATTAACTTCTTGTAAAATAAATGATGCATTATAATTACATTTTGTTTACTTATAGATACTTTCGATTGATGCCTTGAATCCTCCAAGAGAAGGTGAATTCAAGCAGACTTATTCTAATTAAGTGGCAAAGAGGAGGAATGCCCACATTCGTTGATATTCCAAAATATAACACATTGCAACTAAGTTGTCTGACCACCAGACGGAACAGCTCGATGCGAAGGACCTATCAACATTCAGCTCACTGATAATATACAAAAATGTATTTTTTAGGATAGGATAGACGACGACTGATGGAGTATCATCATGACGTCAAAGATTACGGAAGAAAAATCACTTCTTAAATTTTTTCTTTTTGAATTGCTGGGATGGTAATTTTTGTGAAACTACAATTTACTCTGAATATATACAATGAAAAATAATGCTGTTTAAGTTTGTTTACTATATGTGTAATTATTCGTTAAGTTCGTCTTCAGTTCTTATTTGTCAAGTATTGGAATCTATTTTATTCATGAAAACTTAATTAAAAACAATATCTTAAAAAACGGCAGGGGTAATCGAATGCCATAAATGCAACCATAAATGAGTGAACTTATACCTTCTTTAATGGAGGTTTTGTTACTAATTTATACATCATTAATTCTTCAACTTAATTGATTTATATTCATCGGATGTAATTTAATGTTTCGCTTCTTGTACTACTGCTATTAGATTGCGTAAGACACTTCAATGACAATTGGTGTTTTAATGCGAGTTTCGCTTCATATTGATATTCATTTTATTCATACATCTAATTATTTTTTTGTATTTAAGAAGAAACTCATTTGGTTTATGAAATTCTTGTAATTTATAATAGGTATGTATTAGAGTGTGTCTTAGAATTTTGTTTTGCTCCGATCCAAAACATGATCCTATCATGAGTTGTATATATATATATCTATATATATATATATATAAGCTACTACAACTTTTTTTAATACAAAAAAAAATGTACATCTTTATAAAACGAACAAATGAAACTTTAAACAATTATGTTATCAGTATATATATAAATATTTTTTCTAATTACTGAAATATTCGGGGGGAGGCATTTATGGATTGGAATCTGTGAGTGAACTCGATTCGGAGGATCCGATGCGGGTTGACAAAGATGTCAATAAATGTTGAAATCATGGAAATGTGAGCCAGATCCAAAATTAAGTTTCCTTAGAAGATGGATGAGTGATATTTAAACTTAGTAGAAAGGATAACAACCTCATCCACAACTATTCATAATCAAAGTAATGAAATAACTAAAATTAATAAATCAAAGAATGATTTTATATTATTTTTAGTTTCTCTAAGAAAATAACATCAATAAAATTATCAATATTATTGATGAAGTTCGAGAGTTAAAGAAATTAATCCCTTTGAAATCCCTAGTAAACAACCCTTCCAGTGATGTCACATTTTGTTTATGTTCGAGAGTGGCCTACCTGTATCTTTATATACCTGCATTGAATTAATCGAGAATGAGAATTAGCTAGCGAGTACTTACATCTATATGGGACGAAATAGAAGAGAAATGAAAAATCTCTGAAACGTCTCTGTGGATCCCAACTGCACGTGTTAGATTTAAATAGAATGAATTAAACAAGTCTTCTTTTTTCTGTCCTGATTTTTTAGTTGATATAAACTTTTTTCCTCTTCCTAAAATGGAAATAATGAAAACAAATCAATAACTAAGGACTCGGAGAGTGCAAACCTCCGCCGATCCCCACCAAATGAATCACTTGGTCTTTTTGTCATTTGCCAATAGATTCGCTGTGCTGTGCTCTCCTCTTTGAGAGCACAACGACATCTATTGGCATAGTAGGCTTACTTGAAATATTTATTAGTATTTAGCTCATTTTGCATCTTAAGGAAGCCCTCAGAGATGCCAAAATTTAATCACTTGTTCCTTTTGGCATTTCCAACAACTTCACAAAGTCTCATCCGAATCCGTTCCGCACTTTTTTTGAGTTATCCTGCTGACAAACAAACCAACCAACAAACCAACGCCAGTGAAAACAATACCTCCTTCGGCGGAAGGTAACAAGAAAATCCAAGGGTAAAACTGTGTCGCTCTTCCTTTTTTGCTGCATTTAATACTATATACTTCATCAGAAAAAAGCAAAATAATATAATCAGTTGGTGTACATGTAAAAAAGCACGGCCAAAAGCAACAGTTATTTACAACTCGTTCAACAGCATCATTTGAAACTCATTGAAGCAAAAAATAGATGGAGGTTTGGTGTTTCCAATTGAATGTTGCCGTTTTTCTCGCACTATTTTCTTTTGTTTTGGCCGGAAAGGATAAGAAATATATTGTTAGGGCTATACTAATGTTTTTGTCCATGTCTGCTCATGACATCCACTGTTGAATTGTTTCATATATCGGAGTGTTTCTCCAAATAATTATCTGCGCAATCCCCAGACGACCGAAAAATCAGTGGTAATTTTATTAGTTAACTCTGAGCCGAACATGAGCAAAGAGTATAACTTATTATTTGATGAGATACAATTTCTCCATTCAGACGCCGGATATTTTAGAATTGTAGCAAACACTTTTAAATACATTTTCGGGATAATAAGAGCTAGCTGAGTCAGGCCCCCACCAAGGTGACCTCTCTTACTCTATTGTCGTTGATTATTATAATCGTACACTTAAACGTCGAGAGCTTTATGTCACAGGTTTACTTCAATGCAATGCTGACTGTAACAAGAGGAAAAAGAAAAGGGGGCTGAGGGAATAATATAATCAAAAGGAATTTTATGTTTTCATCCAAAGATAATTGATAATACAAGATGTGCAGAACGCAATATTTAGATTCCTCTGATTAGAAAAAAAACTGAAACGTCACAGATGACGTCACAGTATCTATTTGTTATTAAATAAATCAAAGGTACATTTAAAAACGGTGATTAATTTCAAAAGGAAATAAAAATTTGAAACCCGGGAGCTCTCCGGTGGAGGCGGAGCTGCAGAGGACGGCCACGTTGCTCCGGAGCTCCTAGATGCGTGCGGGCTACCAGCCAAAGGCCTCAGAGTCCCGTGCGGTGTTCAGGACTTCCACTTCCTCCCTGATGCTGAAGCTGTGCGTCCCCGGGTGGCTCGTGGCGGGAGGGAGCCTCCGGACGTTTTCCTTTGAGAGCCTTTACGTTCTTAGCTTAGTTGTCCTAGAGGTATTAGATACATAGGCAAATCGTAGATGTGATGACGTCACATTTTTATTATTGGAAATATCCTTCTTTGTTTACACGAGTTCTGCCCCCCCCCCTGGTTTTCATCATTTATGAGCGCAAATAAAACATCCCGAAATTGCCGATAAAATGTAGTGTAAGTATTTAATAAATAACTCGCAGCTCTTTAGAGCTGCCCTTGTAGCTTCCTGGAGCTTTTCCAAAAATGTTAGAAAAAAAAAAAATGGGGGAGGAGAATAATTTGGACCATAATGTGCACCGTAAGAAGGATATATGTATAAGGAATTAAGTTTGTGAGGCTCCAGACACATTTAAATATATTTTTTGAACCATTAAGGTTCTTTCAAAAAAATTGGGTGCCATCCCCTGCACTAGGGAGACGACATTAAAAGTTGAACAAGCCACCATTCTGAGCTAACGCATTCAATATTTTAAATTACTCTTTATTATAAATGATCAAACAATGAACATATTGTATTTTTTTTAAATGGTAGAAGTGCGTGAAAAAGAGGTAAAAATAAGTATAAAAGTATGAATAGAAGTGTGCATTAGTTTGTTTTAATTACATTAACGTTGCAATGTTTAATTATAAAATGTTATGAAATAAATATTAATTATTATATAAGCACCTTAAAATTTGAAATCAATTGCTACAAGCTATATAACATTCGAATTTACTTAGAATATGGCTAAAATATCCTTCTTCACCTTCTTAGCAATATTTGAAGAGTGAGGCTTGCAGTTTTAAAAATATCCGTTTTGCTACACGCTTGATTATGATATATATATATATATATATATATATATATATATATATATATATATATATATATATATATATATATATATATATATATATATATATATATATATATATAATATGTGATACGCTATAATTGAACGGCGTTCGCTGAACGCACGTTCAATGAACGAACGCTACTTTTTTTTAACGCTGAACGTTGAACGCAAAAAAAAGAGGTTTGCGTTCAGCGTTCAATTTTTCCAAACATTTCTTGGACTTTTTTCGGAAAAACATCATCACTTTTTTGAAATTATTTTCTAAAAAAAAAAGTCATCACTACGCAGTACTTTTTTTTTAATTCTTTTCTATAAAAAAAAACGTCATCACTACGCAGTACTTTTTTGAAATTCTTTTCTATAAAAAAAACGTCATCACTACGCAGTACTTTTTTTTTTAATTCTTTTCTAAAAAAAAAACGTCATCACTACGCAGTATTTTTTAAATATTTGAACGCTGAACGTTAACGGAACGCTGAACGCAAAAACATTGAACGGAACGCTGAACGGAACGCTAATTTTTTTTGAACGCTGAACGCAAAAAAAGCTGAACGCTCACAAGCCTGGTTTATATATATATATATATGTATATATATATATATATATATATATATAAAATGTTATAAACAATTAATTATATTCCATTTGGTTAACACTAGAAAGACGGTGAAGTCAATTTGACTGTTTTTTCGACTTTAGAAGCTAATATCTTAAATGTCAGTGGTCCGATATGCTTCAAATTTTATGACTTTTAATCATTTCACAAAATAAAGTTTTTATCAAATATCTAATAAATATCTTAACTCAGTGAAGAGTTATGACAATTTATACATAGAATGACGGAGAAGTCAAAATGACTTATTTTTTATAGATTTAGAAACATACTGTTTGTGTAACAAGTATAAACCTGTTAAAACGCTATTGCTGCAAGTAGGTATACTTGTATGTGCAACAAGTTTGAATCTCTTATGATTCATTGTCAAAGGACACCCAATTAATGATTTTTGGTCCAAAGTTTTGGGTCCACCGTATTTCAGAGAGACCATGAGTCGTGATCGATGTAAAGAGCTCCTGAAATATATCCGGTTTGACATCAGATCTTCAAATATTCAACGAGTTCAAAATGAAAATTTGCATTGATTTCTATAATTTGGAACCGATTTATAGAAAATTGCATTGACTGCTGCAAACCCGGTACCAATGTCACAGTCGGTGAGTAATTATTTTCAACGAAGTCATGTTCCCCATTTACACAATACATGGCAAACAAGCCCGATAAATTCGGAATAAAGTTTTGGTTGGCTGTAGATGCTGAGTCCCATTACTTAGTCAATGGATTCCCTACTTAGGAAAATATGACCATCGGCCAAAAATAAGTCGTTCTCAGAGAACGTTGTAATGAAACTTGCAGAGCGATATCTCAACGAAAGACGAAACATCACCAGTGATAATTTCTTCATTTTACTGAAACTGACTAAATTTCTGAAAAAAAAGAATACCAGCATTGTGGGAACCATGAAAATAATGAGGAGGGAGGTGCCCAAAGCAATCAAGAACATGAAACAGTCTCTGAATTCTGCAATAGTATTCGAAGCATGAAGACTTGACTTTTACGGTCTATCAAAGCAAGCCTTTAAAAAACGTTATAGTCCTAAGTTCAGCACACAATTCGGTTGGTATTTCTGATACTCCAAAAAACTTCCAGAAATTGTTTCTTATTTCAACCAGACCAAATCTGGAGTTGATAATATAGATCAGATGGCTCGTTTATATACCACTAAGGTGGCATCAAAACGATGACACCTACAGATTTTCTATAGTATTTTAGATATGGCGGCCATCAAAACTAAAATAATATACAATAAGATCAATGGAACCAAAATAGGTCGAAGGATGTTTATCTTGCAACTCATGCAAGAAATACAATCCATGAACAAAGTCAAGTATGGCGGAAACGATGAAGATGTTAGTGGTGTAGAAAATGATAATGGAGAAGAGACCCCAATGAAGAGAAAAGCTTGCTAAGTGCGAAAATTCAAGAATAATAAATATAGCATCAAATGCTTTAGATGTAAGATGTGTAAATGTACCGCAAAAGTGGAAAATCTTCAAATTCTCTCGAATACCTCAAACTCATCAAATCGACAACAAGACGACATCAACGTTTTATATTGAATAAGAAATAATTTTTAATAATTCATTTTGTATTATGGTTTTATCTTTAGACAGTAATTTTGAATTATTATGTTCATTTATATTTTGTTTTTAACGTAACTGTATTAAGATTGTGTTTTCTAATGTCCTACTTTCTAGTGTATTCTTATTTTTACATGGATGGATTTTAGCTAATGAATAAACATTTTAACCAAAAAAAAACGAAAATTATGTAGAATTTGTCACTTTTAAAATGTAAACCTATTTCTGTAAATAGTAGTAAAAAATCTAGCTTATATTTTTAATTGACTATTTTTATTGACTAAATTTTATTATCTCAATATATTTATTATTATTAATTCCAATATCAAGTATAGTTTGAGAACAACTTGAAAAATTAACAGAGAAGTCAAAATGACTTTTCCGTCATTCTAGGTAAAATACTTTGCCGTCTTTCTAGTGTTAAATATACATTAGGATAAGTTTTAAAAAACTCCAAATTATATATATATATATATATATATACGAGGTTGTTTCGGATAATGATGCGAATCAGTTTATATCTTGCAAAATATTGTATCGATCTTCTATATCACAAGCTTAAATTAAAGCTCAGACAAATTGGATTGATTTCTTTTTTATGTATCAAAACGGGTTAGAACTTGGTTTTTTAAAGAAAATCAAGCTTTTGTTTTGTCATTTCGTAACCTTGGGTCAAATTTTCTCAAAAAAGAGAAATGTCGCGCATCCACAAGTTCGTCGATAACCTCGCCAAGGCCAGGAAGACTCCCAAGGATATCAAGAACATGGTCGACATGGCCTTTGAGGTCAACAGCATCTATTAAAGCCTAATCTACCGCATTTCAGCATTAGTTAAGGCCGGGAAGGACTCTTCA
The DNA here is from genome assembly GCA_013387185.1 of Caligus rogercresseyi. Lineage (NCBI taxonomy): Eukaryota > Metazoa > Arthropoda > Copepoda > Siphonostomatoida > Caligidae > Caligus > Caligus rogercresseyi. The sequence continues at coordinate 19,097,416 of CP045890.1, forward strand.
GACAAGAGGAGCACGAACAGGAGGAGGAAGTCCGTACCGACGACTTTATTGAGGCTGTGAGGGTGTACGTGGAGGCCGACTGTCGGGTGACAATGGAGGAACTGGCTATCAAGTTCGAGACGTCGATCAACACCATTTTCCACGTCCTCCATGACGATCTTGGGCTCTCAATCAACTCAGCAAGATGGACCCCCAAGATGCTCACAGAGGATCACAAAATGAAGAGAGTGAGGTGCGCACAAGCCTTCTTGAAACTTAATTTTGAGCTCGGATTGGGGTTTCTGGACAAGATTGTGACAATGGATGACACCTCTGTGCCTTTCTTCACTCCTGAGTCCAAACGAGGGCCATCTCAATGGCTCCCGAAGGGCTCCAACCCGCCCCTGAAGTTCAAGCGTCAATAATCAAGGAAGAAACAGATGGTTCTCAGCTTCTTCGACAACTGCGGCGTGATCTTCCAGCACTATCTCTCGATGAGGACCTCCGACACCGCGGCCGTGTTCAAGGATGTCCTGAACATGTTTTTAAAGAAATTCAAGGAGAAGCAACCTGAAATGGCCAAAAGAGACTGGTACTTCCACTTCGACAATGATCCGTGCCACAAGGCAAATAGCACGAAGGAGTTCTTAGACAAGAAGGTGATCAGGGTCATCGATCATCCACCCTACTCTCCTGACCTTGCCCCCGCAGACTTCTTCTACTTCCCCGTCATGAAGAAGATGCTCGAGGGCGTGGAGATCGTCGACAAGAGCGTCCAGAAGGATTGGACCCGGGTCGGGAGGGCCATCCCGGAAGACAGGTTCCGTGAGGCCTTCAGGAAGTGGGTTGAGAGGTGGGATAAATGTATTCGAATCGGCGGAAGTCATGTGGAAAAGATTTGTTAAAGTTGTTTTGTTATAATTGATATTATATTTATGACTATTTTTTTTCGCATATTTATCCGAAACAGCCTCGTATATATACATATTTATATATACATAAACTTATCCTAATTTATATTAAATCAAATAGAATGTAATTGATTGTTTATAGCATATTATATTTTTTTATGTTCATTTATGTATTTGCACAACTGCCCTGGCTAGTTTTACTCTGTTCCTATATATATTTTTTTCGCATATTATATTAAATTTTCATAATGCATTAATAGTCATTTCATTCATTCTTGACACAACAATTGTTATTACCATTTTTAAACAAAGGGTCCAATCTCTACAACGCATTTTGTTTGACAAAAAAATTACTTAAATGACGTCAGTAAACACTAATAAAGCATGCATCAGAGTTTATTATTGATATGAATTCCCCAGTTGTATTGCTATTATATCGACAAAGGGAACAAAGCTATACAAGCAAAAATAGGACAATAAATCACAATAAATAAGCCATCATTAGCAGTTATCTACGTAAATTGTCATACACTAATTTAGGACAGGCTTTTTATGCCTTATTAAAAAGAATATTACAGAATTACGTCAATGGAACATATGTTAGAATAAAAGCATCAACATGTTTATTTTCAACTTTGGCTATGTGGATATGATAAAAATTTCCAAAGGCTTGACATGTAATACAGCTTTTAAAAGGATTGTTCAATTAGCAAGCAAATGTTTTGGTTATATTTATGTGGTGCGATCAAATTATAGTATTTATATGGAAATAAATAAACAGTGTTTTCTGGGATTACTTTTTTTCAACTTGCTTTAAAGAATCAATTATTTTAAAAAATCAACGAATGGTAACGAATAAATGATTAACTGATTGAAATAAAAATATTAACTTGTGATAATATAATGATTGAACGATGATAGGCAAAGTGATTCATAACAAATATTCGGATCTATGGCTCTTGTTCACTTCAGTAGGGCAAAGGTACTATCTATTTTCGATTAGTGAAGTTTCGAATTAATAAAAAAGTCGTCCTTGAATTATCGTTTATCTTTACGTATTATTGTGGGCTAGTTATAACTTTTTATAACTAAAAATGTAAAGAAATTATCCAGGAAAAATATGAATTTATATATCAGATAAAATGCAATGTTAAGTACCTTAGATTATTGGGTCAATCAATCTTAATGAGTTATTAAGGCTGCAAACCTAGCGTTTGGGATGGGGTTTTAATATACATAAATGATATAAAAATATGTCGATTTGTATATCATTAATGCTTATGGTCCTAATGAAAATATCTCCCTTTCTATCAAGCCATGGTAAATAGTTTTAAAATTAATTATACTCCACTTTTACTGCTAAGGGATCTCAATGTTGACTAGATAAATCTCTTAGCAACTATCCTAACTGCACAATATACACGAATTTTAAATTTAATCTTAGTAATATTATGGATTTGTTCTGCCCTGACAGTTTTTCTTGATCAAGAGACTATCAAAAGTCAAGAATAGACAAAGCATTGCTCTCATCATCCCTCGTACATAATATCAAGTCAGCATTTTAACGCTCCGATCCCCTATCACATCATAATTAATTGAAATAAACTTACAAAGGCCCATTTTATACTCCCTAAGTAGATTTTAAAAAAATAAAAGGTTTATTAAAGTTTTACGATTAAACTTTGAAAAAGGATGCTTCCATTGTCTAACGGAGCTGCTAACGTTTAACGTAAAATCATTAAAACACTACTTCCAGTTTTGTACATGAAAGAGGATTGGAACATAATAAATATCTAGCACAATTATACCATTCTTAACGAAAGTTCAGTTTTTGCACGTTCTTTTATGTCTCATTCTGTAAATTCATTCAGGATTGTTGAAGTTGTAGAAGCAGAAATGAAGATAAATTGATTTTAGGGAATTATGTAACTAAAGGAATATCACAAATCTGAAAATCCTGACAGAAACCCGTGGCATCTTAGAATACTTCCATTCTCGCTTCCAATCAATAGTTGGAAGAAAGAATGTAATTTTCCTTCTCAAAACGACAAAATATATATTAACTCGGGCTTTACTCTTTCGATAGAATTGCACTTTGTCTGAAGAAAAGTATACGGGAAACAAAGCGTGTGGTCCCGACGGCATTGTCGGTAAAGTTTATTCTCTCTTTCCGGATCAAGTGGTGTCTTACCTATTAAAAATGGACGAAGCCATGGAGAGAAGAATAAAATCTGTAATCACTCTTATCCCTAAGAAGGGCGATGGCTCAGATTTTAGTCCCTGGAGACCAAGGAATCTTACAGAATTTATTCAGATTATAGCACAGGAAATGGGAAACATTCTTAAAAAAAGATTGTTACCATCGGAATGTTTTTTTTTACTTTGAAAAAAAATAAAAATATATATATATATCAGGCTTGTGAACGGAACGCAAAATTGAACGGCGTTCAGCTGAACGCACGTTCAATGAACGGAACTTTTTTTTTAACGCTGAACGTTGAACGCAAAAAAAAGAGTTTTGCGTTCAGCGTTCAGTTTTTCCAAACATTTCTTGGACTTTTTTCGGAAAAACGTCATCACTACGCAGTACTTTTTTGGGAAATTCTGTTCAAAAAAAAAAAAACGTCATCACTACTTTTTTGGGAATATTTTCTTTAAAAAAAACGTCATCACTACGCAGTACTTTTTTGGGAAATTCTTTAATAAATATTTGAACGCTGACGCAAAAACATTGAACGCTGAACGGAACGCTAATTTTTTTGGAACGCTGAACGCAAAAAAAGCTGAACGCTCACAAGCCTGATATATAAGCTGATTATATATATTATTCTATATATATATATATATATATATATTATATATATATATCTATATATATATATATATATATATATAATATATATATATATAATATATATATATATCTATATATATATATATATATATACAGGCTTGTGAGCGTTCAGCTTTTTTTGCGTTCAGCGTTCCGTTCAGCGTTCAAAAAATTAGCGTTCCGTTCAGCGTTCCGTTCAATGTTTTTGCGTTCAGCGTTCCGTTAGCGTTCAGCGTTCAAATATTTAAAAAGAACTTCCCAAAAAAGTACTGCGTAGTGATGACGTTTTTTTTATAGAAATAATTTCCCAAAAAGAACTGCGTAGTGATGACGTTTTTTTTTTTTGTTTTTTTTAAAAAAAGAATTTCCAAAAAAAGTACTGCGTAGTGATGACGTTTTTTTTAAGAAAAGAATATATTAAAAATATGACGTTTTTTAGAAAAGAATTTCCCAAAAAGTACTGCGTAGTGATGACGGGTTTTTTTTTTTTCAGAAAAGAATTTTCGAAAAAGTACTGCGTAGTGAGGACGTTTTTTTTTTTAGAAAAGATTTCGGGAAAGATTAATGCATAGGGATGACTTTTTTTTAAAGAATTTCCAACAAAATAGTACTGCGTAGTGATGACGTTTTTTTTAGAAAAATTTTCGAAAAAGTACTGCGTAGTTAGACTTTTTTTAGAAAAGAATTCCAAAAAAGTACTCGTAGTAATGACGTTTTCCGAAAAAGTCCAAGAAATGTTTGGAAAAATTGAACGCTGACGCAAAACTCTTTTTTTTGCGGTTCAACGTTCAGCGTTCAAAAAAATTGCGTTCCGTTCAGCGTTCCGTTCATTGAACGTGCGTTCAGCTGACGCCGTTCATTTTGCGTTCCGTTCACAAGCCTGATATATATATATATATATATAGATTTGTGTCTTATTTTTCAAATGTTTGAAATGTTAGCGACTTTGTAGATTTTCTGTTTCTTGGTGATAAAAGAAGACGACATACAAAGTTTGAACAAAATCGGTCAACATTAAGAGGTCGCGCACGAGGTCAAGTTTTAAAAATTTAGTAAAAATATAGTTTTCCGCGAATTCTTCAAAATGGTGTTAGACGTTCAGACTTTAATAATAATTATTAATTTAAAGGAAATCTAATTACTACCAGACGTATGTTTGATGTTTTTTAATAAAACAAAGTTTTCAGTAAAAACAAGCAAGAAAGGGAGAGAGTATTGTTAGCTTATTTTATAGCTTTTTTGTATCAATTAACTTCATTCGCCTGTAGAAGATGACTTGTTCGCGTCATAGTAAATAGTACTTTTAAGTTTAGTAAAACTTTAGATGATAAATCCAAAAATGACCTTGGTTGCATTATATCAATTCAGAATTCAGTACAATCTGAATCTGATTTTACATCATATGATTCAGAGCCTGTATTGCCCTATAAGAATCGATTATGAAAAAAAAATCATAATGTGTTTCTTAAATTTGCGTCAAGGTATCCTCTCAAAAATTTACTTGTCTCTGACGCATTTATAATCCATTATATGCGTCATTTTGTACGCGAGATAGGCTTTTTTTAATGTGCATATAACTCTCTACTTATTAAACTGATATGATTTAGTATACCAAAATATTAAAGCTGGTTAACAAGCTTTCATTTGATATATTTTGTGTTCTAAAAAATCGCTTATTACTTAAGAGATATAAGCAATACGTACTCTCCCCCAAAAATTGGTCTTTTGATATGAGAATATACGATTACCATTTGCAATGAAGTTTTGTGGATTACTCTTAGCTACGCTTCTATCCATTAGTCAAGTGGCTTGTGAGTATGATTGAAGCCTTCTCTATTTTTCAGGTCTCATTCTCATTTATTTTTATAGTTGGAAAGAATGAGGTTTGTAGGATCCTCATCGATAAGTATGACAAATGGCCATGCTCTCCAGAAGCTTCCTTGTTGGGTCCACTACTCGATGGCCCGATGCGACTGTTCCATATCTGATCAGCTCCGACTTCTCGTCCGAAGACGTGTCCAAAATTAAACAAGGAATGGCAACAATTGAGGGAAGCTCCTGCGTTAAATTTGTAGAGCGAACCAATGAAGATAATATGTGAATATAGTCACAGGAGAAAGTGGATGTTATGCCAACTTGGGCTATAACAAATGGAGGAGCATTCCATGGTCCATTTCAAAGAAACAGCTTTTGCATGGTATTGCATGGATTTTATATTGACAATCAAATCCTATTGATTTTTCCTATTTCTCCAGGATCAAGGATCCATCACCCATGAGCTTTTCCACATTCTTGGATCTGGACACGAACAAAACCGGCCTGACCGAGATGAATACGTTACTGTTAACTGGGCTAATGTTCCAACTCAATCCGCCAATAACTGGATTAGAAGTGAGGAGAAAACGAAGATCCCTTGCCACCAGCTTGTAACATAAATGGAGGTGATACTGACTTCAGTGACTGCTACTCTGGATACAGGACAACCACCTTCGGACTTCCCTATGAATACGGATCAGTAATGCACTACGGCTTGAATGCGTAAGTTTATTTTTCTCTGAGTGATCCATTACTCATGCTGTTTTCTTAATAAAGTGGATCATCAAATGGTGGTCCTGTTATGACAACCAAGAAAACTGTTCCCGAAGGCATTATAATCGGTAAAGTTGATCGCCCAACAGTTTTGGACTTCAAGAAGCTAAACAAAGCTTACCCTTGTGACACAAGGACAGTTAAAACTCCTGAGCCAACAGAAGCACGTAAGCAATATGAGACTTTCGTATTGGAAAGTGCTAACTCAAAACACTCTTTCTAGCATGTGAGGACTTTACAGTAACTGTGCTGACTATGTTAGCTACTGTGCAACAATCAGCAATATACCGTCTGGATGCAAGAGAACTTGCGGAATCTGTGACGGAATCGTACCAACCACGCCAACTCCTCGTAAATATATAATTACTACTCATATTATCGAAATGTTTATTATGACCATATCCCCCCTTTTAGCCTGCAAGGATAAGTATAATAATTGCGGCTGATTTGCAAATCAAACTGCAACTCCTGGGAAATCATGAAGACGGGCTGCAAGGTGACCTGTGATTTATGCTAATTGGTACAATCTGATTGAGTACAAATTCTGTCATGGACACATAACAAACTTTTCTGTCTCTTTCTATCTTTAAGTGCAATAAATACTATCTTTGGTGTTTTTCTATGTTTAATGATGATTTCATTATTTAAATTATCCTATTTGATGAGTTGACTTAATATTTTTGCTTATTTTGTATAAACAAGGTATGTTGAGGAAAAAATAAATAAGGAACGAGCATTATTTTATGATGATTCTCCGTGAGTCCTTATCTTAGTGAGAGGAAAGCTGTTGGTTCATAGTTTAATACATAATGCAACATCATTCTGGATACATAATTATACATATAGTGTGCATCAATAAGATAGTAGTCTGAAACTATATACTGTAGGTGTTACTATAACGAAAAAAAATAATAAAATGAAAACACCATAGATATAAGATGGTGTAGTGACGTAAAAGGTGGAGTGACCTCTCTCAAATGTCCATATCTACCCCTGTGATCATGTGAGGAACACGTATTTGGTATTTAGTTACAGAGCAGATATGAATGTGAGACAACAGGAT
>CP045890.1:19104890-19122879 GCA_013387185.1 Caligus rogercresseyi
TAAATTTACGACAAAGAAGAAATGACCCACGAAAAATGGGACAGGAAGAATTGGTCCAGAAAAATTGCCCAAGATAAAACAGGAAAATAATTAAGTCTGAAAAAATTGCCCAATATATTAGGAGATAATTATTTGAGTTTGATACTTTATGTATCATATATTAAACTAAGATGTCTGAATCAATTTTATAATATAGTTCCAGTGGCTTAGAATATCACAATGATCTTTACTGCTTAGGGAAGGGGTCGAAAAACCTGAATTCATTATCATGATTTTAACAGAAATTATACTTTAAGTAAATTCACTATATTCGACGCTTATAAATCCTGACTATAATTTAAAACTCGAAATCTTAAAAGTATCAAGGATCCATGATAGATATAGACACCGGAGATACCCGTCTATGAAATACCTTTTTTAAATTTAATGAAAAGTGCAATTTCAAAGACTCAACCCCAATATTCGGGTTCCAAATCATCCTCCTCCCTCCATGGCCTCTCATATGTTCATTGCCTCTCCTCCGTCCATTGCCTCTCCTCTGTCCATGTTCTCTCCTCCGTCCATGGTATCTCATCCATCCTTAGCCTCTCCTCCGTCCATTGCCTCTACTCCGTCCATTGCCTCTCCTCTGTCCATGGCCTCTCCTCTGTCCATGGCCTCTCCTCTGTCCATGGTATCTCTCCATCCTTAGCCTCTCCTCCGTCCATTGCCTCTACTCCGTCCATTGCCTCTACTCCGTCCATTGCCTCTCCTCCGTCCATTGCCTCTCTCCGTCCATTGCCTCTACTCCATTGCCTCTATTCCGTCCATTGCCTCTACTCCGTCCCTTGCCTCTACTCCATCAATGTTTACCGAACAGTCAACATCTTAAATGAACAATTCTTATAGTCCCAAAAAAGTATTCCAACAACACATCCGCTACCTTGAATTGAAATTCCGTAAAGAACGTACCACCTCAATTTAGCTATTTCAAGTCAAAGAAAAATAATTGGGGATCAAAATGCCCATATTGGTTATCTTATGAAAATTATAGATAACTCCAGTTGTAAGGATAATGAATCGACAAAAGTGGAATTTGAAGGACTTAAGAAAATTAAAAAAATATTATTATGATAAAAAATATATTGAAATTAATAAAAAAGTTGAAACATCAAAAACGTTCTTTTAAAAAATGAATTAGTGAAAAAATAAAAAATAAAATTTTGGACCTAGAACAGAAAATATGCGATTATGATAATATTGAAAATAATATTTCAATGACAAAAAATAAGATAACAATAAAAATGCAATTAATGTTTATTTCTGTTTTGCAAATAATGTACCAACAGCAAATATTCCCTATTATTAAAAAATATTTTATGTGATGTTAACGGATATATTTCAAAAAGAAGCACTGTGGAATATATGGTTGGGAAACTAGGCATTCTGGCGGATCTTCGAACGGCAGAATTCATCATGGAAAATGACAACGTCACCGTTGGATTTGACGCCACTACCAAAAGCATATTCACATAAACAGTATACATTTTACATCAGATAAGGGGTGCAATTCTGCAGCCGTGGATGAAATACCCGGAGGAACCGCTGTTGACTATGCTCTTCACATCTCTTCAACATGAATCATTTGGTGGAAGTATTCATTAATTCCACCCAAACTTCAACTTCTCAGATACAAGAAACTCAAAATTACTTGGACCCGACTGTATGGCTGTGAATTTGATTACACAAATTAACAAGCTCAGTTACAAAAATGGCAAAGGCGATCCAAAGGGTTTTGTTTAGTACCTAAAAGAACGATCATTACCAAACCATTTGCTACTATCGGTATCACGTTTTATTTCATATTGCTGCAAAGCTTCTTGAGCATGAAGACCAATTCAGCAGCTATTTAAAAACTGGGACTGCTTGTGGAGGGTTACGAAATGCAATTTGTATAGACTTCTCCAATAAATATGTTAAAACTCAGTTGCTCGTTCTGGCCATATTCGGGAAACTTCTGACTGAACCTTGGATGAATAAGTTCTACACCAATTCTAAGGACTCTATCGACTACTTGGACGCCATCAAATCTATACTTGAAGTCATCCTGAATATGAAAAAGACTTTAGAGATGCCTGGGCAGCTAATAAAGTTTACCAAAGATTTCTTCGGCAAAAACATCCCATTGATTCAACGATTCAATCACTTCATCAAGGAAAATCTTATGTACTGATATTTTGAAGAATACATATTCCAATGTATATATTCAATTATTTCTGTTTTAGAGAAACAGTACCATAAGTTTTCTCAATTGATATCACCAAGAAATTCTCAGAAGAAACTGTCCGCCCGCTTACATAATATGGATGCAGAAGAATTGATTGGGATGTTTTCACAATTGAAGAAGAAGTCTCTTCGTTCTACAATTGACTATATTTCTTGTAAAATGAGGGCGGCCAAGAATCGTACTTTCGATTTTCTCAACAATAAAAATCTCGAAACCCAAGATACTTTCATCAACATCTTCAGGCAATTGGCGAGAGCTTCAAGATTACATAACTAAACAAAAGTGAAGAAATAGCAAAAGAAATTATCAAAGAAAAATACAAAAGGAGACTTCTTCCAATGATAAACTTTGAAAAAAAAATAGAAAAGAAAATCAAGTCCAAGAGCCTCGAGGATGCATTGGCTTTGGTAAACCATACCAATATCAACAAATCATTGGCAAATGATATCCTCTCTGGAAAGATCGTTGGGAGGAAAGGGAGTCATTTATGGATGGAAGAAAAACAAGTTGACATTGTTCAACTATAAAATCGAGTCCTCCGATTCATCCACGAATGAATATACCATTGCCTATTGGTATACAAACGGTACCTATGAAGATGCAACAGACTACCAAATTTCTCCTATTTCCATATGTGCTGATCTTCTTGCAGGAGACCTGAATTTTTTTTAATATATTTATTTATTTTTGATTATACCTAGAATAAAGTCATATTTTATAGTCCAATCAGTAGTCAATTTAATTGTCTCTTTATTACGTGTATGGGGAGCTTTAATTATGAAAAAATATATTTTAAAATACGATTTATATTTAAAAATATATAAAAGAGGTTGTGTAACAAGAATTTAAAAAGGAGGGTTTAGTGATTTAATTGAGAGAAGGTATGGTTTGTTAAGTCTACGCCAGCAGGAAGTAGAATCAGTTGACTCAAAAATATGCTTCGCTTATGGAGAAAAGGAGGAATTTTTTGAGACGAAAAAAGACGATTCCGTCTAATCCGTCAAACAAATATACGTGATTATCCTCGAAAGCGTTTCCATCGACCATTTCTCAACAGTTTGATCCAAAATAAGGTAAGAAATATGTTTGTTTGTTTTAATTTCGTGTAACATACCTACTTTTTTACTTTTAAAACTAGAAATCTTAATGTTGGAGGCGCAGGTTCGAATCCCGAGAGGGATGGTCATTTTTGGTCTACCTCATTGATAAGATCCTAGTTTCGATAGATTCATTTTAATGCTATAATGCTTATTGAATTGTTTATTCTGTTGGATGCAATTCTATCGAACCATATAGACAAAAAAATAAAAAAACTAGGAGAGTGACCAATGATTTGTTTATAATTTTGGATATCACACAGAAATTTGTTTATTGCTATATTAAAAAACATAGCTGACAAGGGATCTCCTGTTTCACTCCTCTTTAGTTTCAAAATAGGTCCTTTCGGTTCCGTAGCTAAAACATTGTTTTCGAACCCTTTCGAAAGGCTTTCGCAAAATATATTGCCATCACTGAGGCATCACACCTTGACTCCAGGATGGTTTGAATCGTAAAGGGTATGTTGTCCATAAGTTTATTTTTATAAAACCATGTTGAGATGGGTTTAAAAATCGTAAGGTTGTTTAAAAAAATATATTTACTAAAACGTACGAGAAAATCTTATAAAGGCTATTTTGTAAAGTAAGGGGTCGATTATTAAGAAATCCATGGTTTTTGTTTGGCTTGGGAATTAAAACCATCCGTCCCTCCGACGCAAAACTCGGGTAGTCTCCAACGGACATTACTTTTTCGTAAAAGGCTAAAAGATTGTGGTATGTTATATGTAACGTGCCCTGCAGTAAATATTTTCTCGTTTCTTTCATTGCCATTCTTGGATGTATTTTTATTTTTTATTTTTACGACTAATTGATCGGCAAATTATATTCATAATTTTTACAAAAGTTCTAAATAAACACATACAATTACAATGTCAAAATAATTTCAATCAAAACTAATTTTCTTATTAGACCATCAATCCACTTTGTTATGGTCCTGGCCTCCACAAGATCAAACGCCGCTGAGAAGCCATAATCGGAGACACCCACTTTTAGCCCTAATCGCGCTGCTTTGACTGTCATGTGAGTATCGTAGCAAGAGCTATGTCCACGCCACGCCCTGCATGAAAACTTTGCTCCTCTTGTGGGAGGTGACCGTAATTTCAACATGTTTAGTATGTTGGACCTCAAACATTATATACAACTCTCAATCAAATAATATTTTTCCTGATCTCCCGAATAATTTATCCATGAAAAGTCAACCGTCCTCATCGAGGACTACTACATCAGCCAGGACTTCTAAGGAAAATGAAGATATTATAGAAGTGGATCATCATTATTCCTACGTTACTGTAATAGACAATAATTATTTGTGTTTTAAGTGCAGAAGTGATAATTTCCAAAAAATACTTATCGAAGGATTACGAAGTATTCTTTGCATCGTTATTGTGTTCAGATTTTGTCGAAATTGAAATCTCAGGTACTACAATTATTGATATTTGATCTATACCACAAAAAAATCAACTTGGATCAGAACATGTTTACCACCTCACAACAAACAGACATATTAATTCATTGAGCCTCTTTTAAAACATCCTTACTCAAAAACCAATGTGCCGTTAGAAGATTTTATTTGTATGAAAGTTCAATTGTAAATTTTTTAATCTAATCCATATTAAAGTTTAAAAGTGATTCTATTTTTGTCAATAATTAGAAAAACCTGAAACATGTTTATTGTGAAACGTATTTCTTAGGTCAGAAATAGAGATCGTGATTTCTAATTATGAAAAGATTCTTTAACATTTACATGAATGTTGTAAAAGATTGAATGTGAATATATATCACGAAATAAGTTTCACTCTCAAAACTTTTGCTGCAGTGATCCAAACTAACTATGTTATTACAAAAATTGATATGAATGAAATGAATTATTCATTTAGAGTCTATTAAAAGAAGATTTAAAACCAAAAGAAGAAAAACAATGTAATACTTGTTGCGAAGTTTTTACTATTTTGTCTTAAAATATAATATAAATATAATATAAAAAAGTTCCGAACAATGTAAAATCTTGGAAACATAACTTTGTTCCCTTAATATTTCTACATTGTTTCTTTTTTATGTGTTTCTATAAAAAAGTATTTATGAAAAAATATAAATATTCTTCTAGAACACAAAAAATTGGTGTGAGATGATGGATTACAAACTATTCAAATTAGTCAGATTTGTTCAAATTTGACTATTTCTTATGTAATAATTTTTTTATGTTTTTGTATTTCAAAATTATGTTTTGAATTTCGTCTGAACAATCACATATAAAAATAATTATAAGTTATTCTGAACAATGGAAAGCATAAATTTTACTCTTTCTTCTCAATAATATTTATAATGATGTGTTTTGTTGTTTTATATTTATGATAATTATAATTTATTTGAAATTTATAAAAAAAGTGATAAGTGTCTATAGTTCCTGAAATTAAATTCAATGATTAAACAACACCTGTTTTATCTTTATTTCTTCTCCTTTTCTTAATTGAGTTTCAACCTTGCTTATGGGCCAGTCTCATGCGGTAAAGGTATAAGGCGTGATTGTTCCATATGTTCTGGACTTCCATGGTTCTTATGTACGTAATTAACAACTTATGTCATATTAATTGATTGTGAATGGAGAGCATAGTTACAAAAACATATTATGATAAATTTGTTCTTATTATTCTACACTTGTTAGAACTTGCTAGGGCCTTGTTAGAACTCTTGGGGATTCCCCATATCAAAATAGATTACACCATCCAATTCTTTGCGATCCATGAAGTGCATAAAAAGTGCCTTGTATCATGTCTCTCCTAAAAAAATAACCTACAGACACACACACACACACACATATATATATATATATATATATATATATATATATTAGGGTTGTTCTTATTTTTCAAATGTTTGAAATGTTAGCGACTTTGAGCATTTTCTGTTTCTTGGTGATAAAAGAAGACGACATACAAAGTTTGAACAAAATCGGTCAACATTACGAGGTCGCGCAACGAGGTCAAAGTTTTAAAAATTTAGTAAAAATATAGTTTTCCGCAAATTTCTTCAAAATGGTGGACGTTACAGACTTCAATAAAAATTATTAATTTAAAGGAAATCTAATTTACTACCAGACGTATGTTTATGTTTTTTAATAAAACAAAGTTTTCAGTAAAAACAAAGCAAGAAAGGGAGTGAGTATTGTTAGCTTATTTCATAGCTTTTTTGTATCAATTAACTTCACTCGCCTGTAGAAGATGACTTGTTCGCTTCAGAGTAAAATAGTACTTTTAAGTTTAGTAAAACTTTAGATGATAAATCCAAAATGACCTTGGTTGCATTCTATCAATTCAGAATTCAGTACAATCTGAGTTTACATCATATGATTCAGAGCCTGTATTGACCTATAAGAAATCGATTATGAAAAAATAAATCATAATGTGTTTCTTAGATGTGCGTCAAGGTATCCTCTCAAAATTTTACTTTATCTCTGACGCATTTATAATCCATTATATGCGTCATTTTGTACGCGAGATAGGCTTTTTTTAATGTGCATATAACTCTCTACTTATTAATAGACATGATTTAGTATACCAAAATATTAAAGCTGGTAACCAAGCTTTCATTTGATATATTTTGTGTTCTAAAAATCGCTATACTTTAAGAGATATAAGCAAATACGTACTCTTCCCAAAAAATGATCTTTTGATATGAGAATATACGATTACCATCTGGTAACTCTGTTAGTGTTCCTGGATAGAAAGAGAAAGAGAAGGGAGGAGTATTTTGTCCCAAGGAGAATATAAATAAGGTGGGTCAAAGAGGAAATCTTTGACTTATGCTCTTGATCAAAAGGAAAAATTATGTGACGTCACGAATGCTACAATGAAAAAATATTATTTTTTAGTGCTATGATATAGTAATTATTTCTCAACTTTATCTTTCAATTGAAAATATTCATTACAATATTGTTCTGTGCTAGTGTACATAACCCATGTTGCATGAAAATTTGTTATGTAAATGATTTATCATTAGTATTCATTATTTCAAGTAATTAGCAAATAATAATTTCAAACAATAAAATAATTTTTTAAATAACGATTTTCAGTTATTTCAAGAAATTTATAAATCACAAAAATAGAATTCTACATATGTACATATAAAAAAGGGGAACATAAGAATATGAATAGAATTACGCTAATAGTAACCTGCCTATGTTGTTTGCCTATGTAGTTAAGATTGACTCGAATCTGTGTTCTTTTTATTACAAAGCAATAATAATTTCTTTTGACCAATTTGGATATAAATTGATAAGTGGCTTAAAATTCTTAGAAAACATGGGGTCTTTATCGATTGCGTCTTGATAGTTATTATGAAAAAAATGGAAATGATTTTCTAAGAGGTGGCAGAATTTCAAAAATCGGGAGAAGGGGCGGTAGTAACTCAATCCAAGGACTTTGTGTTTCTTCAAATCCTTCAATGTTACTCGTCTGTTTCCCCAAATGTGGGTGGATGTCTTAAAACTTCCTGAGTATCCATCAATATAGGAGAGACCCTCGTTGGTACAGTCATGGAATTTTCCTGTGTTTGCCGACTAGGCAGAGGAAGGAGTTTCCGTGAGCGCAAGTACTCAAAGGCCCGGGTACATATGCTCCGTAGAATGAGGGAGGTAGTTACATCTTCTTTTGAGTAGCCACGAATGAACTTTGTCAAAGGATTCATTAAGCTTTTGTTTGAATCGCTGTGTAATTTTTTCCAATGAGGTTCTAATTAAAGTTTCCTTAAAGTGTTATGAGCTAAGTTTGAGTCACTTAGCTTTGTAGCAGGACAGCTTCATTTTCGTGACTGAAGTTCCTTATTCCTTCTCACTAGTCAACTCACAATTTTTTCGTGCACGGGCTTCTTGACGAACCTGTCTGAAGGACTTGGACACACTTGAGGAGGGTGATCCAGGGATGAAGAGTGAAGGAACAACTTGAGACTAAAGCTTCTTCCTATTCTTCCAGCCTGAATATTCCTTTGGAAGTCATATGGAGTGAAATGACGATCGCAGATCTTCGCATTCTTTAGGCCAATTCTGTCGGATCTTCTGCATCGTGCAATCCACAGATGTTGGATATTGGGATCCCTCGTCGGAAGTGCAAAATATTATGCATCTCGAGGATAGAGCAAGAGGGGATGGCACAAACACCATTACTTCCTCGAGAATATCGCATTTTCGCTTTACAATACAAACTGAACTAGAATTCAAGCGTAGCACTTGTGATATCACACAAACTAGTCAGCTGTCGTCCTGCAATGGCCCTACGTCGATCCCCATTGCCTCACCTTATTTATATTCACCTTGATTTTGTCCTCACTCCTCTCCCTTCTTTTTTTTCTCCTATCCAGGTTACACTAAACGCCGTTACCAAATGGTAATCGTATATTCTCATATCAAAAGATCAATTTTTGGGGAAGAGTACGTATTTGCTATATCTCTTAAAGTATAGCGATTTTTAGAACACAAAATATATCAAATGAAAGCTTGGTTAACCAGCTTTAATATTTTGTATACTAAATCATGTCAATTTAATAAGTAGAGAGTTATATGCACATTAAAAAAAGCCTATCTCGCGTACAAAATGACGCATATAATGGATTATGTTGCGTCAGATATAAAGTAAATTTTGAGAGGATACCTGACGCAAATCTAAGAAAACAATTATTTATTATTTATTTGGAATCATATGATGTAAACTCAGATTGTACTGAATTCTGAATTGATAGAATGCAACTAAGGTCATTTTTGGATTTTACATCTAAAGTTTTACTAAACTTAAAAGTACTATTTTACTCTGAAGCGAACAAGTCATCTTCTACAGGCGAGTGAAGTTAATTGATACAAAAAAGCTATGAAATAAGCTAACAATACTCACTCCCTTTCTGGCTTTGTTTTTACTGAAAACTTGTTTTTTATTAAAAACATCAAACATACGTCTGGTAGTAAATTAGATTTCCTTTAAATTAATAATTATTATTGAAGTCTGTAACGTCCACCATTTTGAAGAATTTGCGGAAAACTATATTTTTACTAAATTTTTAAAACTTTGACCTCGTTGCGCGACCTCGTAATGTTGACCGATTTTGTTCAAAATTGTAGTGTCTCTTTTATCACCAAGAAACAGAAAATGCTCAAAGTCGCTAACATTCAAACATTTGAAAATAAGAACACCCATATATATGTATATATATAATATTATATAGATATATATAGATATATATATATATATAATATATTATTATATATAATATATCTATATATATATATATATATCATATATATATATATATATAGCTATATGATATATATATATGTGATGTATTTTTCTTAAAATGAAGCATGGGCAATTTTTTAGAAAATACGAAAAATAAGCGTTTGCTATTCTATGAGAGATGCTCTACATTTTTTATGATTGCAACTTTTCGTTAATTCACTGGAAAATGCGCTTTCGAACATTTAATCATCCTTAAAAATCCCGTTAAAAATAAATCTAGCTACAATAGTTGGTATCCTTAGCTTAAGCATTTCATACACAAAAAATATGAAGAATAAAAGGAGGGGCAAAGAAATATTGTTTTCTTTGGATAACAGTATGAAGATGTTTGATAAGAACCGGTTGATATGCTAGAGTTACCAACAGTAACATTTGATCATCTCACGACTAAGTAGAGAATTCAATATCTTCATAGACTCATAGCACATTTTTAGGATCTTTTTGTAATTACTCAAAAGTTTAATATTAAAATATATATCTATTTTAATAGTTTGTCGTTATGATAGATTTTGTCAGTTGATGATAAAAGGTAGAATTTACAGGAATAATGTAATGGAGCTGAGTTTTTTAAACTAAAGCATAGGCATTCTTTACTAAGTACCAAAAATAAGCGTTTGTTATTCTATGGAAGATGTACTTCATTTTTTATTATTGCATGTTTTCGATTAAGTCACAAGAAAATGCGCTTTTCAACAATCAATGGTCTTTAAATCATGCCTTATAAATATATCTAGCTTCATTAGTTGGTACCCATAGCTGAAGCATTTCATACACAAATGTAAACATAAATATATGAGATGGTGTTAAAATGAATATATATTGTAAAAATGTTCTGACTCTGGAGGAATAAGTCGTCGTCTAATCTTTATTTGAAAACCATCATCCAGTGATCGATTTGATGCCTTCTTAGCCCTTAGTCCGAGATGGAGAAAGATGACGAGAACACAATAGAAAAAGGATGCGAAGACTCCTATAGTAAGTAATGAATCGCCTGTCTATATGCCTCCTCTTGTGAAAATTAATTTTTAATGCACTCTCAGTAAAGGAATGGGACAATTGGAAATTCCATTGTAAAGATGGATAGGATCATTGCTCACTCCTGGAAAAGTCGAAGGAACGAATCCATTTCATCAGGCTCTTGGAGGAAACGAAAAGGGACTCTATTGCAGCCTTAATTACTAAAATTCGACTGACATAATAAATATTGTCCACTCTGAGCAAGGACGTCTCCTAGTCTGAATTACAATCACGGAGGAGCCACAATTGAATCTGAACTTCGAGCCTTCCCATGTCAGACAGAGAGAGGAATTTCTAAGAGATTCCTTAAGGAGGAACTTAAACTACCATTCGTCGAACCTCGGAACCTGAACATCCACACCATAAGCTTTTCAAGGAGGCTTACATGCTGCTAAATAAATCTGGATACCGTCCAGTCCACTTCATAAAATGGCTTCTGATTCCGGAATGACTACTGCTCATAGTTTTATTCAGTATGGCTCATATTGAAAAATCTAAGAGTATGTCATTCAACGAATATATTTTTGTTAAATATTTGAAAATCTATTATGTATTTTTCCTTCATACCATTAAGATGAAAATAAATATTTTTTATTCAAGTGGATATGCTTCAACATTTGCTTATATAGCCTGTGAAATTTAACAATTAAAAAAGGAATAGTCTTGATTCCTTCCAAAAGGCCATAAAGGATAAACCCTATGGCGAGCAACCTTTTAACTTACATGTTTGGGGGGAACTACTTATACTCTAATACAGTAGTTTCCTCCAAAGACCTATTTTTAAATCTATTTATGTCTACGAAAACTCATTTCTAAAAAATATTTACAGTCCAAAATTATAATAATTAATACAGATGATCTCTATATTTTCATAACAAAAAGATGTTTATTACGCATTGGTTTCTCTAAAATACCGATTTTTTTTTCTACTTACTTAAGTGATTTCCTTTAATATCCGTTATTGTGTTATAGTATTTATATTCGTATGTTCGTTTTCGAGGGATAACTTGAAACTATTTTTATTTGTATTAAGTTTAAATACATATATTTTTACTTATATGTATTTTAGAACGTAAATAAATTTATGACAAATTCATGCTAGCTATTATTTTAAAAATATTTGAACACTTTTATTAATTGGTAATTGCGTGAAAAATATATTAATCCACCAAAAACTATATAATTAATTCTTCATATATAAAATTCCTCATTTAAATAATTGTGCCATACGTTATAGGTCTTCAGGAATAATATTTCATACATAGATAAATTTATGACGAATTCATGCTAGCTATTATTTTAAAAATATTTGAACATTTTTATTAACTAGTAATTGCGTGAAAAATATATTAATCTACCAAAATTATATAAGTAATTCTTCATTATATAAGATTCCTCATTCAAATAATTGTGCTATACGTTATAGATCTTCAGGAATAATTATATTTCATACATATAATATATATTACAATTTATAGTTGTAGTTTTTTTTGGCCATAAGGCGATACTTTATTGATTTCTATAAGGATATATGTAGACATAAAACAGAAAACTACAATAAAAAATGTAGCAAAAAATAATTCAAAACAATTATCAATCGAATAAAAACTTTTTGGCAAATATAGATATTTTCTGTAGAAGTTACACCGTAACAATGAACCATTCTTTAAGTTTTATCAGTGATAAGAGAATCAGAAAAATATAGTTAAAATAATGTTAACTCTATTTATAATGATTTGATATACATAAATTACTAACGTAAAATAGGTTGATATATACTTTTCATTTGTGCCGTATCCTCGAAAAATGGCAAAACTCTTTCTATACATTTTTCTATTAAAAAGAACAAATGTATAGAAAAGAGGGTGTTTGTTACACTGTCGATATTGTCTTTTTTATACAATATAAATATAAACTTTGAAAAGGAGTGGGTAAAAGTTGGGCCAAGGGACAATTCGTTTATCTACATTAATTATATTTTAAAATTGGCAACTCATGATGTGCTATTCGGAAGGTAGCTCAAAAAATATTTGCGTGTAATGATTAGGTTTCCAAAAATCATTTAGTATTAGAAGGATTCGCTCGTTAAAATCCTTATATGACTTCCTTCCATTCCTCAACGACCTCTCAGTCCTCACGGAGACCGTCTCAGGCTGAAATCGTGAGGCACAGTAACAATGCTTCACGACGGAAGAGCTTAGTCCTGCACTTATACGGCCCCTTCTTGGTCAGGTCCACCTGAAACTCCACGTCACCCACGAAGAAATGGATGTATTCGTCGCTTATCTAAGAGACAGGCCTTCTGGAATGGCCTGCCACGGATGACTTCTTCCATCTCAACCTTAGCAGATCGCGAAGGGCATTCAGCTAAAGTTTATTCATCCGGAGTTCCCAAGGACACATCTGATTTGCTGTCTCTTTCAATCACAGTTGATACTCGGGGGAACGGGCTCCCAGTACCTTCAGCCAAAGTCCGTCGAATGGCTTGTCATGGAGGTCTTCCTTCTTCCCGGCCGACCTTGGCAGTGCGTGAAGACGCCCTCGGTTGAATCCTGTGGGTCCCCGTGGACTATAGAGAGAAGACTGGAAGAGTTCTTTGGATCAAAGCTGTAGGAGATGATGAGTCTGAAGAGGAACTCCTGAGGATTGACTTTACGCCAAAGAGGTTGAAAAGAGCAGGTTGGGAAACATGGGTTGATCAGGTGTTGCACATTGGATTCCGTCGAAGTCCCGTGGTTCTAGTCATTATACTCATTGCAGGGATGAGAGTCGAAAAAAAGAGGGATGACAGTAACTAAAGAGATAATTTTCTTCTTTCTGAGTAAAAGAAAAACATCACAGACCAGAACCAGTTGATATGTACGGTTACCAACATCAGTAAATGCTCATCATATAAGGCTAAATACAATATTTCACAACTTTAGGGGCCAATTGCGCATTTTCTGAAGCTTTTTGTCATTATTCAAAGGGTTAATATGAAATATAAGCACATTTTTTATAGTGGTGTTGTGATTCATTTTGTCAGTTGTTGATAAGAGGTCAAATTTCGAGGAATAATATCTATATGGTCATTTCTTATGAAGTAAAATAGCTAGAAACAGAAAAAGGCGTTTTTTCTCTTCTCCTTTTTTTCTCAAGCGTCATTTTAAGAAAATACATCACATAATATATATATATTATATATATATTTTCTAAATGACGCTTGAGAAAAAAAGGAGAAGAAGAGAAAAACGCCTTTTTCTGTTTCTAGCTATTTTACTTCATAAGAAATGACCATATAGATATTATTCCTCGAAATTTGACCTCTTATCAACAACTGACAAATGAATCACAACACCGTACTATAAAAAGTGCTTATATTTTCATATTAACCCTTTGAATAATGACAAAAAGCTTCAGAAAATGCGCAATTGGCCCCTAAAGTTGTGAAATATTGTATTTAGCCTTATATGATGAGCATTTACTGATGTTGGTAACCGTACATATCAACTGGTTCTGGTCTGTGATGTTTTTCTTTTTACTCAGAAAGAAGAAAATTATCTCTTTAAGTTACTGTCATCCCTCTTTTTTTTCGACTCTCATCCCTGCAATGAGTATAATGACTAGAACCACGGGACTTCGACGGAATCCAATGTGCAACACCTGATCAACCCATGTTTCCCAACCTGCTCTTTTCAACCTCTTTGGCGTAAAGTCAATCCTCAGGAGTTCCTCTTCAGACTCATCTCCTACAGCTTTGATCCAAAGAACTCTTCCAGTCTTCTCTCTATAGTCCACGGGGACCCACAGGATTCAACCGAGGGCGTCTTCACGCACTGCCAAGGTCGGCCGGGAAGAAGGAAGACCTCCATGACAAGCCATTCGACGGACTTTGGCTGAAGGTACTGGGAGCCCGTTCCCCGAGTATCAACTGTGATTGAAAGAGACAGCAAATCAGATGTGTCCTTGGGAACTCCGGATGAATAAACTTTAGCTGAATGCCCTTCGCGATCTGCTAAGGTTGAGATGGAAGAAGTCATCCGTGGCAGGCCATTCCAGAAGGCCTGTCTCTTAGATAAGCGACGAATACATCCATTTCTTCGTGGGTGACGTGGAGTTTCAGGTGGACCTGACAAGAAGGGGCCGTATAAGTGCAGGACTAAGCTCTTCCGTCGTGAAGCATTGTTACTGTGCCTCACGATTTCAGCCTGAGACGGTCTCCGTGAGGACTGAGAGGTCGTTGAGGAATGGAAGGAAGTCATATAAGGATTTTAACGAGCGAATCCTTCTAATACTAAATGATTTTTGGAAACCTAATCATTACACGCAAATATTTTTTGAGCTACCTTCCGAATAGCACATCATGAGTTGCCAATTTTAAAATATAATTAATGTAGATAAACGAATTGTCCCTTGGCCCAACTTTTACCCACTCCTTTTCAAAGTTTTATTTTATATTGTATAAAAAAGACAATATCGACAGTGTAACAAACACCCTCTTTTTCTATACATTTGTTCTTTTTTTAAGAAAAATTGTATAGAAAGAGGGTTTGCCATTTTTCCAGGATACGGCACAAATGAAAAGTATATATCAACCTATTTTACGTTAGTAATTTATGTATATCAAATCATTATAAATAGAGTTAACATTATTTTAACTATATTTTTCTGATTCTCTTATCACTGATAAAACTTAAAGAATGGTTCATTGTTACGGTGTAACTTCTACAGAAAATATCTATATTTGCCAAAAAGTTTTTATTCGATTGATAATTGTTTTGAATTATTTTTTGCTACATTTTTTAATTGTCTAGTTTCTGTTTTATGTCTACATATATCCTTATAGAAATCAATAAAGTATCGCCTTATGGCCAAAAAAACTACAACTATAAATTGTAATATATATTATATGTATGAAATATAATTATTCCTGAAGATCTATAACGTATAGCACAATTATTTGAATGAGGAATCTTATATAATGAAGAATTACTTATATAATTTTTGGTAGATTAATATATTTTTCACGCAATTACTAGTTAATAAAAATGTTCAAATATTTTTAAAATAATAGCTAGCATGAATTCGTCATAAATTTATCTATGTATGAAATATAATTATTCCTGAAGACCTATAACGTATGGCACAATTATTTAAATGAGGAATTTTATTTATGAAGAATTAATTATATAGTTTTTGGTGGATTAATATATTTTTCAAGCAATTACCAATTAATAAGTGTTCAAATATTTTAAAATAATAGCTAGCATGAATTTGTCATAAATTTATTTACGTTCTAAAATACATATAAGTAAAAATATATGTATTTAAACTTAATACAAATAAAAATAGTTTCAAGTTATCCCTCGAAAACGAACATACGAATATAAATACTATAACACAATAACGGATATTAAAGGAAATCACTTAAGTAAGTAGAAAAATAAAAATTTTCGGTATTTTAGAGAAACCAATGCGTAATAAACATCTTTTTGCTATGAAAATATAGAGATCATCTGTATTAATTATTATAATTTTGGACTGTAAATATTTTTTAGAAATGAGTTTTCGTAGACATAAATAGATTTAAAAAATAGGTCTTTGGAGGAAACTACTGTATTAGAGTATAAGTAGTTCCCCCAAACATGTAAGTTAAAAGGTTGCTCGCCATAGGGTTTATCCTTTATGGCCTTTTGGAAGGAATCAAGACTATTCCTTTTTTAATTGTTAAATTTCACAGGCTATATAAGCAAATGTTGAAGCATATCCACTTGAATAAAAAATATTTATTTTCATCTTAATGGTATGAAGGAAAAATACATAATAGATTTTCAAATATTTAACAAAAATATATTCCGTTGAATGACATACGATTTTTCAATATGAGCCATACTGAATAAAACTATGAGCAGTAGTCATTCCGGAATCAGAAGCCATTTTATTTGGACGGTATCCAGATTTATTTAGCAGCATGTAAGCCTCCTTGAAAAGCTTATGGTGTGGATGTTCAGGTTCCGAGGTTCGACGAATGGTAGTTTAAGTTCCTCCTTAAGGAATCTCTTAGAAATTCCTCTCTCTGTCTGACATGGGAAGGCTCGAAGTTCAGATTCAATTGTGGCTCCTCCGTGATTGTAATTCAGACTAGGAGACGTCCTTGCTCAGAGTGGACAATATTTATTATGTCAGTCGAATTTTAGTAATTAAGGCTGCAATAGAGTCCCTTTTCGTTTCCTCCAAAGGCCTGATGAAATGGATTCGTTCCTTCGACTTTTCCAGGAGTGAGCAATGATCCTATCCATCTTTACAATGGAATTTCCAATTGTCCCATTCCTTTACTGAGAGTGCATTAAAAATTAATTTTCACAAGAGGAGGCATATAGACAGGCGATTCATTACTTACTATAGGAGTCTTCGCATCCTTTTTCTATTGTGTTCTCGTCATCTTTCTCCATCTCGGACTAAGGGCTAAGAAGACATCAAATCGATCACTGGATGATGGTTTTCAAATAAAGATTAGACGACGACTTATTCCTCCAGAGTCAGAACATTTTTACAATATATATTCATTTTAACACCATCTCATAATATTTATGTTTACATTTGTGTATGAAATGCTTCAGCTATGGGTACCAACTAATGAAGCTAGATATATTTATAAGGCATGATTTAAAGACCATTAATTGTTGAAAAGCGCATTTTCTTGTGACTTAATCGAAAACATGCAATAATAAAAAATGAAGTACATCTTCCATAGAATAACAAACGCTTATTTTTGGTACTTAGTAAAGAATGCCTATGCTTTAGTTAAAAAAACTCAGCTCCATTACATTATTCCTGTAAATTCTACCTTTTATCATCAACTGACAAAATCTATCATAACGACAAACTATTAAAATAGATATATATTTTAATATTAAACTTTTGAGTAATTACAAAAAGATCCTAAAAATGCGCTATGAGTCTATGAAGATATTGAATTCTCTACTTAGTCGTGAGATGATCAAATGTTACTGTTGGTAACTCTAGCATATCAACCGGTTCTTATCAAACATCTTCATACTGTTATCCAAAGAAAACAATATTTTCTTTGCCCCTCCTTTTATTCTTCATATTTTTTTGTGTATGAAATGCTTAAGCTAAGGATACCAACTATTGTAGCTAGATTTATTTTTAACGGGATTTTTAAGGATGATTAAATGTTCGAAAGCGCATTTTCCAGTGAATTAATCGAAAAGTTGAAATCATAAAAAATGTAGAGCATCTCTCATAGAATAGCAAACGCTTATTTTTCGTATTTTCTAAAAAATTGCCCATGCTTCATTTTAAGAAAATACATCAATATATCTATATAT
>CP045890.1:19122979-19195592 GCA_013387185.1 Caligus rogercresseyi
CTCTCAGTAAAGGAATGGGACAAATTGGAAATCCATTGTAAAGATGGATAGGATCATTGCTCACTCCTGGAAAAGTCGAAGGAACGAAGCCATTTCATCAGGCCTCTTGGAGGAAACGAAAGGGGGGACTCTATTGCAGCCTTACTTAATAAAACAATTCTACGGGAAACCATAATAAATATTGTCCACTTCTGAGCAAGGGACGTCTCCTAGTCTGAATTACAATCACGGAGGAGCCACAATTGAATCTGAACTCTCGAGCCTTCCCATGTCCGGGACAGAGGGAGGAATTTCTAAGAGATTCCTTAGGAGGAACTTAAACTACATTCGTCAACCTCGAACCGAAACATCCACCACCATAAGCTTTCAAGGAGGCTTACATGCCTGCTAAATAAATCGGGATACCGTCCAGGTCCACTTCATAAAAAATGGCTTTGATTCCGGATTGACTACTGCTCATAAGGTTTATTCAGTATGGCCTAATATGACAAATCCTAAGAGTATGTCATTCAACGGAATATATTTTTGTTAAATATTTGAAAATCTATTATGTATTTTTCCTTAATACCATTAAGATGAAAATAAATATTTTTTATTCAAGTGGGGCTATGCTTCAAAATTTGCTGATATAGCCTGGTGAATTTAACAATTAAAAAGGAATAAGTCTTGATTCTTCCACAAGGCCCATAAAGGATAAAAACTGGCGAGCAACCTTTAACTTAGGGACATATTTGGGGGGAAACTACTTATACTCTAATACAATAGTTTCCTCCAAAGACCTATTTTTAAATCTATTTATGTCTACGAAAACTCATTTCTAAAAAAATTACAGTCCAAAATTATAATAATTAATACAGATGATCTCTATATTTTTATAACAAAACGATGTTATTACGCATTGGTTTCTCTAAAATACCGTTTTTTTTTCTACTTACTTAAGTGATTTCTTTAATATCCGTTATTGTGTTATAGTAATTTATATTCGTATGTTCGTTTTCGTGGGATAACTTGAACTATTTTTATTTGTATTAAGTTTAAATACATATATTTTTACTTATATTATTTTTAGACGTAAATAAATTTATGACAATTCATGCTAGCTATTATTTAAAAATATTTGAACACTTTATTAATTGGCAATGCCGTGAAAAATATTACCAAAAACTATAAATTAATTCTTCAATATATAAAATTCCTCATTTAAATAATTGTCCATACGTTATAGGTCTTCAGGAATAATTATATTCATACATAGATAAATTTATGACGAATTCATGCTAGCTATATTTAACATATTTGAAACATTGTTTTTAAATTAGTAATTGCGTGAAAAATATATAATTACACCAAAAATTATATAATAATTCTTCATTATATAAGATTCCCCATTCAAATAATTGTGCTATACGTTATAGATCTTCAGGAATAATTATATTTTTCATCCATATAATATATATTACAATTTATAGTTGTAGTTTTTTTGGCCATAAGGCGATACTTTATTGATTTTCTATAAGGATATATGTAGACATAAAACAGAAACTAGACAATTAAAAAATGTAGCAAAATAATTCAAAACAATTATCAATCGAATAAAAACTTTTGGTATGATATTTTTCTGTAGAAGTTTACACCGTAACAATGAACCATTCTTTAAGTTTTATCAGTGATAAGAGAATCAGAAAAATATAGTTAAAATAATGTTAACTCTATTTATAATGATTTGATATACATAAATTACTAACGTAAAATAGGTTGATATATACTTTTCATTTGTGCCGTATCCTCGAAAAATGGCACACCCTTTTCTATACAATTTTTCTATTAAAAAAGAACAAATGTATAGAAAAAGAGGGTGTTTGTTACACTGTCGATATTATCTTTTTTATACAATATAAATATAAACTTTGAAAAGGAGTGGGTAAAAGTTGGGCCAAGGGACAATTCGTTTATCTACATTAATTATATTTTAAAATTGGCAACTCATGATGTGCTATTCGGAAGGTAGCTCAAAAAATATTTGTGTGTAATGATTAGGTTTCCAAAAATCATTTAGTAATAGAAGGATTCGCTCGTTAAAATCCTTATATGACTTCCTTCCATTCCTCAACGACCTCTCAGTGCTCACGGAGACCGTCTCAGGCTGAAATCGTGAGGCACAGTAACAATGCTTCACGACAGAAGAGCCTAGTCCTGCACTTATACGGCCCCTTCTTGGTCAGGCCCACCTGAAACTCCACGTCACCCACGAAGAAATGGATGTATTCGTCGCTTATCTAAGAGACAGGCCTTCTGGAATGGCCTGCCACGGATGACTTCTTCCATCTCAACCTTAGCAGATCGCGAAGGGCATTCAGCTAAAGTTTATTCTCCGGAGTTCCCAAAGACACATTTGATTTGCTGTCTCTTTCAATCACAGTTGATACTCGGGGGAACGGGCTCCCAGTACCTTCAGCCAAAGTCCGTCGAATGGCTTGTCATGGAGGTCTTCCTTCTTCCCGGCCGACCTTGGCAGTGTGTGAAGACGCCCTCCGTTGAATCCTGTGGGTCCCCGTGGACTATAGAGAGAAGACTGGAAGAGTTCTTTGGATCAAAGCTGTAGGAGATGATGAGTCTGAAGAGGAACTCCTGAGGATTGACTTTACGCCAAAGAGGTTGAAAGAGCAGGTTGGGGAAACATGGGTTGATCAGGTGTTGCACATTGGATTCTGTCGAAGTCCCGTGGTTCTAGTCATTATACTCATTGCAGGGATGAGAGTCGAAAAAAAGAGGGATGACAGTAACTTGAAGAGATAATTTTCTTCTTTCTGAGTAAAAAGAAAAACATCAGAGACCAGAACCAGTTGATATGTACGGTTACCAACATCAGTAAATGCTCATCATATAAGGCTAAATACAATATTTCACAACTTTAGGGGCCAATTGCGCATTTTCTGAAGCTTTTTGTCATTATTCAAAGGGTTAATATGAAAATATAAGCACATTTTTATAGTTTGGTGTTGTGATTCATTTTGTCCGTTGTTGATAAGAGGTCAAATTCGAGGAATAATATCTATATGGTCATTTCTTATGAAGTAATAATAGCTAGAAACAGAAAAAGGCGTTTTTCTCTTCTTCTCCTTTTTTCTCAAGCGAAAATACATCACATATTAATATATATATATATATATATATATATATATATATATATATATATATATATATATATATATATATATATATATATATATATATATATATACATAGGCGTAGGGGAGATGTTTGGTTTGGGGGGGGCAGCATTCAATTTGCCCGGATTTTAACAAGAACTGTTAAATCGGTATTAAAAAAATCGAATGAAGAAAGCTATGTAGATTATTATTAAAATTTATAGTTATTACATACTATTCATTACATTATATTTATTTGGTTATAATTAAAAATCTGGTTGCTTTCATGATTTCATATTTTTTTCTTCAACTTGAAGTCCCTAATACCTCAGCCAATTGCCCGAATTTGAGAACTCACCCGAATTTTGGGGGGCAGTTGCCCCCTTGTCTCTATATATATATATATATATATATATATATGAGCACTATTGTTGGCTGTTATTACCTCCACCGAAGGAGGTATTGTTTTCACTGGCGTTGGTTTGTTGGTTGGCTTGTTTGTCAGCAGGATAACTCAAAAAGTACGGAACGGATTCGGATGAAACTTTGTGGAGTTGTTGGAAATGCTAAAAGAAACAAGTGATTAAATTTTGGCATCTCTGAGTGCAGAATTAAGAGGCAAAATGAGCAAAATACTAAAAATATTTTAAGTTAGCCTACTCTGCCAATAGATGTCGCTGTGCTGTGAAATCGGGTGCCGGGAGCGTCTTCTTCTCGGAATTTTCGTCGAGGGGAACCCTCCCCCGGCCCTCTACGTCGTCCCAGTCGTGAAAAATCCGCCTCGGAAGGCTCATAAGGACCCCGTGACGGCGGAGGTGTGCACTCTCTGAGTGTATATTTGCTAATTAAAACTTGTTGTAACACGTTCCTTTTTATCTACGTTCCGAGGCCATTGTCGGTCTCCATTATCACGAAAATGGGGGTTCACCGTATGTGTCACTTACACATAGAATCTAGAAAACCCCTGCTTTCTAATGCATTCCCATCATTTATGTTCCTTCACAGCGTTAGAAAGCCAGGGCAGCACCTTGTGTGCCTACCTTCTGCCATTCATCTCTTGCAATCATTAAGAGAAAAATAGCTCCATAGTGAATTTTCCTCACGTCTTTTTATGACTACACATAAAGATGCCTCAAAATAAAGTATGGACACTCAAGAAGAAGATTGTGAGCGGGAGTCCCTCTTCGGAGCACTTTGCTCTGAATGAGGATCATACACCTGATCTGAGGAAGGGGAAATACTCTGTCGAGCCCTCTTTCTCTCCGTGGACCCCATCACACGACTCTACATGACCTATGCCATGGATCCAGGAGATCCCTTCCCTGGCCGTCAAGTGGCTAGAGTTGTAGAGAGTCGACACAAGGACTTTCCACGAGGCAAAGTAAGGCACAATCACAGGGAAAGGAATGTTGAAACAATAACAGCTATTAAAATCAGTCATTTTTTATGTCTTGAGTTGGAAATCATTTTGGTTCTTATATATACTTTGCATTTCGTTATTCAACTTATTGTGTTTGCCGTGTGTATTCCTTCAACATTTATTATTTTTATGATATAGTCATAGATTATCGTAAAAATGATTTTATGGTAGAGCTTGCAATCCAACCCAAAAATATCATTTGTCAGCTGGTAACTTTTATTAATCTATTTTTGTCTTAATGTCAAAGAATTAAGATCTGTATATTCGTAATGCTAAATACAATGAATCGAGGTCACTGAGAAATGATAGTAAGTTTTCTAAAAGATAAATTTCTTCACTATATTTTGGTTATCGTAAAAAGTACACTGTAAAATATAAATACACTAAAAGCACCGATAATATAAAAACTAATTTGAAAATGGAGATTAAACTTTAAAATTCCATTAATGTCGCTCCATTAAAGCTTATATAGATAACCTATTGAGAATACATCTTCACATATCAACGAGTAAAAGTATACCTTATTCCCAGATACCAACTCTTCTTGTATTATTAACACTTCTTTCCTGTCAGCCAATCGCCTTCATTTTCATTATTTACTTATTTCCTTCCTTCCTTCCCCCATCAGTTGATTTGCGGATCTTTGGGTTGGCAAGCCTACTCTGTCATTCAGCCGGATATTGTTCAGGATATGTGCGGCCATAAAATCCCTCTCATCTCCGAGTTGCCAGCCCAGCTTGAAAATACAAAGCTACCCAAGTCTGCCGCTTTAGGTCTTCTGGGCATCCCTGGAGTCACGGCGTATATTAGTTTAATTCACGCCTGCAAAGTGAGCGGAGGAGAAACTGTGGTGATATCCTCAGCTGCTGGACAGATCGGGCATATAATTGGGCAGATTGCAAAAATCCTTGGATGTCGGGTGTTAGGTAAATAAAACAAAGATCAGGGAATTGATGAGGAGATGGATGGTATTTATTATTTGAGAGCCTACAAGCTAAAAACTTTCCCCGCATAAAATGTGGGTACTCCCAGTGCAGTCTTGTACGCAGAGGTTGGGTGAACTTTATATTTATAACGTCCATATTGCTACGTGTGCACGTTATTTCAATTATACAATATCAAAAGCAGAGCCTTATAACTATATGTAGAGCTCTGATCAAAAGGAAAAACATAAAAATTATTTATTCTTCTTCTCATGACAATATATTAAGAAATACATTTCATTTAATGCTATGGCATAAAAAAAACATATGCATGCAATGTATAATCAGGTTGTTTTTCAAAACTAATTTACTTGGCATGTGAATTAGAGTGATTCATACATCAATATGTAAGTGGGGAATGAATAAAATAATACACTGCACAGCTTTAAGTCGCCAATCATCGAATTCCAAATATGTATGTACATACATAATTGGTATATCATCGCTGTATGCAAACTGACATCAAGGAAAATGTCAATCTATAATAAATGTATTATGAATCCCTTAGTAGAGAAGAGACGACTGTATGAAAGATGACAAATCAATATCATTGATGTAAAAGAAACAATGTAATATATACCTATACAAGGGCGGAGTGGCCAGCGGGAGTACCGGGACTATTCCCGGTGGGCCGCTGGCCTCAAGATACATAAACGGCCGTTGACAGCCTCCCAATTGCATATTGGGGCCTGTATAAGGCCGGCGAGGGCATAAATGTCCCGGTGGATAAATTCTCAAGTTGAAAAGGAAGCAGTTACTTCAGAATCAACTGGTAACTTTTTGCATACTGGTTCTACAACCATTAGGACTCAGTGTTCTGAAGGTACCGCCCAAATTATAGATGAATCAGTGTGTTCTCAAAATGGCAATACTGATATACTTTCAAATGAAGCAACGTCCTCATCAAATATAGAAAGTAACGACAACAGTCGACTTCTTATATCGGAAGGTTGTAGTATTACGGTTCCTTCAAACGAAAAGACACGGGAGGGTATTAAGGAGACACCCCACCCCACCTTCAACAAGATCAAGTTTCTATAATTGTGGGCCTTGCGCAAGGAAGTTCAAAAACTGCTACCCCAAAAAACAAGAAAACTCATCTTAATCCGGAGCTGAGTTTACCTTCGAGATCAAGATCTGGTTCTTTATCAAAGCGAAACTCTATGACCCCTGGATGCCCTCCCCAAAAGGGACCAAATACAAATAAAGTTAAGTAAAATTTATGTTTTTTCTCTTTTTGTATAACATTCCACTTTTATGCCGGTTTTCAGACAAACTAGAATAGAAGACTTCTTTCCATAGACGATAACACCTTGTCAAAAACTTAATATGGGAATAAATGGAAATAAGGTCATTAAATACAAGAGGAGGAAGAAATCGTTTAGATCGACATTGCCTTTTAAAAAGTTTACTGAATACTGGTCCTGATATTGTGTGCCTACAAGATGTCAGATCTCTTACATCAGCGACGTGTTCACAATCCTGCATACATTGTCTTCCAAAAAACTACCATTCTTTTTTACGGGAGATGGTATTCACCGTGGCATCCTCTCTTTAGTATCTAAAAGGATTCAAGAACCAATAATAGTTAAGCAACATTCAGGTGAATCAGAATAGCACAAGATTTTTGTTCCAACTAAAAGTGGGGGATTCTATTTCATAAACGTTTATAGCCCCAATAAGAAATGTTCGTCCTTTTTCCAGGCAATCATTAATACCTGTAAAAATGACATCTATCCTCATTTAGTCATTGGTGACTTCAACACTGAAGCAAATTAGCCTACTCAAATAGAAAAATATTGCCGAAGTTAATCATTGAATGGGAACTAGTCGATGCCATCAAAAAATTCAACCCCGAAGAACTTCTTGGTGATCAGGAAACAAAACATCGCGCATTGATTTGACCTTGGCTTCCCCTTCTATTTTATCCCTGTTCAAGAATGCTTTTTACCGTCCCCATCCCAGCTCCGATCACAAAGCCATAGAAATCGACCTACAATATTTTAAGCTTAAGAAACGTTTTAGAACCCCTAGATTTTTAGTTTCAGATGACTCTTTTATCAGGAAACTAAAATTTTACTTAACTAAACGTTTTAACCCCTCTTTTAATGCAGAGAAAAACCACTCTATTCTTTTAAGCACTATTAAAACTTTGACGTCTCATGTTATTCTACAAAGAAACAAAGCAACTTTAACGCTCCAAAAAGAAGTTGAAGAGATTTTAAACAATGGTTCGCAATTTATTCGTTCAATCACTTCAGACACCGTTCACTTATTTCGACTTTTTCAAAAGGAAACCTTCTCTACTACGTCCATATCAAAAATCAATGAAAATGGTCAAGAAATTATGGACCCTCGAAGAATATTAGAGAGTTTTCATAAACGTTTTCAACAAATCTTTGGAAACGAAAGATCAAATTTTCCTCGCCCAAGGTGTGGTAAACTTCTAATTTTTTCAGAAGAGAAAATATCTCACCATATAAAGGAATTCTTTAAAGATTACAAAGCGAGTGGTCCTGACAGTTTGGGAGGGAAAAAAATTACACAATGTGTCAATGAAGTTACGCCCTATCTTGTAAAACTCGGAAACGAAATGGAATTGAACGGAAGACTTCCTAGACAAGACACTAAAGGAAGAATTGCTCTGATTCCAAAAAAAGGATGCTCCACAAATATCAACAATTGGAGGCCCATCACTGTGCTCAATGAAAGTTATCGTATATTGTCTGGCATAATCGCACATGAAATCGAACCTATTTTAAATCTTAAATTGAGTGCTGAACAAAAAGGTTTCTTAAGGGGGAGACATATCTCTGACATTTCAAAGAATATTGAAACCTCAATAGAATCGTCAGGTAGAAAAGAATATTATAGTGCAATTATAGCTGTCGATTTTTTTAAAGCGTTCGACTCTATCTCACATGAACATGTCATGAGGACAGTGAGGAAGCTCCTTCCTAAAAGATATTTTAATCCCATAAGAGCACTCTTTTTTAACGGTACTTCTGCTGTGTCAATGGACAATCTGAACAGTCGGAGTATTACCTTGGGCAGGAGTTGCCGTCAAGGATGCCCTGCTACGCCTCTTTTATTTACTGCTGGGCTAAAGGATCTGAGCGATTCCGTGAAAAGGAAATTTAGCAGTTTTGGTGTGGATTTTGGATCTACGAAGCATGTCATCGATATGTATGCCGATGATATAACTCTGTTCATTCAGGCCAACACAGAAGTGCAGTTGACAAAGCGTATAGAAGTTTTAATGAACCATTTTAGTAAATATGAAAAAAGGTCAGGGTTGAAAATTAATTCTAGAAAAACCACCATTCTTCCCATTGGAAAATGGAATCCATCTCACGATGTTCGGGTAGCATCATTATCAGTTGCTGACAAAGTTGAAATCTTGGGAGTCACATGGGATAGGTATGGGGCCTCTCTATGTAATTGGTCGTCTCTTCAATCCTTCATACATAATAATATTAGAGGATGGAGGAAACTAAACCTTCAACAAAGGATTAACCTTTATAACTTCAAGGTCGTACCAGCAACATTGTATAAGGCTAAAGCCAGTCCATGGCTTGCAGAGAGAGCTATTGAGGAAGAAGACATATGGCTGTCCAAACTTTTTCATCCAAGTTACGTTCCTTCACTGAAAAGACCTAAGAACTTAATGGGTAGTAGAATGACTAGTCTTTTGGTGGTTATACCCAAGATCTATAAAAAAATTATATCGACTTATCGAAGTATCCAGATAATGAATGGCGGAATTATTTATCTTCAACTCCTTCATATACATGGCTTTTTGTAGGCACCGACTTCATGAATGGTAGGATAAGTTCGTTTTCTTATTCCATCGCTGCTGCCCAGAGAATACTGTGGAAGGGACAGGCATCTTTTTATTCGTCTTCAACTATATATATAATCAGGGAAAATCTTAAAAAGAAGTTTTTCTTCAAAAATCTTAAGGATCCCAAAAAGTTAGAATTAGAAGCATTCTCTTCTGGCATTTTATCTATTCATGACATAAAACAAAAGTCCATTTTTAACTGTGGAAAGTTTTCCTTTCAATTAAAAAATGCAGCATCTATACATTTAATGCCAATTCCTTGTCTCTCAAGAATATCCTACGGTGGAAATTTCAAAGAAGATGCAGATATAATTGTTAACAAGTTTTTAAAAGATTTGCAATTACCGATTTCATGGAAAAGGAAAATGCTATCTTCTATCACAAAAGTGAAGCATGGCAAATGTTTTACAGCTCAGTTTCAAATTTCTTCTGGGTGTTTATATTTTAATTCGCCTTGCAAGGATTGCAGAAAGCTTTATCTCCGTCTATCATGCTTTTGCTCTCTGTCCTGCCCTCAACATTTTAAGATATTTTATTAAATTCAATCTTAAAGGTATAACGGAAAAGTATATTACACCCATTCTTTTATTCGGAACAAGTTATAAACGCTCCAACAATCCAAAGACACATGCCATTGAATATGCTTTGTCAAGCATCCGAAGTCTTTTAGCGGAACGACTGGCTACTTCTCATCCCCTGGATCAACACTCCATCAGAGATATTTTAATTTCTACCTCCGCACGTCATTCCCTGTTAGCAATGAAGATTCCCTGTGCTTCGCAGACCCAATGGACGTACGCCGGCGAATTAATAAAGTTTTACCCTGATGGCGCACAATGGAGCCTGAAATTTCTTCAACGACTAATCCGCCAATATAAAAGCTACCAAAGATTTTCAAATGTATGAGCCAATGTTATTTCTATATTCTCTTTTATTTAGTTTCTTTTGTTACTGTGTTTCTTTTAATCTGTTGTTATGTAACGTATTTTTTTATTCTAATGATTGTTTTTAACCGCCGTTGTTTGACTTATGTTTAGAGTTTTAATTTTAAACTATAATGTTTATTTATGTATTTTTATATATAACTACTATAAGCAAATAAAGTATTTAAAAAAACAGCTTGAGTTCTTCTATTCTTCATATCAGGGTTCCTCCTCAAGAATAAAAAGACTCAAGCTGTTTATTATTATGCAAAAATAATAGTAGCAACAGCTTATTAATAATAGAAAAAATGGAGAAGTTTGTGATTAATTTGATATTATAATAAAAAGAGATGCCAGAGAGATACAAGAAGGATGTCTCTAAGTTTTCTAATCCACAGCTGTTTTTCTCTTTATATGTCAGGTCGGGATTAAAGTCATCCTTATCCGGGGTTTTTGAAAGATGATTTGTTGAAAGAAAATAAGATTGAATAAAAAGCATCTCAATTGATGATCACATCTCGTGGCTGTCGAGATGTGATCGTAAATTGAGAAATAAGAATATCGCCCTTAAGAATACAAATTGTCTCTTTGTCATGGACCTACATTTATGGGTCATTATAAAATCCACTTTGAATGGACTCCACCTACTAATATTAATAGATTAAAGTATTTGCTCTTACTCAGGAAGAAATAAAGCATGTTTATTATCTTTCGATAAATGAATCACCACTTTGATTATTATCGGACGTAGAAAAATGAAGAAAACAGCGTAGCCAAATGCAAAAGAGCATGTTTATTTATGAGTTTGCTAGAGCAACCTTTGCTCTTTTCCTAATGGTTGTCTAAGTAAGTATGAGTTACCTGGTAACATTTGTCTTTTTTATTAAGGCTGTGAGTAAATGTGGTGTAATCATTTATCTTGTGAGTCTTATGATCACTTGTATCCATAGAGATATAAAGACATGAAGAGCTTATTGGATTCTTCGGAGGCGTACGTCATTGTGCCCAATATAAACAAATCTTTCTATCTCTATGATCAACTTACGATGACGTAGTACAAATTACTTTGTTTAGTTTGGGCACAGGCGACAGCTGAACGACGATGTGTATCTGCTATTAATGGGAATAAACTAACTACATCTTAATATCTCTATGTTTGTATCATGAAATTTTAATTGTACCGTTCTTTTCTCTCAGGCTATACGGGCAGTTCGGAGAAGGCATCTTGGCTCAAAACGGATCTCGGTATAGACAATGCTTTCAACTACAAGACCCAGGAGGTGGAAACAACCCTCAAGATTGGAGCTCCGTATGGAGTCGATATATTCATAGACGCCGTTGGTGGAGGCTTTCAGAGCAGTATCCTCCATAAAATGAACCTCCGAGGACGAATTTGCATCCTGGGGTCCCTCGGCATGTACAATAACCCCATTGAGGTCCCCTCTGTCCCCGCATCAGACATGGACATCGCACTCAAGGAACTCACAATCAGTGGTTTCAATATCTACCGCTACTGGGACAAAGTGCAAGAGGCCCTGGATCAGCTCACGGACTGGTATGAGGAAGGACAAATACAAACGCATGAAGAGATAATTGAGGGAATAGAGAACATGCCAACTGTCTTCATGGATCAAATGGATGGGAAGTATCATGGAAAGCTCACTGTTAGAATTTAAGCCGAAGCCTGAGTCTCAACCCGCATTTAGAGCTACCGAATCCTTATCCAATGTATTGGTTTTATTTACTTTTGTATTACTAATATCAATAAACGAATGACAATTTAATACTCAGAAAATAGTTATTTAGTTTGATTTAGTACTTTATTATGATATATCATATGACAAAAGACTTAGTTAAACAAAGAAGTGAAATATTGCCATGGGCTTACTGCGAGAACATAAGGCTCTTACATTATAATTAATATTTACAATCATAAACCCAGCAAACAGAGTGTGATGCAGGGGCGTAGACAACGGGGGGGATGAGGGGGATGCATCCCCCCACCTCACAAGGCATGTACAATCATCCCCCCCAGGTTTTGGGGAATGATATTTGCTTACTTAATAAGTCATAATGATGATAATCATAGTAATAATAATAATGATAACAATTATAATATTAATAATTATAATAATTATGATGATGATAATAATAATCCTCATCATTATTGTAATTGTGTTTATTGCTATTAGCCGCATTCACACGGTGAAAGCCAATTCAGACGGTAAAGAAAAGAAAATCTTACAAGTATTTTGTGGTTATCTTGTGGTTTGGAAACCACAAGATAACCACAAGATTAATCGCGCATATTTTGCAGTGCGCGCAATCTCGTAGTGTGGAAACCAAAAGATAACCACGAGTTTTGCGTGTTCAAATGGGGCAAACCACAAGATAACCACAAGATTGGCTTTTAACGTGTGAAAGAAGCTATTGAAAATCAGGGATGCGGATTACGAGCGTACGCCGTGTTATGTGCGCATTACGTACGGGGAGAGAAGGAACGCGCTAAGGCAGTTAGCTAGAAAACAAAAACACGTGGTGAGTCCGCTCAGCAGGAGGCCTTGTCTTCCTTAACTTTTTAAGGGGGAAATATATGTGAGTGTGTCACTTACATAATTCACAGCGTGAATTGATTTTAGGATTCTAGGATGGCTCATAATAAGAAGTTGAAAAAATCAAAGATCACTTCTTTTTTCAAGCACAATGAGAAAGAAGAACATGATGACGAACAGCCGTCTACATCAAAATCGGATGATGTCGGAGATAGGCCTGTTCTTCCTGAAGTTCAACCAGAAGAAAGTGCCGTTGAGGGTGATGGAGCATCTGAGGCGAAAGATGATGATGAAGCTGATGCCGGTTTTGACGACTGGGTTAGCCCCAATCACCCCCCTACTTCTTCCATTCCCGTAGTAGAAACTAAAACGCAGAAAATTATGTTTCAAGCCAAATGGTACCAAAGCTACCCCTGGATCCATTACGAACCCTCCCTGAAACGGGTACTGTGTTTCTACTGTGCACAGGCAGAAAAACGCGGACTCTTGAAATTGGCCAAGAACAAAGAACCAGCATTTGTTTCAGTCGGCTTTTGTAACTGGAAAAAGGCATCACCCAGATTTGAGAGCCACCAGGCTTCAAATTGTCACAGAGTCGCAAAGGCAGCGATTTCCTTGAAACCTGAGGCAAAAATCGATGTCAAAATGGACGCCAACCGCCGTCAACAGCAGGAAACAGCTCAACGAGCACTGATGAAGGTCTTCAAGAGCTTGCGATTCCTTCTGCGACAGGGTCTGTCATTTAGAGGCCACACAGCTGAGGAGGGAAACTTCCAACAGTTGCTGAACGTCTTCCGCGATGATGATGAAGGACTTGACAGATATCTCAAGCGGTCAATCAGCTTCACATCTCCACAGGCCCAAGAAGAGATGATCCAGATGTTCGGTGCAGACATAGTAAGAACACTTGCGGCACAGATTGCGAAAGATGGACCGTTCGGAGTAATGGTTGATGGGACACAGGACATCACTGGAGTCGAACAAGAAGCTATCTGCTTCCGCCACGTTGATGACAATCTGGATGTACATGAAGAGTTTGTGGGACTGTATGAGCTGCCGTCCACATCTGGGGAAATGATCTCGAAAATGATTTTCGATGTAATCACCCGCCTGTCACTGTCGACTGACAATTTGAGAGCCCAAACATATGATGGGGCAGCCAACATGCTGGGCCAGTACAAAGGATGCCAAGCCAAAGTGAAGGAGCGCCAACCCCTCGCACTGAACTTTCACTGTGCATCACACGTTGCTAATCTCATTATGCAGCATGCAGTCTCCGATTGCCCCGCAGTTCGAGATGCCATCCAATGGGTTCATGAGCTTGGTGTTCTCTTCAAGAGATCCGGGAAGTTTAAGGTGAGTACATACCTCATGGTACATGAATTCACAATTAATCTCATTCGTGCCTCATTCAGATTCATGAAGTTATGCTGAGTATAATGTAGGTACCTTATATTTGATATATTAGTTTATCACATATTATATGAAATATTAATTATTTTTTACGATAAAACATAATAAAATATTACACCGTTCGTCTTAACCTATACAGGGCATCTTCCAGGACATTGCACAAGACAGCCTCTCCGATGATCAGCCGGTAAAGCCCTCTACTATTCGCCCCCTTTGTCCGACCCGATGGCTCTGTAGGTCGCCTGCAATTCTCTCCGTCAAAGACAACTACGAGCCTGTTCTGGAAAGCCTAAGGGAAATGGCGTCATCAGGCACCTCGGAATCAGCGGTGAAGGCGAACGGTCTTCTTGATCGCTTTGAGAAAGGAGCGACGTACCTGAGCCTAGAGATGGTGACCAAGCCAATCGTTGCCCTTGAACAGCTGAATCGGTCCTGTCAATCCCGCTCCGCTATCGTTTCAGGTACGCTATTCCAAAAAGACTCTTTAATTTTGTAACTTAGTCTTCAAAACTAAATATTGTAAATGTATTCTCTTGGTTAGATTAAACCTCAGTATGCATATTTCATTGTGTGTTTAAAAAAATCATAAGCCATGTAATGTTCTTTTGACACACACAGGTATGCTGGAAGCAGTCAAAGTGACAAGGAGTCAGATGATGGCATGGAGAACAGATGAGGAATTCCACGATCTGTTCGAGAAAGCAGTGTCAAAAGTGGATGAGCTGGACCTGGATCCACTAAGTGTTCCAAGGAAAAGAAATCCACCCAGACGCCTCACAGGAACCGCCGCGCCATTCCACCCAACCAGCCCGGAACAACACTTCAGGCAGCAATACTTGGCATTCATTGACGCCATTATTGTACAAATGGACGACAGGTACGACTCGTCACAGTGCAACCTCGCTGCCTACAAGGTTCTTGGAGATATGCTGATCTCAGGCAAGGTTCTAGACGAGAAGGCCATCAAGCAATATCCGGAACTACAAAAGGATGTGCTAGCAGTACAACTGGCTATGTACCGACAAACGACGGAGGCGAAGAGTGTGCAGGAGGCGAGAGAGGCGTACAAAGCCATGACACCAGAAGTCCGCAACCTCTTCCCCCAAGTAGCTACCCTCATGAAGTTGCTTCTCGTGTGTCCAGTAACTATTATAAGACTGAGATCAAATAGAAGTAAATAATGCCCTAATTTGAAACGATGCAATGCCGTTATGGTTCCGATTTCTTCACAAACTTACAAAGCAGTATTGTTACTCCATGGATCATAGTGATACTGTTTATGTTTTTTGTATCTGTATGTTAATGAGCCGCCAGCCAATATCCATCTATGGATACTATGCCTGTTTCTTTGAGGTAAAAAAAAGCATAGTATGTACGTATTAATTATGCTTTATAATGAACAGACATATTGTTCAAAGTTTAATCGTTATTTGTTTGTTGTTTATGTGTTCTATTCACAAATGGCCACAGAGGCTGTTTTCATTCATAACCACATACCCCTATCAAGACAACAAAGACTATACCTGCGTGTACACAGTTGACATTGGGTTTTTTTCTGAAGAGGTGTAACAGCAAAATTTACAGAGATAAATAAATACGTAGTGTGGTTCAATATGCAATACTATGTGTCAGTC
Source organism: Caligus rogercresseyi (assembly GCA_013387185.1). Lineage (NCBI taxonomy): Eukaryota > Metazoa > Arthropoda > Copepoda > Siphonostomatoida > Caligidae > Caligus > Caligus rogercresseyi. The sequence goes on from CP045890.1 coordinate 19,138,898, forward strand.
CATTCTGTATTCGTATGCCACGGTGTGTAGATCTTGTCGATGTATGTATGTCTGTCCATTCAAGGCGTAGTGTGTGTGTGTGTGTGTGTGTGTGTGTGTGTGTGTGTGAGTGCGTGCAGGTTTGTGTGTGTATTTACCTCATTAAGTATGCATCAGATTGCACGATTTCAAGTTCAAAATTGCAAAAGCTCCCTACCATCCCCCCGCTAGGTCGCTTCGCTCCCTAAATCGGGCGCTACGCGCCTCAATAGCGTTGGCAGCCCAGCCATCCACCCCAGGTGTACGAACCTGTCTACGCCCTGGTGTGATGACGTCAGAGCCATTCACACATCACGTCAGGGTCACCATTCTTGAAATACCCATGGATAGGTTTGATCAACACCACACCGTTTCATAATGTATAAACTTAGGTTCCGAAATATTTTTTGTGTGACGTGACGTGACTGGCAGAAAAACATAAACAAATCACTTTTATTATGTATAATAAGTATTAAATCCCTACTCAAATTATCCCTACAAAAATGGCTTCATTTCATAAAAAAAAAAAAAAAAGATTTTCTAGAGGCTATGAGGAAATGTGAACAAATTTTTTCAAATAATTTTATAGTAAATGAAAGGGTTGATAGGAACGACAACTTTGTCAAAAAAGTTCAGAATCATTGTCAAAGGTACTGTCATTGGAAGCTATAATAAATTTGCTAAAATCCGTGCATTCTCTATAAAATATGAAAAAAAATCACCTTCACGAGCAAAAAGATAGTCATAGAAAAAGTATAAGAGAGAGGCGAAAAATGAAACAGTGGATAATTAAATGATCCAATAAATTATATACTTTTTTTTCTAAATATGTCTTTGTATAACATTAAGTAATATATCAATGAATACTAAAACAACAAGGAAAAGAAGGCTTGCGAGGAAAATACGATGAGGGATCTAAAAGGAGAATACGCGTACATTCTCCCTTTCCTATTTATTTCATAACAAATTATGATTTTGAGAACAAAATATATATTTTTTACTATTTACAAATTTTATGGACATATATTAATAAACATGATACATTTAAGACATTCTGCAAAATTATAATAACATACATACATTTTGTTTATTCAACTTTAAGTTTTATCAATCTCTTAGAATTATTTGCCATATTTTGACTTCTTGTTTTTTTGTTTTTGTGAATTTGATCATTGATTTCCGAAACATAATTTTTGGACATACAATTAAAAAATTTAGCAGCGATTTGTGGAATAAATTTTTCAAAGGAATGGTCTTCTTCACATTCTGCTAAAATAATTTCCAAAGCGTAAGTATCATTTTCCAAAAGTTTAATAAACGAAAGAACAAAAATATTTTTTGAAGAAGGGGAAGAAATCAACTCTTTGAAGATACTTTTTAAATTTTGAATTTCTGAAAAAAATGCATAAACAAAGGAACATGTTAAAAAAAGAACATCAGAAGGACGAGTTAGCCCACCTCGATTAATTTGATCTAAAAGTTTACTTTCATCATCAATATTTTCTAAGGAGAATAATTTTACATCAAAAATTTTATTTAAGCTGTCAATAAATTGTGGCAAGAATGATAGGCTATAGTTTTACATAATGAATGCGCGATATAACCAGAACAAAAGTAAACTATAGATACGTCATTAATATATTTAAATGAATCTTTAAAAGTAAAATGTTTTAAATTGGAAAATATATTTAAAGAAGAAGACTTAATCTTTTCATTTGTTGAATTTATATCCTCAGAAAAATGATATTCCAGATCTTTCAGTGAAATTTTGCTTAAACTTATGATATTCTTCATTCGAAGGCATTTTTCTGAATCCAAATATTGGCGCACGCTTAGTTCAATGTTCTTCCCACATCTTCTCTTATAGAGTCCAAACCGAGCTTCAATACAATCTGAATTGATGTGGCCAAGAAGAACGTAATTGACATCAGTTTCTTCGAGCAAATCTTCAGCCAATTCGCATATGCCTTTTGAAGTTTGTTTAGCTGCTAAAAAAGTGTCACGCTGCCTCCCATTTATTCAGCCATGATGTAAAGTCTCGCAAATATTCTAATTGGGAGGAATTATAAGTAATTGCTCTTTCCAAGGGGTCTTTTAGGAAAGCTTATTTGCGGAGAACGGGTATTAATTACACAGGCCAACAAATTTTGGTCAATCTCCCTGATTGAATGAAATGTACATAGATGTAAAATGTAACCTCCTGAATCCAAATCTGGCCTTACTTTTCTGTGGCACATCCAGATTTTTTTTTTGAGTTTTTTAGAAACGGTCACTTTATGATGAGTACAATTTTTAAATACGATTCTTCGTTAGTATATTAAGTTTAGAAGAAAATTAATAAAAATATTTGTTCGTGATGAATTAACAAATAAAAATGGTCATTCAAATTATTTTCCTTCCATTCAAAGTCCTGGTATGATCTCAAAACTGGTGAAAAAGTAGTCAAAATGGTTAATTTCAAAGTGATGCCTATACCTTCTTGTATTTTTATGAAATTCTGGCAAAAGAGACCATATTCCTATAGTCGAAACCCTTGCAAATCATGTTAAATTAATTATTAGTAATCATTTAACGAATATATAGCAGATGAATAAAAATTAATAAATACAATTGCTAGGTTTGGTGACCATTTACAATGGTTGCGGGATTTGAAATAAGAAAACTCGATTAACCATAGATAAAATTAAGTATTATTGTACTATATTCTGATAAAGGGACTTTTTCGTTTGTATACTTTGTCAGATCCCTTGAATCGTCCATAAAAGGTTGTCACTTGAAAAGAAGGGCAGGCGGTTTATGGACCGCAAATTCGAACTTTCATAAAAGATAAGGACTTCCTAAAGAAAATGAGTCCAAAGGAAAAGAATGCATGGCTTGCCTTCATTGAGCTAATAATAACTTTTTAGGCAACAATAAAGCGGAAAATTTCGACACCTTGTAGAGGATTTGCTCACGGCTTTTTGTGACCGTGGGTGTAATATGAGCATAAAATGCATTACATTCATAGCCACCTTGAGTCTTTCCTGACAATTAGGAGCTGTCAGTGACGAACAGAGAGAGCGGTTTCATCAAGACATGAAGATCATGGAAGAGCGCTATCAAGGCCGATGGAGCACACATATGATGGCGGATTATTGTTGGACGATTCAAAGAGATTCTGACAAAGTATACAAACGAAAAAGTGCAAAAAGAAAATTTGAACCAGTTTAAAATTTCAATGTAATCAGATAGTACAATAATATACTTAAGTTTATCTATGCTAATATGTTTTAGTTTCTTATTTCAAATCCCGCAACCATTCCCTATTTTGACTTAGAGCCTTGAAGCGAGCCTTAGGTAAGTTATGTAGAGTCAGCCAATCCAGTTTCTAAATTCAAAGATGAAGAAAATTCCGTAAGGCGACGTATTTAGGTAATGTGAGAACTTCTTTACGTAGATCTCTATAAAGACTCGTTGAGAAACCTTTCCAGGACATAGACAAGGCGTACAAGACAGGACTGTATCTCCGTTGTTGTGGACATTTAAACAACAAGGATAATTGTTCAATCAAAAAGTTTAATTTCTTCTCTTTTGCTTCATCCAAATGGGGCCATATTTGTCAAATGATTTAAAGCTGTGTTTAATCCATTTTCCAAGCTAAATAGTTGATTGGTGGAAGAGTTTGATGTCAATGAATTTAAGAAGGCCAAAATATTAAGAAGGGTGTCACATTTTGTAATATGATTGTTCTTGGTGATATGTTCGAGATGATTAAAAGATAGATCTCTATCTTTCACCCTGAAAAATACAACATAGCAGGGAATAAAGTCATCGTAGTTGTATGAATCAGTATTAATAAGAAAATACTGAGGAATAGTCAAGTTTTGATATGTGAAAAACAATATATAAATAAAGAAGGTTAAGGAATGAAGTTTGGCTTACCGTATATGGATTGTCATTTCTTCATTAATCTTTAAACTGAAGTCTATTGACGGTCCTCCATGACTAAAGTTCATCTTGAAGAACACCAGCTCTTTATCTTTTTCATCATAATGTTCTTGAACGCCGCTCGGAAGGCAAGTCCTATCCATTTTAATTTGAAGCTCTTCGAGTGTTAAAAATGATTTGGCCTCTTCAAAAGCCTTAATCTTTTTTAAATTCGCTCGTTTTCATTAAGGAGTCGTGAGGTGGAGGAACGCTTTGGAGGAGGCTTTTTTGAATAGTAGTGAGGAAGATTTGGAAAATTGGAAGGGACGGCATCTTTTTTTAATATCTTAAGACAAAGAGTTTTTCCAGATCTGTCTGAACGTGATGGATTAGAGTCAGTAGACTCTGGCTTATAATCGGAGGGCATGAAATGTACGTCACACAACGCAGAACGTCTTAAAGGTATCCAATTTTTTCGCGGAACAGCCTTTGTCCAGAGTTTTCGTAGGGACTCATCCTTGGGGAACTTTTTCCCCTCATTGCCCTTTGGCTTGTAGCCACTCTTACAACCCGGAGCAACACAAACCTTACCCCTTGTCGTCTAGTTTGAAGATAAATAGGTAGTTCTAAAACGATTCCTCTAAACACTTCCACTACTTCATTCACGCGGCAAATAAATAAATTAGTCGATCCCACTTTGTATTTGTGTTTTGAAAGGTTGCGCGACTTTACCATTCCTGATTGTTTTAGTATTCATTGAATATATGATCATAATAAAGCTTTTAAGGAAAATGGCGCATCAAGACGCTTTTTGTTCTTATTTTTGATATTCTTGGCTTCCTTTCGTTTTATTATCCGCTAGAGGCGTGATGTTGAAGCAGCTAAGTAAATAAATACGTAAGAATTTGGGATATATCAAGTACCCTTTTGACGTATTAATGACGTAGACTTAAACAATTGTTTCAATAACATTGTCATGTCTATTATTTTATTGCTCGGCGGAACTTCGCGCTCGATACTCTACATGAAACCTCCTAGATCATATGTAGAACATTGAAGTAAAATCATAAAATCATAATACAGTTGCCTAATGACCTGAAATATTAATATAGTTGTTGAAAGTAAGTTAAGATAGTAGTAGTAGTGAATGCAATTATTTAATGGATGGGATGAATGAGATCGAAAAACCCATAGAGATATAAAATATAGAGAGCTGATTCCCTTCAATAGCTTAGAAAACAGCGTCCTGTTGTTTCTGTGTGTGCAAAATAAACAAAGTAATATATACGACGTCATCGTAAGCTGATCTTAGAGATAGAATCTATGAATGATGAAGAGAATAAAATCTCTACAATAAACCCTCGATATAACGCCCCTTGTATAACGAACTTCGGATACAACGAACCTCCTGGAGCTAAACCGAACAAGCCTCAGATATAACGAACTTAAGTTCGTTATATCTGAGGATACCGAACTTCCTGGAGCTGGCCGAACAAGCCTCATATATAACGAACTTAAGTTCGTTATATCTGTGGCTACCGAACCTTTTGTGTTCATGACCGAACAAGCCCAGTTATAACGAACCTAAGCTCGTTATATTTGAGGCTACCGAACCGAATTATGAGCTGCTGCGGATCATGCGGTTTGAACTCATGCGTGAGATGCAGCAGAGGAAGACACAGACGACGATCTCTGACTTCTTCAAGGCTGGCCCTCCCCAGCCGAGAAGAGGTCTAGGACAGAGTCTGAGGACCAGCAGTGTGTCTGTGACTTCGACCTCCTCCACTAATCTTCCAAATGTGTCCAGCGGCAGTTCGTCGTCACTCCTGCAGGATATACCTACACTCAAGAGCCCCCCTTTAACGAACTTCTGATTTTAACGAACTTTCGGATATAACGACACTGCCCTACCCCCCCCCCATATAGTTCGTTATATCGAGGGTTTACTGTATATCTTTTTAAAAGTTTTTACGGTCACAATGACGTATTTCTCTGAAGGATCCAATCAGCTCTCTATATCTTTATATCTCTATGGAAAAATCTCGGTTATAACGTCATATTTTAAAATGCTAAAGCGACATCTGCTGGACAAACAGAAAAAAGAGACTCAATTAAAATCTTTCCAAGCTACCTGCCCCGATGCGCTACTTTACTTAACGCTTTAGATTATAAACAATATTTTGTTTTGTTATAATTTACTTTGTTTTGTTATAATTTATTTTGTTGGTTTAATGTGTTTTATCAATTAATGATTGAAGAGTTTGCTTTTTATCAATATTTTGAATAATTTCAACAAATTTAAATCATCAAAATTTATGAGATTCACAAAATGTAATCTTTTTCCATTTCCTAATAGAATTGTGATAATTAATTCCTCGTTGATCTAATTAAAGGCTAAATTCGATTATATTTAACATATTTTACTTATAAAATAGACCCTCTTTTGCCATTTGTGACGTCATGCTCATGAGGTAGGTTGCATACGGTGTATGTTGTTTTACTTTCATTGGTTAAAAGCGTTCTACCTTACTTTTAACTACCTTGGGTGTAATTTATTTAATAAAAGATTCATATTAAGTTCCTAAGTCCCTTTAAAAAAATATTTTTAGGCTTCTTTGGACTTTAAATTTGTGATACCCTATTCTTGTAAGGGAAGAGGATTAAAAACTCGTGGAGCTGAAAAAAAAACAAGTTTAACTCAACCCCCCGCCATTTCATTATGTATAAAACTTAGGTTCCGAAATATTTTCGTGTGACGTCACGTCTGGCAGAAAACATAAACAAACAACTTTTACTATATATAACATATCTACTCAAATTATCATTAGTGCATCGTACTCTTACAAAAAATGGCTTCAATTATAAAAAAAAGAAAAAGACAGTGTGCAGTGCTGTTTGTCCTTCATTGGATCCCAATGCTCACAATGTATTTACCACTCGTTTCCAACCAACATCAAACAGAGAAAAGCTTGGACCATCGCATGCAAAAGAAGAGATTCGACATTTCAGCCTGCATCATCCTTTATGTGTAGTCTGCACTTCACTCAAGAAGACTATGAGACTATTTTTAGAGGCTATGAGCAAATGTGAACAAATTTTTTCAAATAATTTTATAGTAAATGAAAGGATTGATAGGAACGACAACATTGTAAAAAGAGTTTCTAAATCAATGTCTAAGGTGCCGTCAGTTCCATTGGAGGCTCTTAATAAATTTGCTCAAATTCGTGTATTTCTCCAAATAAAATTTGAAAAAACGCCTTCAAGAGCAAAAAGCTAGACATAGAAAAAGTTAAGAGAGAAGCGAAAAATGAAACAATGGATTAATTAAATGCTCCAATAAATTATTTACTTTTCCTAAATATGTATTTCTAATAATATTATATAATATATGATTATAAACAGTATTTTGTTTTGTAATAATTTATAAATTATATATTTTTTTCTTAATATGTATTTATAATAATTTATAAATATATGATTATAACCATATTTGTTTTGTATAATTCATAAATTATATACTTTTTTCTAAATATGTCTTTGTAATAATATATGATTATAAATAGTTTTTGTTATAATTTATTTCGTTGTTTTTATGTGCTTTAACATAAAATGATTGAAGAGTTTGCTTTTTCATGAAATATTTTGGATAATTTCAGCAGCTTTAAATCATCAAATTTTTTTGATTACTCACAAAATTTAATACTTTTCCATTTTCTAATAGAATTTTGATAATTAATTCTTCTATGATCTAATTAAAGGCTAAATTCGATTATATTTAACATTTTTTACTTATACAATATACCCTCTTTTGCCATATGTGACGTCATGCTCATGAGGTAGGTTGCGTGGCGGTGTATTTTTTTTCTTTCATTGGTTAAAATGGCTCTACCTTACTTTTAACTACCTTGTTTAACTACATGTTAGTTGATCCATGGAAACCCAGAACACATGGAACCCTTTGCTGCATGAGAGCAGGATGGGGGGCCAGACCAGGCCGCCCACTGAGTGACGTAGGCCCGCCCACCCCTGAGTGACGTAGGCCCGCCACCACTGAGTGACGTCGACTCGCTTTTTTTTTATGAATGTGCCAACCAAGGTCTTTATAATAAGGTCTGGGCAATACAAAAACAAACATGTAATCTAGCAGTATAACTACTCAATGACGTCATTGGAGAACGATTATATCTATCTATATATCAATCTCTCTATCTATTTATAAATATATATATATTGGTTTTAGGAATATTTACATATATATAAAACTTTTGCACAAAGAAAATCTGTTGAAGCATTTTTTTGTTGGGAATTATTGATAGTAGTAATTTTTCCTTTATCCTTTCCTTTTATATAGAACGAAAAAGTACTCAAAATGGGCTCAGTTTATAAAATAAAACTAACCAAATGTGCTCATTAATGCTCAATAAAGCTATTTTGACTAATAAGCTGGGTCCAAAAGTCAGAGTTTCCTTTAAAAATGCATTTTATACAAAAGTGTCGTTAAGGAAAAATTCCTTCTATCAATAGTTCCAACAAAAAAAAGCTTTATCAGATTTTCTTTGTGCATAAGTTTTATATATATGTAAATATTCCTAAAACCAATATATATATATATTTATAGAGAGATAGAGAGATTGATAGATATATAGATAGATAGATAGATATAATCGTTCTCCAGTGACGTCATTGAGTAGTCACACTGCTATATGTTTGTTTTTGTATTGCCCAGACCTTATAATACAGACCTTGGTGCCAACTGTGCCCCCCCCCCCCATAACAACTGTAGGGCCCCCGAACAGCCTGGGCCTGCTGCCGCGCCTGATGAGAGGAATACATTTATTTAAAAAGAATGAACTCAATCAAGAAAAGAAGAAAGAATAATGTTTCATCAGTGTTTTGTATTACTTTAAATACATTTCAGGAATGAATGATAACATTCACTCGTTTTTCATATCTTAAATAAATTATTAACAACGAAACACAACATTTTAAATATTATTAAGAAGGAAGCGTAAAAAGTATTCAAATGATACTTAGGGAACATTTTATAATTATTATATATTAATTTTTAGACAAAATTCATAATGTTATAAACTTTATTTCACATTTACAAAAGAAATCCTTAAAATTTGATCATTTGAAGAAATCTGACTAATTTGAAAAGTTCGTAGTCTATCATCTCACACCAATTTTTGTGCTTCGGGTGAATACTTATACATTGGAAATAAATTATTATTCTTATCTAAGCATTTAACCAGTGCCTTAGAGTAAGAGAGTCTGGACATCCTGCGCGCTACGTAGAGATAAAACTGATGTGAACCCAAATTCGTTACAATACATATGTATAAAACAATAAATAAAATATTACTTGAAAATCAATGTATATTTTTCAAATTTAAACTATCATACAGCAAATAGAAATAACAATATCAAGTAATGAGAGCCTTCATTTGTATACTTTTGCTGGTATAATAGCTGAAATACACTTTTTTCACTTTCGAAGAGCATGTTTTATCTTTAAAATAGAAGTGTAATTTATAATTACAAAATCTTCTCACAATGTTTGCAACTATTCCGGATGACATGATGGAATATGATTTTTGAATATACTCGCCATTATAAGGAAGAAATTACACCGATTGGTTTTTTCAGTTTACAAATGTTATTCTCAAATACATCAAAAACAAGGTTTACAATTTCAAACAAAGAAATTGAAGCTCCTGAACAATATGTTAATGAATTATCAGAAATGATACCTCTTTAGATAATAAATTAAGAGGTGAATAAGTATCATAGTCAATTGTTAAAAAGGTTGAACATTCTTTACAGGGTTTACGATGATTGAATATAGATACCCTCTCATCAAATTATAAGAATAGTATAATTGCTATTAAATGAAAGCACCTAATAATTTATGATATAAAATCTGTTTGGATAAGGGTCATGTCGTCCGTGTAGAAATTGTGGCGTCACGGAACATTCCATGTGGACCTCACCCAACCTTAGTGTATATATGTTTGTATGATGTCACAAAGAGATAAATAAACATTGAATCCACATTGGTGACCCCGACGTGATATTTTTTTTTTTGTGTGTGATCGTTTAATTAGTATAATCATGACTATACTTCCGTGGAAGTCGGAGCTGCTAGCTCAATATCATTATTCAAGGCCCCTCCTTTTTATAAAGACGACAATTTACTTCCTTGTTATGGAGTCAATTATCATTACTCCTTGGCTACAAACGAAAGCCTACTACCAGTTTTCATCCTTCATCGAATGGAATGGTGGAAAGATTTCATCGTTCTATGAAGAACGCTCTTAAGGCAAGGAGCGAAAATACCAGACATTGGGCGAGGGATTTACCGATCGTGATGCTTGGACTTCGGGCTTCAATCAAAGAAGATCTCGGGTACTCATCTGCAACTGCAGTTTATGGTGAAAATTTACATTTACCAGGATTCTTTTTTCATCAAAAAAAAAATAACAGCATCAGAGCCCATGATCAAACAATTGGTTGAAAGAATTCAAAATTTACCGTTTCAACAGCCCAGAAGACATGGCTTCAAACAAGGAACAATTAATAAGAAATTAAAGTCGTCGACTTATGTGTTCGTTCGTCAAGATAAGGTCATGCCACCACTCTCAGCACCATACTCGGGCCCATTCAAAGTCATCTCTAAGTATGAGGATTATTTCATTTTGGACCTCGGAAACCGGAAGGACTCCGTTTCTATCGATCGCCTAAAACCGTGTTTATACGGTAAAGACATTTTAAAAGATTTAGTAGAACATTCAATCTCTTCTTCAGGACGTGTTTGTACAAGGAAAAATTGATGAGTTCTTGTTTTGTTTTATCTTATTTTTATATGCGTACTTTATCTAGTTTTTTTATTTTTTTGGCGAATTTTATTTCATTTTGTATGCTTATTTCATTTTTATATTTTTTATTTTATTGCATTTTAATTGTATGCTTTGATAAATTAATTATTTTATATTAACTTGAGGGGGGAGTAGTGTGGCGTCACGGAACATTCCATGTGGACCTCACCCAACCTTTAGTGTATATATGTTTGTATGATGTCACAAAGAGATAAATAAACATTGAATCCACAAAATCAATTAGGAGTTTTACACTATTAAAAGACACCCCAAATTCCGAGTGTTTTCTATTTAACGTTAGTTCATTTATTGCTCGTGCCAGACTTGTTGATTTGTCGTTCGTCGTTCATCGTTCGACAAAAATTACTATCGTTCGTCGTTCGTTTTTGATGCCAAAAAAAGACAAAAAAAATTGTTGTTCGTGGGAAAAATTCCCTTTCTAAAAAAATGTCATCACTTTTTTTTAGAATGGCAAGAAAAAATTTCCTTTCTAAAACCTCGTCAATTTTTTTCAGACTGACGACCGACAAATGAACCACGAACGATTCAATATAAAATTAACGATGAACGACAACTTTTGGTGAACGACGAACGACATTTTTTCGCGAACGTCAACAAGTCTGGCTCCTACAAATATAAGAGGAGCAACTGAGTAGCCTTGTCTGTAACTCTTCTTAAGATGAGGTATGTTCATGGCCTCCAGAGACAGGATAGAATAGCCATGGAAAAATAGATCCCTGATGGAATAAAAAAAGGCTTCGTAAGAAGTCTTTTAATTTACTTTAAAATAGGACAATGACGAATAGAGTCAAACGCTTTCCTGAAATCGATCACAATCAAGGCTTATCCTTCGATTGAGAAATCTCATATTTTTTCCTCTTCTGTTTGAATTTTAAAAAAATCAATCTGTTTCGGTAAAAATCATTTTAAAAGGAATCTACGATATAGACGAAATTATATGCCGTGAAGACTATACTTTTGTTTCCCCTTCAGAGTATGATAATTTAAGAGACGCACCCCCTACACAATAAATAAACATTCAGCTGACGTTAAAATAAAAACACGTTGAGAGATTTAAAACAATAACAAACTCCGATCGTATCAATCTTTCCAACAATACTCCGATTTAAATAAAGTCCGATCTATCTGGAGTCCTTTAACTTAGACCCCTCTTTGAAATATCCTCTCTAAGATGGCAAGTGTCCTTATGGGAGATGCTGAGAAGCGCTTTATTCTTGATGGAATTAAGAGGATCTTCGAGTGGATGGACGTCAGCGAAAGGATGTTCGTCCCATGATCCTAGAGACAGACGTCATTACACATGCCAACGGATCTGCGCGAATCCGACTGGCGAACACGGATGTTCTTGTTGGAGTGAAGGCGGAGTTGTGTGAAGATCGGCCTGGGGGCTTGGAGTTCTATGTGGACTGCTCAGCCAATGCATCCCCAGAATTTGAAGGTCCGGAATGTCATTTTTTAATGAGTTAAAAACGGCAATTTTTTTCTCTTTTGTGTTTCCTCTTTAATTAATTCATTATATAAAGCTAAGTTATGATAAATGCCTAAAAACCCTAAGGACACATAAAAACATTCTACTTAAAAATTTAAACCACTCTAATCTGAATTACTTTTCTATTTATTTTTACTGCAACCACGCTCTTTTTATTATCGATATTTCATTTTATCGAACAGCTCATTTTAAAAATCATGAATTATATATAAATACTTAAATCATAATTTTATATTTTATTTTAAAAACGTAATTAAATACATATTCTTTTTTTTATGTACGTACAAAATAAATTGAAGAAAAAGCTGTTCTTTCTTTTTGTTCTTGTATTTAAACTTAACGTATTGTTCTGCCAGAACATTTCTTGCGTTCTGTTCATATATTTTTTCCTTTCTCTCAAACTTTTTCTTAAAAACTGAACTGTCAAATGTATCCATACATGTTTTTTTGTGTAGATAATCATAAAATCGAGGGGAAATGTATTTATTTTGGTCTCATTTTATAAATTACAATAGCATAATTTTTTATACGAAAGATTTTATGGATTCTATTCGTTCACTTGCCTATGTTTCCCATTTTCCAGGTAGAGGCGGTGAGGACTTAGCCCTAGAGATATCCTCAACCCTTGCTTCGTCCTACTCGGATCCTCGAGTTTTCGACCCTTCTGTCCTCCACGTCTTCAAGAATCGCTACGCCTGGGTCCTTCACGTGGACGTTCTCATCCTAGAAGTCGAGGGAGGAAACCTCTTCGACGTATCCTCCTTGGCCGTCAAGTCCGCTCTCTTCTGCACCCAAGTGCCTCGAGTGCACATCGTGGACGTGGATGGAGGAGTACCCGAAATAGAACTATCCGAAGATCCCGAAGAATGCTTCCGTCTAAACGTCTCCGGAGCACCCGTCCTCGTGAGCCTCAACCGCGTGGGACACTTTGTCATCGTGGACGCCTCTCCACATGAGGAGGCCTGTTCCTCGGCGGCGATTGTTGTGGCTGTGACGCCCTCGGGTAGGATATCCTCGCTCAGGAAGGTCGGATCGGGATCCTTTCATATAGATACTCTAGAAGACGCTTTGGCCACTGCTGGGCATGTGGGGACATCGCTAAATAAGGCGCTATTCCAAAAACTTCAACAAGAAGAAAGTCTTGGAAGCTCTAGAGTGTGTTCTGGGTTCCTTAAGGACTAATGGACTCCTCATTTGGATGTGCAAAATTAAATGTCTGGGTTGAAATTATCTAGATAAAAAAAGGAAAAACATGACATAAGGAAAAAATGATCACGCTACATGGATAATCAAGTATTTGAGAGGAAATTAAACCTGATTATTATTGAAACATTTTAAAATTCAAACAATTATTTTTTTAAATTACTCATTTTTATGAGAAATAATTTTTGGACAATATTAGATATATTTCACTCAAATACTTGCATATATTCGCATTTTGACTTATGTGATTAATTTACTTTTTTGATCATTTTTTCTTACGAAGCCTTTTCCAACTATCCATCATTTGTATTATTTCTACATAGATTGTATTTTTATAAGGTTCATGTTGGGACTAATTAAAATAAATTATATATAATAAAAATAGGCAATTCCCATTTAGTGAGTTTTATTATATATTAGTCACCTATGCATATAAACAGTTTTATTAAACATAATTAGAGTAAATATATCATTTGGCAGCTCTTGTTTGAGCTGCTGTTGAAGGACAATGAACTCCTTTGAGTATATGCTTCGTTAACCTTAAATGAAGAATAGGTCATTGATCCACCATATCTAATTCGATCCACAATAATAAATATTTAATTTAATTCTTTATAAATAACGATTTAAAGCATGATGGATCCGTGGGAGCGTCAACTAGCAACTATTGCATTAGCCACCCTTGATTTGAGGTCGATTTCACATATATGTGATGTCCAGAGAACGGAAAAAATGTAAATCACATAAAAAATATTTTTTAACATTTTTTTTGTTTTGAAATTTGATTTAAAAACCACATTTTTCTTCATAATATCCTGAAATAAACACTTTTTTTCTCTTTATATGTAGAAAGATTGTTGAACGTATTTTTTATCACTTCCTGCATCATTTTTATAATTTTCTTCTTTTTTGATTTTTGTAGGGAAATAATGCACACCTAAATTTATGCCGCCTTTTGAATAAATCAAGGAATACTTGAAGTTTCTAGTATTCCTTGGAATAAATATACTTCTAGTAAGGCTTTTGGTTAATCCATGTTTTCTCTATAAAAAGGAAGAGTGCACGAGACCTTAGGGTCTTTTATCCGTCTCTAATGCATGTGACATGTATTTGTCATTTGCTTCATCGTGTGGCGGATAAGGTCAAATACCACTTTACTGACGTGAATAGTCTCATTTCTTCAGTTAAGAAAGTATTCCTCAAAGCCCCATCTCGATAAGCTGAATTCAGAAAATGTTGCCCTGGCCTAGAGCTCCCCCTGATCCAATTATGACCAGACAGACAACCTGGATCCGGGCAGCTGTTTGGTATAGTCAGAATTTCGAGCAAGTCAAAACAGTCGTGGATATGTTTGACCCTGACGATGCCAAATGTATATCCGATAGTCAGCGGATTTTTAAAATGAAAGCATCCTAGATGACTAAACATTTATTGCAAGTCATTTATCGTTTCTGTCAGATTCAATTACCAGCCAGGAGACCGCAGGAATTATACTCGAAGATAGACACAAAATCTTTGAAGATGCTGAGGATAGGATCTGCAAGATTCCAGGTGACGCCGGAGAGTTTTTAAAACTAAGTTGGATAACGTTGTTAAGAAGCATCCTGCCTTGCCAGCATTGAGACTGGTACGAGATGTGCTGCTAGGCAAACCTGGAGCTGCTCTTCCAGATGGGATGAGCCCAATGGATAGAGCTATTCTAAAATACTGTCACATTACCTCGGTAGATGTGGAGAAATCATTTTCGAGGTTAATTTTTTTATCCGACCGTCGCCAAAACCTCATCGAGAAAAATTTGGCAGAGATTATTGTATGTCACTGTTTTTATGAAATGATAAATTCACATTACATCAAATTTGGAGTCTACACAATAAACATTTTTTGCTCATTTGGGGTAACATAAAATAAAACATTTTTTAGCAAAATCCTCACATGTTTTCCGCTCTCTTGTGATGTCTAGCATATACAAAAATAACACTATGTAACAAAATTAAGGTCTTTTTTTGCCCTTGGGCTGAAATTCCTAATTAGAGTCCCATTTTTTTACGTAGATTCCAAAAATGCCACTCAAAAAATCGTCCGAAAAAAGGTTGGACTTTATGGCCTTTTTTGAAAATCAGGATTTTCATCATTTTTAATGGTTCACGCCCAGTTATCTTCGTGCAAAGTAAGAATAACCACAAATGTCAGTAGTATTTATTTTTACTATATCTGTGCATTTCAAATCCGTTTTTATAATTTATATATCTTTCGTACTAATCTAAAAAATTGGCTTCATATTTGAAAAAGTTGACCTTATTTTAGTGCTCTATTTAAGCGGCGATATATTTTTATTTCAAGTCTATTGACTATAATCAATATGTAATATATTTTTGGTATATGTCAATGCATTTCAGAACAGTTTTTATAATTTTGATATCTGGGATGAAAGTAAAGAAATAATCAATTTAGTATGAACAAGTATTGATCATATTAAGTAACTACTTTTAGGGGATTCATTGAAGTTGCATTAAATATTATTGTGATTTGTTACGAAGAAAAAAAACAGGTTTGCCTTTTTATTTACATATAATTATTTACAATTGTCAAAAATAATTTGATTTTTTAGAGAGTTACTGTGATTTGGAAAATTGCATTCCAATATTGTTATCAAATTATTTAAGGAACTTATAAATAAAAAGGCAAACATGGTTTTTTCTGACATGTAAACATGTAATAAATACTTTGTGACATTTGTGGTTATTCTTACTTTGCACGAAGATAACTGGGCGTGAACCATTAAAAATGATGAAAATCCTGATTTTCAAAAAAAAGGCCATGAAGTCCAAACCTTTTTTCGGACGATATTTTGAGTGGCATTTTTGGAATCTACGTAAAAATGGGACTCTAATTAGGAATTTCAGCCCAGGGGTAAAATCCTGTTACATAGTGTAATTAATATTTAAAAAGCAACGAAATTTTGTAGTATATTTATTAATCGTATATATTAAATAATCTGGTGTTATGGTTTATGGCAAGAAAATCAAGGAGCAATGTCTTAAAAGAACTGTGCTTATGATTACGTATGACTTGTTTCACCCTAAAAAATTAGCCGTATTACTCCACTTAATTATATGTATATTAGTGTATTTTGACGCTTCCCGTATTTGATTATTTTTAACTTCTTGAACACTTTTTCACAAGAAGCTCTTTTCTTTGTCTTTTTTTTCTTAAAGGCAACCAAAACATATTGTATTATAAATTATTTATTTCTCCCAAAAAATACACAAAAAGATAATGAATGTTCAGTTATTATAGTTAATGGTCAGGGCATCGTTTTGGAGCTCCTGGCTGAGCTGCGTTTGCAGATCACTCAGCTTCTTTTTGAGAACGGCGGTTCCGTTGAGCACGATGTTCTCGGCTTGAGGGACCCCGCGGCTTCCACAATGAAGAAGAACTTGTTCGCCTTTGCCTTGTAGTCATAGGGTGCCTGGGTCTGATCCTCTTCCAACTCCGTGTACTCGGACTTGGGCCACTCCTCGGGCTTGGGATAGAGCGTGTGGCGGAGGGCGTTGTCGGGGTCGTACTCGAAGGAGACACCCGCGGTGGGATTCCACTTGGCGTGCTCCTTGGCGAAGCCCTTCTTGGCGTAGGCGCGGACTTTTAACTCTTGACCCTTACGGAGCTTCACGATGAGAATGTCGTCGTTTTCGTTGCCGTACTCGTGACCATCGTCTTCCTAAATTAAAGTAAGATGTAAAATTGAAAGAGTGAGAAGATATAATTATTGGTAACCGAGGGATGAGAAAATTGACTCGCGGAAGAGAGAACGAGGATCTTAAATTACCAAGGGAGGTTTTAGTTGAATTATATTTAATTTTTTAGTGTTCAATCTTCGGAATGAAATAAGTATTTGTAACATTAGTTATGTGAATTTGTAACTTATACAAAAATAATTTAAGCCTTTTAATTTACTTCTATACTTAAGTGAACTTATATAATTAATAAGCGTTTTGTATACATCTTCCCTACAATCCTTGATTTTTAAAATGTCGTTATTCTCTATATATATATTTTGAACCAATCAATGTGCAACTCAATCATAAATATATCACATAATATGTAGTTGACTGAATTAATTATAATGCATGGCAATAGTAATTATGTAAACATGAAATAGATCAAAATCTAGACAATCATTAAATATTATACTACGTCATAAAACCTCATAATACACCAATTGGAGCATTTTTTTTCTATCACTTTCTTTATATAAAGAAATTGCATTTAAAACAATGTATAGCTAAGAATTAACGTTTCAAATTAGATCTCTAAATACAAAAGTTAAGCATCAACAGTAGATAATTTTGTTATAAGTAACAATCGAAGAAAATATATATCTTGCTTACATACACAAAAAAATGCATCTGAAAATAAACATTATGGATTGCGTAAACTCTTAATGTCGAGGGCAGTGGTTGATTGAATAATGCTTTTTTTTGTACAACACTTACTTCATCTTTCATAATAATTCAACATAAATTTCATCTAAAATACAATTCGAAAAAATTGCTAGCTTTAAGTGTGTTTTTTTATTGAGGCTCAAAACATTTACATCACATAATTACATATATGTATATATAAAATGTAAAAGAAGAGGAATTACGTTTAACATTTTAGCCTGAGACGCCTTTTAGCATATATTAAAAATCAACGACAACGGGTACAGAACATCTAAAATAAAAGCAAATGAGGGCTATTAAAAAAGTATACAAATATAAAAGTTCTATCAAAAAGTCATTTTTGTTTAAAAGCTTCAGTCGATTTAATAATTATTTTTAACATTGACAAATATTTAGCATATATTTTGGAGTAGAATTAGATCAAATCCCCACCAACCTGCCATCCAGATCCAAAGGCATTTGGGGGTTTTAAGGAGAAGGCATAACATCAAACAGCAGAAGAAATTAAAATAGATCGCAATTTTTCTGCTTCCAGAGGTTGATGGTTGCACAGTTTACTTTTGGGGGTTGAAATTCTCTGTTAGGGGTACGTTTAAACATCTTAATTTGTATATGATAAGTTGTATTTTAGTTGATCAAATTGATTTCTTTTTGGTCCGAACTTATGTAAAAAGCAACGAAATGGTGTTCAAATTATATTAAACTTTTTTTTATATCCTCAGGGATGCAACCATAGAGAGAGATGTATATATATAGAGCTTATTCCCTTCAATAGCAGAGAAACATCGTCATTCAGCTGTCGCCATTGCCCAAACTAAACAAAGTAATTTGATCTACGTCATCGTAAGTCGATCATAGAGATAGGAAAAAAATATATTGGGCAATATGACGATTGCCTCTAAAGAATCCAATAAGCTCTCTATGTCCATATATCTCTATGGATGTAACTCAATCGAATCAATATGTAAAATACATATCCCTAAGAAATTGCACAGTTTTTAAAATGTATGTACTTATAAAGACAAAAGAACTTCTTACGGAATATAATCTGAAGATTAAAAAAATAATGATTTATAAATGTATCGATTAGATTTCTGCTATCAATTGCAGGATTTATGTCGATTGGTAGTGGTGCATTAACTTCTGAATCATGCACACGATTAGGGTGTAGACTCCAATGTACAATACTGGAATGGGAGCATTAATTCAAACGTTATATACAAATATATCTTACTTCCCTTGACTGGGCGATTATATTTGATAACTTATTAAAAAATTCATTTGTGGGACTTAAGTTCAGGGCCCATTTGTCCCTTGTATATTTGAGTGTCGATGCAAGTCGATTGATGACTGAGACATTATCCTTTCTATTGCTAATATTTATCTCGCTCAAGAAAACGAAGTATTAAATCAAGCTCCAGAGCTGGGATTCAGTGGAAAAAAATCTACTGCCGGTATCAGTAGTTTTTAGCAAGCATTGTTATGTATAATAATGTAAATTGGTAGCTTTTAGAAAGCTTTGTTTTATCAGTATCGGTAGATTTTTTCATAAATATACCGATTGAAGTGGTATCGGTAGAGTTTAAACTCATTCAAGAAATGAAAATCCCGATATACTAACGGTTTGCACTCACTTTTAAATCTACCGCTACCAATTGACATAAACCATGCAGCCGGTATCGTATTCGGTAGTTTTATCAAAGAATAAAAAATAGATAGATATCAGTAGAAGAACTCTTAATACCGAAAGTCAATAGATAATCACATTTCTGTCAATTGCATAATTACGAATTCTTTAAAATATGGATTTGTTTAGCAACAAAGTACATTTAAAAAAATATACAAAGTAGTGTAAAATTTAAACATAAAAGAAGATTCAAAAAATGAATGAATTTTAGCGTCCTTTCGTCACAGATCCACATTAGTCAAGTCTACCTGATTCCTGGAGGTAACTGGTATGACTTTGGGGTCTGAAGACTTGAGATCCGCGGAGGTGACGTTCCTCGTGGTGTCTTCGTGACATTTAACGTCCAGTGTAAACTCTACGGCACATTCCCGGCAGAAATCCGTGCAGTTGCAGTCCCTGGAGTACTGCATGGAGTCCACGGACTCGTCGCTTGTCAAGGGAATCATTCCGAGTCGATGAGCAATGAACTCGTCGCTCAAAACGGTGGAATTGGACTCCAGTTGGACCCAGTCGATTGCCATGATGGGCGTCTCTGCTATCATCACGCGGCGGATCGAATTTGCCACACTTAGATCCGTGTCCTCCAATGTGAACTTCACGAGGTCCTCCGTGAGCTCCGTGATGTTGATCGAGGGCTGATTCGCATATGGCATCCTGGTAGAATACTCCGGCAAGTGAACTAATGTTGTTGTTTTTTAACAGGGAATTGTTTTGATGGTGCTTTTGAACCAAGCTGAGGAAAAATAATATCAGGCCCATTATAATTGGTTGATCAACGTATGACGTAGTTGAGAATGCTAATATTTTTATATGATCTTCGTCAAGGCATAGAGATAGATATATTTCTCTCTCTATGTGTCAAGGGAGAAAAGAATCAATAAAGAATTGATGTATGACGTCACTGGTATAAGTTTTTTTTTTTTTGTTAAAAAGAACGCTGATTCTTAATATACTATGTTGTGGCTCATGTGAACTTGAATTCAATACAAGGATGTAAAGGATTATCTTAGTAATAAGCTCTCTATATATTTATATATCTATTGTAGTTTAGCAACAAAAGCAATAATATACAGTTACATGAGTAATACAGTGACTCCCCAAAAAATGTTCACGCAACCCTTTAATTTGTAACAAAGAATGAAACATATTTATACAGATATACAAACTAATAGATATTAACTAAGTTTATGTATTGATGTCATTTTTTATTAATATCTTTTCACAAACATTTCATACGAGAATGCTACAATAACGAAAATCAGTAATAACTTATTGTAGACCCAATACATAATTAAGAAAATGGATAATGAAATATTAAGCCCCTTTACTATAAGTTTCATACATCAATAGATGAAACATAAATGAGCCAAACATGCAAAATAGATCATTAAAAAATAATTTATAATTATGCTTTATTAGCTGTTTCCCAATAAATGCAAGACTAATTTTAAAATGGTATTTATAAAGAATAGAATAAAGTATATGTCCAATAATTAAGCGCCATTATATTTCCACCAGATTATTTATAAAAATCTATTTATAATAAAAATGCCTTCCATTTAATTAGTCAATAGGTCCATAAAGGGTTTCGTGAGCATTGAATCATTGCCAGAAACATGGCATGAGCCTATGAAAGCAGAACTTTTTTCTTCTCTTCGAGTACAAAAGTTCTTGTTTTTTTGATTGCATGAGCCGTTTCCAAGTCAATCCTCACATTATTTTGATTTTGTAAACACTTCCTATCTATACTCATCAAAATCATATTGAAAATGAGTTCAAAACGTGCATTGGTTCTCTTGGCTGAGGGTGCAGAGGAGATTGAGACCTCTATTATCGTGGACGTCCTTCGACGTGCCGATGTATCAACAGTACTTGGAGGCCTTGGCTCCGACACCTCCCCTGTTAACTGCTCACGAGACATGAAGTTCGTGCCAGACAAGGCCCTGAAAGACATTACCAATGAGTCCTTTGACGCCATCGTTCTTCCAGGAGGACTCAAGGGATCTCAGAACCTTGCCGCATCGCCGGAGGTCAAAGTTCTCCTTGAAAAGCAGTTGTCTGGCTCTGGTATTCTGGCAGCCATTTGTGCGGCCCCCACCGTGATTTCCACGCATGGTCTTGCCAAGGATAGGAAGATCACGTCCTATCCCTGCTTCAAGGATGAGTTTGTGAAGTCAGGCTATACATATGTGGAGGAAGATGTTGTGGTGGATGGACCGCTGATTACGAGCCGGGGACCTGGAACAGCTTTTGCCTTTGCGCTTAAGCTTGTGGAAAAGCTTACAGACCTTGAGAAGGCCAATGACATCAAGAAGGCCATGCTTCTCTAGAAATATAGTAACCAGAAAATATTTCATCTCATAACTATTTAAAAAAGTATTATACTTGAAATAAATATAATAATATTCATCAATTCATCACATATTTAGCTATTTTCATACTTATTTTGTAAAACAATTACTTCTGATGACTGATGAAAAAACATTTTATCCCTTACATCAGGAAGAACCTTCTATATCAAACACAAAAATGTCATATAAATGAAGAAATATTATACTTTAAATGAACGTAAAAAATGTAGTTTCATCGCATCATGTCTCAAACAGATGTAAAAGTACTTTATGTTATACCGTAGCTATACACTATTGATCGCCTTCCTCTTCTTGAGCCGGGTTGATTTTAATAAATGTGCAACTACCCTACTCATTGAATATGACACAGGGTATTAGTTAATGTCTACTGTTATCCTTTCAATGAAATTAATAATATAGTCTTATCATGTCTTTAGCTTATCAAAATTTAACTTTGGGATTAAAATGCATTGGATTTATGGTCAAGCCTTAAAATATTAAATTCAGAGGAATCACATACTTATTGTTCGAAACCTCTGGCAGGCTTAATTGTTTTTGGAAGACATCTTACTTAATCTAATTTTGTTAATATAGGAAACTTAATTCCGACTTATGAAAATTTAATTTTTAAAATTAGACATTTTTGACGCAATATGTAGAACGAAATTAGGGCAAGAAGGAATATCCGAAGAATTTATTAGTAAATACACTTATGTGATTTGTACGAGGAATGAAACTTACTCAAAGTTCAAAACCCATCAGATCTATCATAAAAATATTCTTTTATTTTTATGCATACATATAGGCAAATTAATTTTTAAAGATAACTTAAGCGAATATTACGAATCATTCGAAACGAAAACTGCTTCAGCGGTACCTTTTGCAGTCATTACTGGTCCAAGAAAAGGATTCCATATCAGCCGCTAGATGGTGATATTATCATCTATTTGTCAACAAACTCTCAATAAACAATAAGAATTATTCTCTGATTTTCCGTTTGAAGATGGGACGGAGTGAAAAAAAGAAAAAAAAGAAGTCCTCTTCGAAGAAACGCCGTCACCGCTCTCCGTCGACATCATCGAGTAGTAGCAATGATCACCGCCGCCCTAGGAGCGAGAAGAACAAGTCTCATCGTCGCTCTAGGCGTCGAGAGTCTAGCAGCTCTTCCTCAGACACCGATTCATCCCTAGAACTCCTCCTGCGTTTGGAGAAAGAACGAAGCGAGCTGAAGCGCAAGCGTCGTGCCGAAAAGGAGTCCCTTAAAGCTCGTGAGACCCCTGAAGAGAAGCGTGGCCGTCGCCTCCTCAAAAAGGAAGCCAAAAACCGCAAGAACAATGTGGAAATGGGCTGGAACGATGAAGTCAAGTACACCAATGAGGACAATCCTTTTGGGGACTCCTCCCTCACGGAAACCTTCCGCTGGGAGGCCAAACTCAAGGATGAAGGACTCAACAAGCTCTCAGAAAAGGAATACACCAAGCTACAACGCGTCAAAGCTGAGGAAACACGAGTCGAGCTGGAAAAGGTGAAGAAAGCCCGTCTCCTACGTGAGAGAGAGCGGGAAGAACGCCTTACCTTGCAGGAACTCACAGAGCGCTCAAAGGAAAACGATAAATTTGTCAAATGGCGACAGGATGAGGATGAATTCCACCTCAAACAAGCGCGGACGAGATCATTTATTCGTATACAAGACGGGAGGGCAAAACCTATTGACTTATTGGCTAAATATATTACCTCCGAGGATCAGGAATGTGATGCCATTCACATGCATGAACCCTATACCACTCTAAACGGACTTACGCTTCTTGATCTGGAGGATCTGCTCGCAGACATACAAATCTATACAGAAATCGATTTGGACAAAAACAAGGAATTTTGGGAGGACATTACGACCATTGTAGAGGATGAGCTGGGGAAGCTGAAGAAAATGGAGGAGGCAGAGTCACGTCGTCAGGGGATTCATAAATCTGTCTCCAGTGAGGTGAACAATATATTTAAGGATAAGAGCTCTTCTGAGCTGCAGGCTCTGAAGGAAAATATAGAGAATAAACTCTCTGGAGATGGAGAAGGGATCGATGTGGGCTACTGGGAGACTCTTCTAGGGCAATTGAAGGCACTCCTTGCACGAGCCCGTTTGAAGGAACGTCATGATGAGAGTCTTAAGAATAAGTTGGCCGTGCTGAAAGCGGAACAAAAGACGTCGGAGAAAACACAGTTTGAGTCTGAGTCTGCTTCGAGTGTGCCTGAGGAGGATCCAGAGCCGGGACCGAGTCGTGATGCAGAGAGCGATTTACTTACTCCTGCTCTGGAGGAGTATGAGAGGGGTAACTACAGCCCAAAGTATCGCCAGGAAGAGGATCTTGAGCTGGGTGCCCTAGTGATCTCTGAGGAAGAGGAAGCAAGTCGAAGACGGTTCGATCAAGAGAAAGCTCTTAAGGGTGTGAAGGTCGAATCTGCCCTCAACGCTGAGGAGCGAGCTCTTGAGCGCGAGGCCAAGAAGGGTATGAAGGATGATGAAGCCTGTTTCTCCGTGGAGAGCGCCCTGGAGCAAACCTACGACTGGTCTGACAAGTACCGTCCTCGTAAGCCCCGTTACTTCAATCGCGTTCACACGGGCTTTGAGTGGAACAAATACAATCAGACACATTATGATGTGGACAATCCCCCGCCCAAGATCGTGCAGGGATATAAGTTCAATATATTTTATCCGGATCTCATAGATAAGTCCGGAACGCCGGCCTATACCCTGAAACCCTGTTCGGAGAATAGGGACTTTTGTATTCTTCGCATCCATGTGGGCCCACCCTATGAAGATATTGCTTTTAAAATCGTGAATCGGGAATGGGAGTATGGATACAAGCGGGGCTTTAAGTGCCAGTTCCATAACAATATATTCCAGCTGTGGTTCCACTTTAAGAGGCTTCGATACAGACGATAAATAACGGCATAGTAAATAAACTTTGTATTAATTCTCTAACTTGTGTCACTATAAATATATATATATTTATATAACAGATGGTTGTGAAAAAAAATGTAGTTGTTGCTTATATTTCATGGGCAAAAAAGGATTATGATGCTCTCTCGACTCAGTAATTGTTTGATTATATTTACTATTATTAAAGTAAAGAAGGAGAAGAAGGATATTTAGAAAATACCAAATCTGTTTTTATACTCCTCACTTTTCTTAAAGAAAAAAAAATGTCTTCATTTTACAACTTTTATGACGTTTTACACTTAAAGAGAAGGTTTTTCCTAATCTACTCAAAAAGGAAACGCTTTAGTTTTTTTCAATAATGTTTGAGTCTATTTTAAGGTATTAATCATTTAAAATAATATTGTTTGAGGTTTTTTTTGTTTGTTTAAAAAATGGCCCAAAATGTTTCATTTTTTTTAATAACTTCTCTCATATTAAAAAAACTTAGCCTCGAGATAGAAAGGAATTGATATCCAGAAGGCCATCACAACAGTTAATTAAACTAACTTGGATTTACGATCTAAAAGCAAGTGGATCTTTCTAGAGATGCTAAAAAATAGAGGGATCATTTAACTTATGTGCTGATATGAAATTTTAGTATCCATACAGATATAAACAATCATTAAAATATACGATGCTTTGTTAAGTGGCATTCGTAACAAACTTAAACCCTTAGTTTATTGTTGAACGCAGTGCTTAAGAAATGCTCTACTCAATTACTTTAATAAAGTAAAATCTAAACTACTACCCTCAAATGAATAGTTGAACATAGAAACTAAAGCTTTCCTTCATGATAAGAGTAGATTTAAATATAATGGACTGAACCATTCACGTATAGATATATTTTAAGAAAAAAGTCATATCATTAAATAAAAAATATTTTATTTTAACAAATATAAATACTTTTTTACGGCAGAAATGTAAGCAACCACTGAGATAGACACCACCATGTAAAGGCAATTGAAGGTTCAATGAAGATTGAGGGTCCTGGAGGAGGTTACTCCATATTCAAATCCTGGAACATGTCCTGCACAACACCCTGCGCAGGTGTGGCATTAGTAAAAATAACGCCAAGGAAGACATTTTTCCCAAAGTCCTTGTGCATAAGGACTTTACAGCATCCTAGATCCTCGATGCGGAAGCCCAAGAGCCGTAGCTTCTCGTCCGTCTCCAGGAATGTCATTCCGGATGGATTATTTCGTGCGTAGAATGGAGCCCCACTTGAGGGATGGATAAAGTCCGCCCAGTAGCCCTGGTCCTTGATCCGTGCGCAAATCTCCTTTGCGATCTCCACAAAGTGTTCTGTGAGCTCGTCCCTTTCGGCCTCAGTGGCCTCGCTCCACTTGGACATATCGGCCTGGGTCTTTTGGGAGAGGGATATAACGCTGAGGGAGCTGAGTTCGTTGATGTGAGGGAACATTGGACGAAGGTGGCTCTTGAGAAGCGTGGGAGCCTCATGAAGCTCGAAGCGAAGCGTACGGACACCGGAAGCTCGGGGAACTCTGGGGAAAAGAAATAATAAGTTTGACGATCAATAAAGTAATCTTAAAAAAGGTGTCCTAGATATTCGGGTTATTTGCCTACTTGGTTCGATGTAATTGTAGTATCCCTGTGGACAAAGGCATTATAACATTAAAATTAGTGTATTTAATCCATCATATTTTAATGAGGCGGATCTTAATTGACATTTCCCTCTCAGGAGTCAAACCTGCGATATTTATGCTTCTTTGATATTCAATATGGTTTTTTAGAATAAAAATATCTTGGTTACTCAGAGATGGGTATTTTCCCTCAACTTATATTTAAGGATGAACTTTTGAAGGCCATTGTACTGACTTCGGAAAGTACATATACAAAAATTAAAACAAAAGAGAAGGTTGAATATAGAAATAAACAAATTGGATAGGCACGATCATAGCTCTGAGAAGGTTTACCTGAAGTATTTATTTATAATCAGTCTAGAGGATAACTATTGATATGTAGTATTCTTCATATTGTTAAAAATGTTCATGGTAAATACATCGTTAATTCCATATGGTCAGATTTTTGAAGGGAGAATATTTGATTTACCATAGGGCAGATAGCGCATCACCGTCATAAACATAGTTTAAATGAGGTGGTTCAGCAAGAAAGCAATTCTATATGAAAATAGTGAAAAATGAGAAAACACTTTTTTTTACTGCATAAAAATGACGGCCAAATATTTCAGAAGCATTATAAGACCAGTTGCGGCCGTTTTTACTCATGAATGTCATTTTTATTTCGATAAGTTAGAACGATTTTATTTCCTTTGGACTTAATTATAGAGTTAAATTCCACATGGCTCCGATTTATCCCTCAAAGACAGTCCTTTTTTTCATAGCCATAAAGAAATTTATTTCTTAGCAATTATCAATTATAATATACAATTAGCAATTATCGGAGCTTGTATTCAACTAATCGAAATATTTTACTAATACAAACGAAGGATAATTTTACCAACTATATCTTACCGAACTCATTTTCACAAGAATCCGTTTAAAATTGGATTCTTGCTGGACCGCCATATAAATGAGTTGTCATTTCTTATCACTCCAAACGCACAAACAAATTAGTTATATATTTTAGTTGAACAAATAGAAATTAATAAACGGAATAAATTTGAGAACATGATGAATAATAAATGTTTTAAAACAAGTGGAAGAGTTCAAGACCAGTAATAATAATAATATTATTATTAATTAATAATATTATCCCTTTTATATTATTAAGTAAGAAAAATCATTACCCCAGATATATTTTTCAATTTGATTCAATTTGCTTCTTCGTCAAGTAGAATATCACCCAGAGAGTTTTAACCACATATATATAAATCAAGAACAAAATGTGGATATTCGATTAAGGATGTTTTTATTGCTTTGTTGTATATTTGCACACCGTAATATCAGAGTTCAAAAGCCCACGCCCAGCATTAGATTAAGTATTCATTGGGACCAGAGACGTACTTTATTGTGGGGGATCTTCTAGGGTGCAAAATATTTAGTGGAGCACGCCTTAAAAGAAAACGGATCAAAATCTGTCGATCAGGAACAGTGCCAAAATGACTTTTCTGCTGTGCTTCTGAATATGTGTGATCAATTTATCTATTTGCATGTAATCAGTACCAGGATTGCAACATTTCTAATTATCCTTTTGTGAAATGTTATAGATGGTATGATAATTATGCCATTCTTACAAGTCTTTGCCTTGGTGGGATGTCTTTCGTCTCTGAGGGAAAGTTTGGTCTTTGTGTCATATCGTATCTGAGTGGAGTGCAATTCATTTTCAGGAAATCAAGATTAAGATACAAATGCATGTGAAATACAAGTTTGGCGTGTATCATGCGCCAAATGTGTGATACTTGAGATATTTGTTACTTCCAGACGTCTCCGACTTTATGAAAATTGGATTGTTCATTTATCACACCATTTACTAGTTCAATTACTTCATTATTTGTATTATTTTCAGGAATATTTTTGGGAACCAATTTCCTGCAGAGTCACTTGATGTTTATTGCTTAAACATAAATACGTTTCTTTAGAACCGGTTCCATTGTGTCAGTTTTTTTCATTCTAGAAATCTAGTCATCTTACTGTCACTATATTTAGAAACCATGGGATCGTAGTATGATAGGGAAATGCTTGATAATTATATCATTCTTATTTTTTTTTGCATTGACGTGGTGTGTCGATTTCTTTGAAAGGGTCCAAATGAGTAAGAACCTTAAAAGTAGTCAGGAGCATCTCTGATAGGAAACATGGGTTTGATGTTGGTGGTGTTTTAGCGTACCCGAGAGTATATTTTGGCAGAGGTATCCCTCGGAGCCCTTCGTGTACTGGATGTAATCTTTAGCAGAGGAAAGGGTCTGGCTTTGCATTTCCTTGGCCGTGAATGAATAGAGGAGCTCATCCGAGGGATTATTTCCACTGCTCTTATGGGCATCAGGCTTGGCCTCGGACTTGGCAAGGGTTGAGGGTCCAACAAAGCCTGGGAGAGGGAATCGGGGGTCCACCTCGGAGAAGACGTTGAGCCGAGGGTCCGGCCAAATCGTCTCGGACTCCTGGGTGTAGACATAGAGCTCCGTGAGACCACCCGAAGGGGTCTCGTTCCGCCAACGGAGGCGATTCAGGCCGCTGCAAAAGCCTCGCCTCAAAGAGGACATATCCTTGAGAGAATAAGAGACAAAGGACATAATTCTTATTGATGTATATCAATCTAAAATGGATATCAAAGAATAGTTATAGTCTTAACTGCGACACTCGTCCTGAATTCCGTCACTCAAGAAGTCGAGTGACGCATTTTGATAGTAAATTGATGATGCCATATACAACAAGGCCTTTTTCATAACAAAATTGAGGAATATTATATTTATTTGGTGACATCATTGGCACTAGACACCAAAGTATCAAATGACACAAGAGACATTCCAAATTGCTATATTTTCATTTTTTCAATCAAAAATTAAAGTTGACTATAATTTACCCGATTTTAACATAATTATTCATCAATAGTCATTTGTACAAGATAGCCAATGAGGCCATTGAATTATAATAATAAGCCATTGAATTGGCTTATTATTCACTTCTCAATGGGGTTTTTTGGTATCAATGATTTTTAAAATATGACATCATTGGCTTTAGTTTGCTTAGTCCAAGTAACTGAGAGGTCAAATCTCATGCCTGATTAATTATTTTCTATATATCGAATATTTAATGTAATATTAGTTTTCGTTGTTCAATAAATAATGAAATATTTTATGTAATTGTCTAACTGTAAGTTGTTTATAACATGGAACATTTAGACCACTGACGTCATCCATTGAACAAATATTTCTTTACCCCCTTAGTATGAAATTTCAAGGTCAGTTTCTTTTCTAACGATACCAATAATTTCCATGGGATTTTGCTAAATAACAAGTTGAAAATATAGTTCCATCTACTTAAGTAATATATTCCATGACTGTCTCTCAAGCATACTGCTACTCTATATAACAATTAAAACATGAATTAATTATCGAATCTAATATAAAATTCCTGTATACCTAATTTTATCAATATTATGCAATAGTCGTGACGTTATTACCTTTCATATATAATAAATATAATCTTAGAAAACTACACATCACTTCTATAAGATGTAGAGTTTATGTAACTACTATTATATATTCAATATATTATATTTATTCAAGAGCATACCAATGAATATGTATATATTGTTGCGAAAGCGCTGATGATAAGACACGAGGCTTCTAGAGTAGACTGATTTTATCAATATAAAATATAATATACATAGAACTTATGTCTCAACCGGCTGGGAATAAAAAGCTTGGACTTCTCTTGAAGGTGTGTGACCTGTCCGCCACAATATAATATCATTCATAAAGAAATTGTAACATATCCTCCAGACATTAAAATTAATTCAAACCCTCATTTTTTTAAACGAAAGGATTACCATATTTTGTATGAAAGAAATATTTTGACTCTTGGATTGTTTTTATTTACCTTTGACGTCACGCACATGTGAATGTCAACAGTTCTTCTACCGAAAATGCTTCGTGCAATAATTCGGAGACAATCCTCTCTGTTCCCTCCGTGTCGCTCCAGAGAACGAGGTTTTTCTTCGGGCAAGCGGGGATCTATTTTATCTATAGTAAACACGGGAGGTGACAAAGGAAAAAAGGCAGTTGGTTCTTCAGTATTTAAGCCCGTCCAAGTGAGTCCCGAAAGTGGAGAACATGGAAAGATCGGCGAGGAAATCGCAGGGAAAATCAGCCGTCCTGCTCTATTAAAGGAACTAAATAAATTTAGCCTAAAGCCTGAAATCAAGGAACTCAGCTTTGAGCATGGATTGGACGAGTACCTCTATCATCAAGCCTATGTATCATTTCGAAAATATTGCCTTGAAATCGATAAATTGCCTCCGGACCTGTATATATTGCTTAGGTAATGGCCCAATGTGGTTGACGTTACGTGCACGAAGGTGCATCACTATAGTATTCTTAATCCCTTTAAAAGAAAAGGGTTTGTTTAACAATGAGCGCAGAAAGTATACTAACACGAAGCAAATGTATTCTTGTATGTTTGTTTCGCCACATTGGAATCTAATCAGATATGAGCTAGTTGAATTGCACTTTTAGACAAACATTTGGATTTTCAAAATTAACTTTAAATATCCTAGGTTCGACTGATAAATTTGAGTGCTAGATTGCTTATTTATATTCAAACCCTACTACATTCGTAGTCGAACCCAATAGGCAAAAATAAAGTTTGAATTTATGTAGATAAAAAATGGCAAATCCTTAAAAGGTGCTCTTTCTTTGATAACTTTCTTTCTTGAAATTCCACGGCGAATTTTATTATTTCCTTAAATATGCTGCAGCAACAATCACCTACAATTATGTTCATAAGTTTTTATTAGAGAAAGGCTCATATGAAAAATAGTGTTGCGTTTATACATATGTTATCCATAAATTTAGTTAATATTTTATCTTCATAGTGACGTTCTTAAGGGTCACACGGTTGAAGATATTTTCCCCTTCTTCCTCAAACATGCCCGAAAAGTATTTCCCCACCTGGAGTGCATTGTGGACTTGAAGAACATCGGGGATTTGACGGACCCCTCCTACTGGTATCCTGAGGCCCGAAGCATCAACCGCAAGATCATTTTCCATGCAGGTCCCACGAACTCTGGTAAGACCTACCATGCCCTCCAGCGGCTCTTCTCTGCCAAGTCCGGTGTATACTGCGGTCCCCTCAAACTCTTGGCTGTGGAGGTCTGTAATAAAGCCAATGGCCAAGGTACACCCTGTGATCTCGTTACTGGCGAAGAGAGACGCTATGCGGACTCGGCCGATAATCCTGCAGCTCACATCGCATGTACTGTGGAGATGACGAATCTGAATCAAGTCGTGGAGGTGGCCGTCATTGATGAAGTACAGCTCCTAAGGGATATTCAGAGAGGATGGGCTTGGACTAGGGCCTTGCTGGGTGTTCCTGCGGAGGAAGTCCATGTCTGTGGAGAAGTGAGTGAGCCTTTTTAAATGATTCTTGATAGAGTTTTTCAAATAAATATTGCGTTGCATGAATTTATTTTCATGAACCAAACACAGTTAAATGAGTAGATATGTACAAAGTCAGTTCATATTTTATTTGTATTGTAGTTATTCATTGGGATATATAAATTACCACGGGGTTACTTTCAATTCATTATCACTAATGTTTTTAGAGGTATTTTGTAAATACAGTTCATAAGTACCATCACGGACTAATCTATATAACATTTTATTGCAAGAATATCCGGTCATCCACCATGGTTTGTCCTGATCATTAAAATTAATTTTATTGAATCGATTTGTATCATATCCCTGTTATGCTGACAAACAATACGTCTCATTTGTTCACATATTTTTGACGAAGAACGTCGGTTTCTTTCGAATATCATTTAAAAATAGAATTTATTATAGAATACCTATAAGGTTATATTCATTTCATATTTTCGTGGATAGTGAAATTGTATAATTTTCATTATCATTTTGACGTCATCAAAAATATATTGGCATGCTTTCTTCCCACTTGCCGGTGATTTTTAATGGCGTCACAACGGCTAGCCAAAACATACCATGTATTTCAATATAAAATGACATCTTGTGTTACTAGAATATTTAATTAGATTATCATATTTAAATTTTATAAATGTTTGTATGGAATGGTCTTTATTTTTACTCTGTTTTTTCCAGGGTGCAGCCATAGACTTAGTGCGAGAGCTCATGATCAACACGGGAGAAGAAGTAGAAGTAAGAAATTACAAGCGTCTTACGGATCTAGTCATAGAGGACAAAGCAGTGTCAAGTCTATCAAACATAGTCTCTGGAGACTGCATCGTCTGTTTCTCAAAGCAGGACATCTACCGCGTTTCACGGGATCTGGAGGCCATGGGCATGGAGTCCTCCGTCATTTACGGATCCCTCCCTCCAAGCACGAAGCTAGCCATGGCTGCCAAGTTCAATGATCCTAATGATCTATGCAAAGTCCTTGTCTCCACAGACGCCATTGGCATGGGCCTCAATCTCAACATTCGTCGCATCATTTTCTACTCCATGACAAAGATACAATTATTGGAGAATGGGGACAAGGAGATGGATACAATTTCTGTTTCACAGACTTTGCAAATCGCTGGACGAGCGGGTCGCTTTAACACGCAGTGGGAGACGGGATACGTCACGACGTTTCGTGAGGAAGAGTTGAAGGTTCTCAAGGACCTCATGTCTCAAAGCCCTCCCGAGCTTCTTCAGGCCGGCCTTCATCCAACATTTGAGCAAATTGAGATGTATGCCTATCTTCTCCCAAATTCATCCCTCTCCAACATCATAGACATTTTCATTTCCCTTGCACAAGTGGATGAAGGGCTCTATAGTCTCTGTAACTTAGACGACTTCAAGTTCCTGGCTGACATGATTGGACACATTAAACTGCCCCTGAAAGCCATGTATACCCTTTGCTGCGCCCCTATTAATCGCCGCATGCCCTTTGTCTGCACGATGTTCCTTAAGTATGCCCGGCAGTTCAGCCAGGGGGAAGTGATTACCTTTGACTGGCTGTGTCATCAAATTGGGTGGCCTATATCTGCTCCCAAAACGATCCTGGAACTTGTTCATCTTGAGGCTGTCCATGATGTGTTTGATATTTACCTATGGCTCCATTATCGATTCCCCGTAAGTTAATTATCATTTTTATATATCCGTCGTTTTTGAGAAAAATTGTAGGCATATTAGATTTTTAAAACAACTTGATTGAATTATAAATACATTTTTGTAGTGGAAGGTTTAAACCAAGAAACAAATTCTAGAACAAGACGACAATACAAAAAAGGCTTTCAATATCTTTAAATCTTCAGTTAGTGTCCCAAAAGCATAACAATAAACAAGATTGTAGAAAATGTCTATAATGTTTTTATTAATTGTTGAATATTGGGCGTATAGTAGATATTGACTATATTGGTTTTGTAACTTGATTATGATTTATCAAAATATTACCTCTTCTCGAAACTTAATTGACGTTTTACTATCTTTAAAATAATATTTTTATGCTTAAATTATGCTCTAATAAATTTATGAATGGAATTATTGGGCATAACATTACTTAATATTCATTGTCATTTTGACACTGCTATTAAATTGTAACGTACTCTATTATGGCTGATATATGATATTCGTAAGTTAAACAACCTCTACTGTACTAACGTAATTCAATGTAAATAGTTAATCTTTGAGAACGGTCGGAATGAAAGTCTCTTTATTATTTATAATTATCCCCATATGATTTTATTGATACTCATTTTTTAATAGGATATGTTTCCCGACGCGGAAATCATTCGCTCTGTCCAGGAAGAGCTTGATAAAGTCATAGAAGAGGGAGTCTCCAGCATTGTTGAGCTACTCCGTGGAGCCGAAACTGGAGTTTCATCTCAGATCAATCGAGCCTACGACGGAGATGACTTTGTGGCTAAGCAAAGAAAGAAAGTCTATGAAAATGCTCACTCCGGAATTAAGCCTGGGGGAACAACCAATCTGAGGAAGCTCTCTGATGAGCTTGTATCCCAAGGACTCCTCACTCCTGATCTCCTCAAGTCTCTCAAAAGTGAATGGGAGTCGGATTCATCCAAAAAGAAACGCAAAAAATAAGGATGAAACGAAAATGAAAACATAATTATTCTCTAGTTTACATGTTTTGAGAAAATTGGACTATTTAACATTCTGTGATAAATCCTTCTAAAACATTATTTTGTTGTCTATTTTTGTTTTTGTTTGTTATTTATTACGAAGTGATATATGGTATTCCTTTTGGGAGTACTGTTCTAGTGTATGAAACTGTTTATCGTAACGTCATGGATGATGTTGATTATTGCCTTCGTTTGTCTAAGGTCAATATTTTGACAAAATGGAAGTACATAATGAAAGATTTCATCTACCAATTTGGCAATTTAGCTCTTTTAAATTCTGAACGCCTCCATACGTTACAAGAAGTTGATATTATATATATATATATATATAATTTGTTCATTATAAAAAACTATTGCAATGTATGATTTTCAATTTCATACAACTTTCAAAGGATTCATAAGTAGATATAACTAAATATAATTTGCACAATTACATATCACCAAAATTTTGAAAAGTCTCCATTTAAAAAAGCATGATTTCTAAGCTAGAAATGTCAAACCAATAAATTGATTTGCTAAGTATTTGTTAGAGATGGGTTAAATAAATCATCCCAGTATGAAGGATGTAAAAGTATTTGAGTGCTAAAATACGTCATAAAAATTCAGCTACAAGTATATTATGACGTCACATAACCTCTGACAACACGTAGAATAACAAATTTATAATGTGTTCAATGTAAAAATACGTCAAAATTAAAAATGCTGCAATTTATTATATAATTTTTTCAATTTCACAACTACATGGTGCATATTTTTTTATATGTAAAATTGTTACTAAAAATTAAATGATCATCATAAGACCTATAGTGACGTCATCAGTCCAAAAGTAAACAAATCTCATATTCCTATATTATTTGTTTACCTTGGTTCCTACCTTCTATCTCCTCAAACCCAGGCATTTCTGTCCAAGAGAGAGGATTGCCTTCTCTTGGAAGAGCTCCATGATAGAATTCCTAAGAGAAGAATCCGAAGTCTATGATTTGTCTTTGATCGATTCAAGATGACAGCAGCTTTGGAGCCTTGCTCCTCCTCGACGACGGACTGGATTATCAACATGTTCGAGGCGGAGCAGAAATCTGCTGTCTTTGGGTCCTTGGCTGGGTATTTAAACACGGCAACCTTTGCGGACGTTAGCCTCGCATGTCGAAATCAAGTCCTTCGGGCACACAAAGTCGTTCTGGCGGCTTCATCCAAGTTCTTCTCTGATCTCTTCAGACATAATCCAGGTGGGAGGAAGTATAAGGGATACAAATGTTAATGTTCATCACAATGATGAACAAAGGCAAACCTAGACGAGGAGACCAAGATTCACATCAATAACTCTTGTTTTGAATTGATGAACTGGGTAGCCAATACATTAGTTCTTGATTCCATTCTATAAAAAATCAATGATACACAAACATTTATGTATATCTCAAAATCTTAGATTTGAATTGACATGAAAACGAAGCAGCATTACAAATGTATAGCTACGCTATTAATAAAATAAGACATTAATACATAAACTTAGTTAATGTCTATATTTTACTATTTCAGTCTTTCATCTCTAAATAGTCAAGAACATTTTTTATGTGAAAAATATATATGACCTAAGTTTATCTATTAAAGTTATATTTTATTAATAGCGTAGCTAGTCATTTAAATAGAAATAGACAATGTTTTCCTTCGATTAAAAATATATTTATTGATATTGATTATCTAAAGTATCCCATTTTTACATGCTGACAATATATTAAACTGTAATGGAATTAGAGTTCCTTTTTGAAATTGTATTAATTTGGATTAGGTTATGATTAAGGATAAAAATAAATGCCAAAAAGAAGTACTGGGATCAAGACAGACTTGGCTGTGAGATTTCGAAAACAAGGAGATAATCAGTCTGTTGCAACGAGGTCGACACTATACGAAGGTTATATAAGATCAATGCCAGTCATGATTATGCAATTCAAAGTTCAATGCTTAATAAAAAGACTATAAGATGAAAAAGCTTGTGGTGAGGTCATATGTGAAAATGATAAGTTCGAGACAAAGACATGTTCGAGACATGTGAGGGAGTTACTGTATGAAAATTAAGATGTGAAAAGCAAACTGTATTTAAAAATTTAACTTAAAACATCAACATGAGTACCTTTTTTCTTTTCCTTCTTGAAACTTTCAATAAAAGAACCCTAGTAGGAGCTGTTATTTAAAAATTGGTTGGTGCGTCAGCACTTATGTTCATTTATTGGCACTAAATATTATTTGAGAACGAAAATTTGCAAAAAGTAAAAAGTCATAAATTGATCATAGCTAAATTTTAAGATATACCTTTAAAACTGAGACTTTTTATAAGGCGGCCTTAATACTTACATTGATCTAACCAAAGTAATACGGATTTAAGAATATAATTTGATATAACTTTTAACCTATTTCAGCAATTGGAGTCGTGGATTTAGACCGTGAGCTCTCTCCAAACGGACTCGATCTCACCTACGAAGACGTTCAACTCATCATAGGCATCCTCTACTGCGTAGGAACCGTTGAAATATCCCCCGAGCGCATAGAGTCCCTCTTACTCATAGCACAAGTCTTAGGAATCCCAACGCTCATACACCTCCTCAAACGCATCAAGCGGAGCCTCTCCGCTACTCCAGACCCTTCATATTCGCAATCCTTTACCGTCAAACCCGCTAGTACCTTCCAGACATCCTTTGATCGCAGTGGGCCTGAACATATGGAGTCCCATCAAAAACGATCCTCTTCCTCTGTGTCCTTTTTTTCCCTTGCAAGCCCTCGTTGCACACCGGGATCCTTTGGAAACAATCGGGCCATTCCGTCAAACAATTCTAATGCTAGCAGCAGCAACACCACCAACAACAACAACGTCCTTGAAACCCTGGACCCTTCTTTCCTCCAACAGCTCAATAACCTCCACCAAATCGATGATATCGAGAATGCCCTTCTTCCCCACCTGCAAAACAACGCCAGCTCCCAATCTTTTGTGGACGGGATTGGAGCCTATGAGGATGACTCTGAAGCTCCTCCTCCTCCTTCTCCCATGAAGAGCCCCGTGACCCTTTTGATGCCTCCCCAGGGGCGGTCTATGCAAATTACTTCCATCACATCAGGGGCCTCTCTTGACTGATGGGCAGAATGATTGCAGCAGTAGTAGTATAGGTGAGGGTCTACTCCCTCCGCCTCCTGAATTGGAGGATTTGAGTGAGCCCCTTAGGCCCCTGGATCGGAGCGAACATTCCTCCAAGGTTCTTTCTAGGACGGAAGAACAAGAAGGTATTTTTCTTGAATTGACCCTCTGCCAGAGTCTTTGTTTTGTCAGATGTTGATGATGGGTTGAAAGGATGAAAACGGCAAAATGATAAAAAACATCTCAGAATAAACAATTGTATTAAAAAATGTTTACTTTCCCCCTATTTGACTGCTTAAAAGTGTAATGGGTCCCAAGGCAGGAATACGCGTCATTTATTAAAATAATATTCATAAGTGATAAGAAGTTCCATTAGGACAATATTCTAAACTTTAGAGGCCCTAGTTTAATATGCAACTAAAACTGGATGTTGGAATACGACAATATATCCGCTCTACTGCTAACACAAAACTTAAAAGACTGAAAATTACGCAGGCAGAGTAAATCATAAGAGCGTCATCTATGAAGCAAGGGAAATTGAGGATCTTCAATAATACTTAGCATGAGTAACCGTCTTTTTCCCCGTGGTTATCATATCTACTAACGCGAGATTGGGACCCTTTTTGTCATTCTCTTTTTTAAATAATAACAAAGTTCATTGAGTGTCCATTTTCCCTTTGAGGCCTAAAAAGCAGCTGATGTACCTTTGAAAATAAAAATAGTGAGCTGAATAGCTACACAAATCATTCATTTGTAGTTATGAATGGAAACAATTTTTATATAACAAGGCTTAAAATAGGAGAGGTACAATAGGGACCCGGAAAAGACTGCCACATGGGCCGTTCCGGGCAGATCCAATGAAATTAATTTTTGTCATGATAAATTTGTTCAGATGATGCTTACATATTTTCTCTCATTAAAATATCCGTTTGTTTGTCAAGGTATTAAATTTATATAGAAATCGAGTATTTTGTTAAATGTATTTTTAGTAGATCTATTTACGTCTTGTTACTTATACTAAGTAAAACTGAAGTATATGTGATAAGACGTAAATAAATAGATAGATCTACTAACAATACATTGGATAAAATACTCGATCATTAAATAAGTTTAAAACCTTGACAAACAAACGGATTTGTTTAATAAATTAGGTGCAAATATGTAAACATCTTTTGAACATCAAGTTTCTGGTCCTCCATGGTTTTAAAATCGAATATTTTAATTGGACCTCTACAAAGGCAGCCGTTTCGGGACGCACCAATGAAAATTGAGCTGTAAAGTGGTACAAATAAGGATCCATGTATATTATGAAAATAAAATATTAATATAACTTGGAAAACAAATTAAATGAATTTTATACTAAATACGTGTGTTTATCTAAATGTCTAGTTTTCTTATCTGTTTAAATAATTTTAAAGAGAAAAGTGAAGTTTAAGGTCAGTGGAAGATGTAGCTCTAACTTATCTATTTCCTTCCAGGCTTTAAGAATGAGAAAAATGAGACTGTCCAAAGCGAGGAAAGAAGTGTTAATGGTACTTTTTTTAAATGTTATATGTCGAAGAGAACCCTTATCGCCACTTTTATTCTTTTATTTCAGCTTTCAAGGAGAAAAGCAAGGTCGGAGGTGAGGAAGAAGCGGATGGCCGTGGAACATCCTCCCCTTGTCCTCCCGTGGCCAAACATGCAGACAGCAATGCATGTGAGGAAAGTAAGTGCACAACATAACTTTAGGTGCTTAAATTATACTCAAGGACATGAAAATATATAATTATACCTGATGTAAGTAGTTAAGTACTATATCATTAGCAGGCTTGTTGATCGGAGTTTTTTCTGATCGGCGATCAATAGCGATATTTGATCGCTGATCGGAGTATCGCAAAAGGTTCTGATCTTTATATCTTTTGATCGTAAGAAAATCACTAAAAAATAGCGATCCGACCAATTTGTATAAAATAACTAAAAAAGAAAAAAAATTGTAATAAGGATTTTTGAGACAAACCATACATTTCTTAAAACTTAACTAGCTGTCACATTGACCAAAATCCACTCCAACAACTAATATTTGTATAGAAAACACAAAATACAGACTAATACTAATGGAAAAAGCCAGTGTGTGCTATCCTGATATTTTTTGTCCTAAAATACACAGACAGGCGACTATTTAGAAGTCATTGTTTTGGAGCTCATAGGCTATGGGAAACATTTATTCTGGCATCTCCTGTCTTAAAATATGCAGACATATGTCAATTGTGGAGCCAGAGTGTTGGAGCTCATAGGCTATCAGAAACAATCATTCTGATATTTTTATCCTAAAATATACAGACAGGCACCTATGGAGAAGTCGTTATTTTGGAGCTCATAGGCTATGGGAATCAATCATTCCATTGCCATATAAAGATGAATACTTATAAAAGGTTTGACTGTATATACATTTAAATTTTTACTTAGAATTAGCATTACATAGGATTTTTTTTGTTGGTCGCAATTAAATTGATCGGATCGCTGATCGGAAGAATCCCTGATCGTTATATCGCTATATCGCAAAGAATTTCTGATCGCTATTTTTTTCCTGATCGTTCACAAGCCTGATCATTAGTAGATGTATACAGTGGGCATGTATTATTATTTCTTGTAACGTTTCATATAACTTTTGAATCCTAAAAATATGACTTCCATATTGGTTTACCGCTAGGATGCATGCTTATATGTAGGCCTCTTTGCCGCTCATAATTCATAGTAGTAAAATAAAGCTGCATCAGCTTTTTTTATAGTAACTTTATGACCATTTAATCAATTATGACATTAACTTTGCCCTATTATAACTTTTCATATTAAAAGCTTTTACATTGATTATACAGTGCGTATCAGTAGAATTTGATACTTAATAATACCAAAAAACGAAATAACAAGTAAAGTATAAATTTCAGTTTGTTATCAAAAAAGAATTTTTGTGATAAAAGATGGTTTACTGTAATTTCATTCAATGAAATTACTAGACACCATAAAGATACTAAGAATACTATTTTTCAATGTAACCGCCGTCTGAGGCGATCACCTCATCGAGGCGGCCGCGGAAGCTGATACATGCCTTGGTAATGATGGTGAGCTTGTTCGCACTGGCTGCCTTCAGAAAGTTTATTGTGTTGTGAGCAGCTTGTTAGTGCTTCACTGAATGTAGCCCCCCTAAAAAAATCTAGGGAATTGCAGTGTGGCGAGCTAGGAGGCCACAAGTCGGCCGACCATGCTAAAGGAGTCAAGCCTTATGGGCTGGGGTAGAGTCTGCTGCCCCAGCAACAGTGTATCCAGGGCTTCACATCAGTCCTCAGAATCTCCTGGTACAACTCAGCATTGGCCCTCAGGCTCTTGGGGAAGAATGGGGAGACATCATGTCTTGAGATCACACCGAGGATCCTCAAAGAGTTGGGGAACATGGGTTTCTTCAATACTGACACCTCCACAATGCCCTTGCAGATCCACCTGTCATTTTGGAACGAAGGAGCCCAGCTGAGTCATGCTTCAGCTCATTGAGCAGGGCTGCTACCTTCAATTTTCTCGACTCTTTGAGGAGCTGCCTGTGCCTTTTAAGAGTAGCCCAAGTCCTTTTTAACAGTTCTCTGCATTGTCGACTTGCAATAGCCCATGGCAGCTGCAATTCGGCTGTAACTTTGGCTTCTATTGTTATCGATGCTGTTTTTGTAAGCGGAGACGGATTTGTCGCTTCGGGTGGCCCCTGATGAGCTTCGGGGACGTAGATTGTCACCTGTGAAGTTGTCCTTGTCGTCACAGGGATTTCACTTTCTCAAAAGGTTGAAAACCATGTTTCTTTTATAATCAAACTACTTTATTAGAGTTCTTTCCGACACGGACGATGCACGATGCCGTGACCGCATGTCATTTTTCCAGCTACATTGAAAAATGTATACTTAGTTTTGCGTCAAAACATCTGTTGGCGCAATTTTTTTATTACATATTTTACAGCTAAATAACCTCTAAGTCGGGTTTGCTTCAGGCTATGTCGTCTTTTATAAAGCTTCTGATTCGACTGATATGCACTGTACATGTAAGACAGGGAAAAGCAAACTGTGTAAAACACATTTTTTTGACACTTTTCAAAATAATAAAAATATCGTCCATTTTATTATTATTATTGAAATTAAATGTTTTGTCATACACAATAGACATATAGCGCATAAATTGAATATTTGAACAATCTAAACATATTTTTACAATATATAATACAAAAAAAATGTGTAAACAAGTATAACATATTAATTACTGTATGAATTCAATGTATAAACAAACTAATATTTCATTTTTTCACAATATTTAATACATATAAGAAATTAATATTTGATCAAATAGAGAAATAACTGCATGAATTTAATTTATAAGCATTTTTAATATGAAGATAATATCGTTTCATCGTCCTAATATTTTTTACAACAATCAATACAAATGTATTAAAAATATAATACATGATTTTGTATATAAGTTACATTTTTGCAAACCTAATCAATGTCAATTCATAGCTAAGTATTAATACGAAGCAAATGATTGAAAATTTTGCTATCAAATACGATAAATACCAGTATGAATTTATTTATATGTATATAAATATTAATGCAAGTCCTAATAATATAAATAGGGGAAACGTCCAAGAGCAATGCACCTCTCTGCGTATCACCATCCTCTGATGATGACCTTCCACCCCCGAGCGTTGAAGGAGGAGCTCC
This sequence comes from Caligus rogercresseyi, assembly GCA_013387185.1. Classification (NCBI taxonomy): domain Eukaryota; kingdom Metazoa; phylum Arthropoda; class Copepoda; order Siphonostomatoida; family Caligidae; genus Caligus; species Caligus rogercresseyi. The sequence continues at coordinate 19,181,459 of CP045890.1, forward strand.
CCCTGAGACAGGAGGGGATAAAGAAATAATCGAAGAGACTGAGTCCGATGAGATCCGTGTGAATCTAGACTCCATTGCAAGCAATGGGAAAAGTATTCGTTTGTCCATACCAGGTGCGTATTTATGGCTTTATATTTTGTTTGTGACAGGGTGTTTGATTTAAATCAGGCCGATTTAAATCATTGATTTAAATCGCGATTAAATCATGTGGATTTCCAATTAAATCATTGAAATACTGAAATTAATCAAGTCAATCAATATTGATATTTAATTTTATGCTTCTAATTCTCAATGACAGAAACAAAACATTTCATGTCTGTCTTCTTAATAGTAGAGCAGTGGCCTTTTTCATTATATCTATAGCCTCAGACTATAGGCCTATATCATATAATATATCATATTAAGCTTTGAGTTGGATTATTTGATTTAAATCAATCAATTGGATTGCCGATCTAAATTATTTTTTTTCAAAAGACATTTTATAATCAATGATTAAAATCAAGTCATGTTTTATCAAATAAATTGTTTATTACTGTACAATGTAAATGAAAAGTTAATGCAGTTCAATTTGACAATTACAAGGAACGAGTTATAATTGTCAGTCTTCTTGTCTTCTAAATCTTCTAATTAGCTTAAGATTTGATGAACATATTACATTGAGCCTTCTGCTTGTACAATATGAATGAAAAAGGAAACTCAATTAAATTTGACAAATTACAGGAACGAGTTATCAATTGTCGATTGTCTTGCGCCTCCTTTTCCAAGCGTACCTGGCGCGTCCTAGATTCGAGAGTGACCATCTTAGTCTTGATCAGCAGTTGGCAGCTCCACCCAGTATTTTTTTTAAGGTAGAAAATTGTCATGAGTCTTCGTCCTCGCTTGGATTTCGAACTGTCACGTGATTAGCGAGTATGACTCATTACAAGCCTTTGAAGTTCTGTAAATTGTTTACTCCTTTGTATTCTTTATTAAAATGAAATAATTAAGTAAGGCAACTATAATTTAATCAAAGACAGCATTTAAAGTCCCCTGAGTAATAGGTAGGCCTATATGTATATTGGGCATGTTTTAAAAAGTTACAATTTAAAGTATGGACAAAATTTACAGTTTGTGCATAAAAAGGTTAACAATTAAAGTCAAAAAAATCTGATTTAAATCAAAAAAATCAACAAACGTTTGTGAGATGAGATAAAAAGAATGATCGCGCAGGTGCTTCCAATGGGTCCGTGACGCTTAATTTCACGGCGGAGGCTTTGACAGAGATGAGGAACTCCTTCATGATGAAAGTCATTGGAGGAAAAGATGGAAGAGGAGGAGGATGACAAGTCTCTAGCTCCACGCAGCAGCCAGAAACCCTCCGTCAGTCCCGTGACTGAAGGAATGAGCACGAATCGAAGGGTCCCTTTCCACAACAGAGGCTCTACTCTTAAGCGACGTCGGAAGAAGGAGAAAGAGGCTCCATTAAATCAGAAGATAAGTAGTTATAATAGGGAGCCCTCAGTTGAGGCGTTGAACTCGCAATGTTGAGGGCACAGGTTCGACTCCTTCCGAAAGAAGGATAAATTTGATCGAACTCCTTGATAAGAGTATCTTATATTCGATGAATATGCTGTTTCATATCCATACGAATAATGATACTACCAATCCATTGAACCAAATAGGCATAAAAATGTATAATTTTAAAATATTTGTCATACTAATTTACTTTATTTTTTTAGGAAGAGCAAATCTGTGTATAAGTGTTCCCTCTGCAGTCAGTCCTTCTCCAGCCAAAAGGCATTTGAGAAGCACGGGAGCTTTCACATGGAGCAGAGTTCCTGTACGTGCATCCAGTGTGGCAAGACCTTCCGCAAGCGCTGGGCCCTGGAGCAACACATGGCCATTGATCATGGTTCATCCGAGGGGGATTGCACCACGAGCTGTGAGGACTGCGGGAAGACTTTTGGTTGGAAGAGAAACCTTCTGGCCCACGTGCTCCTTCACCACCAAAAGGAGATCCGCTATCGCTGTCGCTACTGCCCCTCACCTTCCTCAAGAAGAAGCTTTACCTCAATCATCACAGGAACAAGCATAAAGACAAGCCACCCACGTGGTGCACCCTCTGCCTCAAGGTCTTTGAGAACTCCAAGGTCCTAGAGGTCATCTCTGTGAGGGCCTGGAGAACACGGGGGAAAGGGTCATTTGCCACAAGGAACATCCAGAGCACAAAAAGAACTCATTCTCCTTCACGAACCTTAAGGAAGTGGAGGCACACATACGGGAATTCCATCCGGACGAAAAAGTGGACTGTCAAATGAAGTCCTCCTGTCCCGTGTGTCACAAGGTAAGACCGAACACATACCGCAATTTTAACTCAATACTACTTTAAAGTATTATATATATATAGCAATGTGCCCGGCGTTGCTCGGGCAAGGTCGGCACATGCAATTTGCCGATTTCAAGAGTTTGGTAGGCGGTTTCAAAGCATCATGTCCTTCAGAGACTGGTTTGCTGACAATAGGAAGAGAGAAGAAACCTGTTTGTTTAACTTGAGCGCTCTCTGTGAAAACTCTGCCTTGCTCTAATGTCTACTGGATTCATTTATATTTTCGACAATCACAATTTTGAAGATACATACCAACATGCAGCGAGAAAAGTTCTTAGAAAAAAAAGTTCTTCATATTTCATGAAAAAATCGCTTTATGAGTCAAATTAGTCAAAAAATGAAAAAGGCCATTTCTAGCCCAGTGTGGCCTTAAAGGCCTTTTATTTTTTTCTCATCCTGCCCCCAGATGATAAGCGACGTGCATGCAAATTTTGAGCTGAATTGGCCCAGGCATGTGGCCGCCTACTTGTACGAAAGAAGACAGACAGACAACTTCTACTTTATTTATATAGATATTATAATGTATTAATATATATATATATCTATATTATATATATTATATAATATATATATATATATAATATATATATTATATATATATATATTAGGGTTGTTCTTATTTTTCAATGTTTGAAATGTTAGCAACATTGTGGATTTTCTGTTTCTTGGTGATAAAAGAAGACGACATACAAAGTTTGAACAAAATCGGTCAACATTACGAGGTCGCGCACGAGGTCAAAGTTTTAAAATTTAGTAAAAATATAGTTTTCCGCAATTTCTTCAAAATGGTGGACGTTACAGACTTCAATAATAATTATTAATTTAAAGGAAATCTAATTTACTACCAGACGTAGGTTTGATGTTTTTTAATAAAACAAAGTTTTCAGTAAAAACAAAGAAAAAATGGAGTGTGTACTGTTAGCATATTTCATAGCTTTTTTGTATCAATTAACTTCATTCGCCTGTAGAAGATGAATTGTTCGCTTCAGAGTAAAATAGTACTTTTAAGCTTAGTAAACTTTGGATGATAAATCCAAAAATGACCTTGGTTGCATTCTATCAATTCAGAATTCAGTACAATCTGAGTTTACATCATATGATTCAGAGCCTGTATTGACCTATAAGAAATCGATTATGAAAAAATAAATAATAATGTGTTTCTTAGATTTGCGTCAAGGTATCCTCTCAAAATTTTACTTTGTCTCTGACGCATTTATAATCCATTATATGCGTCATTTTGTACGCAAGATAGGCTTTTTTATGTACATATAACTCTCTACTTATTAAATTGACATGATTTAGTATACCAAAATATTAAAGCTGGTAACCAAGCTTTCATTTGATATGTTTGGTGTTCTAAAAATCGCTATACTTTAAGAGATATAAGCAAATACATTTTGCACGTACTCTCCCCAAAAAATTGATCTTCTGATATGAGAATATACGATTACCATTTGGTAACTACTGTTAGTTTTACCTGGATAGAAAGAGAAAGAGAAGGGAGAGAGTATTTTGCCTCACTTCTCTCCCTTCTTTTTTTCTTTGACCTCGTTGCGCGACCTCGTAATGTTGACCGATTTTGTTCAAACTTTGTATGTCGTCTTCTTTTATCACCAAGAAACAGAAAATCCACAATGTTGCTAACATTTCAAACATTTGAAAAATAAGAACAACCCTAATATATATGTATATATATTTCCTTGATGAATAGGTGAAAATGATTGATATAATATCCTTAAAATATTGGACATTAACTAAGTCATTAATGTCATTTTTTATTAATATATTTGTTGTACATTTTTGATTCCATTCTACTGGGATATTTACTTATCCCAATATAAATCTTTTTAGAAGGAAAATACTGTGAGTATTGAGTATTGACATGATTGGAAAGAAACAGAAAGGATCAAAACACTTGAGAAAAATCCTGTATTGTATTGACTTACTAAAAAAGTATGAGTACATAAATTTGATATATCTTGCTATGTTACATAAACTTTTATTCTAATCAAGTATTTTTAGTTTTGCCTAGAATATTTAGAATAGTTGTAAAGAAAACAGACTCCACCAGGTGATTAATAAATCACATTCTTTTAAAGTACGGCATACTGCTTTGATTTCCAATAGCTCTGCTGGATTAATATTTTTGAATGTGTAATTGAGGAAGACGTTTCTTCTATTGGACTATTATAAAAAACAAAGCGTTTATTTTAAAAGCAAAATAGTAATATGATGGTTACTTTATTTTAGTTAGATTGAAACAGCTTAAAGAGTCCTTGATTTGCTTCCCTCGTTTAAAGGCGTCAACAGCTTTTGTATTTCATAAATGCGGGTTTTTTGATGTTGCACATCCGAGCTTAGAATGTTTTCTCGAGGGGAGTACATCCCCTTAAACACGACCTTAAATCCCAACCCCACTCGAGTCACTTCAGCCTCAAATAGCTCAAGGGTCGTAGAGCTTCTCTGTACAGGCGATGTAGGCCCTTCTTCGAGGATCTAGCTCCATGGAACTCTTGAGAACATCGACCAGGGGGGGAATTAGGGATCGCTCGTAGACAATGTCGGAGCCCAGTATGAGGTCAAAGTCCCTTAGGTTCCATTTGGGAGGGAGTCCATGGTTCCAGTCTAGCTTTCGGAGGCTCACTGAGGCTTGTTGTTTCTCTTTATCGGAGGGGCGTTTGTAATAGGCAATGACAGAGTCTGCGTTGGATGAGGTGATGACGCTGGGGGGTCCAAGCTTCATGGCTTGCTTGTAGGATGCCGCTGCGTCAGCTGAGGACTCCTGGCTCAAGTTGAGGGTTATGTTGAAATTAAGGAAGTTGAGGACGCTGTTGTTGGTGTCCGTAAAGGTGTATTCCTGGATGCTGGGACAGGTTTTGAGCAAATGGATGCCCAGGAGGCCTACGCCTGAGCCTAACTCCATGATGCGCTTATCCTATAAATAATTATAAATGAGCATTAGGGGTCTAGGAGTGATAATGTTATAAAATATATTTGGCAACGTGTTCTTGGACATTTTTATATGTTACAGTAAGAACAAGTAACTAGGGATAATGTGACATGGAGGTGGTTAGATTGAAACCCCCAAATTGCCTTAAAAATGTGATCAGTAGGTACATATAAACCGAGGGCTCAGTGACGCTTGGTTTGAATCCCCAATATGACATAATTGTGTTCATTTGAAGTTGGATTGTATGCCCCAAACTGTTATAACTATGATAGGTAAAGCCCATTAAAAACTTTTTTTGAATCCTCAATATGTCATAGCACTGACATACCTTAAGGGTTGTTTGTTGTCTGTGGTCCTGCACTTAACTACTATTATTTTGACCTTGGAAAACCATCGGCTCAAATGATTATGCGTGATCCCTAGTTACACATTCTTACCGTAACATATATAAACTCCTGTTTTATGAAAGATCAAAGTCTTAGTTTTGTTAAAGGATTCATTGTTAATAAATGATTTATTCTCATAAAATTATGTAATAGTTTATTAAATGAATTAAAAGTTTTATCCTTATATAATGTTTAGTTTCCTTTGTGGAGAAAGTCGTCCGTGATCATTTGATTTTGAATTAAATATAAGTTCATTGAGGTCTTTCATATAGTTATATATATATATATTAAGCGTTTTTAAAAATGCACAATTCTTAAAAGGTTTATTTTTATATAAGAAAGGGGATGTTCCATAACTGTTTAAAGGAATGTTTTTTAAAGTAATCAATTCACATTTTTATTGTAATATTCTTTCAATATTACTTACATATCTATATATTTTTCTGGCCAGGTATTTAAAAGAATAACTTTAAAATGCATATGCATATTATATCCTTAAATATATACATTAATAGATATAGTTAAACATATGATTAAATTTTTGTCTTCTACCTTCTACTAAATATATTGCTTTAAATTTCAAAACTGATGTTTGATTCATGGAAAAAAATCCAAATCATCTTTTTTCATTTAACAGCCTAAACATAACTTTTCCTTGGTGAATTTTACTTTTGATTAACAGGTCCAAAATTTGAACTTTAAACAATTAATAGTTTCATAAAAGAGGAATTTTTTTTTTCCGACCGATTGATTATGTGTTTAAAAGCTTTCAATATTTACTCAATTATACTTGTGCTAAATATTGTTAAAGATGTCAAATCTCATATTTCACTAAGATTTTTTGATTAAATATTTGTTTAGGAATGTATATTTACGCTCTAATAATGTATTGTATATATCAACTTGTAGTCATCTTTAAATCGAGTGAAACATATTTGAGCCGCATTTTATTTATTCGCCCCTTGAATTATAATAAGGAGCTTAATTTCAATTGTTTGTAAGTCTTGTATTCGTAGTTTTACGTTAGGAAATAGACAGAAGAAACATGCGATGTGAATGACCTTCACCTTAGCTAATGCATGTTGGATATATACACTGCTTTCAAAATCAAGGCACACTCTATATTAATAGGCTTAAAAGTGAATGCAAACTATACTTATACTTTCTAAGAGGTATTACTGTTTGTTAAAGGGAAATATAGTTATTTTGCAAGGATCACTTACACTTTTACACATAACATATTTGACTGACACAAGCATCGCAAGAAATGCAAATAGTATCCTGATTTATACTTGTTTTTAACCTGCATTCATATATAAAGGTTTTATATAATGCATGAATGTTGATACTAATCGCTTAGACCTATGAGTAGAATTATGGATATCTATGTTTGCAATATGTTGAATACACTGACCTTCGAAAATATAATTCAAACATTTCAAACTGGATTGGATTTTTAACTTTTGATAAACTTATTTATTAAAATTAGTTAAAACTTAGAAACTGAATATTTGATTGGAGTCGAGAAAATATTATTTTTTAAAAATATGACAAAAAGAAGAAGAAAAATAGATGAAGTCTCTTGAAAATGAATTCATAGCTTATAGGCTATCTATTTTAAGCTATTATTTGAAGAAAACAATATGTGGAATCATATGAAGGCCAAGGAAGCATGAAAAAAATATTTTTTGAAGGTGTTAGTTCGAATTTAAATTCATGAGAGCATTTTCATATCACTCTGTTCCTTATATCAAACTTCTAGCAGAATTACCCTGGCAGTCCAAAGCCATTTCAATAAATTTAAAACACAGCTAATTAGAGCTTAACTCTGTAGAAAAATCTACCACCGGTATGAGTATTCGTTAGCAAGCTGTATTTAGTAGATTTGTAATAAAATCTACCATCTGTAGGCGGTATCGGTAGTCGGTAGACTCGGGAAATATTCATTTACGGGGGTGGAGTGCAATCCATTTTTGTGAAAAAAATTGCCGCTACCAATTGAAAAATCATGTAATCGGTGGTGGTATTTGGTCTATTTTTATAGTTCAAAATGATGTGTAACAGTAGAAAAAACCTACTACCGATATTACTGTACCGATTATCAATCTACTCTGCTGTCAATGTTTGTGGAACTTCCCTTTCGTAATAGCTTATTTCTATCCAAAGTACAACGTATGATCAGTGGTTAATCAAAGAAGGAATTTAGATTATTGAAATAATTACATTCAAAAGTATCAGTCTGCTAACATTCAAAGCTAAGTTATATATATATATATATACATACTATGATTGTCTTTTGGCATTAGCTTATGCCTATTCCAAGTACTTGAATGACTAGTGGTGAATCACGGAATGCATCTAGGTTGCGTCCAAATTTTTCCGTCATATGGCATGACTTCCCCATTTAGAACTAAAATAAAATTATCCCACTAGTTTTAATTTAATTTCCTTTTTGTTATTGTCTATCCCAAGAGCACTGAATTATAAATTATTATCACAGAATAAATATTAGATTGCTCAAATTTTCATTTAAAAATCTTATTCGTTTTTCATTTAAAATTAAGTTAAAATTATTAAATGAATACTTGCCTTAAGAATATGAGCATTTGTCACAAACCAATCCGTAAGCATAAGAGCCCCTTGCCAAGATGTGAGCCCCGTGGTACCATGTCCAATGATACTCTTATTCTCCTCTAAAAGCGTCACATATTCCCCAAGTGACCTCTCAAATGTCTTAAAACATATTCTTCATCACTATCATGAACATGATTGGCTTGTTTTGAGCAACCGTCTTCGCCGCTCAGGCCTAAGATCTTATTCAGCCAAGATCCAACACTTTCCCTATGCCTCACAGCCACAGGATATTGACTGAGCTCATGATTGTCCACAGATTCCCATAGAGACCTTCGGAGTTTCATCATTTCTTCTAATTATGTAAATGTTATGTAACTTGTTTATTCGTTATTTGTTGATAAACATTTTACTTAGTAACAGTCTATACCTTTATTTTCCGAAGGCTCGCTCTTAATGGAGGCCGCGTAGTTTGAGATGTATTCCTCCAAATCACTCCAAAGCGTCTTTTGGATGATGACATGTCCAAAATATCCATTTTGAAAGGTGTGAAGGATCACTTTTCTACGGTTCTCGATGGATATGCTCATTATGTTTTCATTACTTTTTGGCAATTGGAGTGACTGTTGTTTTCAGTTGTGTCTTTACACAGTAATCACGAGACAGTCTCGCTTTTTTAATGTCATCATTGCGTTATACGCACACTCACATAATACATAATATGTATGTGTGTTCTTTTAACACTCTTTCTTTCTTTTCTATTAGAAATTCCTTCTGAAGCGCTACCTATTCATTCATGTCCGCCGCTTCCACGATGAGGAGAGTAGTCGACTCCCCGAGGAGGCCCGGACCAAGCTCTCTTGCCGCGTATGCAAAAAAGTATTCCTCTATGAAATAGATCGGAAAAACCACGAGTCAGTCCATGAGGCCAGCAAAAATCAATTGCACGGAATGTGATAAGTCCTACTACTGGAAAAAGGCTCTTCTGAGTCACGTCAAGACCTCACATCGCGGCGGAGAATCCAAACCGGAGTATAAATGCGAGGTACGAAATTGTTTTTAAAACTCTGATACCATCCCAATTAAGTTTGAGTGATGTTATAAAGAATATCAAAACTCATTGTATGAATATGCTTAACGTAACGTGGCGAATATTATTGTGATCAAGCAATACCTTTTTCCCAGGCTTGTGAGCGTTCAGCTTTTTTTGCGTTCAGCGTTCAAAAAAATTAGCGTTCCGTTCAATGTTTTTGCGTTCAGCGTTCCGTTAGCGTTCAGCGTTCAAATATTTTAAAAAAGTGACGACGTTTTTTTTTAGAAAATAATTTCCAAAAAAAGTACTGCGTAGTGATGACGTTTTTTTTATTAGAAAAGAATTTCCAAAAAAGTACTGCGTAGTGATGATGTTTTTTTTAAAGAAAAGAATTTCCAAAAAAAGTACTGCGTAGTGATGACGTTTTTTTATAGAAAAGAATTTCCAAAAAAGTACTGCGTAGTGATGACGTTTTTCCGAAAAAAGTCCAAGAAATATTTGGAAAAATTGAACGCTGAACGCAAAACTCTTTTTTTTGCGTTCAACGTTCAGCGTTCAAAAAAAGTTGCGTTCCGTTCATTGAACGTGCGTTCAGCTGAACGCCGTTCAATTTTGCGTTCCGTTCACAAGCCTGCTTTTTCCACATTATGATACTATAAATAACCAGGGCATTAAATCTCATTGTATGAATATATTTAATGTGCCGTCAAAACGTTGCGGATATTACTATTATTAGCGATGTTATTAGGTGAATGTGTATATATACAATTTATTATTAAATGCAGCACTGAGTGACTTTGTTCACTCACTAAGAGTAAACATCAATATTTGGTCAACTTCTTACGTCACGTTAAATGGATTCATACAATTGGATTGACTACCCAATATTATAGGCTCTGTAGTATTGAGATTTACATTTTCCAACGTTTTGACTATAGATCATATTAACTTCCGTGAATTGTAATTTAATATACTCTATATATAACATTATTTTTATAAGCTTAACAAATGAATTCAAGAGTTCCTCCCCAGAAATACAATAATAAATTTTTAAATAAGTAATATCATATTACTTATTTACAAATTTATTATATTGCTAATATGATGGGTTCAAAATCCAACATAATGAAATGTGAAAAAATCTCAAATTTGTAATAATTATATTTTTTTGTCTACTGACCGATATCATTTAAAACTTTTTATTTTGACTCTATAAAATAAATTCCTTACTTGAAATAGTTGTGTAATAATTTTCAAAATATATACTAAGATTGACGTCATAGAGAATATATTCTTATATTATGGCTCATCATTTTACAGGAAATAATATATTTAAGATATAAAAGTATGATAAAAATTAATTACCTTATCTGTAAATTTATTTATTTCAAATGAATTATAATTTTTATTATGTATACTATATGCTTTCAATGGCGTCGCAATCAATGCCTTCTTACAATATAATAAGCACGAATTAAGTCTGATTTGATAAATGGCGTAGCTATATATTCTTACTCCTTTTTATTTCACTATATCAACACCTCTGATCAGAAACAGAAAATCCTATAAATAGTTTTCTTAAGAACAAACTCAATTATCACCGAATTATCAAACTTCACTATAATTCCCATTTAAAATCAAGGAATTATTTATTCTTGTTCTTATATATATACAGAGTGGCTAGGCAAAAATGTCCGGTCGATAAGTTTGTTTCTTGTGCGCAGAGCGTACGTAAAAATTCAAAACAAGTAAATCAGCTACGCTTTTGAAACAAATAGCTACAATTTATAACTATTAAAAATATCTCTCAGACCAGAAATGAGTGTTCAGCAAGCGAAAAGACAACGGATTCACGATTTGCTTGACGCGCAAATAAATCAAGTCGATATTGCCCGGATCGTTGGCGTTGATATCCGTACTGTCCGTCGTATCCAGCAAGCCAAAAATGATGGTAAAGGCTTCAACAGAGCTCCTGGATCTGGTGGCCATAACAAAAAGTGGACAGACGACTTTCTCAATGAAGTTAAGGCCAAAGTTGAATCGGACCCCACCATCAGCCTAAACCGTCTCTCAAAAGAGTTCAACGTGTCCAGGCGCACAATCCAGCTGGCTGCCAAGGAAAATTTGGGCTTGCAATCATTCGTTCGGACCCACAGACAGCTATTGACACAGCAGCAGCGATGGAGAAGAGGCTCGATAGGTGCAAGATCATCCTAAATTGGTTGAAAAAGAAGCCGTGTCTCATCAAAATATTTTCAGTCGAAAAGATCTTCACGGTGGACCAAGTTTACAATCGCAGAAATGATCGATGGCTTGCTAAGCAACGTGAGGATGTCCAAGGAGTCTTCAGGACCAAGAATCCCCAGCAAGTGATGGTCCTTGGTGTATTCAGGTCCGACGGAAAGAAGATGCCTCCATTCTTCTTTCGGCCGGACGAGAAGATCGACACCGAGGCCTACTACAAAGTCCTGAGGTATACTGTTCTGCCATGGTAAAAAAAAACTACCCCACCGGAAACTATGTGTGGCAGCAGGATGGTGCACCATCTCATATGGCGGCTAAGAACCAAAAGTTCTGCAAGGACAATATGGCCCATTTCTGGCCGAAGAACTTCTGGCCACCGTCATCCCCGGACCTAAATCCGCTGGATTTTTTCTGGTGGGGCGCAATTGAGAGCAAGACCAACCGGACCCCTCACCTCAATCTTGACTCTCTGAAGGCCACCATCATCAAGGAGTGGGACAACTACCCTGAGAAGCACATTATAAATGCCTGAAAACGCTTCCGGCCCCGCCTCGAAGCCGTCGTGAAGGCCAATGGAGGCCATATTGAATAATTTAGATCCTTTTATATACTACTTAAAGCCAAATAAATTTCAGTTCCATAGAAGCAACCAATTAAAAGTTAATTAAGTTCACAAAATCAAAATATCAAACCGGACATTTTTGCCTAGCCACTCTGTATATATCTATACTTATAAAAAAGAATTCCCCGTTCGTTCGTTCGTTTCCCTGTATCTCCTGAACGGGTCATTAGATACTGATGAAATTTTCAGTGATAGTTTTGAGAGCTCAGGGAGTGTTTCAGTGGGGTTGTCAAGTCCCGGAAAATTCGTCATCGACATGCTTATTTTATTCGCCAAAACGTTTTTTGTTGATTTTTTAAAATTTGCAAGTTAGATTTTGCCCAAATTTTCTGTGGATAAGACTGAGGTACTAAGACGTGTTTTTAATTTATTGAGTGTTTCCCGGAAAATTCGTTTTCTACATGATTACTTAAGAATATTTTTTTTCTGTCCCTGTATGTCCCCCCAAATTTAAGTTTTGTGGAAAATAGCAATACTTTTTTATATTACAACATTGTGCTAATCGAATTTTAATAATGCCTAAAGATGGAGAGGGATGTCAATACCCAGCCTTAAGGAATACAAAACGGAAAAATGGCAATGACGATGAGATGACGACTTTTTAAGGACTACTTTTCATTAGAAAATAACATTAGCACTCTATGAAATGGCTTAAAAATAACTTCTTTTTGTGATATTTAAATACCCAGCCTTAAGGAATACAAAACAGAAAATTGGTAATGACCATATGATAACTTTTTAAGAAACTGATTTTGAAATGAAAAATAAATGCTGATTCACTTAAATATTCGTGTAATTTTTTTTTGACGATGTTTAAATACTCAGCCGTACGGAATACAAAACTGAATAAATGGCAATGAAGATAATGACAAATTTTTAAGGAACGGGTTTTAATATGAAAATCACATGAATGATTTCACTGAATTATTCGTGTGATTTTCTTTGTGAGATGTTTAAATACCCAGCCGTAAGGAATATAAAACGGAAAAAATGGCAATGAAGACACAATGACAAATGTTGAAGGAACTGATTTTAATATGAAAGATCACATGCGATGATTTCACTGAAATTATAGTGTGATTTCTTCTTTTGCGATGTTTAAATACCCAGCCGTATGGAATACAAACAGAAAAAATGTCAATGAAGACCCTATGACGACTTTTTATAGAATTTATTTTAGTATGAAAAATCACACGCGATGACATCACTAAATTATTGGTGTGATTTTTTTTCCATCCAGACTATTGTCAAGTTAGAAAAAGCCGGGCAGCGCCGGGTAATAGACGCTAGTATATATAAATATATATGTGTGTGTGTGTGTGACATATGATTGGACGATATCTCGTATCAATTCATTCATATATATATCAGTTGTACATATACAACACCAGCTTTTTACTAATAACATTACAATAAAAAGTAAATTAGCCAATAATAAGAATGAAGGTAAACTAAATTAAGAAAATAAAAATATATGACTAATACATCATTTAAGATAATTGAGATGCTAGCTCCCTAGCAACCCCTAGAGTTTTGGCATGTCACGACTCTGGAGCCACGCACCAGATTTTTGCCATGTGTGCAGCCGCCAATCAGTTCGTTGATATTGACCCAACAAGACCGGATTAAAACCATAGAGATAAAAAGCTTATAGAGAGCTTATTCCTTTCAGCTGATTCTGTGTGTCCAATATAAACAAGTAATTTGACCTACGTCATCGACAGCTGATCATAGAGATATAATCTATCTCTATGTTCAGCTTACGATGACGTAGTTCAAAATACTATGTTTATAGTGGACACACAGAATCAGCTGAACGATGTTTTCTCTGCTCTCTCTATATATTTATATCACTATGATTCAAACTCCCATCAAAAGTTAGTGCTGCCTTGTCTGAGGTGCGGGCCTTCCATGCCTTTTTTTGTTAAGGTCGGGAAATACACATACATATTCCTGCCTTTGA